>OX637535.1:99767330-100967330 GCA_951800035.1 Linnaemya tessellans
AAATTGTGCTCATACCATTGGTCATTCGGAAACAAAATAAAAATGCCAGCTATCAAACTGAAAACAAAATGTGTAAGGAAAAAAAAACGCCTTCTAAACGCAATAAAAGTCGATTATTACCCTGACCACCACTTTAAGGGTCTACAGAAGCAGGATTTTTGTTCTAATGTTTTGCTTTGTTTTTCTTTTTGGGGGATGATTTGAAACGGTCAGTTTGAGTTGTAAAAAACCTTAACGCATTTTTTCCCAGTATTGCTAAGGATCGTTTATTGTAATTTATATTTTTAAGAGGGTTGTTTCCTGTACTTCTCTTATTGTATAAAACACTCACTCAAGAGTGCCCTGCAAATAGAAAATGTTCGGCAAAAGAAGGAATAGGAAAAAAAAGATATGCAAATAAAATGGCGTTTGCTTTAGATATTTTTCAAAATGCAACAAAAATCTAATTTTATTTGTTTCCCTTATTTAAATATTACACTAGGCAACAGAAAAAAAATTATTATTATATATTTTTCATGTTTTAGTGGTCTTCAAAAAAATTAATTATTTTAAATAAAATGAATGAATTTTGAAGTGGCTAATTTTGAAATTTGTAAAATTTTGTTGTAAAATATACCAAATAATTTTGATAAATGTGACGCGCAAAATAGAAAGATCTTTGGTGTACCATCACTTGCATAAAACGCGCATATCTCTGGGAGGGAACACTTTTGGGGCATGGGATCGATCTCATTCGATGCTCAGATGTTGTCCACATCAAAAAAAAAGCGAAAAGTGATTTTTTTACCCTTAGGTCCCTTTCTCTATGCGCTGTCACATACATATATTTTTGTATACTCCTGGCCTAAAATTTATTTAGTTAAACAAATATTCCTGTATTCATAAAATTTAAAATGAGTTTGAAATGTATTTTAATCAAAATTTCCTTAAAACAGATCTCAAATAAGTTTTATTTTTTTATGAATATGGGGGATAATGTATTCGAATTTTATATAAAATGTTGTTAAAAACTTTTTTGTAAAAATTTGTTAAACTTTTTTATAGGAATTTCCCAAAAAAAAATTAAAAAATAAAAATTTTGCATTAGAATTTTCAAAACAAAATTGCTATTTAAATCTTTTAAATATTTTTATTAAAAATTTTTGGAAAAATTTTTTATAGAAAATTGTAAAAAAAATTCAATAAAAAAAATTTTATAAAAATGTATCAAACAAACTACAAGCTTGTCAAACAAAATTTTTAGTAATTTTTGTAAAAAATATTTTTTATTAAAAGTTGCCATTTTTCAGGGATTATTAAAAAAAAATTCATTTTGTTGCATAGTGTTATCAATAATATTGATAATCAGCCCTATCGTGAATAACAAGGGGCATTTTTGTTAACGTGAAATTTTTATTCCACTTGAAGGGAAAAATGGTATGGTGAGAATTTCTGTGAGAAATTATTCCTGCTATCAGTTCTCAGTGAATGTAAAAAAGAGAAGCAACTGAAAACAACATCAAAAATCAAAGAAATTTGTGTTGTAAAATTTATATTTAAGTAATAATTAAGTAATAAATAATATGGCAAAATATTTAGTAGTAAAATAATTTGGATAGATTTTGGAAACCCAACAAAACAAGTTTAATATATTCTTAATCTTTAGAATTGGGACAACAAGTTTTACAAAGACGCAGGCAATTTATTTGTTGCAAAAAATATCAGTTTGTGTCTTATTAACGGGTCTTGTCCCTAAAATAAAATTTGTAAATTCGAATTATAATAGAAAATACTTACATTTTCTACTCTATTCCACAGCAAAAACTAAGTGAATAAATTAAAAAGAAAAGTGAAAAAACTCGCGGGAAAAAAATCATTCACAATAAGGAAAATTTAATTTTAGCATGAAATCATTCACAGGGAATTTGTTCATGATTGCAATTTTAGGGAAAAGAGAAAAATTTCGAGGAAAAATTATTCACGGTAGGGGTGAATAACAAAAAACATCTTAACAAAAAATTTGCAAATTGTGGATTTGAACTTTAGTCTGAATGAAAATTCTTGTGTTAATACTATAATCTTTAAAAATATTCCAATCAATTGAATCTGTAAAAATATTGAGTTTTCGTATAGAATCTTTAGAAATACATCAATTATTTAAATTTGTAAAAATATGCAAATAATTTTTTAAATTAATTCTCTGATTCTTCTAAATTATTGCAATTTATTGATTGAACGTGTAGAAATACTGCAATACCATTTCAATTAAATTCTTAAAAATATATCAATTTGAATTGTTAGAAATTAGTTTTTTGCTTAAATTTGTAAACTCTAATATTCGAATTATAATAGAAAATACTTACATTTTCTACTCTATTCCCCAACCAAAACTAAGTGAACAAATTAAAGGGAAAACTGAAAAAAATTCGCGGGAAAAAAATCATTCACAATAAGGGCATTTTAATTTTAGCATGAAATCATTCACAGGGAATTTGTTCATGATTTCAATTTTAGGGAAAAGGGAAAAATTTCGGGGGGAAATTATTCATGATGGGGGTGATTAATTACATATGAAATATTTTCAACTTGTTTATTTATTTATTTATTTAATTTATTATAATTTAATATAATTTCATTATTTCTAATATCTAATACATTTCAACTAAATTTTTTAACTTAAATAGTAGAACTCAAGTTAAATTAATGGAAGTTTTTGTTATTGTAAGGCTAAGAACACAATTAAAACGTTAGGCGGCTAAGACGACAAGACAAGCACTGATTCTTATTTAATTGAATAACAGTTTTATTCAAGTTCTAATTGTTTTATTACAAACCCAGTTATAGTTTTTATTAAAACGAAATTGGAAGCATGTAAAAATAAAAAAGCTTTGGCGGGCTTATTTCTTATGTAACATAAATTGTAGGAAAACGTATAATTCTCGTAATAATCCACTAGTCGTGTGGACAATAACTAATATTATATGATAAAAATTATACTAATACAAATGCTAGAGTCTTAATAAGTCTGTGAAGTTCTTTTAAACTACATATTTAATTAAATAAAAATTAAACATATTTATATATTTTTCAACAATTTGGCAATTTAAATAAATTTTTATTTGAATATTTCAACAATTCGCTATATATGTTGTATCATTGTAAAGTTGTATTGGAAAACACAATTTATCAACTCACGAATATTTCACAAATAATTAAATTATAATTTGTGTTTGATTAACAGCATATTTTTGTAAATAAAATAAAAATTTTCATTAGTTTTGTTTCAAAATAGAAAATAAAAAAAATAACAGGCAGTAAAATTTAGTTTTTAATCCTGCTGACTTTCCCCCAAAGCATCCGAAAAAATTCAAAATCCCAAAACTAGTAAATCTAATTCATTTGTTTTTCTTTTGAGACATTTTGTTTAAAATTGTCTTTTCAAATAAGAAATTCAATTAATATTAAATTCAGAAAAAAATGATAAATATTCTAAGCACGAAGGGAAAATCAACATCAATTTAATTTTCAATTTGTACAGCAGAGCAGAATAGCTCTATTTTGGAAAGTCGCTACACTTTCATCATCAGTACTCAGCTACTTTTTATTTGGTAGCTGAGTTGCTGAATTTGATAACTCTTTTTTACTTATAAAATTTTTATGAAGAGATATTTTAATTAATTCCTTAATCGATAGTTTATAATTAAATCTCGAAATACTTCTTTCTTTCTTATAATTGCATTTGAAACAAACACAATAGCCCTATTCACAATCTTGTGCAAATGGTTTTGCTTAATTTCATTTGCAAAATAATTGTAGTCTACAACCAACAAAATACATTGAAAATGCTCTCTCAATTTGCAAATGCAATAATGCAAGACCATTTGCACAGGGTTGTGAATAGGTCTAAGGTATAACATTTTGTTTTTTTTTTCAAATATCTATAATTGTACGATGGAAAGAAGTCATTCGATATTGTGAAATAGCCAGTAAGTTTTTAAAGGAATTTCTAAAGATATTAAAATTTCTTTTTAAAAAATTCTTATTGAAAAATTAATTTCTTCATTAAAATTTTAAAAATATTATAATTAATTAATAAATAGAAATTTTAAAATTACTTTTAGTGATTCACAGCTGAATGCTAAAATTATTTTCATTCTCATTTTCTGTTATATGAATAAATATTTTGAATAGAAATATTAAAATATTTATTTTAAAATTTTATTCTAACAATATTTTAAAGTTATATTCTAAAAATATTTTAAAATTTTATTCTAAAAATATTTTAAAATTTTATTCTAAAAATATTTTAAAATTTTATTTTAAAAATATTTTAAAATTTTATTCTAAAAATATTTTAAAATTTTATTCTAAAAATATTTTAAAATTTTATTCTAAAAATATTTTGGAAAGATTAAATTAAAGAATTAATTTGATTATTAAGCTAACGCTACGTCTCCACTAGACATCAAATATGTCCGGACATCAAGTCGGACATGAAAAAGTCCAATGCAGAGCAGCCATCGATGTCTGAACATATACCCTGCCTTTCATGTCCGACTTGATGTTCGCGTTCGTATATAACTTCAAAGGAGAGCAAAAGAGACGGAACGAAAAAAGTTAAATTTTTTCTCTTATGCTTAACCTCAAAATTACCTCAGAAGTCTGAACACGTTGTCGCCACACACAAGAAAGAACATGGACATATGAATACCGTTGCTCTGCCGGCGTCACGTTCAGGTCGATGTCTAGTGGAGAAGTACAATAAAAATTAATATTCAGGCTCAAGTTTGAATGCGCAAAATTTACAAATTTCTTTTAAATTTTATTTCAAGAATTTGATTTAAATTGGAATTTTTTATCAAGACTGGAATAGGTAAAATAATTGTTATAACTTCAAGCGATTAGTACAAAATTCGGGGCTGCTATACCATTTTACGAGAGTCATGGTTTCGGTATTCTACATATTCCAAATTTTTAATAAAAAAAATGTTATTTAAAACATATTCTTAAAACTAAAATGTAAAGCAATCTATTAAATTCCAGGATTTAAACTTGAGCCTGAATAATAATTCTTAGCTTAATACGACTAATTAAATTAATTCTAATTAAAATTAATTCTACATATTCAATCAAAAAATTGGAATAATTTAAAAGATTAAGTTAAAAAATTAATTTAAAAATATTTATTTGAGAATTTTTAAAAATTCAAATAGTTGATGTATTTTTAATGAATCTTTCCAAAAATTGCAATATTTTCACAGGTTTAATAAATTAATCGCGTTATTTCTAAGACTGTATTCATAATTTTATATAAATATTTTTGAAAAAATATATTTGAAAACAAGTAAAAACGTGATATTCGACCGGGTCGAATCTTAAATACCTTCCAAATATTTACTAAGTAAATTTAAAATGTTTAACTTGGTGGCACAGAGTTCCTTTAAGACATTTCTGCATCCAATTTTAAATCTCTATTTTGACAGAGTCATTCCGGGAAGGGTCGTGGGGAGACGTTTTACCTCTGCAACATCAGATAACATCTTAGCTTCTTATAGTCTTAAGGAATAAAAATTGTTCCATATGTACACTATTTTTGCATATAATATCGTACGTCAACGCCCACTAAAGGGGCGGGGTCCAAAAATAGACTATATCATGTTTTCCACAGACGAACGGATGGGCATTGCCAGATCGTCTAAGACTTTATCACTGTACAAGAATACATATACCTTATGGGGTCCAATTTTTTTTGGAGGGTATTAAAACTGTATTTTGTCGGGGGCAAGGGCCGTGGGGGAGACATTTCACCTTTGCCATATAACTTCAAAAATTAATGTTCGGAATAATTAAATGTAAAATTTATTAAAACTTTTTTTTGATAGGGTCATTTAGGGGGCAAAGGGAGAGGAGGGGTGTAGGGCAGAGTAGTACCAGGTTAAGTCTCAGCTTCGTCATTAAAGCTCAAAAGTTTTATTTTTAAGGGATGTAGGCTTATGTAAAACAATTTGTTAAATTTTTACACAATTTTTGCATATAATAACGCCAACTAAAGGGGGCGGGGTCCAAAAAATTAACTTTTTTTTATTTTTTGGCTCCAAGTTGGATCTCCTTTGACTTAAAAATCTAACATTTGCTTAACAAAATTACTAAAAAACTTTAAAAATTATGTTGGTTTTTAGAGGTTACTTTAGTTTTTCTTAAGGGAACTTTTTTCCCTCGTGCCCGATGTAGCCCATTTCCGAACTGGACCTGCGCTATCCTTCAAGATATATTTATACCAAATTTCAAGAGTCTCTTTTCGTTTGGACTGAATCGTGATTTCCACAGACGGACGGACGGACGGGCATTCTCAAATCGTCTTAGATTTCACTACCGATCAAGAATATATATACTTTATGGGGTCTCAGATGGATATTTCGCTGCGCTACAAACGGACTGACAAATTGAATATGCCCTCCAATTGTTTTTTGGAGGGTATAGAAATCCAACTTTCGGTAAATTCAATTAAATAAATTAATTGGAATGTTGATTAAATTTATTTTAAAAAAATTCAATTGTTATGGGTTAAGCTATTTTTTGTGCCGCCTGTCAACTTATCAATAGATCTTCAACTGAACTCATGAATAGATCTTCAACTATCATGTTTAAGACGAGTATATAGTTTTTACTTCTATAAATACTATTAAAATATCGCAACAGTTAAAATTTCTTTAAAGCAGTAATTCTTAAAAATAACGCCAATATATTTAAAAAATGTTATATATTATTCTGATAAATTTCGTAGAGAAATATGTCTTATAATTATATTTCTTAACGAGAGAATTTGAATTTAATAAAGAGAAATCTTAAAAAAAAATAATTTGCAAAATGCAGACTTACCCCCTTATTCATAAAAATTATGAGAGGCTTATAAGGGTGTAATAGAGCAAATTTCATATTAAAATTTTGTTTTATTACGCTGTTATTAGACTCTCATAATTTTTATGAATAAGAGTCTGCATAAAAAATTCTGCTGGTTTGATGATTATAGAAAATATTCTTAATATTCCACTCTTGATATACGAAATAAATAGAATTTGAACAAATTCATTTATTAAATAAAAATAAAAAATAATTTTGCAGTTTCGCAGATTTGAACTTAGAGCCCGTTGGAAAAAAATTAACATTCTGTAATATAATTTGCATAAGAAAGTTCAACTACTTAATAAAATAGAAATTCATACATAATTTAAAAAATTCTTATGTTTATAATATAATCTTTAAAATTGTTCCCATTACTTAATAAAAAAAAATCTTAAAAAAAAAATTTTGCAAATTGTGGATTTGAACTTTAGTCTGAATGAAAATTCTTGTGTTAATACTATAACCTTTAAAAATATTCCAAACAATTGAATCTGTAAAAATATTGAGTTTTCGTATAGAATCTTTAGAAATACATCAAATATTTAAATTGGTAAAAATATGCAAATAATTTTTTAAATTAATTCTCTGGTTCTTTTAAATAATTGCAATTTATTCTTTGAAAGTGTAGAAATACTGCAATACCATTTCAATTAAATTCTTAAAAATATATCAATTTGAATTGTTAGAAATTAATTTGTTGCTTAAGGAGCCGAAATAATTTATGTTACATTTTTTTTAATAAATGTTAAAACATCGCAATTCATTTATAATATCAATTGATGATATTTATTAATTACATCTTCAAAAATATTTGAATCCATTTGAATGCAAGTATAAAAATATTGCAATTAATTGCTTAATTGAATCTTTAGAAATGATGATGAATTACTTGACTTTAATTGCATCTTTAAAAACTTGTTGATTGATTTTGGATATTTAAAACCTTCAGCAATTGGTTTATTTCGAAAATATTACAAAGAAATCAATTGAAGGTTAATAACTTTAAATTAAATCTCTAAAAATAATTTACTTAATTAATTGAATATGTATAAAATAATGCAATTAATATATATAATTGAATGTGTATTTATGGCAATTAATATTTTTAATTGAATCTTTAGAAAGGCTTCAATTACATTCGTGATTGAATTTAATTTAATGAATTTATTATTAAAACTTTCAATATATGCGAATTAATTTTTCGTTTGATATTTTTTTTTAATTACTTTATAATTTCAATTGATTTACTATCAAAAATATCATTATAGAATATGTTAAAAATAATTTAAGTGAATCTTAATAAATATTTCAATGAATTGATTGCATCTGTTAAAATATTGCAATTAATTGTTTAATTGAATCTTTAGAAATGATTAATTACTTGATTTTATTAAATATTCATAAAGTCAAGTAAACAATTTTTCAATTGCACATTTAAAACCCAGTTGATTGATATTGGATATTTAAAATTTTCAGCAATTGCTTTATTTCGAAAATATTACAAAGAAATCAATTGAAGGTTAATAACTTTAAATTAAATCTCTAAACATAATTTACTTAATTAATTGAATATGTATAAAATAATGCAATCAATATATTTAATTGAATCTTTAGAAATGCTTCAATTACATTTGTAATTGAATTTAATTTAATGAATTTTTTATTAAAACTTCCAAAATATGCGAATTAATTTTTCGTTTAATGTTTTTTTTTTTTTAATTTTCAATTACTTTATAATTTCAATTGATTTACTATTAAAAATATCATTATAGAATATGTTAAGCAAAATTTTAGTTGAATCTTAATAAATATGTCAACGAATTAATTGAATCTGTTAAAATATTGCAATTAATTGTTTAATTCTACCCTTGGAATTGCTTCAATTATTACAAAAATCTGTAAATATATTGGGCATCATTACCGTTCTCGATTCGACTCGAAAAAATGTAATAAATTAAAGAAAAATCTGGTATTTATCTTTAATCTATTACAAACACTCGAGTCGATTCGGGAACGGTAAAAAGGCAGATTATTTAAATATTTGGCATAATTTTTCAATTGTTTATTTAAAAATAAATTTCTTCAATTTTAATATCTAAACTGCTTTAATTCAAACATATTGTCGAGCAATCAGTTGAAATATATTTTAATAAAATGAATCTTATGAAAATTGAAATTAGTTATGAAATTAAATTTTTTGTACATAATTTAATTAATTAATTAATTGAATATGTAAACGTAAAGCAATTAAAATTTTAATTGATTCTATAGAAATTCATCAATTCGCTGCGTGATGGTATTTAATTTATATATTCCTACTACGTTTTTGATTGAATGTTTAAAAATATTTAAATTAATTTAATACTCAATTATTTAATAGTTGAATGTTCAAAAATAATTCAATTAATATTTTTACATCAATTAGTTTCCTAATTGAATATAATTTATTCACTTTTGTGTTTTTGAAGATATTTTTATCATATTTATAATTGAATTTTTTACAGAATTTAAATGTATTTGATATTAAAAATATTCTAATCAAAACTGTTGAAATAGTTTTTTCAGTAATTCTGTAGACATAAATACATCGATTGGTTCCCTAATTGAAACAGTTTAATGAGATTTATGATTAAAAATGTTTCAATTAAAACTAAGTTGTCGTTAATTTTTAATAGTTTGAATTACGTTTTTAATTAAAGTTTTGAAAAAATTTTATTGAAAGCTCAAAATTAATATGAAAAACAGTCTATTCGCTTCTGTTGAAATATTTATTAATTGAATATGGAAAAGTATTGCAATTAATATTTTAATTGAATCTTGAACTAAGTTTTGCAATTAATTTTAATATGGAATCTTTTGTCTAGTGCACTGTATTTTAATCTGACTCTAGTCCTACTCCAATTATTTTTTAATTAATTTAAAAAGTTTTTTTTTTACTTTTAAAAAACTCCTGATGCTTTACGCTTTAATTGTGTTCTTATACGAGTATTTCTTAAGTTTCTTTAAATCACTTTTTTGAGTTCTTTAGTGTACTTTTGCTTTTCGCTTTAATAAAATCACAAATTGTTACATATAAAAAAGGCTTTTGTTTTGTTTTTTTTTCTGTTTTTAATATTGAAAAACATATTAACAAAAATTATATATATATTTTAATAAAAGGAACTTTGCTAACATGAACATAATAAATTTTTGAGAAATTTTTTTTTGAAACATGCAATTGATTAAAGTGTTGGCTGCAGATTAAGTAAAAAGTATTATTGGCTATTAAATATTAGTTAAATATGAAATCTTTTTGTAACTTTTGTGTAAAACTACTCTAACAGCTGCTTGGCTTCGGGTGTGCAAAATTGTCCAAAATCGCTGACCACCGAGCGATGGGGATGTGTCTTATAGTACATGTCGAGAATATGTTGTGACAGCTGTTGCGTTTCCAGTTTTACGGCGGCTTTGGTGCGGTCTTGAGGCAAAGCCAAATAGCCCATTAGCCAAGACTTTTTCAACTGATTGAGATCTTCGGTCAGCTGTTTGATTTCTTTTTGCTGAGGATGGCCACCCCTGTGAGGCACATGCAGTGGGTCCAATTTGAGAAACTCAGTTTTCAGATATTTGGACTGTAACGAAATGTTCTCTTGCCGGTGATGACGTATGCATTGGGTGAGACCTTCGATTTCTTTCAAGGCCTCGTGAGAACAAGAGCTCAAGGTCTGCGAATTCGAGGCCAAATAATGTTTTAGATTTTCTTGAGACTTTTCCAGCCGCTGTAGTTTGTCGTTGTTGTTTTGCAAGCAATTCCACAGCTTGATTTGCTGCTGTTGCAAATCGTCCAATAGGTCTTCCATTCGGTCAGCTACCAGCTGCAGTAGCTGCTCTTGTTCTTGCTGTTGCTTTTGTAGATTTTTCTCCGCCATGTCTTTGCGTATTTGCAATTCGGAAAAATCGTTTTGTTTCATTTTGGCCTGATATTTCAAGGTTTTGATATCCTTATCCCGTTCGTGCAGCTGATGCTGCAACATTTTCGTTTCGTCGTAGTGCTTTTTCATTTCGGCTGCCTGTAGTAAAATGGTGACCTCATTGGAGCGCACATACAAAGTGTTGAGGTTAATGGTTAAGGCCTTATCGCTGTCTTTAATAAACTGCTGGAACTCTTCTAGCTGTTCCTGTAAAATAAAAATCGAATTGTGGAAGAACTCCACGGGAGCACGTTGAAAAGCTTCCGGCGCCAACTTATTGCAATTCAGATTCACTATGCGCCACAAACGCTCATGGTCAATGGCCACCTCATTGCTATTGTCCACTTTCGATGAATTCGCTATGTCCTTGGTGGCCTCGCGCGCTGTGCAGCTCAACAACTCAATTAACTTGCCCAAATGATCGTTGCGTTCGTGCAGTCTTTGCAGCTGGGGCCACTGTAAAGTGCTATAGTTCACCGATTTAGTGGGTAATTTGCGCTGCAATTGCTTGAGCTGCATTTTAAAGGAGCGCGCGTGTTCCATTAGGAATTGCATGCTGCAAAAGGAGTCCGTGTGCTCGTCTCCCAGCTGTATGATGGTGTATAGGAGGCCGGCATGAGTATTGACACAATCCAAGGCCACATCGTATACCTCAATGAGGGAGACGTACAGTTTCTGTTCATCCAATAGATCGCCGAGGTTTTGATTGGCAAACAGATTGTTCAGAAGCATATTGAAAAAGCTGGAAGCCCGCTCCAAACCCTCTATGGGGGAGTTCTCATCCAGCAAACCTTTTTTGAGCAATTTCAACAATTCATCCAATTGTTTCTCTTGCGACTCCATTTCGCCGCGATAGATGGCGGCATGGGTGCAAATTTCATAGTCACAGTGATTCAGAGCAAATTCCAATTGCAACAAAATCATTTTTAAAGAGCGCAAAAGATACAAACATCTCGTACGGAAAGCAAATCTGTGCACAGAATAGCCCTCGAAAATGGCGTCGCGGCCAAACTCACAGGAAGCTGGAAACTTTTCGTGTATGCCCGAGCAAATAATATCGATCTTTTCCATGCATCTTTGCAGCAAAATCAAAATTAGTATGACATCGTAGACGGATCCCCGCAGCAGCAGTTCTTCGGGTAGGAAGGCTTTTAAGTACTCGATTTGCAGTTGCAACATTTTGAGATCTACCGAAGCTAATTGCAACTCCAAGGCGCGGCCATAGGCTTTGGTAGAGGCAAAGACTTGTTGGAAATCTATGCCGGGCATAAATTCTGGATTGGAGGAAATGCTATTCAGCTCTTCGCAAGTGGACACTGTGGCCGTGGTAGAAGCCTGGGTTGTGAGATTCACTTGTTCCCGTAGCTGCTCTCTTTCGTTGAGTGTCTTCACTAAAGCCCTAAACTTCATTATGGTACAGTCTCGTTCGTAAACCGTTTCCAAAGCGGTATCCTTCTCCTGCTGTAGCGTCCTAATATTGGCATTTAAACTTTCTATCTCCTCTCTCAGATCTCTTTCCAAATCCTGGTTACTTTCTATCAACTGCTCATGTATCTCCTCCAAGGCTTCCAGCTCGTTTACTTCTTCCTCCAATAGACGTACTCGCTCCTCCAGTTCCAGCTTGGCATTGGCCAAATTGGAAACCATAGTCTCGGCTCCCAAGGCAGCATCCACTTGCTCTCTCAAGTCTATTATATGCGTTTCCATGGCGTCACAGCGTTGCGTTAGCAATTCTTTGGTTTTTCTTAGCTCCAGAATTTCCGAGCTATTGGTCTCTAGTTCTTTAAAGACTTTCAGCGATTGCTGTTTCTCCAAAGTCAAAACGTCTCTCAGTTTAATAACTGTTTCTCTTAATCTTTGGTTATACTGTTCTAGTTTCTTAATCTCGCCTACGGAATTGTTAATCTCGTCCTTGTTGATGATGTTGTTATCGGTGCCCAAGAGCAGGCGCTCGTTTTCAGCTTTCAATATCTCCACATCCAAGGTCAATTCCTCGCTTTGCTCTTGGGCCATCTCCAATTCCAGCTGCAAAGTTTCGGCCTTCTCTTCGGCCATTTCTTTGTCCAAAGTGAGAAGTTCTATATTTTCGGCCGCCTCATCCAGGTCCCTTTGATATTTGGCCTTTTGTTCATTTGTTTCTCTCAGCTCTTGTCTTAGACGCTGCAATTCACGCTGCAAATTGCCTTGCTGGTCCATGATGCGCACCTTGAACTCCATCAGCTGCTCATTTTGTAAACGCAAACGCTCCATGTCTTGCAGTTTTCGTATGTCTTCGGTTTTTTGAGACTTTAATACCTCAATTTCCTTATTCAACTCCACAATTCTGGCCTCCAATTGTTTGTTTTGCTGCCTCAAATCCTGTAAATTACTGGAGCTAGAATTTAACATCATGGTGCTAAATGTGGGCGACCTTAACGGCTGGCCGGGTGTAAATTGGGGCCTTAAAATCTCTAGAAAACCGGTTTCAACAAATGAGCTGCGTTTGCCACAACAAAATGTTTCCGAGGGACTCATGGAGGTTTTACTGCGCTTGGGCGCCAAGGCGGGCGGCGGCCTTAAACTGCGGCACGGTCCGGGTACTACAGTGGGCACCAAGGACACCTGACTCGTGCTGGCCTGCAGAGGTGTCACTTCTTTGGGCTGATTTATTTTCGTAGTTTTGAGTAAATTTGTCGATGTCGGCTGTTTTGGTATCTTTTTCGTGGCTGCAGCCGCCTCGCCAGTCACTTTAATGGCAGCGGCCTGCAATTTTTTAGGTGATTCTTTCATTTTGAGTTGTTCCATTCTGTTGGATTCGTCCTCTATGGCACTCGATTTTTTCATAATCAATTGTGTGGGTCTTACAAAGATGCCGAAATTGGCTGGACACTTGAAGTAAAAAGTACCCTTGACGGTGCCATTGTTTTTGCCACGCTCTTCATCGAGTATAACGCCAATCCATTTGCCGGGGGCAAATTTTGTTGCACCCAAAAATGCAATGCGACCCTCTAAATGTTTTCCAGCTATTTGTACTCTTTGGCCAACTTGAAAGTGGTGTGTTTGTTGGCTGCTATTCATGATTCACTGCAATATTGCACAGACACACGCACACACACACACATCGTCCATATGACCGTTTTGGTTTTCTTTTTATACGCTCTACTAAAACAGTTTTTATTTTATTAACCATACAATTGTTTAATTTAAATATTTCTTAACTTTATTAACGTCCTGTTGCTGCTATTTAAAATTTATTAAGTTTTCGTTTAAATTCCATAAATTTTTTTCACTTCTTCAGCAGTGTTACACAGCAAAAAGTCCAAAGGCGTAAGTATTTGCAAGATGGCGACTTCGTTACAACTGACGTTTTCAAGTGTATATGTGCATTTGGGTGTGCATGTGCACGAGCGTGTGTGTGTGTCTGTGCAGTTTCTTATTTTATGCTTTGGATTAGTGGTTTCTTCTCTCTTACTTTATGGTGGTAAACGGCAAATGTATGCTTACGAATAATAGTGGAGAGTAGAAGTGCAAGAAAACTTTAAAATTAACCCAGTTGACATTATAAGCGTGTTCTTTTCTGCCAAAAACGTTACACTTATTCTACCCGCCAAACATTTCTATGCCCGTTTCTAGAAACTTGATAGGATTTTCCATAAAAACAGCATTTTCCCTTCGTTATATGATGCTCGACAGCCCGTTGAATATGTAACGTTTTGCACTCAATTTTAGTGCGGAATGAAATGTTGCACTTTCTGCTTTTTTACACATGATTTTTAAATTTTTGTGAAAAATATTCGAATAATACAAAATCTGAATATAATAAAAGAAGCATGGAAAATGATTGATATTGAAGAATATTTTAATCTTCAAACTGCTACAACTTTTGGATGAATCAGCCGGTTCCCATGTTCATTTTAAATTAAGAAATTGAAAAATTATTTTTACTATAAATTGTTAATGTTGAAAAATTTTTTTATATGTTATTGTATTTGAAAAACAAATACTTGGAATAATTTTTTATGTCATGTTTCAAAACCATTTTTCTATTAAAAATTTTAGTAATTTTTGTTTCCTGAAGAGATTTTAAAAAGCTGTTAACGAAATATTGAATATAAATTAAACGAAATATAACTTTATAAAAAAACGGCCACAATCTTGTTTAATATTACAATTAAGAAATTATTTATGATCGATTGAAATAGAGTGTGTTAATAAGCCAATATTTTTTTTTACGAAACGTCATGTTTTGATTTGAAATAATTAAAAAAAAATTAAGTATCGACATTTACCATTTCAATAGTGTAAAAACAGAACAAAATAAAACAAAAAATATGGGCCAAAATATTATTGTATATTTAAAAAGTGAATTTTTGTTTTAAATTACCTCTTAAGAAAAGCTCCTTTTACGAAAAGTATCCTTTAAAAACAAGTATCTTTAAAAAAAGTACATTCTAAAAAAAGTACCTTTTTAAAAAGTACCTTTTCAAAAAGTACCTTTGCAAAAAGTTCCTTTTCAAAAAGTACCTTTGCAAAAAGTACCTTTTCAAAAAGTACCTTCTCAAATAGTGCTTTTTCCAAAAGTACCTTTTAAAAAAACTACATTTTAAGTAAAGTACTTTAAAAGGAGTACCTTTAAAAAAAAGTACCTTTTAAAAAAAGTACCTTTAAAAAACGCACCTCTTAAAAAAAATAAAATTTAAGAAAAGTACCTCTTGAGAAAATAGCTTTTAAGAAAAAAATTTTAAAATATATTTTTCTTTAACAAAAGTACCTTTTGAAAAAAGTACGTCTTAAGAAAAGTATCTTTTAGAAATATACATTTGAAAAAAAGTATCTTTTAAGGAAAACAGATTTTAAGAAAATAACATTCAAAAAAATCATTTTGGCAAGGGTACATTTTAACGAGTGTAGTTGTCAAGAAATGTACCTATAGAAAAATTACTTTATAAAAAGTATCTTAAAAACAGTGAATTTAGAAGGTGTTTATTCCAAAGAAATTATCTTTTAAGACAAAAAACCTTTCAAAATATATTTTAAGAATATTATAAGGAAAGACATCTTTTAAGAAAAAGTGCCCTCAAGAAAGACAGGTTAGAAAACTAGCTTTTTAAAAAATGCTACCTTTTAAGAAAAAAAACTACATATTAAATAAAGTACTTTAAAAGGAGTGCCTTTAAAAAAAAGTACCCTTTAAAAAAAAGTACCTTTTTAATGAAATATCTTTCAAGAAAAGTACCTCTTAAGAAAATAGCTTTTAAGAAAAAATCTTTAAAATATAGATATTTTTCTTTAAAAAAGTACCTTTTGAAAAAAGTACGTCTTAAGAAAAGTACCTTTTAAAAATATACATTTTAAAAAAAGTATCTTTTAAGGAAACCAGATTTTAAAAAAATAACCTTCAAAAAAATCATTTTGGCAAGGGTACATTTTAACGCTTAATAAAAAATTACCTTATAAAAAGTACTTTTAAAAAAGTGTCTTAAAAACAGCGAATTTATAAAGTGTCTATTCCCAAGAAATTATCTTTTAAGACAAAAAACCTTTCAAAATATATCTTAAGAAAATTATTAGCAAAGACATCTTTTAAGAAAAAGTACGTTTTAAGAAAAATGGCCTTCAAGAAAGACAGGTTTGAAAACTAGCTTTTTAAAAAATGCTACCTTTTAAGAAAAGGAACTTTTTAAGAAAGTAAAATTATTCTTGTTAAGAAAAGATTTCTTATGCAAAAAAAAAATAACTTTTAACAAAAGGTGCAATTTTATTAAAACTTAAATACTAAAAATCAGGAAATTTCAAGAAAAGCATTAAAAAAATTACTCAACATTTATTTGATAACAAAAGTATGCAGGGTTTGATGTAAATATCTGACTCGCTAATCATAAAATAAATAAAATGTGTTTGAAATTTATTTTAAGGAAATTTTTGAGTAAAATAAATTTTACACTAATATTTCATTTTATAAATATGGCGACCAGTCTTTTTTTGCATCATATTTCAATATATTTCCGACAATAAGGAATAAGTTCTTAGGTCGACTTAAATATATCCTAGGGGCAAATTACGGCAGTCGACATCGAAATTCATATATAAAATGTATTGAAATTTCGATCGATATCGAATGCAGTAATTTGGCCGCTGATTTGTCAGTAATTTGTTTCTTACACGCAGTTCACACTGAGGCTTTACTGCTTGTCTTTAAAGACAGGATTTTTATTTTATAGATGAGAGGCGCTAACAAGCCTGAGGAGAAAAACAAATATCTTTTTCATAGTTTTAGTTACAAAAATTTGCAAAAAAGTTTGAAAAAGTGTTCACAAAAAAAAAAAATAAAAATTATTATAGATTTGAGGTGTTCGAAGACTCGACATTGTCTTTTCTATTTCTTTGTGTTTAATTATAAACCAGAATTGGTTTAACATATTTTCATGCTAAATATATTAACAATTTAATTTAAAAAAGTCAAATTTTTCCAAATTACAAAACATTAAACTATCTATCAGAACTTCATACACTCAAATGGTAGATATGATCATTCGAAATTATTTAAAAAAAAAAGTTTTTTTCTTTCCAAAAAAAGGGTGATATTACTCTAAATGTGTATGGAATTCCAAAATTAGCAAAATTTTAGTATGTTCGAAAATTCGAACATAATTTCGAATTTTCGAACATAGTTTCGAATATTCGAAAAGTACAAAAAATGCTTGAATATCATAATATTACCATGTACAACAAATATATAAATGAAATTATTTAATTTTGTATACAGAAAATAAATATTTTCAAAAAAAGTCTCGCAATATATATTTATTCATGTGTAAAAACTCATATATAAAGTTATTCCTTTTTTATTAAACCATAAATTTTTTTACTAATAATAAATTCATGTCAATAAAAAATATCGCCACGTGTTCACCAGAAAGCATTAAATTGTTTGCTGGGTAGGCATCAACAAAATGGATGCCAGCAAACTTTAAAACGTTTGATACAGCATATCAAAATTTACGGCATAATTTGTTGAAAATAATTGTGTGTAAATAAAAAACTAAAACTTTTATAAAACTTGGCATGGTTTAATGAAATATTTACCTTTTCGAACAAAAATTTTTACCAATTCGTTTTGAAAATAATTTATAATACAGACTTTGCACCAATTGAAAATTTCCATCTTTTAGACACAAATAAAAATTTTTGAATTTTTCGAATTAAAACTTAAAACACTTTTAGAAAAAGCAGATTTCTGCAGGTAAAAGAATTTTGTAAAATTTTCCAAAATATTTTAAATAATTTATATTAATTCTATATTGCTTTTAAGTTAAACAAAAAAATTCTTTTGATTAGCTTTAAAGGGAGCAAAAAAGTTCTAGTGTAGAATTGTTTAAAAAAAAAGTTTAAAACTTCACATGCGCAAAAAACACTTATAACAACTTTTTTTTTCTTCATATATAAATTTACAATTTTCATTTTACACGAACACGAGAGCGATTTATTTTAAAGTTTTCCGTTTTCCATTTTCTGCGAGGAGAAAACTGCTGCATATGCGAGTATGTGCTCGCATGTCACTTGTTGTTGAAACCGATTTTTCCTGGCATTTTGTTTATATTTATTTTTATTTAAACTCCTTTTTAAAGTGACATTTCTTAAGAGAATGTCAGCCAACGTGTAGCAGATATCTGCATATGATTTTTAAGGTTTGCTTCTTTAAAAAATTCTTGAGCGTTTTTTAATGTTTTAAGGACGAGCTACCTTTCACAACTACCGGCTGCTGCGCGTTTCATACAAAAAAATTTGTTTTTTAGTTTTATTTAAAAAAAAAATAACAAAAAAAAAAGCAGCATACATTTTTCATACGCTCTTTGCTACGCATCAATTTGAAGAATAAAGATTAAATAAAATATAAAAAACGGTTAGAAAAACAAAAGGACTCCTCACATCACATATCGTTTCAAAATCAAAAACAACAGCAACAACAACAACAACTGCAACAGCAACAGCACATCAGCATCATTTCAAAATCCTAAATACCAACAAAAATAACGAGCCAACGCACTTTTTTAATTTTCCCCCGTTGACGACTTTGACGAAGGGGTGAATCCACGTAAATGACGGGCTTTTTTAAGGATTTCTGCAGAAGTATAAAAAACAACAACAAAAATGTTCACTTGAAAAATCATCCCTTTCGCACTTTAAATTGTTCAAATTCTTTTTTTATTTTATATTTTTTAATTTAAAAATGTGTGTGTGATATGGAAAAAAAGACGAAATACAAAATTTCAAAACGGATTGTTGTTGTTGTGCAATATTCTTTTTACAAGGTTTGATAAAAAAGCAAAAAAAGTTAAAAATCATGCCTGCGAAATTCAAATACATACAAGGGCATTCAACACACACATAAATCCGTACGTACATGCTTACGTGTGTATTCTCATGTACACAAGTTTCTGTTTACCTTTGCCGGCTCTTTTCACTTCCTTCTTTCTTCGGCTGTTTCTAGCAAAAGTTCACACATGAATTGCAAACCTCGGCAGTGATGAGATTTTAGCGCATTTAAATAGTTTTGATACTTAAAATAGTACTTTTTACTAACGGCTGATTTCATAATGTACGATTAAGAATTAACGTAGACTTTAACGTCAAGTTTGGCATACAAAAGTTGTCGTTAATGTAAACGTTAAGTCCTAATCATACACTGTGAAAATGGTCGTAAGTCTCATAAAAAGTGCTTATGACAAGTTTTTATTAAAAATTAGGATTGAATCTTAATATTCATAAACTAAAAACTTGTCACGTATAGCTTCTGAGACACGATTCATTAGATATTATGAAATCCATGATCACGTGACTCGATCCATCCGTTCATGAATCCAGACTTTAAAAATTAAAAAATGTATTAAAGATTTTCTAAAGAACTGAAATTGTCTTAGCGTAATTACTACTAGGATATTAGTGTCCGACCGAATATATCGTTTCAGACCGAACCTGAACATCTATCAATTTTGCAAAATTCGGCCAAACCCAAACTTTTTTTTTACTATTTTACTCTTTTGAAATTTATATATTTAAAACAAAATAAATTACGTATAATGAAATGTGAACTTTTTTAAATATATAATAAGACTTAATCTGGAAGTTTAAGAACATTTAGGCTGGATTTTTGAGATCTCAGTTAAACTAGGTTTATCTAATCTGAAAACAAATTTGTGCCGTCATTACCAAGTTTGTCTACATACTTTTGACGGAACAGATTAGTTTTGGTTAAAATGTTGGTCTTTTATGGAATAATATATAAAAAATACCATTTCGTCGGAAAATTCTGAGTTTCAGACTACGTTAAACTAAGTTTAAACTTAATCCATATCTCAAAAAGTCGCTCTTAATCATTTTATTTTGTTATCGTTATTATTTTTATATACGCACATGATAATAAACATGGATGTATGTAATTTATTAAAAACAAGTAAAAACTTTATATTCGACCGGGTCGAATCTTAAATACCCTCCAAATTTTTGAGTAAGTAAATTTAAAATGTTTAACGTGCTGGGACATAGTTCCTTTAAGACATCTCTGTATCCAATTTTAAATCTCTATTTTTCACCTCTGCAAGATCAGAGAACATCTCAGCTTCTTATAGGCTTAAGGAATAAAAATTGTTCAATATTTACACTATTTTTGCATATAATATCGTGCGTCAACGCCCACTAAAGGGGGCGGGGTGCAAAAATAGACCATGTCATGTTTTCCACAGATGAACGTATGGGCATTCCTAGATCGTCTTAGACTTCATCACTGATCAAGAATATATACATATGGGTATTTCCATGGTAGGGCACGTGACAGTCGCACGTATTCAACATGAAGAAACTCAAACTAAGGCCCAAATGTATTTTCTTCATTTAGGTATTTGGGAAGCAATTTTAGAGCTCTTTATTTAGTGGAAAGCATGGGTGCTTTAAGAGTCGGGGTCCTGACATATTGGACAACAAAAGCGGTTGCGTGACGTGACAAAAAATAGAAGTGGCTTTTTTCTACATTTACTAAAGTGCAAAAACCAGCGAAATAAGCTAAAAACTTTTATGTAACTTATTTGGATATTATTAAGGGATAGTTTAGCTTTATTTTCATAACTGTTTTTCTGATGATTTTATGTTTAGTTTTATTGATACATACAAGCCATAATATGAAGCGTAACGTGACATTGGGCTACGTGACATTTTTTTCCTTATGATAAACTCGAATAAATTTTGATGTAGTCTGGTTTTAAAGTTTTAATTCAACGCAAATAAATGAAAATTCAACTTCAGGTCAATGTTTGAAAAGGTACATAAGAAAAAAGAAAATAGTAACAAGTCGAATCTTAAATACCCCCCAAATATTTAGTAAGTAAATTTAAAAAGATTAACTTGGTGGGACAGAGTTGCTATATATAATATCGTACGTCCACGCCCACTAAAGGGTGCGGGGTAGACAATATCATGTTTTCCACAGACGAACGTATGGGCATTGCCAGATCGTCTTAGACTTTATCACTGATCAAGAATATACATATTTACTTTATAGGGTCAAATTCTCTTTGGAGGGTATTAAAACTATATTTTGTCGGGGTCTCTCTGGCAAGGGCCGTGGGAGACATATTTCACCTTTGCCATAAAACTTCAAAAATAAGTGTTCGGAATAATTAAATGTAAAATTTATTTAATTTTTTTATTTATTTATTTATTTTTTTGATAGGGTCATTTAGGGGACAAATGGTGAGGAGGTGGTAAGGCAGAGGAGTGCCAGGTTATGTCCCAGCTTCGTCATTAAAGCTTAAAAATTTTATTATTAAAGAATGTAGGCTTAAGTAAAACAATTCGTTAAATATTTACATAATTTTTGCATATTATAACGCCTACTAAAGGGGGTGGGGTCCAAAATTTATTTTTTTTATTGCTCCAAGTTTAACGCGTTGGACCTTCTTTGACATAAAAATATATCATTTGCTTAACAAAATTACAAAAAAAAATTTAAAAATTATGTTGCTTTTTAGAGGTTGGTTTAGTTCTTCAGAGGGGAACTTTTTTCCCTCTTGCCCGATTCAGCCCATTTCCGAACTTGACCTGTGCCCTCCTTTATACCAAATTTCAAGATTCTTGCTCTTTTCGTTTGGACTGAATCGTGATTTCCACAGACGGACGGACGGACGGACATGCTCAGATCGTCTTAGATTTCATCACTAATCAAGAATATATATATTTTATGGGGTCTCAGATGGATATTTCGCTGCGTTACAAAAGGAATGACAAAAAGAATATACCCTCCAGTTCTTTTTTGCAGGGTATAAACACGATCGGATGAACAGGTCTAGGACAATTTACGTATGGAACTTGTCTTACGTGCCTATGAAATAAAGCTCGTGCAAGAACTATAAAATAAAGCTTGTACAAGAATCTTTTGCTTTACATTTTTGCTGATTGGACTCATTTGGAACCGGAGCCGAATATGAACATTTTTATCAAAGAACTGCCCTACTGAAGCTCAATTCATGTTTAACTGAATACACAAAAATAAACAACATTTTCGTATATGGAGAGGAGTCAACCCTTAAGCCGTTAACGAATCTAAACCAGGAACTCTTGAGACATTGTAAGCGAATAATCAAACCACAATTGGACTAATTGAATAGACCACCCGTGGCGGACATATGCCGGATATCATATTTAAAAAAAATTCATTCCAATAATTATTCTGTCGTGTATTATTATTTTCAATTCTCAAGCAGCTAAAAAACACCCTATATAAATGGCAGTATTCGAACTTTCTTATTCTTTCACAAAAGTTGATTCAGTGTAAAGTGACCAGAACCACTCGTGTGTTGTTTTCGGATTATGAGAATTTGGATTATATAGTGTGATCATACACTTTTGATTTAGCTAACACCCTTGAATTTATTATTCCCCTCGAAGGGAAAAATGTTATTGTTAACTTCCCGCGAAATGTTTGTTCCCTTTATGGAACATCTGTTTAACATGAAAATAGCTATCAGTGCACGGTGAATGGAAAAAACTGCTTCGCAATTTGTCTGAAAAATAAATTGGCTGCAAGAATAAAGTTTAGAATAGTAGCCGGAGCAAGAAAATAGCCAAGAAGAAGAAGTTGTTCTCCATCTCGGAATTAACTGATGCCCGGACATCGAAACACAAATTTTTTTTTAGATAAATTTTTTTCGGCAGCAGAAAATCGCCAAACAAAGTAAACGTGTTAAATAGCAGAAACTGGCAACATTTTCGAGTTTCCAAAATTTCAAATTTTCGACTTACTTAAAGTTGATCTTTGGCGTATTTAGAGACTTACAATAGAATTTTATAGCAAAAGTTGTAGTGCAAATTTCACTTCTCTAACTCTTCATAGCTTTGTGAAAAACATTAAACATTAACCCTCAACTGATATAATGGGTTGAAAAGTTTTACACATTTTTTTTTTTATTACAACAATCTCTTGTCCCAGTAAACAAAAAGTTGCAACTCATTTTTGGGAAAATAATTTTTCTCTACTTCTACTTATTTATGTGATTATTAATAAAATACCGAATAAAGCATTAAACACTTTCAAGACAGCAGGCTACCGACTACAACCTGTGAATATTTTAAGGACTACACGGCAGATTGTTGTCCGTGCTACTTTTGTGGTTGTAGTCAAATTAAACTAATTTCTCTCTTCATAGGCGACAATAACCAGATTAGTGCTGCCAATACAATGAAAAGTCTTAAATAAATAAACGTTTAAACAATTTTTAATCTATTCAAGAATATGAAAATTGTTGAAAATAAAAAGTGCATAAGGAAATAGATAATAAATAATAAAGTGCATAAGGAAATAAATTAAGGAGGAATCTGTTATAAAATTTTTAAATTTTGTATCTGACTTATCAAGTAAAAATTCGCTTACTTCAAAAATTAGCCGATGCAGCGATACTTAATCTTTGTTATATTCTCGTACTTGATAGACGTTATCGATAAAAGACGTGGGCTAGGGCACTTTGAAAATGAGATACAAAAAATAAATTACCTTATAAAATCATTTTTATAGTTCCACAGCACAAAAAGGGCATCATAATGTACAAGTATTTCTTAAAAGTAAATAAATATTTCTTAAAGATAAATAGATTTAGAGTAAGCGCTTTTATTTTTATATATGAAAGTGGCACCACTGAAATTAAATGTTTACGTTGTAGCTGCTGCGTTCAAAATAATTGAGTAGCTGACTACACGCCGACAATTGCTGCTAGCAGCACTTGTAACCATGTAGCCGGTAGCCTGCTGTCGCGAATGTGTTTAAAGCATAAGAAGTTATTTTACTTACACAAAATTGTCTGCTACTTATGGTTTTCGCAAGAATTATTCTTTTTTATATTAAAAATATAATTGATTTAAAAAAAAATTACTAAAATGAAAGATTTATATGTATAGAACTAGGTTTTACTTCCGACTTTGTCCGCGAAAAATATGGGAAACAGTTTCACAATTTCATATATCCATACAAAACTTCGATCAACCTAGTCCAACTCTTAGGATCATTTCCAAGAACAACAAGTAAGAACGTTATATTCGACCAGGTCGAATATGACGTTCACAACGTTTTATGAAATGCAACCTTGTGTTTGACCGTTTTTGGCTGTGCTTAGTTGAGTGCTGCCAAGTTATACATTGGAAACAGCTGATATTGTTTATGTTAATAAACAGAACTTTCAGAATCCGCTTTTTAACAACTTGACTTGCAAAAATTTGTTCACTTTATATAAGTAGGTATATAATTTTAAAATATTCGTTTACAACATGTAAAATAATTTCTATTTTAGGACGCATTTTAAATCTTTTTCTTTTCTTATCCAAAAAAGAATGGGAGGGTATATTCACTTTGTCATTCCATTTCTAACGCAGCAAAATATCCATCTGAGACCCCATAAAGTATATACATATATTCTTGATCAGTGATGAAATCTAAGACGATCTGAGCTCGGCCGTCCGTCCGACATTCAATCACGATTCAGTTCAAACGAAAAGAGTCAGACTCTTGAAATTTGCTATAAATATATCTTGAAGGTTGTTGATAGTTTCCGATAGATAAAACTTAAATTTAGTGATCACGAGTTTTTCTGCTCACTAGACTGATGATGTGGATCGTAAAATGTATCACGTGCTGCATGAACTTCGCGCATATGATTAATTACTTTTTGAAAACGTTTTGTTCTGCCATTAAACGATTCGTGGTGGCTTTTGAAATCTTTCTACACAGAAATATCAACACTGTGTGATATTCTCAGCTGTCAACGCATAATGATCGTTACCGATAGTTGCTTAAAAAATCTTGATATTTATGCATTAAATGATTAAACTATACTTTTCCTTGTGCCATTTATTCACGGCAAGTATTTAAAATGATTTTAACATCCATTTGCATTACAGTGAATCGTATACGAACAGAGGACTATGACTGCTTAAGAGAACGTGTCGTGGTTTAATCAAATCTGAGCAATTCACCGAAATCACGTGAATGGCGCTCATCTCTACTTCAGATACTCAAACGCTTGTTGTGGGCAAGTTGCAGCCCAAATCTCATTAACAATGTTTTGATGTGCATAATGCATAAATAAGAGCACACACACACACACACACACATACACATACATACATCAATACACATGCATAACTGAGTATTCTTATGTGTAGTTCATTGCCAAAGAAATTTTTCAGTTTTAGCTGTTGCTTTCTACTGCTATTCTGCTTGCACCCATACCAAAGCACATTTGCATAAGCATTGTGTATGTGGCCGTGTGCGTTGAACACAATCTTGTAAACATGTTTTGTCCTGCCGCAACAAATCCTTTACTAACTTTTATTTATAAGGATTTATGTTGTCGTACAATTTTTATATTAATTATTTTCTGTTTTCTTCACTTCCTTTTATTTTTCTACAATTTCTACTGCTCTACTCGTGTATGAGCAACGTCCTACTTTTAAAATCTTTTCTTTTTTTTTCTTTCTTTGTTTGTTAATGCTGCTAGCAAAAGGATACAGACAGACAGGCAGGCAGTCAGTCAGTCGTCTGTGCAAATGTTTGTGCCAAATTTACTGCCTCATTTACACACTTTAACCAAATCATATTAAAGCTTTAAGCACTTAGCCGACAGCAGGCTACACGGCTACACGACTGCAAATGCGGTTGGCTTTAATTGTCGTTGTGTAGTCAGCTACTGAATTATTTTGAAAGAGACACCAGCAACAAAGATGAATAGAAATGTGCATTTGGGCCAGTCATATTGCAATTTTGAAAATTTAATTACTCCAAACTCAAGCAAACTTTGAAAGCAAACCGTTTCCGTTGCTTAAAAATATATTTGAATATATTTTTTGTCATTTTTAACTTCATATTTATATCCTGAATGAATATATTTTCGTAAAAATATATTTGAAACAAAAACAACATTTTTGTAAATTGTTTTTGTTTCCAATGTATTTGTACGAAAGAAAGAAAGAACTCTTTTGACATAGTGAAATTGGCACTTCATCTATTTTTATTGTAATTGGTAACACTGGATTCGCACATCTAACGGGTGGGCAAATTTGAGGTTAGGAAATAAATCGCCTTAAAGCACACACTTTTTTTTTGACAAATCCAGTTTTATTGTTAACAATTTAAAGTAGAAATATGATAATTAAAAATGGAATATGATGTCGAACAAATGTCCACCTCTAGTACGTCCGCTTTAAATCACATTTTGCGAAAAAGTTTCGCTTATATCGTCAATGCAGCGCCGAATGTCATGTTTCAGAGCATCAGTTGTTTGCGGTTTTTTGTTCACGTCAACTCAGCCATTTAAATGGCCCCAGAGAAAATATCTAATCCAGCCGCGTGCAATTACAAGAACGAGGCAGCCAATTGAGATCGCCAAATTACGTGACCGGGAGATTCCTCATGCACTAACGGAATTATGTGGCCGACTGTGTGGCTTACGGCGCCGTCTTGCTGAAACCAAAGGTCACTGAGGTCAACATTAGCCAATTGCCTTCATCAGTGATCAAGAATATGCATGCTTTATGTGCTCTAATTCTTTTTGGAGAGCATTAAATCTATATTTTTTGGGATCTCTCTGGCAAGGGCCATGGGGGAGACATTTCACCTTTGCCATAAGAATTTAAAAGTAAATATTTGGAATAATTAACTGTAAAATTTATTATGTGAGTGAAGATAAATATGCCGAGTTAAACATGTTTTGACGTAAGCAGTTACGAAACAACGTATTTAACTGTGAAGTTAAATATGTTATGACGTAACGAAATGGCAAACAGTGAAGTTTTTTTTATGAAAATCCATTTTTGATAAATTTTTTGATCATTTTGTGAAAATATTTACAGGCCATGAAAGGTCAATTTGTAGGCCATGAGAGTGTGTGTGATCTTGTAGGGATTTTGCCCCCAGTGGCCAAATAAGCAGTTGGCATACATTGCCGGTATATACAAAATGATGTATGGGATAGAAGACACTTCCATAATCATTTTGTATATAAATATCGATTTTCATAAAAAAAAAAATTCACTGATTGCCACCTCGTTACGTCATAAGATATTTAACTTCACTTCGTAACTACTTACGTCAAAACATATTTAACTCGGCATATTTATCTTCACACACATAAATTTATTTTTAAAGTTTTTTTTTTTTAAAGGTCATTTAGAAGGCAAAGGAGAAGAGGGGGTAAGGCAGAGGACTACCAGGTTACGTCTCGGCTTCGTCATTAAAGCTTAAACATTTTATTTTTAAGCTTAAAAATTTTATTTTTATTTATTTATTAATAAATAAATAAATAAATAAAATTTGTTAATATTTTACACTATATTTGCATATAATAACGCCCACTAAAGGGGCGGGACCCCAAAACTAATTTTTTTATTTTATGGCTCCAAGTTTAACGCGTTAAACCTTTTTTGTCATAAATATATATCATTTGCTTAACAAAATTACAAAAAAACTTTAAAAATTACGTTGTTTTTTGGAGGTTGGTTTAGTTCTTTTTAGGGGAACTTTTTCCCCTCTTGTCCGGCTGAGCCCATTTGCGAACTTGACCTATGCTATCCTTCAAGATATATATTTCTACCGAATTTCAAGAGTCTGGCTCTTTTCGTTTGGACTGAATCGTGATATCCACAGACGTACGGACGGACGGACATGCTCAGATTGTCTTGGATTTCATCACGGATCAAGAATATATATACTTTATGGGGTCTCAGATGGATATTTCGCTGCGTTACAAACGGAATGACAAAGTGAATTCTTTTCTTCTTCCAATTCTTTTTTTCTTTCTTCAAAATCTCTTTATTTTCTAGGTAAATTATTTGCGCCTTTTCCAACTACTGCACCTTTTCGAATGAAAGTAGGTTCTGTGATAAATAATTTCGCCTGCTTAATTTTGTCATTCCAGACAAGCAAATCCAACGTGCCCTAACCACCCTTCTTCGTTCCAAAAAAAAAAATTAAAAAATTCAAATTAAATAAAATTCAACAAAATAAAGTGTAAAAAGGATAAAAACGATCGAATTGTATTTTTGCTTTTGAACCATAAAAAGGGGTGCTTTTCATTAAAAAAAAGAAAAAAAAACATCCTGTGTTTCCCCCTTTTTCCACAAAACAAAAAACAAACAAAAAACGAAATCAAAGCAAGGGTAGACGATTGAAATTGAAAAGGCAAAAAGAAAAAAAACGCAACCAGCTGCCGCTTGAAACGCAGTTGTCTGAAAAACTGTCTGTTGCATTTACATTCACGCACACTCTCGCAGCATTTTCGGCGATAAAAGGATGATGTAAATTGATCGCTACTTGATTATAACTCTTCTGAATCGTACATAATTGTGCATATGCGATTGTGTGCCTGTAAAATATTTGGCATATTTGAGCACAAAAAGGTGACTGACTGGCAGACTGACTGCATGACAAAGATCGCTTTTAAGTGTATCACAACAATTGACTGGTAAAGTTTGTTGTTTTTGTGTCGATAGTCTGCAAATTCCAGAATTTCTTTTCATAATCAACTTAAATCGTAAGCAGCTTTTTTTTCCCTTAAATAATATAATCTTTATGGTAATAACTTTTTTTTTTGTTAAAAAGTAACATTTCTTTAAAAAATATTTTACAAAAATTACCTTTAGTAAAAAAGCGCATTTGTTAAAAATAATCAGCTTTAGAAAAATATTTATAATTACAAAGGAATAAAGTACGTGTGTCAGTGTGTCCACTTTTCATTTGCAAATAAAAACGAGCATTTTTAAGATGGTCGTGATATTTTTTAGTGGCCTGTAAAGCAGACGAGTTCCGATCAAGTGTGGAAGAAAATATCCTTCAAATGGCCCCACGGCTTTGATGACAGGCCAATAATATTTTCCTCAAATTTTCCATGACTTTATTACAGAGATGTGACTGTATCTCACTGATGGGGCGTTGTATCTCGAATTTGAACTCCGGAATACGCATAAACAGGAAATTTCACAAAACCCTACAGAAAGAAATCGCTCGGCGTTAAATCGTATGATCAGAATTCTGTATATATAATTTTTTGTGGAAATCGTTGCTGCAATAAATCGATTGTTGCATACGAATTGTGCCGGTGTCCCACACCAAACCGTTCGACGTATTAAAAAAAAATCCATAATAATTTAAAAAAAAGTAATTTCTAAAAAACGTACTTTTTCATAAAAAAAGTACTTTATAAAAAAATTACTTCATGAAAAAGTACTCTATAAAAAATTGCTCCATAAAAAAGTACTTTATAAAAAGTACTTTATGAAAAAGTACTTTATAAAACGTACTTTATGGAAAAGAACTTTATAAAAATGTAGCTTATAAAAAAGTACTTTATAAAAAAAAATATCTTGCAAAAGTACTTTACAAAAAATACTTCATAAAAAATTGGCTAAAAAAAAGTTTTTCATAAAAAAGTTCTTAATAAAAAAATTACTTTATAGGAAAGTATTTTAAAAAAACGTACTTTTTAAAAAAGGACTGTATAAAAAATTACTTTATAATAAATACTTTATAAAAAAGTACTTTATAAAAAATTACCTAAAAAACTTTATACAAAATAATTTCATAAAAAAGTTTTTATAAAAAAATTACTTTATAAGAAAATAGTTTAAAAAACGTACTTTTCAATAAAGTACTTTATAAAAGAGTAGTTTATAAAAAGGTACTTATAAAAAAGTACTTTACAAAAAATGGCTTTATAAAAAAATACTTAACAAGAAAGTACTTTTGAAAAAAGTACTTAATAAAAAAGTACTTGTTAAAAAAGATAGTTTATAAAAAATTCCTTAAAAATAAAATTTTTAAGCTTTAATGACGAAGCCGAGACGTAACCTGGTACTACTCTGCCTTACCCCCTCCTCTCCTTTGCCGCCTAAATGACCTAAATGCCGCCTAAAAAAAACATAAAAAATAAATTTATGTGTGTGAAGATAAATATGCCGAGTTAAATATGTGTTTTGACGTAAGCAGTTACGAAGTAAAGTTAAATATCTTATGACGTAACGAAGTGGCAATCAGTGAAATTTTTTTTGTATGAAAATCGATATTTATATACAAAATGATTATGGAAGTGTCTTCTATCCCATACATCATTTTGTATAAAGCGGCAATGCATGGCAACTCCTTATTTGGCCACTGGGGCAAAATCCCTACAAGATCACACACACTCTCATGGCCTGCAAATTGACCTTTCATGGCCTGTAAATATTTTCACAAAATGCTCAAAAAATTTATTAAATAAGGATTTTCATTAAAAAAAACTTCACTGTTTGCCATTTCGTTACGTCATAACATATTTAACTTCACAGCTAAATACGTTGTTTCGTAACTGCTTACGTCAAAACATGTTTAACTCGGCTTATTTATTTTCACTCACATAATAAATTTTACATTTAATTATCCCAAATAATTATTTTTAGAGTCTTATGGCATAGCTGAAACGTCTCCCCAAGGGAGCTTGCCAGAGCGACCCTGACAAAATACAATTTTAATACCCTCCAAAAAGAATTGGACCCCATAAAATATATATTCTTGATCAGCGATGAAGTCTAAGACGCTCTAGCACTGCCCATACGTTCGCCGCTGGAAAACATGATATAGTCTATTTTTGGACCCCGCCCTGTTTGGTGGGCGTTGACGTACGATATTATATGCAAAAGAAGTGTAAATCTGGAACAATTTTTATTCCTTAAGCCTATAAGAAGCTGAGATGTTCTCTGATCTTGCAGAGGTGAAACGTCTCCCCCATTGGACCTTCAAGGAATGACTCTGTCAAAATAGAGATTTAAAATTGGGTACAGAGATGTCCTAAAGGAACTCTGTCCCGCCACGTTAAACATTTGGAGGGTATTTAAGATTCGACCCGGTCGAATATAACGTTTTTACTTATTTACAATTTTGTTGTTTCATAAAAATTGTTTCCAATGGAATTAAAATATTTTTCTGAAGAAGCCACATTTTTTATATAGGTAATTAGATCCTTAAAGGGTTTTATAACAAGTGCACAATGGACCTGATCCAATCCGTAATAAGTAACTAAGACTTCATTCCCACTTGAACATCATAACCTCCTTCTAAAAATATTGTACCTTAAAAAATTATAAAAATTAATGTTTTATTTAAAAAAGAATCGATCACTGTGATGACACAAGAACAGTATTGATTGACAAACAAAAGGTCACACACAGTTTTATGAGCGAAAAGAAAAAATCTTGTAAATTAGGTTTTGTTAAATTTTTAATTTACCAATTTGTTTTTAGTTCAACGATTCCAGCAGACAGGCAGCCCAGCAACCAGTCGGTTTCTATGCTGCAACTATTCCCAGTTGTACTCAATCGTTTAAGGGGTTGCCCACTTCTATTAATAAAATGCACAAACCGTAAATAATTATTATGTTTTTTTTTTGTAGGTTTGGCGCGAAAATATTTTAGATTTTTGCCCAAAAAAACAGTAGTTATTTTTTTACCCTAAAAAACACAAACACACAAAAGAACACAACTACACGCACCCATACAAACAGAATGCACAGGAGAATTAGGGGTTTTTTCGTATCCAGATCTTTTCAAAGATTTGTTAATCAAATTCTAGGGTTTCATTTCAATCGAAAAGAGTGTTGCATTGTGTTGCACAAGAAAAAAAGCAGTTCTAACGATTGCAAAATCATTGATAATATTGAGAGGGGCTGGCTGTTGCCTGGTGAGGAAAAGTTCATGTAAATGCCCGTAGTTCATCGCAGGCAGTTGAATAATTTTATTGCATTTTTTTTTTATAATATTATACTATTGTATTGCTCAGTGCCAATTAATTAATAATAATTAAATACTTTTGCAAAACGCATTTTTGCATTTTTTAATTTATTGCATAATTATGGCTTCAAATGAACTCACAAGATTTTCTATGCCGAATACCAATTTTGAAGTAGAGTGAAATTGACCCTTAAGTTTTCAATGATTTCTGACGCACAAGTTGAGTCAAGATCTAAGTTGTCTTTGCAGAAAAAAAGTATAGTTTTATGGCCAGCATTTTTATACAAAATTGTATACCCTCTTTCCCCCATTTTAGGGATACTTTTTACGTAACGGAAAAAAGTAAAGTAGAGTAACGGTGTTACTCTACTTTTACTCGCTATTTTTTATATCTTTTTACTCCGCGAGAAGCATCGGATGTCAAAAACCTCTAATTTTAAGGAAGTTCAAAATTATTGTATAGTGTTATTTACAAATGAAACCAAATTTTTAAATAAAGAAGCTGCTCAATGGAGACAAATCTCAAATTTAGCAGCATTTAAAAAAAGAAAGTGTAAAGAGTTACGTTTTAAAAATAAAAAGCCTAGAAAAACAAATTTTTTTTAAATACAAATTTTTGGAAAAAAAATTAAAAAGTACTTTTTGAAAAATTTTTAAGTTACTTTTCAAAAATTACTTTTTTCGAGGTAATTTTTGAAAGCTATATATTGTAAAAAAAATTTTGTAAATGTACTTGTTTAAAGGGTAATTATTTTAAATATGTTTGTTTTTAAAGGTACTTTTTTTTCTTCTATTTTTTTAAATGAGTTCGTTCAAAAATTCTTTTTGCAAAAAGATAAAAAGCCCAGAAAATTTCTTCTTTTTTAAATACAAATTTTTGGAAAAAAAATTAAGAAGTAATTTTTAAAAAATGTTTAAGGTACTTTTCAAAAAGTACCGTTTTAAAAAGTACTTTTTTCGGGGTAATTTTTTACAGTCATTTATTGTAAAAAAAATTTTTGTAAATGTACTTTTTTAAAGGGTAATTATTTTAAATATGTTTGTATTTAAAGGTACTTTTCTTCTATTCTTTTAAATGAGTTCATTCAAAAATTCTTTTTGTAAAAAGATAAAAAGCCTAGAAAAAAAATTTTTTGTTTTCAAATACTAATTTTTGGGGAAAAAATTAAAAAGTACTTTTTAAAAAATTTTTAAGGTACTTTTCAAAAAGTATCGTTTTAAAAAGTACTTTTTTCAGGGTAATTTTTGAAAGTTATTTTTTGTAAAAAAAAATTTTGTAAATGTAATTTTTTAAAGGGTAATTATTTTAAATATGTTTGTTTTTAAGGGTACTTTACTTCTATTGTTTTAAAGGAGTTCATTCAAAAATGATTTTTGCAGACATTAAAAGCCTAGAAAAAAATTTTTTTTCAAATACTAATTTTTAGAAAAAAAAAATTAAAAAGTACTTTTAAAAAATTTTTAAGGTACTTTTCAAAAAGTACCGTTTTAAAAAGTAATTTTTCTGGGTAATTTTTGAAAGTTATTTATTGTAAAAAAAAATTTTGTAAATGTACTATTTTAAAGGGTAATTATTTTAAATATGTTTGTTTCTAAAGGTATTTTTTTTCTTCTATTGTTTTAAATGAGTTCGTTCAAAAATTCTTTTTGCAAAAAGATAAAAAGCCTAGAAATTTTTTTTTTTTCAAATACTAATTTTGGAAAAAAAAAATTAAAAAGTACTTTTTGAAAAATTTTTAAGATACTTTTCAAAAAGTACCGTTTTAAAAAGTACTTTTTCGGGGTAATTTTTGAAAGTTATTTATTGTAAAAAAAAATTTGTAAATGTAATTTTCTAAAGGGTAATTATTTTAAATATGTTTGTTTTTAAAGGTACTTTTCTTCTATTGTTTTAAATGGGTTCATTCAAAAATTATTTTTGCAAAAAGATAAAAAGCTAGAAAAAAATTTTTGTTTCAAATACTAAATTTTGGGAACAAAAATTAAAAAGTACTTTTTAAAAAATTTTTAAGGTACTTTTCAAAAAGTACCGTTTTAAAAAGTACTTTTTTCTGGGTAATTTTTGAAAGTTATTTTTTGTAAAAAAAAATTTTGTAAATGTACTTTTCTAAAGGGTAATTATTTTAAATGTTTGTTTTTAAGGGTACTTTACTTTTATTGTTTCAAATGAGTTCATTCAAAAAGTCTTTTTGCAAAAAGATAAAAAGCCTAGAAAAAAATAAAAAGTCTAGAAAATTTTTTTTTAAAAAAAATTTTGTAAATGTACTTTTCTAAAGAGTAATAATTTTAAATGTTTGTTTTTAAAGGTACTTTCCCTCTATTGTTTAAAATGGGTTCATTCAAAAATTCTTTTTGCAAAAAGAAAATTTTTAAAATGAACTTTTCTTAAGAATATTTTTGTCAAAACTACTTTTTTAAACGGAATGGAACTTTCTTAAGAGTTATTTTTTATTATAGAAAACTTATATTTTATTGCAGAGAACATGTGCTGTTTTCTTTTCTAGAAAATAATGCAAATTTTTTGACACTTTTTTCTATAAAAAAAAAGCGTAATATCATGTCATTACTATTTCTTATGAATCTTCCTTCTTCCGAAATCTTTTTTTTATAAAGGAAGTGCAAAAATGTTACATGTTTTCTAGAAAGGAAAACACCATTAGTTTTGTCATCTTTTTCTAGTCTCATATTTTCGTAGACTCAGCAAACAAAAATATGGGAATTAAAAATACATTAAAAATATGTAACGCATTCATACAGTTTGTCTCTTGGGATAAATCCCCTATTGTTCACATTCAGTCGGAGGGAAAGAAATCATTGCTCCGTTAATAGGTGCAGTGCGTAAAAGATGCTGCAAACAATATCAGCATTTTTATTGTCGATGCATCCGAAAAGGTCAATGACACTCGCTGGCTTATTTGTTTTATTTCTTGCAAGTCATGAGGTAACTAATAGAAAAAAGGTAGACAGGAAATAAAAAAAAAATAACTATTTGCTTATATTTAATAAAATTAGTGTCTTAAGGCAACTGGCGCGCAGGGTAGTTTTCAGCGCCACCATAAATATTGTCTGTCTAACTCGTGCATGAGGATGCTGGATTTATAGAGCATTTAATTTTCCAGCACGGTGACATTGTTTGACAGTTTCCTTAGCGAAGAAACTTTCTAATGACGTCTTTACTTTCAGAAGGAAAACAATACAAAAAACGTTATTGTTTTACGCAATAAATACTCATTCTACTGTAGGAAAATGACATACATTTCAAAATTCCCATGGTTGTTACGAATGCAGTAATAATTTCCTTTAAGTTAAGCACATATTCATATGAAATATGGTGTCTCCGCTAAGTTGAAATGCCTACAGACTAGACTTGTGTCCAACTAGCTCATTCGCTCAGTTTTGACAAGAACCTCTGATCAAACCTATGTAATTTAAATGGGTTTGTTCAGAGGTTCTTGTCAAAACTGAGCGAATGAGCTAGTTGGACACAAGTCTACTACAGACTCAGCCACCTCACGTACATATTAGACTTGGGTCCAACTAGCTCATACGCTCAGTTTTGACAAGAACCTTTAATCAAACCCATTTAAATTACACTGGTTTATTTAAAGGTTCTTGTCAAAACTGAGCGAATGAGCTGGTTGGGCCCAAGTCTAGTAAATATATTTCATTCTCCGATTGTCCCAAAATTATTCCATGAATTTTATGGACGGGAACGTATCAGCGTCACTTCTGCTGATACGACCACCATGGAACTCAGTAAACCTTTTTTAACTATTGAAATTGATGGTAGAGAGTTCCCATGGCATTTCTCAAGTCTTTCCTAGGTTTTACTGATGCTAAAAAATTATGCTCAAACAACACACGAAATTCACTATTTTCCCATTTTTAAAGTCCCGATTTTATTTGGTTTTAACGGCTACCACACACACCAACTAAATAATGGGGGTTGCACAAAATTTTACTGACAGTAAATCTATTGATAGATGGCGGTTGACGGCTTCAACGTTACGCATTAAACACATTCACGACAGCAGGCTACCGACTACAACCTGTCAGAAATAGAATACATGTGTTTATATGGGAAAAATTCTTTTCACGGCTACACGGCAGGTTGTTCTCCGTGCTACTTTTGTGATTGTAGTGAAAATAAACTAATTTCTATTTTCATAGGCGACATTAAATAAATTAGTGGTGCCAACACAGTGAAACATCTTCAATAAATAAGCATTTAAAAATATTTTCAAACTGGTCGAGAATATGAAAATAGTTAAAAATAAAAAATTTAATAGACCTTTCAACAATAAAAATTGTTTTGTAATATTTATTTCTTTTTTTTCGATCTCTCGACTTCTATTTTTTATTTATTTATTTTATTTTCTATTTATTTTTTTATTTTATTTATTATTTATTTATTTTGTTATAATTCCTAGAATATAGGACGCATATAAACGATATGGGTATCATTTCAAAGTACTCCAAAATGTCTCTCTATTGTTAGATACATATTTCAAATTTATTCACCTATTGCGAGTACATATTATTAAATTTTTTAATTTTTTATCTGACTTTTAAATTAAAAATTGAATTATATTGCAAAAAGTGCGATGCAACAACATTTGAACTCTAATTTTGTATATACTTGATAGCCGTTATCGATAACAGATGTGAGTTAGGTCACAAATGAATTAACTCATAAACTCATTTCCACAGTGCCATAACAAAAAAAGGACATCAAAATGTATTTATTACAAATGCAAAAACAATAAAGAAATAAAATATTTTCATTATTAGTGTTGTTTCGATCTATAAATAGATTTAGAATAAGCGCTTTTATATATGAAAGTGGCACCACTAAAATGAGTTGTTGACGTTGTAGCTACCGCGTTCAAAATAATTAAGTAGCTGACTATACGACGACAAGTGTTGCTATCCGCACATGTAGCCATGTAGTCGGTAGCCTGCTATTGAAATTGCGGCACAAATTAATTATCTTCCTCATATTATTGACTCGGAATTGATGTTTAAAAGTCTTATTAATATAATTCCCAGTAACAAAATGTCCTACACAAAATTATTAAAAACGATCACAAGCTTGATTAATATTATAATAAACTGATAGAATCAATGGTCTTCGAACCTTAGAAAAAGTTGAATTGGTAAATTCTAAAATAATTTGCCTTCCACTGAATTTCAAAGCCAGATGTCTTACTTCTGAACTTAACCATATGGATATCATTTCATCGCAACTTTATCCGTAGTATTAAGCTTTTAAGTTAAAACCCCCGAAAATTTTTCAATAAAGAATTTTTTTAAATACTCCCCTTGCCGCACTGAGACTTGTGTAGGGTGTTTTTTTTTTTTTTATAGAATGACACAAGTTTAAATAATAGATGGCCCACCCGGTATATACTTACGGTGACCATCCGTCCTTTTTTTAAAAGGACATTCCTCTTTTTTTACATGATGTCCTCTTAGATTAACAAAAATTAAAGTGTCCTTTTTTTAATTGAAATGTCCTTTATTGTACTTTTTTTTTAATTATTAATGCTTATTTTTTGTTTAAACTCCAAAATTAAACGTTTTATTTTCTCAATACACTAAAAGCTAAAATCACCAATACAATAGAAATTATAATCATCAAATGGATTGTGCAGAAATTAAAATCTTTTTATCAAATGACTGTAATATTTTTGGACATATTTTAAGTTCTGGTCATATTTTGTTTAAAAAACATTAATACATATAAATATGTACATAAGTCGGCCATGCCTAGAATATATGCAATTGACTATAAATAGTAAATACAATTTTTATTACATTTCTAAATGTCCTCTTTTTTGCGTTGAAAAATATGGTCACCGTATATATACTTAACAGTTTCGCATCTTAATATTGTGGAAATTATAGGCGGAATGACAAACCTAAAGTGGATGTATTTCTTTTCATTTCAGAATATCATAAAATGGACTGCAATGTGGCTCGTTCAAATGAAATAAACATTTACTTTTATTTGCGACTTGTTCAAACTTTATTTAGTGTCATATGTCGAGGTTTAATGAACCGTTTGAAGCAGACATCGAACTACAACTCAACAAGTTGTATGTAATTTAATGTACCGTGAACCCTCTCAGCGCGACTATTTCTCAGGTAAATGATAGCAAATGATATCTTAAAAATATAAACGATTTTATATAGTTTTTACCAGAGATGTGCAAATGTTGTGATTTCTTCGTGTCACTCTTGAATTACGTGAATAGTGACTATAAATTATTAAAATCACGCGTGCGTGCTTGAGCGCGGTTCCAAAATTTAGCGTGCGTGATTTTTACTTAATTATTCACGCACTCAAACAACCAGAAGATAAGTTTTTCTTGTGAATTTTCAATAAGGAAAATATGTATGTATGTACGTACCCACATACATACATACATACATATATACATGGCTGTGTGTTACAAAGATACATGCTTTCACACACGACAACAATTGTACTGCAAGCGTCGGCGATTTAAAAAAATTCTGCTTTCATGGAGCGTGTGTGATATTGCTGTGAGTGAGCGTGCGTGAAAAAATTTAGTATCGTATAATTAATTTTACTCACACGCACATCTTTAATTTTTACCACTTGAATTTTTATTTAAATCTTTTTGTTTCTTTTTTCCCCCCAATTATTAAAAAAAAACTTAAGTGATCTTTTCGTATTTCACTGTGCCTAATGCATATCACTAAGTAATATTTATTCAAAAATGTCGTAGATTAACTGAAGATATTATTTTTGCTTGTACGATGATAATAAAAAATATTTGAAATATTTCACTCCTAACAACAATTTCGAATTTAAGGCAAATTCTTAAAAATAATTTATAATTTCGCAGGTTTCAAACTTATATCCGATTATATGTGATACGAAGTAAATCCAATGCTGCAGGAGCAATTCTATCGATTTGAATTTATTATTGCGAAACTCACAAAATCTACAACACTTCTTTATTTTCTTCATTTGTTGTCTGAACACTATTTCCTCCCTCCAGTTAATTGCGTGAGTACGGCTCTTAAACCTAGTGCAGATCCCAGCAAAAAAAAATCCCACATAAAGTATAAAATAATGTTATTTAATATTTAAGTTGGAAAGGATTCCTAATCTTAAGTGTCACACAAAAAATTTATGATCTGTAAGACCTCTTGCTTTTATATCAGATACGGGCGTTTCATAGCACAATTGTGCTGAGATCATTCACACGTATTCTTACCCTCTTTAATTTAGTCGTCGATGAGACAACGACGAATGAATATCAGGCGGATGCTTACGAATTTTTTTATATATTTTTCCAGAATATTTGTCCAGCAAAGAATTTCAGTCATGATGATATGCGAAAAATATTTTGTCATAAACAATGCTTTCGATAACATACAATGCCTTTTATACAATTTGTCTCCAATAACGGACTATAGTAATTCTCCTAATTTAGTAATACACTTAGTCTTATTAATTAGTCTGTGCAAAATCTTATCAAAAATATTTTGAATATGTTTCCCATATGAAAATGATCTTCCATGCCGACATATATTAAAGCTTATTAAGTTTGATACATCCAACCGCGTATTTTTTGGCGAATATTCAGCGTTATGCTCCAGCAAGCAACCATTCTTTTATATTTTTTTTCTTGAATGGAAAACATAACAAATTATTGTCTGTCCTATCTTTTTAAATTTTTTTCATTTGACTGTTTACTTAGAAAAAGGTTTATTTTTAATTAATAATTTTACTTAATCAAAGTTTTTTTTTAACTTAGAAAATATTGGTACTTATGCACCATTATCTTTAAAACGCTTGGCCTTTTGTTTGGTGGGTAGCTCGCAAGCTCAACACATATGTATACAATTTACCAATCCATTGACGGTACCTACCCACCACTATTTTATATACAGATCGACAAATTGATTTATTTATTCATATTCATGACAATAATTCAGCACAAAAACAGTTTTTGCCGCCGCTGCTTTAATCAATACGGTGCTACCGTTAATAATTAGTTAACTTGCTTTTATTATTATCGGTAACATAGTAAAGTTGTCTTTGCTAAAAATTGTTATAATAATATAACAATATTTAGCAAAGACACTTGATTCTAACAGCAATTGCAGCAAATACCAATCAATATCCCTCTTTTGGGTATTTTCCTTAAGTTAACCAAAAATTACTCTAGCACATAAACCTAAGGTATATAACCTTGCTAAGTTATGGGTATTTGGTATGGTAGTTGATGTTGATGGGAATTTTTAAGACTTCAGAAGGGAATTATTAGATACAAAAACCGTTTTGAAAGCAGTTGTAAATAAAAGTACCCAACTGTAGATAGGAAAGACGCAAACATAAAAAAGGGGAAAAATATAAATATATAAACATATTATTTTACACGAGGGTTGTTGCACGAATTTTTCACATAATAGACTACATGTTTTTCAACAAAAAGGCCAATTCACAATCCTGTGCAAATGGTCTTGCATTATAGCATTTGCAAATTGAGAGAGTATTTGAGAGCATTTTCAATGTATTTTGTTGGTGTGGAGTACAATTATTTTGCTCATGCTACGATGCTAGACTACTTGCTCGAGATTGTGAACTGGGCTATTTTATTTATTTATTTATTTAGTCTATGGGTTAATCCTTACAGACTGATACAATTAAAATATAACAATTTTTCAGAAATGATAATTACATACATATATAAATGGAATCTATAAAGCTTTGTTGTAATAGTAACAAGACAAATTATAGCAAAAACAAAAAATATGGTTTTAACAAATGTCGATTTAACAAATTAAACATTTATTTATAATCAATTTTGTAACGAGTTAAGATGTAAAATTATATCATTTTTTACGACATCAATACTTTTGTTGAAATCGATACAAGGGTAAAGACTATTAAAATCACTGCAAATTCTCCGAAAGGGATCGAAGTTACTATAGTTTGTAGTGTAAAACTTAATCTTAATTTCTCATCTAACCCACTCACTCTGTAGAAGAAATTATCACCTATTGCGAATAAAATGGGTGAAAAAAAGCAGTCCGATCACAGGGGAGATGTGTAAACATCTAGTAATGAAAAAGCTATTAATCAGCTGATTACTGAAATGTAGTGCATGTTGTTATTTTACAGCAACGGTTTTCGAGCTGTACAGCGCTAGCACAATTATAAGTTAATGAAAATTAGTAGCTACTATTGCACACTAGATGGTGTTTATATGCAGCTGTTATGTTTCTCTGTACTTCTTGTTGTCATTATGAATGACAATCTCAAAGACGAAGAAGACTTTCAGTTTGTTAAAAGTGCATAAAATGTTTTTAAAAGTTATTTAAATTAAATGTTTTTGTACTTATTTGTTTTTATTTGCTTACGATAACATAATGTATTGCACACTAGACTGGTGTCAAACTAGCTCATTTGCTTAGTTTTGACAAGAATTTTTAATCAAACCTATGTAATTTAAATGGGTTTGATCAGAGGCTCTTGTCAAAACTGAGCGAATGAGCTAGTTCAGGGCGTACTAAACCAGGTGGCATCGTTAGGAATGTAAACAATTTTTTGCTCCTATTGAATTTTTGTTTGTTGTGAGTTTAAACTGTCAAAGTACGGCGTAATTATATTTATGTTCAGAGCTGATGTATGAATAAAACTGTTTATTGAAAAACGAATATTTTAAATTATTGTTGTGAAAAAAGTGAACTAAAAGAAAATACTAATAATAATAGTAATAATAACAACAATCTAGATAAAAAAAACTAGTTAAACACGATAAAAGGTGTTTTATGTTTGCTACATTCGTTTTTTCTGTTATTTTCAAATTTATTTTTAAAAGTGTTTTCAATATATTTGGAACAAATTCGTTTTATATTGCATTTCATAGTGGAATTATATATTTTTTCTTTAATTGGTCAAAATTAATTATCAAATTTTATAAAATATGCCTTTTTGTGAGCTGTGCAAAAAAATATGTTCCTGGTAATGGCGACTCATTTTTTCGTGTGCCTAAGTGCTCCATAACAATGGAAAAGTGGAGTAGCTTGTGCCAAAAGCAATTCACCAAGCGTTCGCTTATATGCAGTGATCACGTTTTGAAGAATCAGATCATATCATATATAGATTCTCTGTACTTCTTGTTTTCCGTATGATTACACTAATATACTCATATATAGCTCACACCGATTTGATCTTACTCTAAATTTGTGATTGTATTGTGAAAAATAATTTTACCCCCCCAGCGTATAAAAATACAGAATAAAACTCGTACTCGTACTCGTACTCGCATAATTTATGTGTTTAAAGACGCGATTATTATGTGAACAAATTAATTTTAAACTTTTACCCGCATATTCATAAAAAATAAAATGTATTTGAAATCGATTTTAAGAAAATTTTTCATGAAATACATTTCAAATTAATTTTAAATTTTACCATTATGGGGTTAAAGTATAATTTATCATAAATACTTTTGAATTATTCTTAATGAATTAAATATCCTCGTCAAGTGAAATGAGACTCATTTTAAAATTCTTTTTATTCTACTTAAAATATAAAATTTTCCAACGCTTTTTACATAGGCTTTTGTTTCAAGGGTGAATTCTTAGTTTAAATCAAATCTCTCAACTATCCAAGGGGTGAATTTTGTATTGAACTCTTATAATTGATTCCACAATTTATAGCATATTTATGTATTATTTAATACAATTATTTTTTTCATACTCATGGCCAGCTCACTATGCAGTGAAACTCATATAAATCGTTTGTGTCCTTCAATATTAAATGACCACAATAACGACATAAGACGCATTATTAATTTCGTTATCGAAGGAAATTGCGTTTTTAACGATTGTAAATAAAATAATTTTAGGGTTTGAAAATGTATAGATACGTACAAATAAACATCAGACTGACTCACTTTGTATAGAGCCAAAAAAAAAGTGTCTTCAGTCTAGAAATTGACTACACACTGCTTGCGAGGATTACACAGCGCGAAAATGTGTTCGAGATGAGTGCACCAATACAAAAAGTGTTAATTTGAAAATTCAACTTATTTTTCGGAACAGACCTCGTATGTGTCAGTAAATGTTCTATGTTATTTTGATCCGTAAATCAAATATATTTTTTGTTTATTTATTTCTATCATCATTATAATTAAAATCAGACATTTTTATAAATACATAGTTTGAGATTTTATTGGAAAGTGTTGCAACAAATAATTAAAACATAAAAATCATATTTTACATTAACGGACTTCCACAGAATCTGGTTATTTTTAAAGTTTTTGAAATTATATTTTCTCCTACGACTGAAAGGGTTTTTGCGAAAAAACGCGTTTTTCTTATACACCTCAAATGCCAGAAGTTCTGTATCGAATTTTTTATGATAACATGCAACAAAATTAAATAATTAATTTTTTATAATGATAAAAAAAATCAAAATTACTATGTTTAAATTAGAGATACCAACATATCAGTATCGGTAATATTTTACTGTAGTCTTTTAAGTTTTTTTTTGTTTATTTTTTTAACAAAAAAAAATGTTTGCAAAATAACTAGGGATGGCATTTTGTCTATTCGACTGCGATACACAAAAAGAAATACAAATTTTCTATGAAAAATAAAGCACATGCTCTCAACTTTTACGAAGATAAACGATTTCGCAAAAAAAAAAAATAATATTACAAGCGGATCTGGCATCTCTCCACTTCTTTTACAGTAGACCCAGGCTCATCCTCCTGGGATTATTTTCGAATATTTTCACAAAAGTTCTAAATTTCTTGTAGACTCTGTCAGAACTTTTACCATCTGCAGGGGTGACCATGACTTCACGTTAAGTAGTTCACTCTAACGTTTCTTTGATACGATTGTCGACTGTCATTCAAATATTAGAGTTTTGCACCGATGCACAGGGGAGTATTTGGCCTGAAAAGCTGGCCAAAATTATTAAACGTGGTTTTTGAATTAAAAGTTTTAGTTTTTTTAGTTTTAGGTGTAGTATGGTATGAAAAGTCTAGTAGCAGATTTTGAAAAAATTACACTGGGCAACAACAAAAATTTTTTGTCTACTCTAGAAATAAAAGTATGTGGACTATATGGATTTTGATGCCCTTCAAATTCAAATCTGTTTTCCATTTTTATCTAGTACGTAAGGTTTTCTTTTAAAGGCGTGGCATATTTTACCCCCTTAATCGTTGGGTTGCCTAATATATTTTGTCATAACTTGAAAACGGGTTCTCCGCTTTTAATTGGAGGAGGATCAGAAAATGCACCGGAAAATTCTGCTTAAACTGGCCAAACACATTTATTTTCTATCTATTACTATTTCGGAGTTATTAAAAATTTAATGGCGAAAAAAAAAATTTCTGCAAAATTCGTAAAATTTTTTGTTTTCAAAATAAAAAAAAATTATAAAAAAAATAAAATAAAAGAACCAAAAAGTTTAAATTTTTAAAATTTTTCCTAAGGAATAAAAGACGGTATAAATCGTGGCATAAACGTGTTAAAATTGATGTGAATAACAGATGAAATCAATTGGGGTATTCACACTGTAGTCATAAAGTCATAAGTCATAAAATAATAGCACTAAAAATATGACTAGTGTGAACAACCCGTCATAACTTAGTGTGCTATTTCAAACATCGATCAGCTGATAAGAAAACAACACATTTGTAATTAGATGTTATCAAAGCAAAAAATAATAAAATTAATGCAATTGTAATAAAGTTGTTTGAATATGAGAAAAACTCCATTTCTATTTAAAATTATTAAATTTCTGGTGCACAAGAATGTCTAAATGAATTTGTATGTATAAACTAAAACAGCTGCTGCCTTGATATGAGCTGAATAAATTTTTTTGCGGCGTCATACGGAAAACAGTTCAGTGGCTGCCAACTGCGTAAGTTAAACGAGAAAGATTTTTCACTTGTATATATTTAGTTTTTGCGATTTAGTTCTCTTTCAATTTATTTTATGTTATAAAAATGTGATTTAATGTACAGACAAATAGGTATGACTAATTTTTTAGCCGTTTTTTAGTTGTGAATCATATATCAGTGACGGCGGCAAACATATTCTATCGCCGTCTCACCTAAAGCTTTTCAACCGTTCGACTCAGATCTCTAGAGCTATTTTATGACAAAACAAAAACATACCGGAAAGAGTGCTATTATTTTATGACCTTTTTTGTATGCAGCACAACAACAACTTTTTTAAACTGGTCTAAAATATTATGACTTTATGACAATATGACCAAATAGCACGAAGTGTGAATACCCAAAATAAATCAAAATACATAAAAGTTTATGACGATTTAAATGTATAAGAAAAAGTGCCTGATGAGGAAAAATAGAAGAAATGTGAAAATTTAAAAAATCGTCAAAAATAATGGCGCAAACTTGGGCACACTTTTTTTTTGTGTCTAAAATTAGAGATTCCTAATTTTATTGTGGATTTAAACATAATTCGTAAAAAACTTTTTTTTTTGTTTGCAAAAAAAGTGTATAATTTTTTTTTAGCTTTTGAACGAATAGTTTCAACATGAATATTCAACATATTTTTAATTTTTTTTAAATCGCGTTTGATCAAACCTTTCAGCAAAAAAAAATCATTGTAAAACCTTTATTTGTTTAGCCGCAAAAAAATATCATATAAACATCTAGAAACCGAAAAAAACATTTAAATCTCATATAATTTTCTTTACTTTCCTGACTTTAGCAGGGTCTGCGACTAAATTTTGTAAATTTTGAAGACTAAAAGTCTTCAAAACTTACAATATAATTTAAAATATTGTTGTCTATCGAGCGGCGTACTTAGTTCTTAAGAAAATTCAGTTTTTTGGCCAGCTTTTTGGGTGAAATACTCCTCTGTGCGATGCTCAAGAATTATAGATAAAGAAGAGGTTTTATTATATTAATACAAATTTTATCGCAAAATTCGATGACTCTGGGCTATTCCCCATCGTCGTTGATAAATTTGATATAAAAAGTAAAAAAATAAATAAAAAAAAAAAAATAAAAAAAAATAAAAAATAAAAAAATAAAAAAAAATACAAAATAAAAAAAAAATATAAAAAAACAAGAGTGCTATATTCGCCTGTGCCGAATCTGAAATACCCTTCACAGATGTAATTCTTCTTTCTTTCTTTCTTGCCAAAACAGAAAGTAGGTTTAATTAAAAAATCAAAATGATGTTATCGGTTACTTTTATATTTAAGAAAACGTTTAAATTTTTCGGCTAGGAAGCTAAATGTTTGGCTTTTCTTATATCTAATACCTGTGAACGTCTTTCGAAAATATTATATATATATAATTTACAAACAAAACAAAAAATCCGTTTCATGTACCCCAAAAAGTTCTAATTGTCCAACCGTAGAAACGTCTTTGGTTTTTAATACCAGTTTATTTCTTTCTGATATATAAAGTAGGTATAATTCATCATAAAAATCAAAAATAACAAATAAAATGGCTGCTTTTATGAATCAGAAAATGTCGATTTCCCAACCCTGGAACCGAATTTTTAATTTTTTAATACTAATTTAATTTTTTCTGATATATAAAATAGCTTTAATTCACTAAAAACACAAAATTTTGAATTTATGTATGTACTTTTATATACCAAAAATATTTAAATTTTCCAACCCCGGAACCGAATTTATAATTTTTTGATACTAGTTTAATTTTTTCTGAAATATCTAATAGGTTTAATTCACTAAAAGCACAAATTTGGAAAATATGTATGTACTATTATGTACGAAAAATATTTCGATTTTCCAACTCTGGAAGCGAATTTTTATTTTTTTACCGATGTAATTCTTAGTGAGGTGTAACATAGTTTTACTTGACAAACAAAATAATATTTTTAAACTTTTTGGTCACTTTCACGTACCATAAAATATATCATTTGTCCAAACCTGGAGTCGAAATTTTGATTTTTTAAGATTTTAATACCTATTTTGTTCTTCCTGAATTATAAAACAGCTTTAATTAGCAAAAAAAAAAAACAACGTCAATTGCCTTTTTGGTTATTTTTATGCAGAATAAATATATCAATTTCCCAACCCTGGAAACGAAATTTAAATTTTTTTTACCAATGCAACTTTTAATGAGGCATGAAATAGTTTTATTTAAGAAAAACTTAATATTTATAACCATATAGGTTATAAATATAGTTTTAATTAGTAAAAAACAACGTCAATTGCCTTTTTGGTTACATTTATGTTTAAAAAAAATTTCAATTTCCCAACCCTGGAAGCGAAATTTAAATTTTTTTAAATTTTCTTTATCAATGCAAATCTGCATGAGGTATAAAGTAGTTTTATTTACGAAAAATTGCAAATTTTTTACCATTTTGGTAACTTTCATGTACCATAAAATATTGCACTTGTCCATCCCTGGTTCGAAATTTTATTTTTTATTTTTGAATTTTTGATACCAATTATGTTCTTCCTAAATTATAAGACAGTTTTAGTTAGCAAAAAACAAAAAAAAAAAACAACATCAGTTGCCTGTTTGATTACTTTCATGTATAAAAAAAATTCAATTTCCCACCCCTGGTAGCAAAATTTGAATTTAAAATTTTTAATTTTTTTTGGCTAATGCAAATCTTCATGACGTATAAAGTGGTTTTGTTAAAGAAAAACTTTAAATTTTTAACAATTTTAGTTACCACATGTACTACAAAATACGGAATAGGCCAAAAAAAAAATTGTTAATTTCCCATCCCTGGAAAAAAAATTTTATTTATTTAGTTTTTAATAGACCATTGAGGCTCCCCAAAGCACGAAGTAGGTTTAATTTACAAACATTAAAAAATATAATTGATTTTTGGTATAAATTTTGCGTCGAGAAATAGGTGTAAGCTTCCCAGCTCTGGAACCGTACTTCGAATCTTTCTGAATTTCAATAGCAGCCTATTTAAGTTCATTTCCAATCCAACGGTCCAAGAACGAAGTCTCTAGCTCTTTTGGGGGCATGGGAAAACAGATTTCACGTACAGACGGACAGACGGACATCGCTCAATCGTCATGGCTCTTCATAAGGATCCAGAATATATATACTTTATGGGGTTCCATGTGCATATCGAAGAAATTACACACGGAATGACAAACCTATATATACCCTTTCACTTTTTTGTGAAGGGTATAAAAAAATAAATAAAAAGTAATTAATTTTTACTAGTTGATTTTGCGACGAGAAATAGATGTAAGCTGACCAGCCCTGGAACCGTATATTGAATTTTACTCTCTATTTAATTTCACTTCCAATTCAGCAGTCCGAAAACGAGGTCTCTAGCTCTTCTGAGGTCTTGGGAAAATCGATTTCATGTACAGACAGACGGACATAGCTTATTCGCTATAGAGTATATATACTTTATGGGGTCCCATATTAATATTGAAGAAATTACACAACGAATGACAAACTTTTTTGCGAAGGGTGTAAAAAGTAAAATCACTTGTTGTCAAATATTATTATTACTATAAGAAGTAAATTCTAGGGTTAAATTAAGCAAAAGATCACTGGCTACAAAGGCCATCAGCTCAAATGTCAAATACCATTAAGGGCCGTTATTGCAACTTGCCTTTAATGCACCTGATAGTAAAAGGTAACCATAGCTAAAGTAGGGAATAAAGTGAACTTTAAAATGTTTCATTATCACAACTTCCTTATAAAATAAAATCAATCTTTTCAAATATATGGCAGTACCACAGAAAAAACCGATTACTTTGGACAAGTTGACGTTACATAGTGGCATCATTAAGTGCATAGTGGCAACTAGACTTGTGTCCAACTCGTTCGCTCAGTTTTGACAAGAACCTATGACCGAACCCATTTAAATTACATTGGTTTGATCATAGGTTCTTGTCAAAACTGAGCGAATAAGCGAGTTGGACACAAGTCTAGTGGCAACGACTGTCTTTTTTGTTTATGTATTTGAATAGTGAAGAGTTGTGAATAATACAGGCTCCGCCAAATAACTTTTTTTTTTAAATGCTATAAAAAAAGCTACTGAATATTTTCTCAAATTTATTTTTTTATTTGAAAGTACAATCCTACCGGTTAATAATGTAAAATAATTTCATTCAAATGGCTGCCTCGGCTGGCCATGCAATAGCCTACATGATCGGTCCAATTTGTAAGCACATTATCGATTGTGTGCAGCTGTATTTCACCAATGGCTTCACGAATATTGTCCTTTAAAGCGTCAATTGTCTCTGGCTTGTCTTTGACGGCACCCCACAAATAATACTACAACGGTGTCAAATCGCAGTTCCGAGGTGGCCAACCGACATCAGCTCTGCGGCTGATAATGCGATCTTCAAAAACAGTGCGCAAAACATCGAGTGTACCTTCGGCTGTGTGGCACGTAGCGGCGTCCTGTTGAAACCAAATGTTGCCAATATCCTCCTCTTCAATTTTTGTGAACGAAAATTCGTTTAAAATGGCCCGATAACGATCGCCATTGACTGTAACGGCCACTCCTTGCTCATTTTCGAAGAAAAATGGCCCAACAACCAGACAAAAATCCGCACCAAACAATGACTCGTTTTGGGTGCGTCGGCTTTCAATGAATGCGTGCGGGTTTTCTGTGCCCTAAATGCGACAATTTTGCTTGTTTACATACCCGCCAAGATCAAAATGAGCTTCATCTGAAAAGATGATTTTTTTTTTGGAAAAATCGGCATCTTCTGTAAGTCGATCGCAGGCCCACTTAGCGAAGCGTTGTTCAACGTATACACAACCATATTCGTTCAGCATAAGGATAAAACTAATTATCTGACATGAGCTAAGTGTTACCATTCACGAAATAAGCACTAGTTGAAAAAAAAAACGTTAGATGGCGGACCCTTTATTAATAAAAAAAAATGTCGGTGAAAAATGACAAAAATTCAAGAAAGCGGGCAAAAATTATACGAATGAAGTAGAGGTACATTTTCTTTCACAGACCAGAAAATATGGCAACTTCAAATTCATAAACCTTACGTTAAAAATTAAAGTTCAAATCGGGTTCACTTTAGCTTATTAGCCACTTTTAGCTTAAAGTGTACTCATGATAATAAAGAACTAATTATGTGGCCGATAACACCTTAACTTTAGCTATTGGCAAGTTGTAATAATGGCCCTAAGCCTTTTAAATGAATAAAATTTAGAGGACATTTTATTTGGGAATTTCATTCTCTAGACAATTACCCGATTTGGGAATGACACTTAAGCGTGGACTTTGGTTTGAAAAATGTAGGGGGAAAAAACGGGGATATCAAAGTCACAGTGAATAAATGTGGTGAAATTAAGCTGTTTATACCGGAAAACACATACAGTCCTCAAATGGTGTTTATAACTCTCATGTTTTTGCGCCGGCTGTTATTATTTTTATAAGGAAGTAAACCAAACGCTATTATACCCTTCACAAAAATGTGAAAGGGTATATGTATATAGGTTTGTCATTCTGTGTGTAATTTCTTCGATACCAATATAGGTCCCCATAAAGTATATATATTCTGGATCCTTATGAATAGCAATGACGATTGAGCGATGTCCGTCTGTCTGTACGTGAAATCGGTTTTCCCAAGTCCCCAGAAGAGCTAGAGACTTTGTTCTTTTTTTAATGTTTGTAAATTAAGCCTATTTCGAGATTTGGGAAGCCTCAATGGTCTATTAAAAACTAAAAAAAAAATTAAAATTTGTTTCCAGGGATGGGAAATAAAAATTTTTTTCGGCCACATTCCGTATTTTTTAGTAGCTAAATTTTTAAAAATTTCAAGTTTTTCTTTAACAAAACCTCTTTATACATCATGAAGATTAGCATTGATAAAAAAAGTTTAAAAATTAAAATTTCGCTTCCAGGGGTGGGAAATTGAAATTTTTTATACATAAAAGTAACCAAAATGGTTAAAAATTTACTTTATTTATACCTCATAAAGAGTCGGATTTATAAAAAATAAAAAAAAAATTAAATTTCAATGCCAGGGCTGGGAAATTGAAAGTTTTTTTTTGGTACATGCAATATATGTATTGTAGAACATGAAAGTGACAAAAATGGTTGCTAATTTTAAGATTTTTGTAAATTAAACTACTTTATATGTAACGGAAACTAGCATTGGTAAAAAAAGAAGACAAAAATTTAAATTTCGCTCCCAGGGATGGGAAATTGAAATTTTTTTATACATAAAAGTAACCAAAAAGCCAACTAACGTTGGTTTTTTTTACTAATTAAAACCATTTTTTAATTCTGGAAAAACAAAATTGGTATCAGATATTAAAAAAAAACAAAATTTCGATTGCATGGCTGGATAACTGCAATATTTTGGAGTACATAAGTGACCGAAATGGTTAAAAATTTTAAGTTTTTCTTAAATAAACCTCATTATTAAGAGTTGCATGAACTTCATTATTAAAATATTTTAGGGTACATGAAAGTGACCAAAAAGTTTAAAAATTCACTAAGAATTGCATTGGTTTAAAAAATAAAAATTCGCTTCCAGAGTTGGAAAATCGAAATATTTCTGGTACATAAAAATACCCACAAATCGTTGGTACTTTTCCAACGTTGGTTGGAAAATCGAAATTTTTTTAGTGCATAAAAGTAGCCATATAAGTTCCTTATTTTGGTTGTGTGTGAATGAAATCTTTTTTATACTTCGAGAAGAGTTAAATTTGGTATTAAAAAGCATAATAATTAAAAATCCAATTTCAGGGTTGGAATATCGACATTTTCTGATTCATAAAAGTAACCATATAATTTGTTATATCTGATTTTTATGATGAATTATACCTACTTTATATATCAGGAAGAAATAATTGGTATTAAAAACCAAAAAAAAAATCTAAAAGACGATTCTACGGTTGGACAATTAGAACCTTTTGGGGTTTATGAAACGGATTTTTTCTTTTTGTTTGTAAATTAAACATATTTAATATTTTTGAAAGACGTTCAGTGGTATTAGAAGTAAGAAGAGCCAAACATTTAGCTTCCTAACCAAAAAATTTAAACGTTGTCTTAAATATAAAAGTAACTGATAACATCATTTTGTTTTTTTTTATTTAAAAAGAAAGAAAGAATAATTACATGTGTGAAGGTTATTTAAGATTCGGCACAGCCGAATATAGCACTTTTACTTGTTTTTCTTTTCCTTTCATTGAGTCGCTCTAATGTAACTCGTACAGGCAAATTAAAAATTTTCCCCATTCTATAAATTTACAATTTCGATTTTTCTGTCTGCGTATTTTCCTGTAACTATACGAACAAATATTTAGGGTTAATTGCATGAGATACAAAAACATTTAATTACATACCAACACATACTTAAATAAATACGTGTACGGGTATAATGGAAAACGTCTGCAGCACTTGCTTCTAGTTTCCTACTGCGAACTAAAGCTTTTATTGAATACGTCATCAGCTACAAGCAAAACAAAAACCTGATAGATACTCCATATGAGAATACCATAAATAAACTTGTACATACAAATGCTTGTACATAATAATACTACACTATGTGGTCACATAACTAGATATGTATACACTTTATATACTAGTAGACACAACAACAAACCGGCAAAAAGGATATTTAAAGGTCAAAAGCATTTCTTTCTATTTGTTTGGGTCACGAACAGTAACGAAGCCGTTTACGACCACCATGAAAACATTGAAACGAAAATACAGACAAGCCAATTAACTTCTTAAAAACTTTTTCATGTAGACATGGTAGACGTAATCGTATAGAAAGAATTGTTAGTCAAAAATGTTCCCATCACCGTTTGTTTAAAATGAAATATTTTCTGCTGTCCCAGCAAGTTTTTCTCTTCTTTTACATATTTATTTACTTCGGTATTTAATGCAATTTTGTTCAATTTATATATCTACAACAAAAAGAAATAAGTGATTTGCTGTTATTGTGACCGACATTCAGGATGTGAACACTACTAATGCAATGCATTGAGAATGTAGGGAATTTATTGTGGCAATTTTACTCTTTAATTCCCCCGGGGAATTTTGCTGTCGTTAATGTTCAGCGATTTAAGCTAAGCCTTCCTTTCTTAGATATGATTCTGTAGCCTCTGCAAAATTCAACTGAATACAATAATATTTAACAGCCATACCTAAATACGGGCGGAATGCGGAACGTTTTTTTCCGCTGAGCTTTAACGCTGAAATGCCATACCTAAACAAAAGCGGCAGCGTTATGTAAAAAAAACAATAAAAACAGGGTTATCAAACAAACAAATTAAGCAACCCTGATTATTTTAACAGCTGGACGGACGACATTTGTGATTTTGTTATTGAAATTTTGTACAAATTACAAACGTGCATACATATTTTTGTATATAATCATATTGTAAATATTTTCTTATCTCTATTTTCTAATACGAAGTGCACAAATTTTTTCTTTTATTATTTATTTCAATTTTGTAAATTTTTGCTTTTTTCTCTGGTTACAATTATTTTCTTTTGCAACTAACTTCATTGGCAAACGGTCTGTCAAAATCGGATTTTCCAATAGCAAAGCGTTGCCGCCGCGTTATTTCGGTATGCTCCATTATAAATGTATGGACATGAGAACTTTTGACAGCTGAAAAACGCTTGCCGCCCGTATTTAGGGATGGCAGTAAGGAATAAATATGTTTTAAGGCACTTATTCGCAATTGGCACAGATTTGACGTTGAAAACTCTAAGTGCAGAATGTGGGGAATTCAAATTCCCGGATGAATAAAGCAACTTCCAACTATTTGCCAATAAAAGCGCAATATTCTGACTTAACCGAATATTAAACCGGCAGCCAGTGTGCATGCTGGTATCTTACAAATGTGCACAGCACATTCCAAAAATGTTGCATTCATGCTTCAACACGGGAACACTTTATACAAAAAAGTTGTGATTCCTAGTAGTGGGCCACAAAAGAAGTTCGTTATCATCTCGTGGTAGTGAAAGCCATTCGCAGTAACTGCTAGCTGGCCTCATTTTCGAAGAAGTACGGCCCGATGACGCCACCAGTCCATAAACTGCACCAAACAGTCGCTCTTTATGGCTGCTTCGGCTTTTCCGGATTTCTTTTACTCACAACTCCAGATTATGGCGGTGTTTCGAAAATTTAAAAATTTTATTCGATTTGTAGCGAACAATAATAGTAATGGATCCAATTCCTTCATTTATTCATTTTAGACAAAAACTTATTTAAATTACATTGTCACAATAACTACAAGAATAATAATATAACTTCCCGGATTTTTATGATGACTAGCACTTTAAAGATGACTTACACTTTTTATGATGACTTGCACTTTTTATGATAACTTGCACTTTTTATGATGACTTGCACTTTTTATAATGACTTGCACTTTTTATAATGACTTGCATATTTTATTATGACTATCACTTTTTATAATGACTTGCATTTTTTATGATGGCTTGCATTTTTTACAATAGCTTGCAGTTTTTATAATGACTTGCACTTTTTATGATGACTTGCACTTTTTATGATGGCTGCATTTTTTACAATAGCTTGCACTTTTTATAAGAACTTGCACTTTTCATAATGACATGCACTTTTTATGATGACTTGTTTTAATAATGACTAGCACTTTTTATGATGTCTTGCATTTTTTACAATAGCTTGCACTTTTTATAAGAACTTGCACTTGCACTTTTTATGATGGCTGCATTTTTTACAATATCTTGCACTTTTTATAATGACTTGCATGTTTTATTATGACTTGCACTTTTTATGATGACTTGCACCTATTATAATGACTTGCATTTTTATGATGATTTGCACTTTTTATGATGACTAGCACTTTTCAAGGTGACTTTCACTTTTTATGATGACTTGCACTTTTTATGATGACTTGCACTTTTTATGATGACGTGCACTTTTTATAATGACTTGCACCTTTTTACAATAACTTTTTATAATGACTTGCACTTCTTATGATTATTTGCTCTTTTTATAATGACTTGCACTTTTTATGGTGACTTGCACTTTTTATGATGACTAGCACTTTTTATGATGACTTGCACCTTTTTACGATAACTTTTTATAATGACTTGCACTTTTTATGATGACTTGCACTTTTTATGGTGACTTGCACTTTTTATTATGGCTAGCACTTTTTATGATGACTTGCACCTTTTTACAATAACTTTATATAATGACTTGCACTTCTTATGATTATTTGCTCTTTTTATAATGACTTGCACTTTTTATGGTGACTTGCACTTTTTATGATGACTAGCACTTTTTATGATGACTTGCACCTTTTTACAATAACTTTTTATAATGACTTGCACTTCTTATGATTATTTGCTCTTTTTATAATGACTTGCACTTTTTATGGTGACTTGCACTTTTTATGATGACTTGCACTTTTTATGATGACTAGCTCTTTTCATGATGACTTGCACTTTTTATTATGTTTTGCACTTTCAATAATGACTTGAATTTTTTTTTTTTTTGTGACCCAGAGCTAGTTGTTATATGATCCCGATTAAAATTTCCTAAATTTTATTTTATTATAACGGTTTGAAAAATTATTATCCGGTTAATTTTATTTTAAAGCCCAACATTTTGTTGGGTAAGTGACGTGTGGGGGTGTTTAGAGGCACAAGTGGTGGGTGGCACTAGTAAGAAGAAAAAAAACGTTACATGGCGCGTAGTCACTTATTTATTCACTGATTCAGTCAGTCACAAAATAACATTCAGACATTTATGTCGATAATATTTTATTTATTTTAATATATTGGAAAAATACCGCTCATTAAAACGCGAATATTAATCATCAACAAACAAAAACGACACATTGAAAAGTGTAATTTTCACACCAAAAAATAATATTAGTAATAATAATAATAGTAAATAAATAAAAACAAAATGCTAAAATAGAATCCGACAAAAAGTGTTCATCATTCGCCGGTGTATCAAATCAAATATAATCTGATTGATGAAAAATGTCAGCATTTAAATTGATATAATTTTCGTAAAGCCAAATCTAAGTTTAAAAAAGCAGAAATGAAAGATAATTTTCTCCAAAGTGAATGTATGTAAAAAAAATATTATTTTTATAAAATTTTTGTTCATGTGAAAGTCAGAAGAAAATTCATGAAAATATCAGTGTTGCTTTTAAAAATTTGTTTTAACTTTTGGCAAACATTTACTTTGATATAAGAGTAAATACAGGATGTGTGTGTGTGTGTGTTTATGTGTGGGTACATTAGACCGCGCATAATGTCCATGATGACTTAATTAAAAGTGCTATTTTTCCCGCTTCCCGCTTATTGTCATTTGAATCAAGTGTAAAAAAATATGATGGGTGGCAAATATTGAAATTCTAAAGTTCGTGTATAAACCAAAAATACGTTAAACTTAAGGTCCCAGCGATTATATGACAAAACAACAAAACATTGAAGCCGTTTGTAAAAACTTCACAATTGGCATCTAAAACAAAAACAAAATTTTAAATAAATTGTTATTTTTAACTTTCCAATTTTATAAAAGATGCTTTAAGACAGAAACAGATTTCTGAGAGCAAAATTTCCTGCAGCTACAAACGTATTCATGCATGTCTGCTTTCCACTAATCTTTAACCTTGAACAAGGTACATATTTATTTTCTTATATGATTTCTTTCTTTTTTTTATTATTTTGCCATACAATCTTTTAAACATTTAAAACACATTTTATCCACACATTTCGCTGATTGTGTGTCTTGTTTTTTAATTCTGAATCACCAACTGTGGCCGTTACTATTTTCCTATGGTATGAAAATAGATATTTATTTTTTTCGATTGTGTATCATCTATATACAGGGTGAAAATTTTGATGTTTGGTTTGTTGATATGGAATTATTATATTTTTGCCTGCATACATTTAGCGATGTAACAGAGTGTTGCCCTGTTTCTTATATTTTTGTTTTTTTACGGCTGCAGAATTGAGATGTTTTTGGAACCAAATGCCTAAATATTAGACTTGTGGCAAACGCGTTCATCCGCTGGTTTTTGACAAGAACCTGTGATCAAACCAATGCAATTTACATGGGTTTGATCAGAGGTTCTTGTCGAAAACGAGCGAATGAACGAGTTCGACACAAGTCTAGTAAATATCAGTAAATGACAACCCGAAATAGATTATTTTTTTGGCCCTACAAAAAATTCTCTATCTTCTCATCTTTCTTCATCTGTCCCCTCAATATTATCCCCTTCTTTCTAGTTCTGGCGCAATTCACTGCATATGTAGAGATCATCCCCAGAGTGCTGGTGGTCCCAGTTAAAAAATAAGTCAATGCTTGATACCGATTAATTGATAAATAAGTGCAATATAATTTTATTTTAATTCATTACCAATATTTCGTATCACGTTCGCAGATTCGAACTAAGACCCTGTTAAATAATTTTCAACTTGGCAAATTTAATCTACAAAAAGTTCGTTTAATAAAACACATTCATAATCACCGCTATCGTGAATGACAAGGGGAATTTTTGTTCACGTGAAATTTTTATTCCACTCGAAGGGAAAAATGCTATCGTGAATCTCCCGTGAGAAATTATTCCCGCTATCAGTTCCCAGTGAATGTAAAAAAAGAGAAGAAGCTGAAAACAACATGAAAAATCAAAGTAATTTCTGTTGAAATATTTACATTTATATAATAATTTTAAAAAAAATTTTAAAAAATTATGGCTAAATATTTAGTAGTAAAATAACTTTTTTTTTAAAATAGTTTATTCGACATATTGTCTCAATTAAGTTAGTGCTTTTTGTTTGTTATGTGGTCAAGTATGTCTATATGCCTGCATTTCATTGGTTCTTACACCAAATCATCAGTAGACTTTAACCTAAGTCCAAAATAACAAAACCTCTCAGCTTATACAAAAACTCCCACAAATTAATTGAGAATTAATTCAAGAAAACGCAACAAACAAATTTTATTCGATATAAATCTATTTTGTTTTTCCACCTTCATACAATTAGTCTGCCGTTGGCAAACAATAAAAGTATAAATAAAAATAAATTTAAAATATTCTTAATCTTTAGAATTGGGACAACAAGCTTTATAAAGACGCAGGCAATTGATTTGTTGCAAAAAATATCAGTTTGTGTCTTATCAATGGATCTTGTCCCTAAAATAAAATTTGTAAATTCTAATATTCGAATTATAATAGAAAATACTTACATTTTCTACTCTATTCCCCAGCAAAAACTACGGGAACAAATTAAAGGGAAAAGTGAAAAAACCCAGGGAAAAAAATCATTCACGATAAGGGGAATTTAATTTTAGCATGAAATCATTCACAGGGAATTTGTTCATGATAGCAATTGTAGGGAAAAGGGAAAAATTTCGTGGGAAAAATTATTCATAATAGGAGCGAATATTTCTTTTCTTTTAAGGTTTATTCAGAAACAGAAAAAACATCCCATTGTGAGGAATTTTATTCTTTTTATAGCCTCCAAAAAAGTATTGGAGGTGTAACGCAGCGAAATATCCTTCTAAGACCCCATAAAGTATAAATGTATTATTGATCAGTGATGAACACTAAGACGATCTGAGCACGTCCGTCCATCCGTCCGTATGTGGAAAACACGATTCAGTCCATACGAAAAGAGCCAGACTTTTGAAATTTGGTAGAAATATATCTTGAAGTCAGGTCAGGTTCGTAAATGGGCTGAATCGGGCCAGAGGGAAAAAAGTTCTCCTAAGAAGAACTAAACCAACCTCTAAAAAAACAACATAATTTTTAAAGTTTTTTTTTTGTAATTTTGTTAAGCATATGACATATTTTTATGTAAAAGAGATTCCAACGCGTTAAACTTGGAGCCATAAAATCTAAAAAATATAATTTTTGAACCCCGCCCCTGTAGTGGACGCTATTATATGCAAAAGTAGTGTAAAAATGTAACAAATTGTTTTACTTAAGCCTACATTCCTTAAAAAGAACATTTTTAAGCTTTAGTGACGAAGCTGAGACGTAACCTGGTACTCCTCTGCCCTACCCCTCCTCTCCCCTTGCCCCCTAAATTACCCTTTCAAAAAAATAAAATAAAAATTTTTAATAAATTTTACATTTAATTATTCCGAACATTTATTTTTGAAGTTTTATGGCAAAGGTGAAATGTCTCCCCCACGGCCCTTGCCAGAGCCATCCCAACAAAATACAGTTTTTATACCCAGCAAAAGGAATTGGACCCCATAAAGTATATATATTCTTGATCAGTGATGAAATCTAAGACGATCTAGCAATGCCCATACGTCCGTCTGTGGAAAACAAGATACATATAGTGTATTTTTTAACCTCGCCCCCTTTAGTGGGCGTTGAAGTTACATATTATATGAAAAAATAGTGTAAAAATGGAAACAAATTGTATTCCTTAAGCCTTCAGCCTTAAAAATTTTAATGTATAAGCTTTTACGAGGAAGGTAATATGTCGTTTGATCTCCCCCTGGCCTTTAAATAAATTTTTTTTGCTTGTTTACTTAAATCAAATACCACAAAAATTTTAAATTTTAATAAGGAAAAAAATGGAGTTTTTATTTACTAAATATTTGGAGGATATTTAGGATTCAACCCGGTCGAATATAGCGTTCTTATTTCTTCATAGAATGATGAGAATGTAGCGGCTGGCGAAAACGTGCTTATTTGTTACGCTGTGCTGTTTAAGTTAGATAATTCTTTTGATGTTAATTTTCCCTTGATCCTTGAAATATTTATCATAGCATTTTGGTTATTATAATACACTACGAATCTTAGCTTTGCAATCTTAATTGATTCTAAAAATAAATTAATTTTAAAAGCAACTGCTTAAAAAAGCACCATTTACATGTCATGAGTTCTCTTATTGCCAGGCAGACAAAAACACAAAACACGTACATGTGACGCCTTCTGCTGCAGTAAAGAATTCTCGGTGCGTCTCTTTGTGTTCATGTCAGTTTTATGATCGTGTATTTTCCAAATGACGCAGCAACAATTGAACGAAAAATATTTAACCTCTTTAATGTTGGATTTTTGTCTTCAAAACCATTCACAATAATATAGACTCTATATTATAGATGGGAGTATATTTTAAAGAGAACGAAGCCGATTAAAAAATGCCTACGGCGGTAAATGAAGTACGGACAACAGTGGCCAGTAGCCGGCTTTAGGTGGCCTCGCTATGCAACGCATACGATATTGGCAAAGGAAATTTGAAATTTACTTCAAAAGTACACTAAACGAACAAGAGAAAAATATTACAATTTCAAAAAAAAAAAGGAAATTCAAATATAATTATTAGCATATTTACGCTGTTAGTCTTCTCATGAAATATTGTGCCTTGTAAAGGCGTGGCAGGTTTAAAAAAATTTTTTTTTAATAATAACATCCAGCGAAAAAGTCATACTTGCAGATCTCTAGTGTACAACATCAAAAATGTATTAAAAGCGCCCAAAGATTTAAAAATGAATCAAACTAAAAGAGATATACAAAGTGAAGAAAAACAATTTTTTTTGTCAAAATATAATTTTAAAATCAAAATTCCCAAGGAGTTTTTGAGGGAATTATTCACCCCTATCGTGAATAACAAGTGGAATTTTTGTTAAACAGCAGTGAAATAAATACTGAAATAACTTTTGAGTCAAATTTAGACAAATTATTAGGTATATAAAATTATGTATGTCAGTAAGGTTAAAAAATTGGATTTAACACATTTCAAACTCGTGGTGATTTATTTTTAAAAAGCGGCTGTAATAACATTTGACTGTGAAGTGATAAATCCAAACAGAACAGGAAAAAAAGAATAACAAACAAACAGCTAAGGAATGTTATCAATTCTTGTGAATGACAAGATTTATCATTATGCACATAAAATAATCATGACTAGGAACGTGATTTATATATTTTGAAATTAATAATTGCAGAGATATTATTTTGTATATCGGGTGGGCCATCCATCGGTTTAAATTTGAACCAACGGCTATTTCGAATCTGGCAATACCTATGTCATTCTATTTGGCCACAAAATTCAAAATATTCACCCCTAATCGTGAATACCAAGTGGAATTTTTGTACACATGAAATTTTTATTCCACTCGAAGGGAAAAATGGTATCGTGAATCTCCCGTGAGAAATTATTCGCGCTATCAGTTTTCAGTGAATGTAAAAAAGCGAAGAAGCTGAAAACAACATGATAAATCAAAGAAATTTGTTTTGCAAAAATTTACATTTATGTAATAATTTAAAATTTTTTTCAAAAAGTATGGCTAAATATTTAATAGTAAAATAATTTGGATACATTTTGGAAACCGAAGAAAACAAATTAAAAATATATAAATAATGTTTAGAATTGGAGCAACAAGTTTTACAATCTTATCAATGGATCTTGTTTCTAAAATAAAATTTTTAAATTCTAATATTCGAATTATAATAGAAAATACTTACATTTTCTACTCTATTCCCCAGCAAAAACTACGGGAACAAATTAAATGAAAAGTGAAAAAAACCCAGGGAAAAAAATCATTCACGATAAGGGTAATTTAATTTTAGCATGAAATCATTCACGGGGAATTCTTTCGTGATTGCAACTTTAGGGAAAAGGGAAAAATTTCGAGGGAAAAATTATTCATGATAGGGGTGATTATTTTTAACCCTCCAAAAAAGAATTGGAGGCTACATTCGCTTTGTCATTCCGTGTGTAACGCATCGATATCCCTCTAAGACCCCATAAAGTATATATATTCTTGATCAGTAATAAAATCCAAGACGATCTAGCCATGTCCGTCCGTCCGTCTGAGGAAATCACGATTCAAGCCAAACGAAAAGAAAAAGATCCTTGAAATTTAGTATAGATAAATTTTGAAAGATAGCACAGATAAAGTTCAGAAATAGCCTAGATCGGGCCAGAGGGAAAAAAGTTCCCCTAAGAGAAACTAAACCAACCTCTAAAAAACAACATAAGTTTTTGTTAAGCAAATGATATATTTTTATAGCAACGGAGTACCAAAGCAAGAACCTACGATCAAAACCATTTAAATAATATTAGCTTATTCAAATGTTCTTGTCAAAAATGATTTTTCTTTTTCAACGATTACATCCATCGGAAAAGTCATATAAGCCGATCTCTGGTGAACATCAAAAATAAAATATATGAAAATCGCTGAAAAGATTAAAAAATTAACTCAAATCTGAAACTAAAACAGATATTCAACATAAAAAAAAATTATTTGTTTTGCCTCTAAATATAATCAAGATTCCCAAGGAATTTTCCTTTTTTCTCTTTAATTAAAGTCTGAGATAACCGACTTTTTTTCAGGAAATCCTGCAGTTGCAATTAAAATTAGTAACACCTCAACAGCCTAAATGTACATACAACTCTGATAAAGTTCTCAACATAGTGTGAGCTGTGGTTTTTTCACCAGCACCCCCATGCACCACACTATCAGCCGGACCGAAGTCCAACCGTAAAGATCGCTCATCACTCCTTATCTGACAAATCTTCCACTAATTGGTAGCAACCACAAACCACCACGTGAACTCCCAAAAGGAGACCTCATAAATATCCAGTCGCAATAAACTGCTGGGCCAGTACTGGATCCCGTGTGGTACCAGTTTAGACTACTGATGAAGCCTCGAAAGCCAAACCAGTGGGGGTTCCATAAACTTTCTATTGACTTTCAGGTGTCCTTGCACCTGTTGTTTCTTACTGAGACTCGTAGGCGAACCTACTTCTTTTATATTCTTATATACTCATCCGTTCCACTGTTATTTAGAGATTGGGCAGTAGTATATAAGTTTTAAGGAGCTACCTGCAAAAGGAATGTCTGAAAAGCACAGTAACCCCTCGAAAGCGAACCATTATAGGTTTTAACTTTCTATTGACTTTTGATTTTTAACTAAAATCTAGGCGCGCTTGTGCCTCCTTCCTTATTTCAAACTTGTGTAGGTGGCAGGCAGGTGGACCTCCTACTACTTTAGATCTCCTTACAGTAGTCCAGCTAAGTTTCCTACTGGGACCTTATAAGGCAGGTACTTATAAGTTTTATGGGTTACCAGCAAAAGTAATATTTGAGAAAACTCTGTAAGCCTCGAGAGCAAAACCAGTATAGATTTTCAGCTCTATATTGACTACGGCCCTCTTAGGGAACCTAAGCGTCCTTAAACCTTCTTCCTTACAACAGAGTACGTAGGAACGAGCCTCTGCCAAATTTCTATACGCGTCTTCGGATGTGTTTCGGAGTGGGGGGCAGCTCTTACTACAGTAATCGTACTAGGACGATGTACTTTCCAGCAGAAGTGAACCTACTACTATTAAATCTCTTATATGCCCTCCTGATGCACTGCTATTTCAGGGACTTGGCAGGTAACATATTAGTTTTAGTCTGTAAAACTGCATAACCCTTTCCCCGGATCTGTGCTGCAACGAGGTCCGACATTATAACCAACCTCCCCAGCTGCACCCCCGGGGGACCCTAAATGTACAGTAAAATACTTGGAATTATTTTCAAAATAAAATTTTGTCCATCAGTTCTTTAAATTAGGTTTTTCTCTAAGAAACGGAACACTCCATTCGCTCTGCATCAGATGGCATTTATAACAATTTTCATAATTTCAGTATAAATTCTATTAATTTATTTAAAAAAAATTAACTCAAATCTGAATAAATTTAAAAATCTTCATTTTACATAATAAATAAGACATGAACTAGTCACCGAAGTAAACATGATCTATTTAATAATTTAACAAAAATATTAAGTCATAATAATTTTACTTATTTTTTAAGCAAATATTGACCCAAATTATCTGAGAAATATTTACATACTTGCAAAAAAAAAATAATAATAAAATGGAATTATTTAAAAATATAAAGAGAAACACACCCACCCAAAACTCAACTCGACTAGACTCAATCATATGCCTGTTGTTACGTGTTCACGTACACAACAGTTACGTAAGCGGATTTGAGAAACAGAAACGAAAATTTTACAGGTAGAACTTGATGAAATTTTGCAGACTTTGCACAAATAGTATTTATAAAAAAGCAATTAAGTCACTGTAATTGAACTCACATGTCTCTTTTTCACTTCTTCGTGAATTATAATCAATTCAAGATAAATAAAACAAACAAGAGATAGAAGTGTGGCGTGTGTATGTGTTAGACTTGAAATAGTTAGAATTTATCCAAATAAAACTACCGTCTTGGCATAAAAACAAACAGAATATATTTACGAGGTAGGTAACAAAAGTACCTCAATTAACAGGCAGAAGAAGTTAAGTTGGGATCGACTTTTGCTAGAATTCCTTGCATTCATTTCATTATGCCTGGAAAAACTGGGATGTCGTGTTTAAAACTGTTGCTCTGCTCGGCTTGAGAATGCAGACTTGTCGCCAGTATTTCTAGCAGCTCACTTTGAAGCTGGAGCTAACATTTGACCCAAATACTGTGGTGTGTATGTGCTGAGCTGTTCATTTAATTGGGCTTTTGCTTTAATCGTTTAAACGCCCGATTAATTAACCGAGACTATGACCTAATCGGTTAATTTTATCATTGATCGGTTAAACGATTAATAAATTAAGTAATTTCAATAAATAAAAATTTATAAATTATTTATAATATGAAAAAAAAATAATAATAATTCTGCATGTTCAGACATGCACCTTAATTGATCTTATCGCTATAAATAAATATTAATAATAATTTTAATAATATTGAGCTCAATTATTCATACGAAATATCAATTAATTATTGTTCAATAAATATGAAATTGTTATAATATTGAAAATGCAGCGCTGCTAAGAAGTGTGTTTAATAGGCAAAACACAACTCACTGGACAAAATTAGTGGAGACTTAGCACCTAAAATGTGGGAAAAAGAGAATAAAAAACATAGACAAAATATTTTCAGTCATGTTGAAGTTTTTTTTATAAATTAAGTAATTTCAATAAATAAAAATTTATAAATTATTTATAATATGAAAAAATAATAATAATAATTCTGCATGTTCAGACATGCACCTTAATTGATCTTATCGCTATAAATAATAATAGTAATATTGAGCTCAATTATTCATACGAAATATCAATTAATTATTGTTCAATAAATATGAAATTGTTATAATATTGAAAATGCAGCGCTGCTAAGAAGTGTGTTTAATAGGCAAAACACAACTCACTGAACAAAGTTAGCCGAGACTTAGCACCTAAAATGTGGGAAAAAGAGAATAAAAAACATAGACAAAATATTTTCAGTCATGTTGAAGTTTTTTTTATAAATTAAGTAATTTCAATAAATAAAAATTTATAAATTATTTATAATATGAAAAAATAATAATAATAATTCTGCATGTTCAGACATGCACCTTAATTGATCTTATCGCTATAAATAATAATAGTAATATTGAGCTCAATTATTCATACGAAATATCAATTAATTATTGTTCAATAAATATGAAATTGTTATAATATTGAAAATGCAGCGCTGCTAAGAAGTGTGTTTAATAGGCAAAACACAACTCACTGAACAAAGTTAGCCGAGACTTAGCACCTAAAATGTGGGAAAAAGAGAATAAAAAACATAGACAAAATATTTTCAGCCATGTTGAAGTTAAATTGTTGACATTAAATTTTTTATCAATTAGAAAATTGAAAAAAAAGATCCCAGAGTTGTACTTGGTGTCCTCATGAATATGAAACATTTTTACTTTTAGTTGTGATTCGTTAATTGAATTGATAAAATTTTGTCTATGTGAACAGGAGGATAATTATGACAATAAAAATACGTGTCTGCACAGAGTATAAAATAGAATTGATGAATGAATGAATTAATTCAATTGAATCATTCATTTTACTGAGCATTTTCAGCTCAGTTCTTTTACTTCTTTCAGTTCTTTTCAATGTTTTAATTTCAAAATCTATATGAGAAAAAGGAATTAATTCACTCATATGGGCAGATACACACATGGTGTGGTGCCTTATATTATTAGAGTTGCCAGATGAAAAAATGTTTAAACAGCACTGCCATAATACACCTTTCAGTACTTATTAACTTGGTGCACTATTTATATGTATTTATTTTAAACTTGAAAATAAATACATATAAATAGTATGGAATATATAGAATTCTTCTCATAATAACAGAATAGTATTGATTTCGAAGTCGCTACGTCATGTCATCACCGTTCTTTATTCAGTTGTTTCCCTATAGGGAAGTGGTACTAGTCAGTAGGAATATCAAATATTTAATCAAATATTTTTATAATTAATTTTATTTATATTCAATATCTATATTGTTAACAGTTCGTTAACGTCATCATCAGAAAGAAAAAATATATAAATTCAATTTCCTATTGCTGACTTCTGATGGTGTTAATACAATTTTAATGAAATATTGAATGTAAATAAAATTAATTATTAGATTAAAACAAGTAAAAACGTTATATTCGACCGGGTCGAATCTTAAATACCCTCCAAATTTTTAGTAAGTAAATTTAAAATGTTTAACGTGGTGGGACAGAGTTCCTTTAAGACATCTCTGTACCCAATTTTAAATCTCTATTTTGACAGAGTCATTCTGGGAAGAGCCGTGGGGGAGAGGTTTCATCTCTGCAAGATCAGAGAACATCTCAGTTTCTTATAGGCTTAAGAAATACAAATTGTTCAATATTTACACTATTTTTGCATATAATATCGTACGTCAACGCCCACTAAAGGGGGCGGGGTTCATAAGTAGACTATATCATGTTTTCCACAGACGAATGTATGGGCATTGCCAGATCGTCTTAGACTTCATCATTGATCAAGAATATATATTCTCTTTATGGGGTCCAATTCTTTTTGGAGGGTATTAAAACTGTATTTCTGGCGGCGTCGCTCTGGCAAGGGCCGTGGGGGAGACATTTCACTTTTGTCATAAAACTCTAAAAATAAATGTTTGGGATAATTAAATACAAAATTTAAAAAAAAAAATTTTTTTGATAGGGTCATTTAGTCGGCAAAGGGGGAGGAGGGGGTAGGGCAGAGTAGTACCAGGTTACGTCTCAGCTTCGTCATTCAAGCTCAAAAATGTTATTTTTAAAGAATGTAGGCTTAAGTAAAACAATTTGTAAAATTTTTACACAATTTTTGCCCCACCCCACTAAAGGGGGCGGGGTCCAAAAATTATTTTATTTTATGGCTCTAATTTTAACGCGTTGAACCTTTTTTGACATAAAAATATATCATTTGCTTAACAAAATTACAAAAAAAAACTTTAAAAATTATGTTGTTTTTTAGAGGTTGGTTTAGTTCTTCTTTGGGGAACTTTTTTCCCTCTTGCCCGATTTAGCCCATTTCCGAACTTGACCTGTGCTATCCTTCAAGATATATTTATACCAAATTTCAAGAGTCTGGCTCATTTCGTTTGGACTGAATCGTGATTCGGACTGACGGATATGCTCTGATAGATCGTCTTAGATTTCATCACTGATCAAGAATATATATACTTTATGGGGTCTCAGATGGATATTTCGCTGCGTTACAAACGCAATGACAAAGTGAATATACCCTCCATATTCTTTTTTGGTTTGATATAACAAGAAGTTGAAGGCAGGAGCACAGTGCTTATTCATTTAGCCACCAAAATTTGTTGCTACTTTGTCTTTGAAAAAGAAATATCTAAAGTAAATCCTGTAAATAAGGAATATCAATGTACAAATCCTGCTATAATAGCGAATACAGCTCCTATTGATAAAACTTACATAAAACCTTAATATCATTTTTAAAAATACTTCTGTCATACTTTAAATTATTTTGTTCTATACTGCAATCCCACAGCTTTAATATTTGCTCTTCTAAAATTGTGGTAGAATATTTTAACTGCATTCTCATTTTGGATAAATTTAATTTTATCGAGATACAGAAATGCCTCTGGTGGTGCAAACCCAAATTTCCGGGTATTTGTTATAAATATATTCTTCATTTGCGTAGTATGAACCCTACATGACCCACATCTTAGTATGTGGGTCATTAATTATGAAATTATCAATTCGTATCGTGTCTGCTGTCTTGTATAAAATCTTATTTGAGACATATTTTTTTGTAATTATGTACTTGTTTTTTTATTGTATTTTAAAAATGTGCTGCTACAGGGAAATATGCGGAAGTGGAGGTATAAAATAAGTGTACTCGTCTCTCATTAAATCTAATCTTTAAAATTTTAATTAAATCGTTGGTCATGTTATGGGCTTTTATAAATAACCCATTAAATAGAAACGCGATTAATTAATCAAGCGATTAACCGATTTGAACAAAAACCCTATGAGTTGAATTTTATATGCAAGATAAGGCACGCGCGCACGCTTGTCCGGTGTCTGTACTAAGGGAATTTTTCAGAGGATATTTAGTGAAGACAAAAATTATAGTTGACTAAAGCGTGTAATTTAAGTGTTCACTGGCTAGGCGTGCTAACGCGTGCGCGCAGATCACGCAAGAGGTACAACTGACTCATTGCTAATAGAAAATACTTTTTGAATACCCCTCGTAACTCTAGCATTCACATAATGTCCACACCACCACTATTATCTTTTCTCTCTTTCAGTCTTAGCCACTTTCGTTAATATTCATTAGTAATAAACTTCATATCTGTGTTGTGGATCTGTTAGATACGAGTACGTCATTAAAAACGCACTATTGACTCAAGCTTTTTATACATATTTATATTTATGTTTGTGTGTATGTGTGTATGCAAGCATATAAATGTTTATCTATTTTTATGGTTATTTCTGGCGCAAGCAATATTTTTTGAAAACAAATGAAATTTTGTATAAAAAAAAAAATCACAATCTTTGTTGTGTTGAAACTTGAGTTTTTTTTTATTTTAAATACAAAATACTCCAGCAATTTTTATAGTGATCCGTTTAAATTGATGAAATTGAAAATGTTCAATGTGCATGAGAGAAAGTTGTATGACCAGGTGCGTAGTTGGTAGGAAGTACTCGTATTTATTTCAAAAATTATATCGGAAATGAATTTTAATTGTGAAAAAAAACAACTTTCAAGGTTATGAGGGTCAATAAATGCTGTAGCAAATAATAAAATAGTTTTTATCAAAATGGATGTCCTATTCGGGCAACGCACAGTGGGAATTGTTCATACAATGTTTGGCAAAAAGTATAAGGAGTGCTCGTAGAATTTTGAAATTTGGCTCTGAGCCTTTGGTTAGCTCAATTAAGGAAAATATAAAGTTTCATTAAAATTGGCCACGCCCACTACCCACCGCGCATAGAAACCAAAATCTATTTTTTGCCCAAAGTTTTTGAAATTTGGCACAGAGCCTTTTATTACCTCAATTAAGAATAAAATAAAGTTTCATTAAAATTGGCCACGCCCACTACCCACCGCCCATAGAATCCAAAATTTATTTTTGGCCCAAAGTTTTTGAAATTTGCCACAGAGCCTTTTATTACCTCAATTAATAATAAAATAAAGTTTCATCAAAATTGGCCACGCCTACTACTCACCGCCCACAGAAACCAAAATATATTTTTGGCCCAAAGTTTGTGAAATTTGGCACAGAGCTTTTTATTACCTCAATTAAGAAAAATGTAAAGTTTCATCAAAATTGGCCACGTCCACTACCCACCGCTCATAGAATCCAAAATTTATTTTTGGCCCAAAGTTTTTGAAATTTGCCACAGAGCCTTTTATTACCTCAATTAAGAATAAAATAAAGTTTCATCAAAATTGGCCACGCCTACTACTCACCGCCCACAGAAACCAAAATATATTTTTGGCCCAAAGTTTGTGAAATTTGGCACAGAGCCTTTTATTACCTCAATTAATAATAAAATAAAGTTTCATCAAAATTGGCCACGCCTACTACTCACCGCCCACAGAAACCAAAATATATTTTTGGCCCAAAGTTTGTGAAATTTGGCACAGAGCTTTTTATTACCTCAATTAAGAAAAATGTAAAGTTTCATCAAAATTGGCCACGCCCACTACCCACCGCCCATAGAATCCAAAATTAATTTTTGGCACAAAGTCTTTGAAATTTGTCACAGAGCCTTTATTACCTCAATTAACGCCCACCACTCACCGCCCATATAACCCATATTATATTTTTTCCCACAACTTTTTGTTTCTTTACCAAAACTAATTATTTTATAAATAATTATTTTATAAAAATTTCATGAATTTTATGAGTTTATAAAAGATTATTAATTATTGAAACTTTTTTTTTAATTGATAATATGGAGTCTAACCTTTCATTTTATTATAGCGGGAGCACCTAGCACGACCGAGCAACCCTCTTTTTCTTCCACGGAAGTTTGCAATCACAGCACATTATGAAACAACCTCTATCATATCTTTTAAACCATATGAGCGAACTTTATAATTTTTTTTTTTAAATACGCAGAAAAGGATATATTTAAAAAAATTAATATTTAAATCAGAGCAATAAAATTATTTTACGTACAAATACTATAGAAGTGCGTAAACAGTTTTCAATATTTTGGACCATAATTTACATGTCATTTTACTTCATTATTTCAAAGACAAATAAACTTTTTTTGGGACACTATTTACGGATTCTTCATACTGAATTAATTTTCTACAAAACTGCATCATTACATTTTTAAATTTTATGTGTCGAAAAAATTACTTATTGCACGAAAAATCCCACTGTGCAACGTACCTTTCGGGTAGGGAGCAAATCCATATTTATGTATATACAAAATGATTATGAGAGTGTCTTCTGTCCCAAACATCATTTTGTATATACAGGCAATGCATGGCAACTCCTTATTTGGCCACTGGGGGCAAAATCCCTCCAAGATCACACACACTCTCATGGCCTGTAAATTGACCTTTCATGGCCTGTAAATATTTTCACAAAATGCTCAACAAATTTATTAAATATGGATTTTCATAAAAAAAACTTCACTGTTTGCCATTTCGTTACGTCATAAAATATTTAACTTCACAGCTAAATACGTTGTTTCGTAACTGCTTACGTCAAAACATGTTTAACTCGGCATATTTATCTTCACATAATAAATTTTACATATAATTATCCCAAATATTTATTTTTAGTGTCTTATGGCAAAGGTGAAATGCATTCCCCACGAAACTTGCCAGAGAGACCCTAAAAAATACAGATTTAATGCTCTCCAAAATGTATTGGACCTCATAAAGCATACATATTCTTGATCAGTGATGAAGTCTAAGACGGTCTAGCAATGCCCATACGTTCGTCTGTGGAAAACATGATGTAGTCTATTTTTGGACCCCGCCTCCTTCAGTGGGCGTTGACGTACGATATTATATGCAAAAGAAGTGTAAATATGGAACAATTTGTATTCCTTAAGCCTATAAGAAGCTGAGATGTTCTCTGATCTTGCAGAGGTAAAACGTCCCCCCCACCGGCCCTTCCCTGAATGACTCTGTCAAAATAGAGATTTAAAATTGGGTACAGAGATGTCTTGCAGGAACTCTGTCCCACGAAGTTAAAAATTTTAAATTTACTTACTAAATATTTGGAGGGTATTTAAGATTCGACCCGGTCGAATATAACGTTTTTACTGAAGCTTTTGATGCCACAATTAGTGGCATTAACAGCTTCTTTATTTTTGCACAAATTCCCAATTAGCCCACTTTTTGCTACGCATCTGCACTATTTCGCTTCTTTCTTGTTTTCTTCTTCTCCTTTTTTCTTACTTGTATTTTGCTTTAATGCGTACTTGTAAATGCAGAAATGCTCGTTTTTTTTTGCTCATTCAGTGTTTTATTTTTATTTTAAGCAGCATTCAATAGGAAATGTGGCAGCATCCACCATGATTCTGGTTTGGTTTTATACGGTTTTGTCACGTAAGCCAGTTGCCGAACCAGATCTTGTAGTTTCGCCATAAATACAAGTCAAACTTAAACAATATCATTTAAAGGCATGCAACAACACTTTTGAAGTCTTTATGTGCAGTCATTTTTTTTACAAATTTATTTTTTTTTTGTGGCATGCAACAAGTACGCATATAAATAGTCTAACACAGTTGTACTCGTACGTGTTTCAATGCCGCTGCTACTGCTGGTTGCAATAACAAAAAGGGTGAAAGTTCTTTGTAAAAGAAAAGTCGAACTCAGAATTCCTTTAAGGCAAAAAAAAATTACTGCCGATTTCACAAATTTCTTTTATAAATACATTTGAAACAAAAACAATTTATAAAATATTTGTTTTTGTTTCAAATATATTTGTACGCAAGAAAGAATTCATTCGACATTGTGAAATAGACAGTGACTTTCTTTTTATTTAAATTTCCCTAATGCGGTTTCAAAATGATTTTTTTAATGCTGGTGGATTTTAGGCAGCATCAAAGTAAAGAAATATATTCGTTAGAGCCGAATAACGGTAATAGTGTTGTAGTCCGAAGGACCATACAAAATTTCAATCATAAATTTCATGTGTAGCGACAGTTTCTGGCTGAAGTTTTGTCGCGAACCTAAAGAACTGCATGTTAAATGAAAATCAGTGAACAAATGTTAATTTTATTCAGAGCTGTAAAGATATTTTCATAACCCAAAAAGTACTTTTCGTTGCTTGAAAATGCCTTTAAAAAGGAAACATACAATTTTCTACCAAAATAAATCTATTTCAATATTATAAAAAATTTCGAATACGTAAAACCCAACAATTGTCGAGTACCAATCAAAATAAAGGGCAGTCCAATGAAAACGCGCGATTAGAAATAAAACAAAAAATTGCCAGAGAATTATCTTAATAATTTCTTTTTTATTATGACAGAAGGATCGATGACAATTATGTGTGAAACTAAATAGCGGTCGAATGCTTGCCACGTCTCCGGTGGCATACCTCTATCCCATGATCCATATTTTCCATGACTCTGAGAAATAATTGAGGTTAATGTATTAAACAACTTCGCGACGGCAGGCTACCGACTACAAAGCTACAAAAATAAAATACATGTTTTTTTATGGGCATGCATGATTATTAGACTGCGATTTCTCGGCTACACGGCAGGTTGTTGTCCGTGCTACTTTTCCCATTTAAACACATGTATTCCATTTTTGTAGTCGTGTAGTCGGTAGCCTGCCATCGTGAATGTGTTTAATGCATAAGTGTCGTTAATGAGCCGACTTATCTCATACTTTCGCCCTTGAATGGTTCTTGGCCTATTGATGTACTTTTTATTTTAAAGATCTCCAAAAAAAAAGTCCAACGGTTAAATCACATGCTCGTGACGGACAATTAACATAAAATAAATAAAATGAGAATTTTTTTCTTTGTCATGGAAAGAAAAATCATTTTGATCTAGAGCTGCAATTCTGGGCCAGATCTTGTCTTCTGCTTTTGAAAGTTCTATTTTCTGTTCAGGTATCATAAATTGTAAAAATCACATCGATTTTGACACTCAATCTTTATGGTTGAAAATTCTCAGCTCTCACTTAAAATAGACTTAATCATGTTTTCCACAGACGAACGTATGGGCATTGCCAGACCGTCTCAGACAGAGCAATTCTTTTTGGAGGGCAATACAACTGTATTTTTTGGAGTCTCTCTGGCAAGGGCGGTGGTGGGGATGACATTTCACCTTTGCCATAAGAACTTTCAATTTCAATTTTAATTATATAACAATTAAAAACGTTATATTCGACCGGATCGAATCTTAAATACCCTCCAAATATTTAGTAAGAAAATTTAAAATGTTTAACGTGGTGGGACAGAGTTCCTTTAAGACTTCTCTGTACCCAATTTTAAATCACTGTTTTGACACGAGTCATTCCGGGAAGGGCCGTGGGGGAGACGTTTCACCTTTGCCATAAGACTCTAAAAGTAAATATTTGGAATAATTATTATTGTATTCTGATATTTTTAAGCTTAAGGTCTCTTTATTTTAGTTTAATTTTTAATTTCAATATTTGGAATAATTAAATGTAAAATTTATTATGTGAGTGAAGATAAATATACCGAGTTGAACATGTTTTGACGTAAGCAGTTACGAAACAACGTATTTAGCTGTGAAGTTAAATATGTTATGACGTAACGAAATGGTAAACAGTGAAGTTTTTTTCGTGAAAATCCATATTTAATAAATTTTTCGAGCATTTCGTGAAAATATTTACAGGCCATGAAAGGTCAACTTACAGGCCTTGAGAGTGTGTGTGTGATCCTGGTGGGATTTTGCCCCCAGTGGCCAAATAAAGAGTTGGCATGCATTGCCTGTATATACAAAATGGTGTATGGGACAGAAGACACTCCCATAATCATTTTGTATATAAATATGGATTTTCATACAAAAAGAAATTTTCATTGATTGCCATTTCATTACGTCATAACATAATTAACTTCACTTCGTAACTGCTTACGTCAAAACATATTTAACTCGGCATATTTATCTTCACACACATAAACTAATTTTTAATTTTTTTATTCTATTTTTTATTTTTTTTTTGAAAGGGAGACGGAGTGGGATGAGGTGGTAGGGGCGGAGTAGTACCAGGTTCCATCTCGGCTTCGTCTTTAAGCTTAAAAATTTTATTTTTAAGGAATGTAGTCTTTAGTAAAAGAATTTGTTAAATTTTTACATTATTTTTGCCCCACCCCACTAAAGGGGGCGGGGTCCAAAAATTATTATATTTTTTTATTTTATGGCTCTAATTTTAACGCGTTGAACCTTCTTTGATATAAAAATATATCATTTGCTTAACAAAATTACAGAAAAAACTTTAAAAGTTATGCTGCTCTTTAGAGGTTGGTTTAGTTCTTCTTCGGGGAACTTTTTTCCCTCTTGCCCGATTTAGCCCATTTCCGAACTTGACCTGTGCGATCCTTCAAGATATACTTATACCAAATTTCAAGAGTCTGGCTCTTTTCGTTTGGATTGAATCGTGATTTCCACAGACGGACGGACGGACATGCTCAGATCGTCTTAGATTTCATCACTGATCAAGAATATATATACTTTATGGGGTGTCAGATGAATATTTCGCTGCGTTACAAAAAAGTGCCGTCTATGTGTAGCCAAATATGGGAATTCATACACGTCGGCCCTCTTAAACAAGAACGGGAGTTTTATTATTCTGAGTTACCGAACTATTTCCACAACAAAAAGTTTTTTAAAGTCTTTGGAAAATTCAAAGCAACTGCCCAAAAACACTAGCCCCTCTGTACTCTTGCAATAGTGTTCTTTCCACCTTCCGGCTGTTCGTGTTGCTTCTAAATTATTTATATTGCCGTTGAAGGGCCACTGTGCAATCCAATAAGAAAGAACACTCACTCTGTTGCAACAAATCTTTAATTAGTGTTTCACTTGGCTGGCTTTTTGGTTAAATTAACTGAGGCACACACTTTATTTATCTCTTTTGTTGTTGTTATTATTTTGTAGTAGGCATTTCTCAAGTGGGCCATTGCACGTCACGTGTACGTGGCACACCACCTTAATCGAATAAGCAGTCCCAGTACTGGGCTTAATGAAAATTCTCCACACTTCTTCATACCTCTTTCTACAGATATTTTATTTATTTAACTTTCAATCTTATCTTTGTCGTTGTCATTGTAATTTTTCAATGCCTTAGACTTTTTGTTGCAGTGCTAATTAATGATCACATTAAAACAGTTTTTTTATTTATTTTTTCTTTTTTTTTTTTAATTGATAGCCAGGCCTGGCGTATAATTTATTTTAGCTGCAGTTTTCAAACCGCAACAATTTTTATTGTAAAATATATTTTAAATCTCAGCAAACTCGTTTTGTTTTCTCTTTTTTTTATTTAAGTTTTTATTGTATTTAAATTTGAAGGTGTCATTTACATAAATAATTTTTGGGGCTTCCTAAAACGACAAAGACAAAATAACAAAAAATGTATGTGTGCGTATTTTCAAAGTCAATGTCTGTCTGTCTGTCTGGGAAGCTTAATGAATTTAAAAAAAATTTTGTTCGTTTATTTTGAATGCAGTTCAAAAGGTCAATGTCCCCAATATTGTTGAGCGGCCATAGAAAAAGTGTTTTGTGTAAAACAAAATGGCTGTTATTGGAATTGTAAAACAATAACATCTAGATTTTTATTGTATTTTGTTGTAGTAATTTCATTATGATGTACATTTAGAAAAACTTTCTATCGCACAAACACAAGAGCAATATTTTCAATTTTCTATATCCAAAATCCAAAAATGACAATAAACTATTCCGGGTCCTTATGAATAGGAAAATCTAATAATTGTTGCCCATCTATACTTCTGTCTGTGTGTGTGTGTGTACGTGAAATTGGTTTTCCAGCAACCAAATAGGTTACAGTCGAATCCGCTTTAGCGCAACACGCTTTTCTGTAAAAAATCGGATTACTGAAAGTGATACAAATCCACGCACTGATTTTAAACGCAGCTAGCCTTATTCACTTCCCTTTAGCGAAACATCGCTTAAGTGAAAATATCGTATTACTGAAAACCAAAAGCAAGCCCACAACTACGTTTAGTATGAAACTTCGCTTTAGTGAAATAATGACAAATTTATTTATTAGAAATCGATTACATAACTTAAGGCTGAAAAAATGTTTCATGTTTTGTCCTTTAAAAAATTAAATTGCAAAATGTATTTGTCCTTTTCGCTCTCACGTACTTTATTTTGTATTTTTCTATTATATTGTCAATGCAAGTGGCTAGACATTTGATATAAAAAATATTGTTTTACTGATTTTAAGCAGTACGCTTAACTGTAACAAATTTCAGTAATCCGAACTACGTTTCAGAGAAAAAATCGGACAATTGAAAAAAATTGGTTTTTGGTTATTTCCAGTAAAGCGGAGTCGACTGTATTAATTTTTGCTTCGATAACAAAACATTCTCGGGGTGGAAAAAGTACGCGTTATTTTCTATAGACGGACGAAGGACCTGTTGTACGACGAATTGACGAATCAAGAAGCTGTAAATATCGAAGATATGATAAAAAAGGCTACCCCTAGGTTCGGCAAAAAAAAATATATATACTTCTGTTGGAGTTATTGCAAAACTTCCTTAGCAAAAGTTTAATGATTTTTTGCGACCTTTAATTTTCTGATATTAGGGTGGTACATTAGGATGCTAGGAACTGAGATCTGGTGGGTAAATACTACAAGAGGATATTTGAGCTCGATGACTATTGAAGCAAAACATTGCCCTCCTCGAGACAAAAACATCGATGTATCACTCTTTGAGATAAGACTGAAAATGTAGAAACTATAACGAAAAGTGTGTTTTGGCGAACTCCACATTCGGCAAAAAAAATACAAAATTTTCGAAACCGCCATGAAACAATGCTTTATATTCGATGGTGTACGGCGAAATTTTTTATTATTATTATTTTTTTTTTCCTGTAAGGCGAGACGCTCAAATATATATATATATATATATATATATATATATATACATATATATATATATATATATATATATATATATATATAATTACGGCCCTGGGCATGTAATTTATTTATTGATGCTTATTTATATTATCCAGACTTCTAGCCGAATCGCACCTCTTGTCGCCGTTCCATTTATTAAAAACAAATAGTTTGTAGAGAAATTAGCCGTCATGTCAAATCAGCTGTTCACTTAAATTATACTATAAGTGTTGTCTACGTGGTCAAAAATTAATTCTGAATTAGTCGATTTATAATTTGCATTATCGTTGTCTGTGTAGGCTATTATTTTAAGCGAATTCACCAGCTTAACAAATATGGCAGCATCAATGTTTGTTAACGTGAATTATTTTATATGAATGTTCAGGCATACGCCTTAATTGAGTTTATCGCAATTAACAGCATTATTGAGCTCAATTGCCCATACAATATTTTAATAAGCTAATTGATCAATTAACGCTTAATTGTCTATAAAATTGAGCAAAGCTCAAAATGCAGCACTGTAAAACTTTGTTTAGTGAGCACCATAATGCCTACTGAGCAAACTTTATGAAATTTGACAACTCATATATAAACAAATTCACAGAAAAAAATGGCGAGTCAAGTTGAGGGTGAGTTTTTAAAATAAATTTTTTTAACTAACAATTAAAACAACTGAAAAATAACAAATTTATTACGTTCAACAATAGCAAACTCTTTTTAAAAACCAAACTTTGTTCCATTTTCGCAAAATTTTTACCACAAATTTTCACAAGCAAAATGTAAACAACACCTTTTCTCAGCTGTTGTCAAACGCTAATTGAGTTAGATATATTGAGTAGGTGTGAACACTTTTAAATTAACTTATTATTGACTCAATTAAACATGCATTTCCGAACACCGTATAACAATATAGATTCCCAACAATTGCCAATGGGAACGAAAAGGGAGGATGTAAGTTTTAATGTTTATTTTCCAGTGATGCCATCTTTAACAATAACATTGGCCTAATCGAAAGAATGTGGTAACGCTGTTTGGAAATGCAAATAGAGAGCAGTCGTTTCAAAAAAAAAAAACTTCATTTCGTGTTCATTTGGAGATTAAATTTAATGATGAGAATGACTTAACGGCAACCCGATTGCTGCAATTTGTTTATCATAAACTGCTGCATGTTTTGTCATTTAAAAGTGTTACTTTTCGTTTTTAACATGTTAAATACCATTAAATTGTTTTACATATTTAGTCGCAAAGAAATTTTATTCATGTTAAATGGTTTCGTTAACACGCAGCTTTTATCTGTTTGAGTGTGTTCCAGTTATGAAATTTATTGATTTAAGCCAGTGGCGTAAACTTCGTTAGGCAGGAGGGTTTGTTGTATTTAGTGTGTGCATGCATGCACACATACATATTGAGTTACAAATATTCATATGTATATATTTGTATATGCAGATGTATGTATATATTTATTTCTTATCACATGGGTGTAAACATGTAATGGCTGTTTGTTGCATGCATGTGCATGTAAATTGTATGTACTTATCAACTTTCAAAATTATTAAGAAAATACAGGGTGGCTCAGAAAGACCGAAGTGGTGTGAATTCCTTATAACTTTTTATTTAAGACATATTTTTTTAATTTTTTGTTTTTTAAATACAGTTAATGTATAGGGGATATTTTTAGATTAGTTATTAAAAATGATATCCCGCAAGTGGTGGCCATTTTCTGCTTCGCACAAATGTGCTCTTTTCAACACATTTTCCATGACCTTTCGCAAAACTTCCGGTGTTATGTTGTTAACTTCGTCTCGAATATTGGTTTTTAATTCCTCAATAGTCCTAGGCTTATCAACATAAACTTTCCCTTTTAAATAACCCCAAAGGAAACAGTCTGGAGCGGTTAAATCCGGGGAACGCGGAGGCCAATTAAAATTGCTTCTACTCGAAACGACGGTATGCACGCTGAGTCAACACAATGGAACGTTGATTTGAAAAGTAAATTTCAACGATTTGGGCACCGTGTTCAGTTGTGTATTGCTCCATTATAAATTGTCCAAGTCTTCTTTACAAAATACTGAAAAGAAAAGAAAAAAAATTATAATAAAAAAGTTATAAGGAATTCACACCACTTCGGTCTTTCTGAGCCACCCTGTATAATATGTGGGGTTTGATTCTAATATTGAGGGTTCAAATAATTTCTTAATCAAAGATTAAGATCCCAGAATATTTTACCTTCATCGTAAAATTTTAAAAAATTTATTTTAAAAAAATGTAGGCTTGAGCCATACAATATATTAAATATTTACTCTATTTTTCCATGTAATACGTTAAAAATAGGTTCCAATTGTCCAACACTGGAATCATATTTTTTTTTTTTTTGAGTTCTTAATACAGATTTTATTCTTAAAGTAAAAAATAGGTTTAATTGAGAAAAAAAAACAAAATTAGCAACTTATTTGGTTACCTTTATGTACTAAAAGAAATTTTATTTGTCCAACCCTGCAATTATCTTTTTAATTTTTTGGAATTTTTCATACAAAAAATTTTATTCTTCCCGAAGTATAAAATAGGCTTATTTCACGAAAAAAAAACAAAATTAGTAAGTTTTTGGTTAATGTTGAAGTTAAGCAAAAATTAAATTTCATAAAATTAGTGATATTTTTGGACAACATAAGACTTTGGTCGTTAAATTTCGAGTCGACAGGCCAACACCAACGTGTGTTCAAGCGGGTCGGTTAACTGAAAACATCGCATCCGTGAGCCGCAGTGTTGAAGCAGATCCAAATTTGTCAATTCCTTGACGTTCTCAGCAATTGGCGTTATCCAAAATCACCTCAAGGCGAGTTTTACGTAAGAATTTGTCTTTGAAGCCTTACAAGGTTCAACTGGTGCAGGAATTGAAGCCGACCGATCATTCACATCGCCGTAGATTCGCTCAATTCATTCAGGAACAACCCGCTGGTTTTTCTGAAAAAATCATTTCTTCAGCTGAAGCCTATTTTCACTTGTAAGGGCATGTCGCACCCTCAACTTGAGTCGCCATTTTTTTCTGCGAATTTGTTTACATATGAGTTGTCAAATTTCATAAAGATTGTTCAGTAGGCATTATGGTGCTCACTAAACAAACTTTTACAGTACTGCATTTTAAGCTTTGCTCAATTTTATAGACAATTAAGCTTTAATTAATCAATTAGCTAATTAAAATTTTGATTGGTTAATTGAGCTCAATAATGCTGTTAATTGCGATAAACTCAATTAAGGCGTATGTCTGAACACCATATTACTTCAAACCCCACTAAAGGAGGTGGGGTCCAAAAATATTGTGTTTTCCACAGACGGACGTATGGACATTGCGAGATCGTCTTTTTTTAAAGGGTCATTTGGGGTCGCAAATATGGTGGAAGGGGGTAGAGCAGAGGAGAAATCAGCTTGCGACTCAGCTTCGTCATGAGAGCTTAAAAATTTTATTTTTAAGGAATGTAGGCTTAAGTAATAGAATTTGTTAAATTTTTACACTATTTTTGCATATAATAACGCCCACTAAAGGGGGCGGTGTCCAAAAATTATTTTATTTTATTTTGTGACTCCAAGTTTAAAGGGTTGGATCTTCTTTGACATAAAAATATATAATTTGCTTAACGAGATTACAAAGAAAACTTTAAAAATTAAGTTGTTTGTTAGAGGTTAGTTTAGTTCTTCTTAGGGGAACTTTTTTCCTTCTGGCCCGATCCAGTCCATTTCCGAACTTGACCTGTGCTATTCTTCAAGATATATTTACACCAAATTTCAAGAGTCTGGTTCTTTTCGTTTGGACTGAATCGTGGTTTCCACTGACGGACGGACGGTGACCATATTTTTCAACGCAAAAAAGAGAACATTTAGAAATGTAATAAAAATTGATTTTACTATTTATAGTCAATTGCATATATTCAAGGCATGGCCGACTTACTTACATATATTAATGTTTTTTAAACAAGATATGCCCAGAACTTACGAGTAAAATATGTCCAGAAGTATTACAGTCATATGAGAAAAAGATTTAATTTCTGCACAATCCATTTGATGATTATAATTTCTATTGTATTGGTGATTTCGACTCTTATTGTATTGAAAAAATAAAACTTTTAATTTTTTAGTTTAAACAAAAAAGTTTTAATAATAAAACAAAAAGTACAATAAAGGACATTTCAATTAAAAAAGGGACACTTTAATTTTTTTTTAATCTAAGGGGACATCATGTAAAAAAAAAGGACGAATGGTCACCGTACGTATAACGTATGACGGATTCTATGTGTCTCGGCCTGTAAATGTGTCAAGCAGTTGAGAAAATGTTAAATTGCCGCTTTACTCGCACAACGGTCACGCTGGTGTCATTAGTAACTCTGTGAGTGTTATCTTAGTGAGAGCAACAAGAAAAATAAACAGACGTTCTCTAGTTTACTCATTCATTACAGTGGAAATGAATGAACGGGTGAACGTGAAAACGATTGATTTCAAACCAAGAACTCAAATGCATGGCAATTCAAAACATTAAGTTAGTCGCGCACAACGGATTGAACGAAATAAACGTTCGTTTGCTTTTCTTATCAAATAAATATATTTTTCTGTCGTTTTGTGTTGCCTTCGTGGGTTAAACAAAAGAGGACGTTATAGGCGTTCAGGTTTTCTTTTTTATTTACATTTTGTAAATTATAAATAAAGAAGTGAGTGAAAAATAACGAAAAACGAGTAATAATAAAAATAAAATGATCTGAATTGAACATTTAAGGTGTATCGAAAACATCATCATAAACAAAATAAAATATTGAGTTAAATAAAAAGAATTTATGTGATAAAATACATAAATTAATTGTTTACTGACAAAATAGCACAAGAAAAGTGAATAAAGTTATAAGAAAATATGTATAACAGATCTTAGAAAAGGCTAATTATAAAAAATTACGTGACGTGCGTTTATTGTGCATAAAAAAAATCTGTGGCGCGTTTTTTGTGTGTTTTTGAGACATCTGCAAAAAAAATGCCATTTGCCTGAAACAACTGAATACTTTAAAGAAACATATGATTTGTTTTTAGATTATTTTGAGAAAAACAATTGATATCTTAACTTGTGATCTTTATTAATTTCAATTAAGAGTAATAATATCTTATGTTTTGTTTAAACATTTAAATAGGTATTATACGTAAGTAGTCATCAATCATACTTCTGTCGGCCTATTTAAATTTTAAAGCTGTCCCTATAATTTTGTATTGAATTGTTGAAGAGTTTGTTATCATGAAATTGATATGATGCCACGATAGTTCCAATTTCTATGGTTTTTATAAATCAACATGACAGCAAAATTTTTATCATTTTAAAATTGAAAACTTATTTTACATTTGTGTTTGTGTGCATACATTTTCAATACTTATGATACACTATTTTTTTTTTATCGCACGCCTCATCCATCATTAGTGATATCATTTGAGTGCTTTTATACCCTCCAAAAAAGAATATGAAGGGTATATTCACTATGTCATTCCGTTTGAGACCTGAGACCCCATAAAGTACATATATTCTTGATCAGTGATGAAATCTAAGACGATCTGAGCAAGTCCGTCCGTCCGTCTGTGGAAATCACGATTCAGTCCAAACGAAAGAGCTAGGTCAAGTTCGGAAATGGGCTAAATCGGGCAAGAGGGAAAAAAGTTCCCCTAAGAAGAACTAAACAAACCTCTAAAAAACAACATAATTTTTAAAGTTTTTTTTGTAATTTTGTTACGCGTCAAAGAAAGTCCAACGCGTTAAGCTTGGAGCCATGAAATTTAAAAAAAAAAATTTTGGACCCCGCCCCCTTTAGTGGGCGTTATTATATTCAAAAATAGTGCAAACATTTAACCAATTCTTTTACTTAAGCCTACATTCTTTTATAATAACATTTTTAAATTGTTAATTTTTTCAACGGGCTTAAGTTCGAATCTGCATGACTGCAAATGATTTTTTATTATTTTAATAATAAATGAATTTGTTCAAATCCTATTTATTATTTATATTAAGATTGGAATATTAAGAATATTTTCAATAATTATCAAACCAGCAGAACGGATCAGTACTGATTTCGAGGCCGCTACGCCATCTCATCAGCGTTCTTTGTTCAAGTTTTCCACTTTTGCAAGTGGTGCTAGTTAGTAGGAATATCAACTATTTAACCAATATTTTAACGAAAATTGAATATGAGAAGTTATCACATTCATATTTTTAAGTTATTGCATTTTTGGTTAGTACGAAATTCCCCAACCCTGACGATTACTCAGTACTGATCCGTTCTGCTGGTTTGATGATTATTGAAAAATATTCTTGATATTCCAATCTTAATATAAATTAATAAAATAGAATTTGAACAAATTCATTTATTAATAAAATAATAAAAAAAATGGTTTGCAGTCTTGCAGATTCGAACTTAAGCCCGTTGATAAAATTAACAATTTACATAAGAAAGTTCGACTAATAAAAAATCATACATAACATTTTTAAGCTTTAACGTAACCTGAAGCTGAGACGTAACCTAGTAATCCTCTGCCATACCCTATCTTGCCCCTAAATGATCATATAAAAAAAAAAATTAAATTTTGTAATTAATTATCCCAATTATGGATTATGGAAATATGGATTTTCATTTAAAAAAACTTCACTGTTTGCCATTTAGTTACGTCATAACATATTTAACTTCACAGCTAAATACGTTGTTTCCTAACTGCTTACGTCAAAACATGTTTAGCTCGGCATATTTATCTTCACTCACATAATAAATTTTACATATAATTATTCCAAATATTTACTTTTAGAGTCTTATGGCAAAGGTGAAATGTCTCCCCACAGTCCTTGCCAGAGCGGCTCCGACAAAATACAGTTTTAGTGCCCTCCAGAAAGAATTGGACACCATAAAGTATATATATTCTTGATATAGTCTATATTTGGACCCCGGCCCCTTATGTAGGCGTTGATGTACGGTATTATATAAAGGAACTCCGTCCCACCTAGTTAAACATTTTAAATTTACTTACTAAATATTTGGAGGGTATTTAAGATTCGGTCCGGTCGAATATAACGTTTTTACTTGTTTTTTTTTAGAACAGAAAAATAGTGTGACTTTAAAACGTGTGATTCTACACATGAAACAAATTACTGACGTACATATTAAAAAAAACGATATCTCTAATGCTCTATCAGATAAAGTAGGTTGAGCACTTGGCTTTTCTTAGTTGAGGAGTGTATTTTTCTATTAATTCTAAATCCAAGTGAAAACGGAAAATTTGCAAAAAATATAATTTTTGTTAAGCAATCTGTGATTGACAAAAAGAAAAAAAAAGTTTTGAAGTGCTATTTAAAATGCTTTGCTCACATTGTAAAAATATCTGCAATCAGCTGATTTAGGAAATCTTATATATAAATAGCCAGCACACTATTGTCGTACACTTTGAAGTACCTTTTTCCCCACCAATATTGATGAAACTTATATAGTTTGAAACGTATTTTCATGCAGATATGCACAATATAAATAATTATTTTTTAAAATAGTAAAATAATATATAAAATTTAGCCTGACAGCCACCATAACATATTGTGTCACCGACTTTGTTTTGTTCAAAATTCTCTTATGTTTTTTAATTGACTGTTAGAAAGTGAACAAGTACTTTGGCGTTTTTTTCTAAAATATGTTGTCTAACGAGTAATAGAAAATATTACAACCGATTTGCTAATTTTATTAAATTTCGTAAAAAGAAAGAGTCCCATAATCATATGATTTGAAGATACATTTTAAATTTCAATTTAAAACAGCAGGCGATCAATAGTGATGTTTAGACACTTCCCTACAAGAAATTGCTGATGGGAACTAACACATACAAAATTTATTAACAAACTAACACACGTGCAGCAATATTATATGAAATTATTGCTGTCGGCGCTGCCGTTGTGGGGTTTTTCATACCAAATTTCGTTAAATATTTTATTATATTTCCTAATATATTTTTAATTAAGTTAATCTTACTTCTACACCATTTTTATATATTCATTTCATCATCAGAGTACTGTATGTCTACATCAGCACTGATTTATCAGCTATAACGATGTTTACATCAGTATTGATTAGTAAATACTGCAGTTCAGCTGCATGTTTTACTAGTCCACGAAGTTCACATGAGTGAGAGGGGCACAAGATCACACGTATACGAATGTTTACATTATGTTTACATCAGTTTTTTCTATTGCCCCTTAATAAACTGATAGAAACTTCTGATGTAACTACCCATCAGCAATAACTGTCAGATGATGTATCAAATGACTGTCATTGTTCTTGTAGGGTTGCCACTAACACCGCTCATGATTTAACGGTTTATGTTATTTTTTGATAGTTTTATAATAACGAAATATATAATAACCTCGAGGTGACCCAGTTTGTGTCACCTTGGAAGATATAAAATCAAAAAATAAAGTCAACAACATCTTCTCAAATATTGTATGAAATCATATTTCACAGAAACCGCAGAACAATTTCCATTTTTTCCAAATTCTCCCCACGGTGCGCTGTTAATTGTAACAAAAATTTATATGTATATTTTACCAAATACGTCTTTTTAAATCGTTTCATTGTAAGAAATATTTCCAATTTGTGCTATTTTCCAATAATTATTGGAATTTGAGGTTAAGTAATTTGTAATTATTTTCTAATGAAATTTAAAAGTGTTTCTTAACATTTCAAAAGTATACGTGAAGTTATTTATAAAACTGGAAAATACTGAATTGGTGTCTATAAATTAAATGTGGATAATACCAAAATTTTATTTCATGTTTTAAATTATTTTTTATCAGTTTTGAAAAATAGGCGAATCTGCGAGTTGACTGATTGCGAGTACATTGACTTTGTTTTGTTTTGCAGTTGCGTTTCGCCGATGGCAATATCTGAACAGTTTATATCTTGTAGTAAAAAAAGATGACTACCAATATTTTAAAATAGTTTTATAATTTTATGACGATACATTGTTGTAAAAGAAACGAAGCTATTAATCAAATCAATAAATTATTTTTGCCTTGCGAAATGATAGAATTTTTTAATGAAAATATTTCTTTGCCGTCCATCTTCCAAGCCAAAGTAGATATCGAAATGTTATTCATTTCCGGATACTTTTTGTAGTTTTATTGAAAAAACTGTCCAGCATGTGTTTAATCCACCAGATCAATATTATTTTCGACGTGGTCGAATCTTAAATACTCTCCAAAAATATTTAATAAATAAAAACTCGATTTTGTAGGGCTCACTCCGGACTATCCAAATACGAGGACGGATTGATATTGAAGCTACCAGCGCTAGATGGCAGTACAAACACAAAACCTTTTATTTTAGAAATTGCTATCTGTCAAACGTCAGCTGTTAAAATTGCGGCCCAAATAAATCGATTAGTTTATTTGTTGTAGTCGTTTGAAGTAAGAAACTTTTGTGTTTCTTGAAAAATGGAAAAAAGTGAATTTCGTGAAGTGAGCACTATTATTTGAAATGAAAAACGGCGAAAGAGACAAAAGAAAAGCTCGATAAATATTACGGTGAGTCTGCTCCGTCAGATTACATGGTAAAATATTGGAGTGCTGAATTTATACGCGGCCGAACAAGCACTGCAACACTACCATCAACAGGCAGGGCCAAAAGAGGTGATTACTGAAGAAAATATCAAGAAAATCCTCGATATCGTTATGAATGATCGTCGAGTCAAGTTATAGTGAGATTGTCGAAATGGTAAAAATATCATATGTGTGTTCAACATTTTGCATGAGCATTTGCATATGAAAAAGTTATCGGCAAGACGGGTGCCGCGTTTGCTGAGTCTCGAACAAAAACGAGTTCTACAGACCACTTCACAGCGGAATTTGGACATGATAAAGCGCAATCCTGTTGATTTTTGGCGTCGATTAATAACTGTTGATGAAAGAGTGGGTCCACCACTACACACCTGAAACCAAAAATGAATCGAAACAAAGGGGTGGAAGCTTGTGGAAGTGCTCCAAAGAAGGCGAAGACAGTGAAATCGGCTGGCAAGCTTATGGCCTCGGTATTTTGGGATGCACACGGAATATTTCTCATCGATTATCTTGAAAAAGGATCCACAATCACAGGAAAGTATTATCGTGCATTATTGGATCAATTGATTGATGCAATCAAGAAAAAACGATCACATTTAAAGAAGAAAAAAAAAGTGTTCTTTCTTCAAAACAACGCACCGGTTCACACGGCATTTGATACGATGCTAAAATTACGTGAAATACACTTCGAATTGGTTGATCATCCACCTGATAGTGGACTTTTTCCTGTTTTCAAACTTGCAAAAATGGCTCGCAGGAAAAAGATTTATCTGAAACGAAGAAGTGATTACCGAAACTAACGCGTATTTTGAGGGCTTCCCAAAATCGTATTATTCACATGGTATAAAAAAAGTTGAAATATCGTCTTATTAAGTGTATTGAGCTAAAAGGAGACTGTGTTGAGAAATAAATGGTTTTTGAAAAAAAAATGTTTTTGCCTACTTGGGTAGCTTCAATATCAATCCGCCCTCGTAGATGTATATAAAAAATGAAATTAAAATTTCGATACAAAATACTTACATAAAAATTGATGCTAACGAAATAAAAAAATCAGAGAAATAGGACATGATGAAAATAATCAAAACGGCAACACGGGTGTTAAATAAAAGTGTGTTACCATCGATTTGTTGTAGTTCTCGTATGCAATTTTTTTAATAAAATTTTTATAAATAACAACTGCCATCACTAATATTTAATGTTGATTTCTTTTCTAATAAAGAATGCTACATTTTTTACACTTTTCAATGAAAAATGGCAACATTATGGCATTTGAAAATAGTGAATTTATTGGAAATTGATCTACCATCTCGTATGAAGATGTGTTTTATTTTAAAATTGCCCCAAATTGTGGTTTTTTTAAATAAAAAGTGACAAAATGTTACATATTTTCCAGAAAAGAAATCGCCATAAGTGATGCCAAACAAAAACACACATGAGTACTGATGATGAAAGTGTAGCGGCTTCCGAGAACAGCTGTTGATTAATTAATAACTGATGTAGAATTTTCGAACAATTGGCCTATTAGTCTTAATTGAATTTAATTTATTGCTATTTTTAAGAATTAACGGCCGTGTTGCAAACTTTTTGGTAATTCTGTTTGGACTCAGAAATACTTTAGCTATACATATTTATGTTAATTTTTTTCAACGGGCTTAAGTTCGAATCTGCATGACTTCAAATGATTTTTTATTATTTTATTAATAAATGATAAATGAATTTGTTCAAATTCTATTTCTATTTATTATTAAAAAAAATTAACAATTTACATAAGAAAGTTCGACTAATAAAAATTCATACATAATTTATACATATTTATGTAAAATTGCTTCCTGTGCGTAATTATGTAAATCACATCACATCACGGGATATTTGAATGGTAAACAAAACGTAACTGCATAAAAAATAATTTAGCTTTGAAATGAAAAAAAAAATAAGATCCATACAAGAGTTTTTAAATATATTTCAAGTTAAAGTTAGCTTGTTACATCAAACAAAATAAAGTCGCTGCCCTACATCTGAAATAATGAGGTGTGTCTGGCTCATCAAATTACAAGTCAATGCCTTTTTTTACATGTAAAGGAGAGATTTAAAATTAATGTTGAAAAACTTCGGACATAAATAAATATTTGTTAACTTCGTAAAATATGTTTGCCCTATTATATTGCTTTTGTAAACAATATAATATGGCATCACTGCAAAGTATTTTGATCTTTTTCTTCATTATAGACATAAACATTTCTGGGTTATTACATCCCACATTTTATTTTAAATCTGCTGGCATTCGAATGTGATATTGTTTTGATAGATGAATGCAGGAGGTTAAGATTCAAATAAAGAAAGCAAACGGGTTGACAAACAAGCGGGGATTTGACGTTTATACAAACCGTTTGTATTGTTTGCACAAATGTTTGAAGCAAACATTTTTAATATACGACACACATAACGTTTTACTGAAATTTTTGTTTGTTTGCCCCAAATTCTGTTTCTCGCTTTTCCGTGTGTTTTTGGTCTTTATTTGAAACGAGTGTGCATTCACCGAAACAAACAAATAAAATATTTACGATCGAATAAATAAATAACATTTAAAAGAAAAACAATTTCTTAAATTTGTTTTTGTTTTAAATGTTATTTATTAGATCGAACGATAGCTTTCGACTTCGGCGAACAGGCAGAAAGTTTTTCTTTTAAGTTCTTAAAGAATATCATACTCTGCTAACGCTTTATGAACACTAAAAATCAATGGATCAAGTTGGGCTATTCTAATTTCATGATGTTTTGGGCAATTTTTCAGGCAGCCAACAAATTTGGCAATTTCCCCAATTTCTGTTAATTAATCGCTAAAACAATTGATGGGTGATTTCAATAATGAAATTCTATTATTATGGTTCTTAGTTCCCTTGTTCTTTATATAATCTGGAAAAAACAAAATTTTTTAAATATTATAAAAGTTAGATATTAAATTTTCAAGTCACTTGATGAGTTTTGGCCCACCCTGTATCTCTTTATATACTTGCCCATATGAAAAATGTATGTGTAAAAGTAAAACAACAATTTTTTTTTGTTCTGAAAATATTTATATTTATTTATTTCTTTTTTTTTCATTTGTTTCATATTCATATCTTGTTCTTGTAGCACCACAAGCCGACAGCCAGCCATTATTACTTATGTATACATTTTTTTATATTCTTATTCTAAAATTATTTTCTTTATTCAGCGCGTTTTATTCTTTTCTGACGTTGAACACAATGTGTTGTCTGTGTTTGTGTGTGTGTGTATGTGCATAAATGTATGTATGTAATTTACGTGCATTTTACAATTACACACCACCTTATCGCACGCTTTGTTTTACGTTTTCCGCCCCACACCCTGTGCGTTGAATCATGACGTCTCTGGCAGCAAGAGTGGATATTTTGAAATGTTTTTATTACCGTTAAAAATGTTATCACCGTTTTGTTTTTATATTCATGGAGTCACTTTTGTGTATTATAAATGGATTAATATCTAAAATTTGATAAAAGGTTTAATGTAGCAGATTGAAAAGAATTGCGTCTATCCTATATCTCATAGTGTGTAAGAAAGGAAGTTTCCGGTTCCGTTGCCTCAGGCCCAAATCCATCCATCTTCCGCACCCTATTGCTGTCGTTGTAACACTCCTAGGGTTTTCTTACTTCTGTGCGTGTTTTGTTTCGGCGTTTTACAATTCCTCGTAATTCACTTTATGATCTGAGTCATCGTGCCAGATCTTTCCCTCGCTTAGGTCAGCAGCTTGCTGTTACAGGGGAGCAAACAGTCCAACTCACTTATTTCCTCTTTTATCTCAGTTCAACCCATTTAAGCGTAACACGCAACAAGTTGATTTTTTTTTTTTACTTGGGTCGCCCCTATTGTTATGCTTTAAACACATTCACGACAGCAGGCTACCGGCTACATGGCTACAAGTGCTTCTAGCAGCAATTGTCGGCGTGTAGTCAGCTACTCAATTATTTTGAACGCAGCAGCTACAACGTAAACATTTAATTTCAGTGGTGCCACTTTCATATATAAAAATAAAAGCGCTTACTCTAAATCTATTTATGGTTTTTGCACTTTTAATAAATACCTGTACATTATGATGCCCTTTTTTCCTATGGAACTATAAAAAAGAGTTTATAAGTTAATATATTTCTTGTATCTCATTTTCAAAGTGCCCTAAGCCACGTTTTTTTCGATAACGGCTGTCAAGTATATAACAAATTAAAGATTAAATATCGTTGCATCGGCTAGTTGTTGAAGTAAGCGAATTTTTACTTGATAAGTCAGATACAAAACTTAAAAATTGTCTAACACATTCTTCCTTAATTTTGACTATTTGAATATGGGTCCTATATTCTAGGAGTTATTAAAAAAAAAAAAAACAATGATAATAAATAAATAAAATTAAAAAATAAAGGCCGAGAGAGAACGCAAAAAAATAAATAAATAAAAATTACAAAATAATTTTTATTCTTGAAAGGTCTATTACATTTTTATTTTTAACAATTTTCATATTCCTAACCAGTTTGAAAATATTTTTAAACGTTTATTTATTTAAGACTTTTCATTGTATTGGCAGCACTAATCTGGTTATTGTCGCCTATGAAAATAGAAATTAGTTTAATTTGACTACAACCACAAAAGTAGCACGGACAACAACCTGCAGTGTAAAATAATCATTCCCATATAAACACGTGTATTCTATTTCTGACAGGTTATAGTCGTTAGCCTGCTGTCGTGAATGTGTTTAATGCATTATACTGCAACTATGAAAGGAGAGGATTTCGATAAGTTTATGGCTGCGGCCACGTAGCGCCTATTAAAAGTTAGCACGTTTATTTATATTAAAGTGCCCCTATCAAATAGGGAATAAATTAAAAGCAAAAGCATAAAGAGAAACAAATTAACAATTCATTGTTGTTATTGTACAAAAAGGTACTAAATATCAATGAATATCAAAGTAGAGTTGTTGTCGATCGGGTTAATTGCTCCAACAGCGCCGAGAACAATGAAAAAATATTGAATCATTTTTCAACTGCGGAGGAAAGAACTATTCATATTGAGGGTTCTGTTGGCTCCAGTAGTTAACAGGAGACCATGAAGTGGAATGTCTTGAGTTCGATTCTGCGATCAGTTGTGAATATTGTATCGAATTCTGCTAATCAGTTTTAGTGCATGGTTGCGTTACTTGCTGTCGCTGTGTTTTAGTGACGAAGGCATAGCACTGGCCACTGAAGAATTAATTGCAGCGGTTGCCACTATCAAGTAGTAAACAACACAGTAGCAGCAGCCTCCTCCGTTAGTAGGCGAAGTAAAAGCTTAAAATATCTACAAAATAAAATTCTCTGTCTTCTAATTTTTCTTCATCTGTCCTCTCAATACTATCCCCTGCTTTTTAGTTGACAGCTGGTCCTAACTTAAAAAGAAATATTACGATATCTTGGCTTTAACTGCTGCTTCTTAAATGGATGAAGGCTTAACATTTCCCATGAGATGAGATCCTCCATTCTTGCAATCATTTCACGAAATAACAACATTATTGCATCTTTGGCAGAGTATGTGTAATACCGTGTTCAGACATACTTTTCAATTGAGCTTATCGCAATTAGTGCAATTATTGAGCACAATTAGCAATACGGAACTTTTAATCAAGTGATTGCTCAATTAACACTTAATTGCTGTATTATGGAGTAAAATTGCAAATGCAGCACTGCTTAGAAGTGTGTTTAGTGAACTGACTGAACAAAATTAGTCGAGACTTAGCACCTAAATTGTGGAGAAAGTGAAGAAAACCATAAACAAAATATGACGCGCCATGTTGAAGCTGAATTATTGGCCTTCAATTTATTATTAAAAAAAGAGATGCCAGATTTGAAGTTGAGGTCCTCATGAATATGAAAAAGTTTAACTTTTAGTTGTCATACCTTAATTGAATTGACTAACTATTGCATGTGTGAACAGAAAGATAATTAGTGAATATTGGCTCAATTAAAAATGGATGTCTGAACTCCATATAAAGGATCTCTCCATAAGTTCGATGTATGTCTTGCTCAGATGAACGATTGTATGCAATTTTTACAATTGATGACTGATTTCTAAAGTAAATCTGGATAATTTTGTAGCTCTATGTAAGCATCAAGCTATTCGTGTTGACTGGCCGGATTATACAGATCATAAATGTCAAAATGTATTACCATCGGTTTGATACAGTTCTCGTATGGAATTTTTTTTTAATAAAATGTGTATAAATAAAAACTCTTTATCAATATTCAATTAAGCCTACTAATAAGTAATGACAATTCAAAATACACATGAGTACTGATGATGAAAGTGTAGCGGCTTTCGAAAACAGCTGTTCTGCTCTGCTGGGTAAGTTGAATAATTAAAAACTAATGTTGACTTTCGTTTGAGCCTTGGAGTATTTTTCAGGTATTTCTGAATTTAACACAAATTTTCGAACAATTAGCCAATAAATCTTAATTGAATTTAGTATGTAGACAGTTCGTTTGACAGCTGAGCTTTTCGCAGGTACCAGCGGAGGAAAAAAAATTTTTGTGGCTTGAAAACTTTCAATTTAAGTTGTCAGTTGTTTTTTAAATAATCCCCCCTTATTGTGTAACTATTTGCCAACGTCACGTCAAGACAATATGACAAATAGAACGCTTATACAGTCCTTATTTTCAGTATGTGGACTACATAATTTCTAACATCCTTCTGCTATATAGATGGCCTTAGCGAGTAATCGCCCACTGTCAGAAGCGTTTAATTGTTGTCCACAAGCAGTCCAATTTTTTATATTGTCTCGACGTGACTTTGATAAAGAATTACAAAATAAGGTGGAATACAATTTTGGATCTTTCGACAGATTTTCGAGTTTCTCGATTTAACTACGTATTTTTGCCAGTGTACGTTTCATTTAATAAAGTTATAAATATCTAGTTGAATTGACATTCCATCAATACCAAAAGAAAATTCTTCTGTGGCATTTACTAAAGTCACCAATAAATTAAATGGTCATTAAGCAGCCGACTTTTTAAAAGTCAAGTTGAACTGTACCTACAAAAATGTTTTATTCATATACAACTCGTTTAAATAATTACTTAGTTAGTCACTTGTATTTTTTTTTCCTTTGCAATTTAATTTAATGCACTTGTTGGACGCTTTTTAATATTCTTCCACAAACTAAACTGCCAGCTAAATTTCATTTAAATAAAGTAATTTAATGTCATGATATTAAGACAAGCAGCCAGTCTACATGACTTTTGAGAAGTATGACACGAAAACAACACACACTTGGAAGGCCCATACAAGGGTGCATTTTAAATTGGGGAGGCAAATAGTATGGCATTTGCAGTTGATTTATATATAGTATAATAGCATTAAACCCAGTGCGGCCAACTGAACATATTACGCTGTATCGTACTTCAAGAGAAAACTGACTGAAACTAAACCTACTGTATTACCAAATTTTCAATGAACTGCTCTGTACTTTTAAGAATTTTACTATCATATATCTAGTTGTAGTGATAGCAACGTGTCAGTTAATTTGTAAGAGTAACTTTGCAAGGAATATAATTTAATATACCGCAATAATAATAGCAGCCTAGTAATAAAAATGTTATAATTTACACGCGATTAAAATTAGCGATGGCTTGAGTGTCACATATGATGGCTTAATATCTCATAAAATAGTTTAAATTAATTAACACGGATAAAGAAGACACTTAATTACTTGCAAAAAACAAAAGCAATAGCCAGTAAAAGTCAGACGGTGTTATTTCACAACCATCTAAAAATGCACCAGACACAAACTAATTTACACCACAGTGACCTACTTTTATTATCATGAAATCCATATCACTGTCTGTTACTGCGTGTGAATAACTGCAACTGATTTTGTTAGGAAAACAGTTTTTCTTTAAGCAGATAAACCGATCCAAAAAATGTTAAGCATTTAAAAATCGGTATCGTGTGCACGCGCTACAAAATTTACCTTTACCATGTGGAATTTCTGATATGTAACATTCACTAAGGAATTTGCTGAAGTAAAATCATGTTTAAAAAATTAAACATGGCAATACTGCTTAAAACCTAATGAACCTACTTGACACCAGAGGGCCTGCTGCAGTGCTGCAAAACTTAAGAACTTGAATTATTATACCCTTCAAAAAAGAATATGGAGGGTATATTCACTTTGTCATTCCGTTTGTAACGCAGCGAAATATCCATCTGAGACCCCATAAAGTATATATATTCTTAATCTGTGGAAATCACGATTCAGTTCAAACGAAAAGAGCCAGACTCTTGAAATTTGGAATAAATATATGTTGAAGGATAGCACAGGTCAAGTTCGTAAATGTGCCAAATAGGGCCAGAGGGAAAAAAGTTCCCCTATGAAAAACTAAACCAACCTCTAAAAAACAACATCATTTTTAACGTTTTTTTTTAATTTTGTTAAGCAAATGTTCGATTTTTATGTCAAAGAAAGTCCAACGCCATAAAATCGAAAAAATTAATTTTTGGACTCCGATCCCTTTAATGGGCGTTATTAATAGAAAAAAAATATTATTTTTAAGTATTTATGTCGAAGCTGAGACGTAACCTGATCCTCCTCTGCCCTACCCCCTCCCCTTCTTTGCCTTCTAAATGACCCTTTCAAAAAAAAATTAAAAATACATTTATGTGTGTGAAGATAAATATGCCGAGTTAATTATCTTTTGACGTAAGCAGTTACGAAGTAAAGTTAAATATGTTATGACGTAACGCAATGGCAATCAGTGAACTTTTGTTTTTGTATGAAAATCCATATTTATATACATGATTATGGGAGTGTCTTCTATTCCATACATCATTTTGTATATACCGGCAATGTATGCCAACTGCTTATTTGGCCACTGGGGGCAAAATCACTACAAGATCACACACACTCTCATGGCCTGTAAATTGACCTTTCATGGCCTGTAAATATTTTCACAAAATGCTGAAAAAATTTATTAAATATGGATTTTCATAAAAAATACTTAACTGTTTACCATTTCCTTACGTCATAACATATTTAACTTCACAGCTAAATACGTTGCTTCGTAACTGCTTACGTCAAAACATGTTTAACTCGGCATATTTATCTTCACTCACATAATAAATTTTACATTTAATTATTCCAAATATTTACTTTTAGAGTCTTATGGCAAAGGTGAAACGTCTCCCCCACGGCCCTTCCCGGAATGACTCGTGTCAAAACAGTGATTTAAAATTGGGTACAGAGATGTCTTAAAGGAACTCTGTCCCACCCAGTTAAACATTTGAAATTTTCTTACTAAATATTTGGAGGGTATTTAAGATTCGACCCGGTCGAGTATAACGTTTTTACTGGTTATATAATTAAAATTGAAAGCCTACTGTTCGTAATGTGCTAAATTCTAAAAGGCTTGATAAATATTCTAAGTTACAAGGGAAAGTTAACATCATAAATTGAAGTGAAACAGAGATGAACAGCTGTTTTGGAAAGCCACTACACTTTAGCACATCAGATCTCATTTGTATACATTCTTTTCACTAATGACAAGTCTCTGGGTTGAATGTAAGCGATTCGCCTAACTAAAGAAGGAAAGTACTGCAAATGCACTTTGTTATTCTTGGTGTCTGTGGTCCAGATATGCTACACGTTTTCTCTGTAATTGGAATTGAAATAAAATATGTTAAACTTTTTCTTTAATGGTGTTTTCTTTTCTGGAAAACATGCAACATTGTTGCACTTTATTTCTTAAAATTTGCAGTTAGGCGGAGTTTTAAGACACAAATTAATATTCCTAAGGGATGGCAGTTTACTTTCTAATAAATTCACTATTTTGAAATTATATAATAGTGCTATTTTTCCATAAAAAGTGCACAAAATGTTGCACTCTTTTACAGAAAAGAAAACAATATAAATCACAGACAAACTCAATCTGCAAGTTAGACTACAAAAACCCCGTAATAGATGGCACAAGGAGCGCTGACGAAGTTTTGAATATTAATTAATCCCACTGTGCATTAAACTGTAAACCCACATGTACGTAATCCGTTGATATGATCATGTAGTACGTGTAAATGATCTTTAAATCGCCAGTCCCTCAGTCCGAAACTGTATTTATTATAATTTAATGAAGTTTTCAATGAATTTAAAAAGAAAATTATTCTGTCTGCTAATTTTTTGTAATTTTTTCACATTCTATCTGTTATAATTGTTTAGCCTGACTAATCGCAAATACGTTCAATTAAGCTTTCATGCAATTAACCGTATATTAGACAAACTTGTCTGCTTTTATTAACTTTCTACTGTTTTTGTTTGCTGGATGCATTTTCCCCCATTTAACACTTCATCGGATGTCAGTTTTGACAAATGAATTTATTCATTAGCGCTAATTTCATTTGTTTCATTATTTAGATCTTTGGGAGCTCAAAAATGTCACGTGCTGCAGTTTTATTTTTTATAAAAGTTAGCAGATTATATATTTGTTTATTAATTCAAACATTGGAAAAGTAAACAAAAAGGTTACGTACAGTACACTTCCACTTTTTTTTTTTTTTTTTGTAAAGATGTAATAAATATTGCAGAGAGCAGCATCGAGCGATCTTAAAGTTCTAAACACATAGACGACAGCAGACTCCACAACTTCACGGCTTCAAATGCTGCTATGAAGTCAGCTTCATAATTATTTTGAAGACAGCAACAACATAACAACAGGGATGCCGCATATATATTTTATAATGAACAAAATTAAAGTTATTGATAAAAAATGTAATAATATCACGAAAAACTATAAAAACACATACATTTATTTCTAAATTGTATATTTGTAATGTTCTTTTATGTTTAATATTAAAAAAAATGTTGTTGTTCTTATATTTCCAATTTATATATAATGGCAACTCTATATTCGTTTATTGCTGCCCGTCAAAATAGAAAAAAGCCTAACTTGGCAGCAGCAGCAAATGCTGTTGTGCAGTCCTGCTGCTATGCTGCCCTCAAAATAATCATTTTCGTTTAAACACATGGATTTTATTTTTGACATATTGCTGCTTGCTGTCTGCTGTCGTCTATGTGTTTAGAGCTTAAGGCATCAAATTATATTAATAAAACTTTTATATAATGACAATGACTTGCTTTGTAGGTAATAGACTTTAATGGACTCGTTCGGATGTCTATAATACCACAAGAGTGGATATCCAAGATTATTTGAAGTATATGATTGAATACTTGTATTCAGGATACTTTGAACAAGTTATTTCCCGCTATTCTATAAGTATTTGTTAACGTCACGACAATAGCAGCATCAGCCATTCCTTCTCGTTCACCAGCCGGCCAAGCCTGGAGGAGATTGACGCCAGAAGACAAATGATGAATGAGTCGCCCACTAGTGATCTCGTGAATGGGGCCTCGCGAATAGAGTTAACTTTAATCCTCATAAGACGCAGTGCTGCGTGATTACGCATAGGCGGCTGGTAGAGGGCGATACGCCATACGTGTTTATGGATGGTATAGATATTGGGGAATCTGAGGCTCTTGATGTTCTTGGTGTGAAAATACAGTGTGACGTTCGATGGACTGATCACATTTTTCATATTTCGAAAGAAGCACCTGAATGCCTCGGCTTTTTAAGACGGTGTAAGACATACTTCACCCCATCTGATCTCCTTAATAAAGGGTGTTTTTTTATAAAGTTTTTTTTTATACGAATCACTCTGTTGTCTGAGAGCTGTTTTGCCAGTTTAAAGTGACGTCTCTAGTCAGTATTGTTTGGCAAATTTCCAAACTTCAAATCGTGGAAATTTATTTTCAAAAACAGTGTTCAATTAAAAATGTTTATCCGCTTTTTTACCGCAAAATTCTCTTCAGTGATGAGGCGCATTTTTGGTTGAATGGATATGTCAACAAGCAAAATTGCCGTATTTGGAGCGAAGATAATCCACACGCCGTTCAAGAATTACCAATGCATCCCGATAAATGTACTGTTTGGTGCGGTCTATGGGCTGGTGGAATCATCGGTCCTTATTTCTTTAAAAATGAGGAAGGACGACGCGTTACCGTGAATGGAAATCGATACAGAATCATGATCAATGAATTTTTGGTGCCAAAACTTCAAGATATGGATGTAAACGAAATGTGGTTTCAGCAGGATGGTGCCACTTGTCATACTGCGGACGAAACAATGGACTTATTGAAAGAACATTTCAACGACAACATTATTTCGAGAAATGGACCGGTGAATTGGCCTCCGCGTGCGTGTGATTTGACGCCACTCGATTATTTTTTATGGGGATACCTGAAATCATTGGTTTACGTGGATAAACCAGCAACGATTGACGCTTTGGAAACCAGTAATCAACGTCTCATTGCTGAAATACGCCCTCAAATGCTTGAAAAGATGGTCGAAAATTGCACCTCCAGAATGACCTTTGTGCAAAATAGTCGTGGTGGCCATATGCCCGAAATTATATTTAAATGTTAAATGACAAGAAATTATCTACCAAATAAAAAATTTTTTTTGGCCATTTCATAATTTGGAATGTGTTTTATTTAAATTTCAAATCAGCAAGCTCTTATAAAAACACCCTTTATATTGTAGCATGTAGCACAGAAATTTACAGTGAATACTAAAAATACATCCGCCAATTCACAAAAATCTATCTTTTGGACGAGGTTTTATTAATTTCGAACACTTTCTTTAATATAATATTTCTGCCTACTTCTTACTTTTTCATATGGTCACCCCATCAGCCGTTAAATGAACAGAATTTACAGAAGAAGCATTTTACAGAAAATAATTACAAAAAGAAATTTTTTCTGAAAAAAAATGGACACCAGCGATGTAATTATTGAATGTCTAAACAATCTGGCATCAGAAGATTACAAAGATTATTAAAAAATTCTTTAATTTTTTTTTGTTCCTTGTGTTAATTTATTCGCCGTTATTGTGTTTCATACGACGAATTTATAGAGCGAATTTTTACCTACGAATTCGTCATATTGAACGAAATTCGTCGTTCGTCCCAGTTGTGTTCCTACCATTAGTGATATTCACAAAAAAATTTAAATAAATTATAATAATTTGCAATACTCCTGTATACGTACGTGTATTTTGTCAAATCACATTTTCAATTGGCGGAGGCCAATTCACCGGTCCATTTCTCGAAATAATGTTGTCGTTGAAATGTTCTTTCAATAAGTCCATTGTTTCGCCCGCAGTATGACAAGTGGCACCATCCTGCTGAAACCACATTTCGTTTACATCCATATCTTGAAGTTTTGGCACCAAAAATTCATTGATCATGATTCTGTATCGATTTCCATTCACGGTAACGCGTCGTCCTTCCTCATTTTTAAAGAAATAAGGACCGATGATTCCACCAGCCCATAGACCGCACCAAACAGTACATTTATCGGGATGCATTGGTAATTCTTGAACGGCCTGTGGATTATCTTCGCTCCAAATACGGCAATTTTGCTTGTTGGCATATCCATTCAACCAAAAATGCGCCTCATCACTGAAGAGAATTTTGCGGTAAAAAAGCGGATAAATATTTTTAATTGAACACTGTTTTTGAAAATGAATTTCCACGATTTGGAAGCGTTGTTCTGGAGTTAACCTGTTCATGATGATTTGCCAAACAATACTGAGTAGAGACGTCACTTTAAACTGTCAAAACAGCTGTCAGACAACAGAGTGATTCGTATAAAAAAATCTTCATAAAAACACCCTTTACAACTTCTTAGTAATTTTATTCCCTTTTTTTTTGCATAAAATATTATTTCTTTGCTGGCAACAATAATTCGATGCAGTGATGCCAGCTGGTTGAATTTTGTCATCCGATAGCGGGTTTTAAAACTATACAAAGAAATCGTTAGTTCAAGCAGTTCTTTGAAATAAACAAGTTCTCCTCAATTATAGTTTTTACAAACATCTTTCTATGTTAACAAACAAAATCAAAAATCCGGAAAATACTAGCAATAACACTAACTAATCAATGTTGCCACATTAATTAGCTTCATGGAACTGATAAACATGTTAACATTGTTTTTTTATCTTCGTTACTGGTTGTTAAATATGTAACATCAATTTTCACTGTTTGAAATTAAAATGTTTTCATTGAGTTTCTGCTAAATAAGTGTAACATATAATTGAGTTAATTAAATCTGAAATAAATAAATTTAATTGTTTAACTACCGCAAACAAAACTACGAATATAACCCTGATAGCGATATTAAATTTTGTGTAGTTAACTTGTGTTCAATCTGCCAATATAACGAGCGATCACCAAAAATATTCATTGTCACGGTTAAAAATGTTGTTTTAAAATTGTTGGATAAAATATTAATTGCTCATATACGAGCATTAAAAATGTTTTTTTTTTCTTTAATAAATGTACGTGTCATTTTGTTTGGTATGGGCTTCAAGTACAAAATTGTTAGCAGTAGATTTTAATAAAAAATAGTTTTAGCAGAATTGAATGCAGTGTTGCCACTAGCAAAAATTTGCAAGAAAATTATTAAACTTGTAATCAAAATATTTATTTGTTAAAAGGAATCGTCTCACTAATCTACTGTCGATACAAAGACAGTCAGTTTTTCGTCACTTAACATGTGGCTTAATTTTTTTATACCCTCCAGAATATGGAGGGCATATTCACTTTGTCATTCAATTTGTAACACAGCGAAATATAGGGTCCGCCAAATAATTTTTTTTTATATAAAAAAACTACTGTATATTTTCTCAAATTTATTTTTTTATTTGAAAGTACAATCCTTCCGGTTAATAATGGAAAATAATTTCATTCAAATGGCTGCCTCGGCTGGCCATGCAGTAGCCTACACGATCGGTCCAATTTTTAAGCATATTATCGATTGTGTGCAGCTGTATTTCACCAATGGCTTCACGAATATTGTCCTTTAAAGCGTCAATTGTCTCTGGCTTGTCGGCGTAACACTTATCTTTGACGGCACCCCACAAATAATAGTCCAACGGTGTCAAATCGCAGCTCCGAAGTGGCCAAACGACATCAGCTCTGTGGCTGATAATGCGAGCGCAAAACATCGAGTGTAGCTTCGGCTGTGTGGCACGTAGCGCCGTCCTGTTGAAACCAAATGTTGCCAATATCCTCCTCTTCAATTTTTGTGAACAAACATTCGTTCAGCGGCAGGATAAAACTAATTATCTGTCAAATCAGACATGAGCTAAGTGTTACCATTCACGAAATAAGCACTAGTTGAAAAAAAAACGTTAGATGGCGGACCCTTTATCCATCTGAGACCTCATAAAGTATATATATTCTCGATCAGTGATGAAATCTAAGACGATCTGAGCATGTCCGTCCGTCCGTCTGTGGAAATCACGATTCAGTCCAAACAAAAAGAGCCAGACTCTTGAAATTTCTTATAAATATATCTTGAAGGATATCACAGGTTAAGTTCGGAAATGGACTAAATCGGGCAAGAGGGAAAAAAGTTCCCCCAAGAAGAACTAAACCAACCTCTAAAAAACAACACAATTTCTAACGTTTTTTTGTAATTTTGTTAAGCAAATGTTAGATTTTTATGTCAAAGAAGGTTCAACGCATTAAACTTGGAGCCATAAAATAATAATAAAAATCAAATTTTGGACCACGCCCTCTTTAGTGGGCGTTATTATATGCAAAAATAGTGTAAAAATTTAACAAATTGTTTTACTTAAGCCTGCATTCCTTAAAAATAACATTTTAAACTGGTACTACTCTGCCCTACCCCCTACTCCCCCTTGGCCCCCTAAATGACCCTATAAAAAAAATTTGTTAATTTGTTATATATAATTATCCCAAGCATTTATTTTGAAGAGTTTTATGACGAAGGGGAAATGTCTCCCCACAGCCCTTGCCAGAGCGACCACGCCAAAATACAGTTAAACATATTAAATCTACTTACTAAATGTTTAGAGGGTATTTAAGATTCGACCCGGTCGAATATAACGTTTTTACTTGCTTTTTTTAAGTAGGACCAGCACTGAGGGCATATGCAGTGCATTGCGCTGGAACTGGGAAGATAGCTTTTTGAGAAGGATGTTCGGTTTGAACCTTCTCAAAGTGGCGGAAAGAACATCTGCATACGGACTGTTCGGCCAAAAAACGAATTTTCTCTGTAATGCGTAGTGCGATTCGTTGGAATATCGACCAGAAACGCATGCGCTCTTGATGAAAAACGCGTTGAGCGTAAAAAAGAATGCGTGGTTTCAGGAACAAGTTCCCTAATTTCACCAAAACAACGAAACGCACCCTACATTGCTACGATGCTCTAGAGAGCCAATAGAGTTGGCTACCCTACTGTATTCGATGAGTTTCATCGACCTCTCCTGTATGCGGTCGAGTAGGTTAGGTTGAAGAGAGGGGCGTAAACAGGGGCTATCCCAATTTGTTCAGGATTACACTTAGGCCTGTTGTGCGCTCTATTATAAGGAGTTCCCATTCTATTATAGGGAACCTTCATTAAATGCGATGGAAACCTCTGAATTTGATTACGTTAAGAACCTACTTTCCTCACTATATCTTCTTAAGTCTCTCCATTTAGAACCCCTATGAAATTCCATCTCCTGTATAATCTCTTGATTAAATGTTCGTCTTTGTTCTTCCTAAATACTAATTTCTTGAAATATTTGCATTTAATGAAATTTTACTCCTTATTTATTACTTAACGACAGACATGATACTCGTAAATATTTCGTGTTCTGCATGTTTAAAGAAAACCAAAAAAATAAATAAAATATTAATGTACACGAAAGTAAAAATCACGGCCAATGTCAAGACAAATTAGTATAAATATGCTGCTCCTATTCTGCTTTATTTATAAACATTTCTATAAATTATATAACAAATGAGTTTATGTATAAATACGAGTATGTGTAAAATTTGAAAATAAAAATATTTTAAAGAAAATCTGTAGAAATTCATAGCAGAATATCCAAAAAAAAATTATGATGCAATGCATCTTAAAAAAACATCCGCAGTTGACTATAAGTAATTAGCAAAGTTATAAATAGAAACTGCAAAGGAAATACGAGAAATACGTTTTTTTAAGAATAAACAAAAATAAAATGTTTATGCTTTTATGAATATTTTATCAACCTTATGGTCAGTTTTGGACTTTGTATTCAAATATCACTTCCATTTTATTAGTTCTATTTATATTGAAAACTATTATTGTCAAAACACACTTAAGTGGTGCTTATAATTACGAATGTATCGTATGTCGGTTATGAAGGGCAATTGATCTTCAGTTGGCTTAGCAGTTGGCAACTGACTGATTCTAGCAGCGAAACATCGCTTTACTGAAAATATCGTATTACTGAAAACCAAAAGCGAGCCCACAACTACGTTTCGTATGAAACTTACTTCGCTTTAGTGAAAAACTAAACAATGACAAATTTATTTATTAGAAATCGATTGCATAACTTAAGGCTGAAAAAATTTTGCATGTTTTGTCCGTTAAAAAATTTTTAACGGTATTTGTATTTGTCCTTTTCGCTCTCACGTTCTTAATATTGTATTTTTCTATTATATTGTCAATGCAAGTGGCTAGACATTTGATATAAAAAGTATTGTTTTACTGATTTCAAGCAGTACGCTTAACTTTAACAAATTTCAGTAATCCGAACTATGTTTTGAGAAAAAATCGGATAGTTGAAAAAAATCGGGTTTTGGTTATATCCAGTAAAGCGGAGTCGACATATACAATTCAATTGAACTAGTGTTGAGACCGCAGACGTAATTACCTTTGCAGTGGTATATTACAAGTCCGTAGCATTAATATATACTATAAAGCATTTATTTAACTAATAAACTTCTTCAAAATTACCTCACTGTGGATTCTTCCGTTAAAATGCCTACTATGCACTTCTCATACTTGCACTTAGGCTAAGTAAAGATTTCTAATTGTTTGTTAGTGATTGTATTGGTTACGATTTCTGTTTTTGTGCCACACTGTGAATTCTTCCGTCGAAATGCCTACTATGCACTTCTCATACTTGCAGTTAGGCTCAGTAAAGATTTCTAATTGTTTGATATTGATTGTATTAGTTAGGATATCTTTTTTTGTGCCACACCGTGATTTTAACTGTAACAAATTTCAGTAATCCGAACTACGTTTTGGGGGGAAAATCGGATAACTGAAAAAATTGGGTTTTGGTTATTTCCAATAAAGCGGAGTCGACTGAAAATACAACTTAAATAAAAAAATTATTAATTACGAATTTAAATAAATAATAGAAAAACCATTAGTTTCCACAACGTTTATAAGATTTTTTTCAATTGTAAATAATTCGGTAACTAGTGATATCAAAAAAATGCTTTATTGCAATTAATTTGTTGTCATATTTGCCTCTTACTAAAGCTGATTTGTGTCTGACTCAAGCTGATGTCTCCGACTTAAGCTGATGATAATCAAAAACTTCCAAATACCCCATATAATAAAATATCATCCGTATGGACTTACATCAAATACAGATTTACTTATGTGTTTTAAAGCATCATTCTTCAAAAGTAAAATTTTTATTGAAATCATGTATGTTTTGGTAGACTGCAGACTATTAAATTTATTAAGAAGGTACTTTAGGTTTAATCATTTGTGGTTTGAAGTTCAATTCCGTATCAGACACAAATTATATAAAATAGAATGTCTAATTTTTAATCTGTTTGTACAAATTATTACTACAATGTTTAATTATTAATGTTGATATGATTTGAAAGAGTAATACATTTAAAATGAGATGACGAATACTTTTCGGACAATATAAACAACTGATAACCTTTTGTTGTAAAAGCTATTTATTTTATTTTTACAAATTCAAATAGTGTTTAAGGTACACACGTACAAACATGCATACAACGTACGTAATACCCTTTTGGATATGTCTTACTATTGACGCAGTCACCAGTACTAGTGTCTTGTTATACCTCAGACAATACCTCACTACAAACCCACTATGGACATCGGTACTAGTTATACACTAGTACAGTTTATACGATGTTCAGACATGCATTTTTAATTGGGTCAATATTCGTTTTACGGACATAATTATCTCGCTGTCCATATGTACACAATTCAATTATGGTTTGACATGAGGGCCTCAAGTCCAAATCTGACATCAGTTTTTGATTATTCAACTTACACAGCAGAGCAGAACAGCTGTTTTCGAAAGCCGCTACACTTTCATCATCAGTACTCATGTGTATTTTGAATTGTCATTACTTATTAGTAGACTTAATTGAATATTGATAAAGAGTTTTTATTTATACACATTTTATTAAAAAAAAATTCCATACGAGAACTGTATCAAACCGATGGTAATACATTTTGACATTTATGATCTGTATAATCCGGCCAGTCAACACGAATAGCTTGATGCTTACATAGAGCTACAAAATTATCCAGATTTACTTTAGAAATCAGTCATCAATTGTAAAAATTGCATACAATCGTGCATCTGAGCAAGACATACATCGAACTTATGGAGAGATCCTTTATATGGAGTTCAGACATCCATTTTTAATTGAGCCAATATTCACTAATTATCTTTCTGTTCACACATGCAATATTTAGTCAATTCAATTAAGGTATGACAACTAAAAGAAAAAAATTTTTACATTCATGAGGGCCTCAAGTTCAAATCTGGCACTTGGTTTTTTCAATTTTCTAATTAATAATAAATTGAAGGCCAATAATTCAGCTTCAACATGGCTTGTCATATTTTGTTTATGGTTTTCTTCACTTTCTCCACAATTTAGGTGCTAAGTCTCGACTAACTTTGTTCAGTGAGTTCACTAAACACAATTCTAAGCAGTGCTGCATTTGTAATTTTACTCCATGTTACAGCAATTAAGTGTTAATTGAGCAATAATTTAATTCAAATTTTATATGGTTAATTGAGCTCAAAAGTGGTTTCACATATTTCTGCGGTTTAATAAAACCGAACGGAATCTCTATAGAAGCTTAAACTATTCCGATTGGAATCGTAACTACGAAATCATATCAATTCCGAACGGAATTCATGACATGCCTGTATGTTTAAATATTTCTCCAACTGCTGCATAATATTCTGCTTTCTTTCGGCAACGATTCTTTTGTTAACTTAAAACTTTAAATCGCATCAAATCTATTAATAAATTTTATTTTTATGATGGATTATTTGCGCTGGTTATATTCTTATCTCTATCGTCTATATCACAGGAAATTAGTTGTTCTATTGTAGAGCTCGGAATCTAATTCAAGGTTATAATATACGACTAGCAAGCGTAATATCAAATACATTTTGAAAAATTGTCGTCTTCAGTTATAAATTTTGCAGAGTTAGTTAAATAGTTAGGATAGAAAAATAAAATGAGCGGCATTTTTCTTCCGCGGGATTTTCAGAAAGAGATGTGGGTGGTCTAAGAATTCCTCCGTTATAACTGCAATACCAAGCAGTATTATATGTAGCCAATAAATAATTTTTTTATTAATTGTTACAAAAACGACAAATTATGCAAAATCGCATAATAAATCCAATTTTTGTATTCAAAAAGACAATTTCAAACAAAATTCTCAAAGCAAGAACAAATTATTTGTAAAATAATTTTGATAGATTTTTTCAAGGCTTGTGATGAATTGCTAATGAATTTGAACAAAGTGTTAGTGAATTTGAAGCAATTGTCATAAATATTTGGATGTTTTATAATTTTAGTGACTTTTAATGAACATAAAATTTTGCTCATCACTATCGCGAGTATTAATTGAAATGAGTTGTTTGGTAACAAACCGATTTCCAATTCTCGATAAATCGTTATCGTGAATATATTGAAAGTAAAAGTTCTATTGTGAATTGCTTGATAGTAAGTAGTATTATTGTAAACAATCACCCCTATCATGAATAATTTTTCCCTCGAAATTTTTCCCTTTCCCCTAAAATTGCAATCATGAAAAAATTCCCCGTGAATAGTATCATGCTACAATTAAATTCCCCTGATCGTGAATGATTTTTTTCCCTTTAATTTATTCACTTAATTTTGGGTGGACAATAGAGTAGAAAATGTAAGTCTTTTCTATTATAATTCGAATATTAGAGTTTGCAAATTTTATTTTAGTGGCAAGACCCGTTAATAAGACACAAACTTATATTTTTTGCAACAAATCTAAAGATTAAGAAAATTTTTAATTTGTTTTGTCTGGTTTTCAAAATGAATCCAAATTATTTGAATACTAAATATTTACTCATACTTTTTTTACATTTTGTTTAAATTATTGCATAAACTTAAATTTTTCAACACAAATTCTTTGATTTTTCATGTTGTTTCTTCTCCTATTTTGCATTCACTGAGAACTGATAGCGGGAATAATTTCTCACGGGAGATTCACGATAGCATTTTCCCCTTCGAGTGGAATAAAAATTTCATGTGAACAAAAATTCCCCTTGTTATTCACGATAGGATTGATTATATTTGTGTAACGGGAAAAATACAGATTTTGTGTAAAAAAATACATAAACATTTTAAAGAAACGATAAACGTTTATCAGCAATTCTTAAAAAGATTTATGATGTACAATTTGCATATATTATTTTAAAGCTTCCCTCTGGGATTTTCTTCATGCAGGGCTTGCCGACAGAAAATCTCCTGACAAAATCCCATAAAAGTATAACAACTTAAATTGATGGTTCTCTTACTTTTCAATTTATTTTCTTAATTTTATATAATTTAAATATAATTTTTTTTAAATATGTTTTTTACTCCTTTTGTGAAATAAACATTTAATTCAGTAGAGACTTCGCTTAAATCAAAATTCACAGTAATAAACATTAGCGATGCCATATTTTTTAAGTTTGTGAATTCGGTTGCAAAGTCTTTGTCATGTAAAATATTCACAATAGCAAATCCGAAACCTAGCGGAGATTTTTCTTGGGAATTGTTGTTCGCGATAAGGGTTATTTTAAACACATTGGCAAGTTTTAGCAATATTTGTGTAAATAGTTTCAGGTTCTTATACTTTCTTAGATTTTTTTAAAATTAATTTCGAAGTTAGTTTTAATTTTGCAGAATTTCCGTAATAAAAATACATATTTTTTGCAATTTTTGGTGATATTTTTGTCAATTCTAATTGATGCGAGGCGCTCCGCCTTAAAAACCATTTCGCACCTCGGTGCGATCCCGGCTGACCAGCTTTCTGAAAAGCAGGCAGCCTCTCTAAAGTGGGCACAGGCTCATATGTCGAGGCTGCAAATAAACTCCTCCCCCGCACCTGCCACGGTTGCGGCGCCTAAACGGCAACGTTCGGAAGAGGAGAACGATGCAGCTAGGGCTTCTAGGGCAAAACGTCCTAAGAACATCCCTTCGAAAGGCACCTTTAGTGAGATCGCCAAAGGCAAGCTCATAAGGGCCATAATCGATAGGGATGCATCAGACGGTGCCATTTCCCATGCCAGATGGGACTTGGTCAACCAAAAACTGGCGGGAGTGTTCTGGAAGATCCGCAAGGAGAATCCGGGACCGCCGCCTCAATGCGTCGATGCTGGCTGGCACCAGCACGGCGTTAAATTGATGGCCTGCACGGATGAACGCTCAGCGTCTCTGTTAAAGAAGGCCATCGAAGCTATTGGCGAGGTGTGGGAAGGCTCTAAACTGGATGTGGTTTCCGTGGAAGACATACCCAGAAGACCAAGAGCCTTGACCATAATTCCTGCTGAACCTTCTTCCCCGAAGGAGATCCTTGAGATCCTTAAGGACTGTAACCCGGATCTACCCACCCATGACTGGAGGGTAGCTAAGGTGAACGCACCCGAGAGGTCTAGAAGGGAGGTGGTTCTGATTCTTAACAAAGAATCTCTGGCACCGATCCGTAAGAGGGGCAACAAAATCTTTTACTGTTTCAGTACGATTCTGTTGCGCCTCTACCGGACCGATGTCAGGAAGAACCGCAACCGAGGGGATGACGCTGCCAACGGCGCTGTTGACTGCGCTGCTGCTGGTGTGTCGGACGCAGCTTCATGCGGGCAAGAGGACACCCACTCAGTCTCAGACATGGTGGGTGGCTTCTTTGAACGGATGGCAGTCGCGGATGAGGACACTGACGCCCTCTTGGAATCCAGCCAAGAGGACGCCAACACCACCATAATTGCGCTACATGATGGTGAAGGTGACGCAGATAAACCTTCACCACTCTAAAGCAGCATCCGCTGCGATGCTCCTCCGGGTGGTTGAGAGGAAGGAGGAGCTGGTTATGGTCCAGGAACCCTGGGTCCACCAAGGACGGGTTCATGGACTGACACTTAAGGGCTACAAGCTTTTGTTTGCCAAAGGCACAGGTAATATTAGATCTTGTATCTTGGCTAAAAACTCTTTGCGTATCTTTATCCTATCTGATTTCAGTGATGGGGATACTGTAGCAGCTGCTCTGGAGACCCCGTCCGGTACGGTTTGGGTGGTCTCGAGCTATATGGCGCATGACCATGAGGGCAGTCCACCAAATGGCAAGGTGCGTGGCATTGTGTCAAGGGCGATAAGCACGAGGACACCTATAATAATAAGTGCTGACGCCAACTCACACCACATCTCCTGGGGTAGTAGCGATACTAACGAGCGGGGTGAGTGTCTCTTCGATTTCATTTTAAATAATAATCTTGAAATTGTCAACAGGGGTTCAGAACCCACTTTTATTGTGTCTAACCGCAGAGAGGTTTTAGATGTAACATTGGTTAGTGCAGAGCACACCAATCTGGTTAGCGGCTGGAGGGTTGCGGATGACTGCTCCCTATCCGATCATCGCTATATTGACTTCAGCATAGGGTTAGGTGTAAGTAGATTAAATCCTATAGTTAACAGAAAGAAGACTGACTGGGAGCTACAGAACAGTGTACTCTGCAACTCCTTATCGACGTCTCCAACTATTAGAAATATTGGGGACATCGACTCTGCTGTGGAGATTCTAAGTGAATCGTTCCGCTGTGCTACTAATGTGGCTTGCAAACCAACGGTTTGCAGGGGAAGGGCCAGACCACCATGGTGGAGCCCGGAAATTGCACATTCACGAAAGGAATGTCGTAGGCTATTCAACGAGGCTAAACGATCAGGCGACTGGTCGGCATACAAAACCTCCGTGAATCGCTTCAAGAATCTTGTCAGGAACGCAAAAAGGAGGTCTTGGAGGGCTTTCTGCAGTAATGTGGAGGGTTCATCTGAAACCAACAGGCTGCGTAAGATGCTATCAACCGCACCGGTTGTACCCAGCTACATACAGAAACCCTGTGGTAACTGGACCATGAGTAGTCAAGAAACGCTAAGCGTACTACTCGACACTCATTTTCCTGGCAGCCAGGCGGCACCTTTAACAGGCACTGCCGATGGCAGCTTGGCGACAGGCGCAGTCACAACTCCATTGGATATGGATAGGCTCCGCTGGGCTGTACACAGCTTCGATCCGTTCAAGTCTCCGGGACCAGATGGAATAATTCCAGCGGATCTACAGAGAAATGCGGACATTGTCCTACCTTGGCTCACGGTAATTTACAGTGAATGCCTTAGGAGGGCTTATATACCTATATTTTGGCGTACGTGCAAGGTTGTCTTTATCCCGAAAGGGGGTAAGACGTCACACACTAAGCCTAAAGACTTCAGACCGATAAGTCTTACTTCTTTTTTACTCAAAACTTTAGAAAGAGTAATTGATATTCATCTGAGAATGACCATTCCGAATGAGCTTCTCTCCAAATCACAGCACGCCTACACTAAAGGCAAATCTGTGGAAACGGCACTACATTCTCTAGTGGGCCACATAGAAAAATCTCTTGAGTATAAGGAATTTACTATGGGGGCTTTTCTGGACATAGAGGGTGCTTTCAACTATGTCAAACCCGATTCCATTATAAATGGGATGGCAGCGGTAGGGATTGATGACAATTTATGCCGGTTTGTTAGAAACTTACTAACTTTCAGGGTAGTCAGGGCCTCGATTGGGGATGTCACTGAGTATAGGGCAGTCTATCGGGGCACTCCACAGGGAGGTGTTCTGTCACCTCTGTTGTGGAACCTGACCATTAATTCGCTTTTGCTAAGTCTAGAACGCAGACAGATTATGACTGTCGCGTACGCGGATGACGTAGCGGTGGCGATATCGGGTAAGCACTTGGATACCATATCTCAGTGTATGGAGTCTGCGCTGGCTCTGCTGAGTAGGTGGAGCGTCAGCTGTGGGCTCGGCATCAACCCAGCCAAGACTGAGTTGGTGCTCTTCACTAGGAGGTACAAGACCGATAGCTTTATACACCCAAAGCTTAACGGCACCTCCTTGGAACTATCTAAAACCGCCAAGTACCTGGGTGTGATTCTGGATAGTAAGCTATCATGGAATCAGAACATACAGGCGAGAGCGGAAAGGGCCTTAGTGGCTATTTATACTTGCAAAAGGGCAGTAGGCCTCAAATGGGGTATCAACCCTAAGGGGATCAATTGGATCCTTGAGGCTGTTATTAAACCAGTACTCTTTTACGGGGTATTGGTTTGGTGGAATGCGATGGACAAGCAGGCTCATCGCAGGACCTTTGAAAAAGTCTTTCGGGTCGTAGCGAGACTGATGACAGGCGCACTACGATCTACACCAACGGGAGCAATTTTTGCAATGCTAAACTGGCTCCCGGTTGACATTCTGGCCAGACAACTGGCTCTTTTCTCAGCGGTCAGGTTGAATACAGTATGTCCATGGACTAGGACTGACTATGGGCATGCTAGGATTTTAAGAGAGCACTCGGAAATCCATGCCAACATTGACTACTGTGTACCAAGACCCTTCTTTGGTGGACTTTTCCGTTCCATTGTCGTTGACAGGGAACAGGTGGACAGGCCTACCTTTCCCGAGGATTCAGTTAGAGTTTTCACTGACGGATCCAAAAGGGGAATAAGAACGGGCGGAGGCTTCTATGTGGAGAACTTCAATGTTAGATCTCCATTCCGGCTCCAGGACGGTTGTACTGTCTTACAGGCCGAAATCTCTGCTATTACTCGGGCAGCGAGGTGGCTAAGGTACTATAGGATATCGAATGATATCTTCATTGTTACCGATAGCAAGGCAGCCATCTCTGCTATTAGTGGTGTGTACAGTACATCAAAAACTGTGGTCGAATGCCGACTGTCTATCAACGAGATAGCGAGACATTCGAGGGTGACACTGGTTTGGGTGCCAGGGCATTCTGGATGTCCAGGCAACCATACTGCGGATGAGATTGCCAGACAAGGGACTGAATTGAACAGTTCAATGATCAGTCACTTCACTGGCATTCCATTAGCGCGATGTAAGTCTCTGATTCAAAGCGAATCATACAAACTAGCTCAACTTAGGTGGGATAGTGTGGCTAACTGCCTCGTGGCGAGAGCCACGTGGCCCCATTACGATTTGCGCAAAACGCGCGACCTTCTCAAATTTGACAAGGCGCGCATGCGTCAACTGGTGACTGTTTTGACAGGACACTGTAGCTTTGGGACTCATGCTAGGAGGATGGGTCTAACATTCAACGACTATTGCAGAAGCTGCAATGATGAGGAGGAGGAAGAAACTGTCCTCCATCTTCTGTGTCAGTGTCCTGCCCTCGCTAATGCAAGGGTAGCGGCGCTGGGCTCCCGATTCCTGTCAGACTTAGACAGCCTGGCAAACATGGAGCTTTCAGGGATATCATCCTTCCTCAGGGGTACAGGATGGTTTGAATCGGCGGAGGACATCCCTTAAGAGGTCCTCTGCTTAAGGGCATCACAAAGGGACCGAATTGACGGACCCAAGTGGATTGTCCCGCCAGGGACAACGGCCCTCTAACCTAACCTAACCTAATTGCAAATTAAATTTATTTGCTAAGGCATTTGAACAGAAATACAGTCGAATCCGCTTTAGCGCAACAGGCTTTAGTGAAAAAAAAATCGGTTTACTGAAAACGATACAAATTCCCGAACTGATTTTAAACGCAGCTAGTCTTATTCACTTCCCTTTAGCGAAACATCGATTTACTGAAAATATTGCTTTACTGAAAACCAAAAGCAAGCCCACAACTACGTTTTGTATGAAGCTTACTTCGCTCTTTGAAAAAATAAACAATGACAAATTTATTTATTAGAAATCGATTGCATAACTTAAGGCTGAAAAAATTTTGCATGTTTTGTCCGTTAAAAAATTAAATGGCAAAATGTATTTGTCCTTTTCGCTCTCACGTTCTTTATATTGTATTTTTCTATTACATTGTCAATGCAAGTGGCTAGACATTTGATATAAAACGTATTGTTTTACTGATTTCAAGCAGTACGCTTAACTGTAAAAAGTTTCAGTAATCCGAACTACGTTTTGAGAAAAAATCGGATATTTGGAAAAAATTGGTTTTGGTTATTTCCAGTAAAGCGGAGTCGAAATATACAATTCAATTGAACAAGTTTTTAAATCGTAGACGTAATTCCCTTTGCAGTGATATATTACAAGTCCGTAGCATTAATATAAATATATAGCATTTAACTAATAAACTTCTTCAAAATTGCCTCACTGTGGATTCTTCCATCAAAATGCCTACTATGCACTTGTCATACTTGCACTTAGGCTGAATAAAGATTTCTAATTGTTTGTTAGTGATTGTATTTGTTACGATTTCTGGTTTTGTGCCACACTGTGAATTCTTCCGTCGAAATGCCTACTATGCACTTCTCATACTTGCACTTAGCCTCAATAAAGATTTCTAATTGTTTGTTAGTGATTGTATTTTTTACGATTTCTGGTTTTGTGCCACACTGAGAATTCTTCCGTCTAAATGCCTACTATGCACTTCTCATACTTGCACTTAAGCTAAGTAAAGATTTCTAATTGTTTGTTAGTGATTGTATTAGTTACGATATCTTTTTTTGTGCCACACCGTGATTTTAAGCAGTACGCTTAATTGTAACAAATTTCAGTGATCCGAACTACGTTTTAGAAAAAAAAATCGGATAACTGAAAAAATTGGATTTTGGTTATTTCCACTAAAGCGGAGTCGACTGTAAACTTGTCTCAGGGTACGTTCATGTGTACATAAATTTCTGCTGTTGGTGTGCACTCATGGGTGTGAGTATAAAAAAAGTGATGTTTGGTCAACGCATAAGCAGCGTACAAATTTAGGCACATGAGCACAGAGATCTTTACAAATGAAAAATTTCGGCTGATGTACTAATTGTAGGCCATATGTTTTTTTGCAAATACAAATTATTTCTGTAGTGCATTTTATTTTCTAATCACACTTGTTTTGAATGTAAATTAATATATTTAATAGATGAATATAAAACAAGAAAAACAACACAACAATCTTTGCAATCATACTCGGGGTGCAATAAACATTTATTTGATTTAAATTTGATTTAAAGACTACCTGCAGCTCTCTAACTGCAATATAATTAAATTGTAAAAGGATTTAATTATACCTGTTTTATTTTCATAGATATAATTTTTTTTTATTTATTTTAATATATATTTTTTTTTAGTTTATAACTATTACATATTTATTCTTTTTGTGCAATTATACTCAGGGTACAATAAACATTTATATGATTTAAAGGCTATCGGCAGTGCACTTACTGCAGTGATATTAAATTAAAAAAAAAATTAAATATAGTTTTTTTATTTTTGTTTTCATAGATATTTCCCCTTATTCCGTAACTATTTGTCAATGTCACGTCAAGACAATATCAAAATTAGAACAACAATTATCAATTTCTAACAACCTCTTGCTATATTCAACGCCCTAAAAAAGTAGTCCGAGGCTGTCAGGAGTCGTTAATTGTTGTCCACAAGGAGTATGTAAGTGTCCTATTTTCGCTATTGTCTTGAGGTGACGTTGACAAATAGTTACAGAATAAGGTAGATTATTTTTTTAAATCCATTTCTTTTTTTACTTTATTTTATAATTGTTATTTATTCTTTTTATGCAATTAAATTTGATTCAAAAACTGTCTGCAGCACACTGCCATGATATTAAATTATAAAAATATTCAATTAAATTTATTTTTAATTTTTTTCATGTGATTTTTTTAATTTCATTTTTATTTATTTTGTTTTTATCATTATTACGAGTATTTATAACTTTGTTACTTTGTCTGTTATAATTCACCAGATGTATTATGACGTTTTCTCCGTTTGTACGAAAAGTGCCACGCCTACTTGAAACACTAAAATTATAAGGCAATGTGGAAAATTTCAGGAAATTCATTGCAAAAGAAAACAAAAACACATGCAGTTTTATGTAAACATATAGATTTATAATTTTTCATCGGAAATACTCGTATAAATTTCACATTTGTTTTTATTAGCAATAATTTAAATAATAAAGAAATATGTGGATTACTGGTTGCTGCCTGCATACTTAAGGCTTATTAAAACAAATGCGAGTACGAAAAAGTCAATACACTTAACAATTTTGCATTCATTTAAATAAATATTTACGCAAATCGATTAAATATTTTACACGTTAATTGACAGTGCTGCCATAATTGATTATCGGCAGTGAGTGTATTTCAGCCACTGGTGGTAATTGGATTTTTTTTAATAGAAATTATTGAAGGAAATATTGTAGCGATAAAAGAAACATGATTTAAAAAAGCAGCGCATTACATACATTTAAAATCATTTCATAAAGAAATAGTTTCTGCAATTCTCAATTTGACGCTTTTAAAAACGCTGGTATTTTCGCTGTTAGTTTTTTTTCAAATAAGATATTCAGCCCTATCATGAATAATTTTTCCCTTTTCCCTAAAACTGCAATTATGAAAAAATTCCCGGTGAATGATTTCATGCTAAAATTAAATTTTTCTTATTGTGAATGATTTTTTTCCCGCGAGTTTTTTCACTTTCCCCTTTAATTTATTCACTTAGTTTTTCGTGGAGAATGGAGTAGAAAATGTAAGTATTTTCTATTATAATTCGAATATTAGAGTTTACAAATTTTATTTTAGGGGCAAGATTGTCTGCGTCTTTGTAAAATTTGTTGCTCCAATTCTTCTTGTTGCTTCCAAAATGTATCCAAATTATTTTACTACTAAATATTTTGCCATAATTTTTTAAAATTTTTTTTAAATTGTTACATAAATGTAAATTTTTCCAAAACAAATTTCTTTGATTTATCATGTTGTTTTCAGCTTCTTCGCTTTATTACATTCACTGAGAACTGATAGCGGGAATAATTTCTCGAAATTCACGATACCATTTTTCCCTTCGAGTGGAGTAAAAAAAATTTTACGTGAACAAAAATTCCCTGGCTATTCACGATAGGGATTATAAAAAATTATTTGACATAGATCCACATAAAATATCCCGCGAAGGACAAGATCAGCAAGTCGAGAACGACGACGACGAATGGACATATTTCTGATGTATTACCCCTTATTCTGTAACTATTTTTCAACATCAACATCAAGACAATATCAAAAATGGAATACACGTTGTGGTGAACAATTGAATTCTACTGATGGCCTCAAAGTTAAAAAGAGACAATTGGTGAAGAAAAAGTGTCATATTGTCTTATTGTTGACGTCGACAAATAGTTACAGAATAAGAGAAAATATTTTCATCGGTATGCAAATTTCTTTGTCCTGTTGAATGTTTTGAATCGACAAGAGTAAAATTACGGCACCAACTACTTGAAATCGCACTAGGCAAATTATCTTGACTGTGAAATGAACGAAATGATGTACGTCCTTGGGGAATAAATTTATTTTTTCCCCAAATAAATTTTCACAAGTTGAAACGATTCTTGATGATTTAGCAAATTCTATTAAACGGAAATGTCAGCCCAGTTTGAGTTCTCAATTTGTTATCGATATCTAAAGCTCTAATGCGGCCAATAAAATTTAGAATAGATCAACTGTATTATTGATATAAAAATTTACTTTCATGAAAAAAATCACCTAGTAAAAACGTAAGATACTCGAGTGGAATAAAAATTTCACTTGAACAAAAATTCCACTTGTTTGCAGCCTATAAAAGTTTGGAAAAACTATCCATATATCGGCGATACTACCTATAGGAAAACATTTTCTCGTAGTTAGTTTTTTACGCCAAACATGTAATAGAAAAAATTTAAAATGAATGTAAATTTTATATGTCGAAAAAATTATGTACAGATTGCAGTTTTGAACTTAAGTTTAAACAAAAATTCTTAGCTTAACCCCCAGTTTTTGACTTCTTATTTAAGTACAAAATTAGTTAATTTTTCCATAAACTTAAGTTGTGTTTAAATACACTTTCAGTTTTTCAGTCTAAAATTAATTTTGGTATTTAATTATAATAAAAGTATGGTAGCACAAATAAATGGTAAGAAAAATAGTGCAAATGATACAATAAAACTACCTTCTTACCGACGTTTTTTTTTCAATGAAGAGCTGCTTTACCAATTTTCAAGTTGTTGAATGTAAACAAACTATGAAAAACATACGGTAGTATGAAAAACTTAAATTGAATTTAAATGTACAATGTGAGACATTTAAATCTTATTTAATTTTGAAGTGAAAAACAAAATTTTGTATTTAAATAGACTTTAAGTTTAAATAGTATTTTATTTTGAAGTTAAAAACTGGGCATAGGAATAAAAATATAAAATATAATGATTAGGCTAAAGCAGGAAAGGAAACATCGACTAAAACCGAAGTACGCGTGCTGCTGAAAACGTCTGGCAAGCCTATTCTACGAACATTTTTATTCATACCATTTTTAAAACATTTAGAGGCGAATACATAAAACATGGTTTTTTGTTTGTTTATTAAAGTCCTCTTTGACAAATTTTCCCTAGAAATATGTCAAATAAGCAATTTAAAAACATAAAATATTTTTTTATCTAATCTGTTTCAATTTTGATTTAGTAACAAATGGCGATAATTATTAAATAAATAATGAATAGCAATAAAATAATATTAAATGGTTTTGTACAAAAAATATAATCCAAAAGCTGTTACATTAATTTGTTTACAATAATAAAATCATGTGATCATGGCCCACGTGAAATCATACCGGTTTTTTTTATTTAACGGCTGGTTTACATTGGCAACACTGTGATAGACAGTTCTTCTGCGGAATGTGGAGAACTAAAATGTGTAGTCGGTATAAAACGTTTTTTTTTCAATACACACACACATTCCGTGCTCATGTTCATAATCACTATCAAATAAATTAACTGCCAGTTCTATGATGGCGCAAGCTATCGTCCGATCTAATAAATAATATTTAAAACAAGAAACTATTTTTAAAATGATTTTTTTTTTTTGTTTTAATCATTCGATCGAACGATAGCTTGCGACATCGGCGAACGGAGAGAAAATTACAAAATATTTCTGGATCTAAAAAAAACACCCCGTACGAAATAAAATAACCAAATTAAAATCAGTTTCCGGATTTTCCAGTTCTTATTTATATATACACCTTTGTATTCAATTCAATTCAAAATTATTTAGTTAAGTTGATTTTTAATCTGCGTATTAAAATAGATTTTTATAAATATTTACTTTGTTTACATCATGACAAACATTCGATTACGTCAAAAGGGTCATGAATACGTACTTTGGGGTTTCATTTAACATTTTTGCTTATTTTTTTTTTTTTGTGTTAAAACATGCCGCAATCAAAAAATCTAACGAGCTCATACGTGTTCAGATACAAACAAGACTTTAGAGTGAGTGGTTTAGTGGCACACATTTTTTGTGAAAGAAAACACATTTTAAATGATTTAATACGTCTGGCCTTAGATAACTGGTTTTAAGACGAAAGTTTTATAAACATACATTTTTATACACATATTTTCTTAATGGCCATATTTATTTAACTGAAAATATTGAATGGAATGTTTTGTGATATGAAAATACAGTGGTGATCAAAATATGTGGAACTGAAAAATTGGCTGAATGAACGATATTGCTGCAACCGTGGGCTCAGCCTAGCCGCGTAATTAACAAAAAATTAAAATATAGTTTTTAATTGATCACAATCATTCTTATCGCAAACAAAAAGTGCAAAAAAATTGTTATTGTGAATCTACCAAGAAAAAATTATCCCCGCTATCAGTTCTCAGTGAATATAAAAAAAGGGAAGAAGCTTACAACAACATAAAAAAATCAAAGAAAATAGTGTTGCAAAATATCTTAAAAAAATTTAGCTGAATATTGAAATTGGAGTGACAGTGAGTTTTAGCACTATATAAATAATGTGGACATATTTTGGAAACCCAACAAAACAAATAAATGTGCTCAGTCGCAGGCAATCGTTTGGTTGCTTTGCATTTTGTTGAACAAAATATCAAATTGTGTTTCATTAAGAGATTTTACTCTTAAAATAGAATTTTTAAACTTTAATATTCCCATTTTCTACTCTATTCTCCATCAAAAATAAGATGCCTAAATTAAAGGGAAAAGTGAAAAACTAGCGTGAAAAAAAAATCATTCACAATAAAAGGGACATTTATTTCTTTTTTTCCACGATTACAAATTTAGAGAAAGGGGAAATGTTTCGTTATTTTTGTTAATTCGCGTCATCAGCTGCGATTTTTTGTACATTAGATTTTAAATATATTCTAAACATAAAATTTCTATTTAAAATATTTTTAAAGTAAATTTCCAATTCAAATTGAATTTGTATACCCTCCAAAAAAGAATTGGAGCGTATATTCACTTTCTCATTCCGTTTGTAACGCAGCGAAATATCCATCTGAGGCCCCATAAAATATATATATATGTATTCTTGATCAGTAATAAAATCTAAGACGACCTATCTGAGCATGTCCATCCGTCTTGAAATTTGGTATAAACACATATTGAAGGATAGCATAGGTCAAGTTCGCAAATGGGTTCAATCGGACAAGAGGGAAAAAAGTTCCCCTAAGAAGGACTGTTAAGCAAATGATATATTTTTGTTAAGCAAATGATATATTTTTATGTCAAAGAAGGTCCAACGCGTTAAACTTGGAGCCATAAAATCAAAAAAATATTAATTTTTGCACCCCGCCTCTTCAGTGGGCGTTATTATATGCAAAAGTAGTGTAAAAATTTAACAAATTGTTTTACTTAAGGCTTCATTCCTTAAAAATAAAATTTTTAGGCTTTAATGGCGAAGCTGAGACGAACCTGGAAGCTGAGATGTTCTCTAAACTTGCAGAGGTGAAACGTCTCAGATGTACTGAGATGTCTCAAAGGAACTCTGTCCCACCAAGTTAAACATTTTAAATTTACTTACTAAATATTTAGAGGGTATTTATGATTAGACCCGGTCGAATATGACGTTTTTACTTGTCTACTATTAATCAAATGTTGTTTGGGTAATCACTGAACTAAAATTTTATATAGTTAATTGAGCTCAATAATGGCACTAATTGCGATAAGCTCAATTAAGTTGTATGTCTGAACGCCATATTAGTTTCTTTTCATTATGAAACTATGCAAACTGGCAACTCTGCATATACTTCAAGTCGTCTATAAATTTAGCTCCGTAAAAAATTTATAAAAAGTGCTTAATTTTATATCAATAAATTTGGAACTGTGCTTATTTGGACCTGTGATTTGTTGCTGAATGAGATATACGATTGGTTACTAAGCTGAACTGTTGGTATTGTTAAAAGGAGAAATTAATTTAACATCATCATTGGTGCTAAGTATCCATACATACATATTATCACAAATATACGAACATACATACACATTACGTTTATACATACGTACTTCGTTTTTAGCAAGTGACAATTTTTTGCCACCTGTGTGATCAGCTGTTTCTGCTGTGCTGTGATACATTTTATATCAACCTTAACTGGTTTGTGAATCTGATTTGTTTCTGTGTCGCCATCTGTTGACTAATATATTATTTTGTTGAACCCAGCGAACATTTACTCTACGATTTTTTTTTTATTATAATAAATACTCATAATATGTCTTGCATAAATAAAGCTTGTACTCTTGATACGGATTATGATAATATGATTTGCTGCTGGCTGTGCCACAACCTATGCCATTTTATATGTAGTGGACTATCAGTAATTGTAGCTGATGCTGTATCTAAGAGCGAGTCTCTACGTTGGTGTTGCAATGGGTGTAAAAAGATTGATGTTCGTTTTTACAGATTCTTTGAAGGAACTAAAACAAAATTTGTTGAGCTCCAGAATGAAGCAATCAAGCTTTCGGATAGTATTTCGAACTATGGCAAACTTTTTGATGACTACAAGTCATTGGAAAATTTGAAATCTCCTATCCAATCTTCACCTAAGCGTAGAAAGTCGGCTAGGAAAAACAACAACAATAAAAATAAAGATGTAATACATATTCAAAATCAAAATGAAAATAATGCTACGCATACACCGAAAAATACTTTAAATAGTATCAGTGTTACCTCTGATAAAGCTGCCGCTCATGTTATGGATTATTCGTCAAACACAAACTTGCATATTGAAAAACCTGGTGTATCGTCACAATGCGTTCCTGATAATATTTCAACCCCTGTGCAAGCTGTTGACCAGGTTTTTGCCCCAAATTGTAACAACAATCAACGTCTATCTGCCGGGAGGGTTAATAGTAATAGCATTGTGCCCGCTTCTCACAGGGAATTGCACGTAATTCCTCCCAACAAGCATATATTTATATCCCGATTTGCTGCTGATACAACGTCTGAGGATATTGAGTATTTCATTAAGTCTAAACTTAATATAAATGTCGATATCTTTGTCCATAAATTTAGATATGCGCAAGAAAGAAGTATAACATCTTTTAAAGTTACAATTCCGTTTGAGCATTTTAATAAAGTTATTGAGCAATCTTTTTGGCCTCAACACGCATTAGTTCGAGAATATGAGCACACTTCATACCAACAGAAAAGAAATATTGCTCGTATTTCTCCTAAAGAATCAGATGTTCCAAAAAACTAATATTTTGTTCCGATAATCAGCTGCACCTATTATATCAGAATGTCCGTGGATTAAAAACTAAACTCACTAAACTTTTCTTACAAAGTTTCTGCATCAATCATCATGTTATTGTATTTACCGAAACTTGGCTGAATAATACCTTTTTAAACACAGAGATACTTTGTGATAAATTTAATATATTTCGTCGCGATAGAATTACAACTACTACAGGTGGTGGAGTACTAATTGCCGTCGCAAATCATTTTCCAGCGGAAGAAATAAGAATTAGCTTACCTGTTGATTTAGAGTTTATCGCTGTGGTTCTTAAAGTTAACAAGATTAGCATATTCATAACATGTTCTTATATCCCACCTCAATCTGATCCAATTCTATACAAATACCATACTGATGCTATTAAAATGGTGTCTTCTACAATAAATGCTGCAGATTTAATACTTGTATTTGGTGACTTTAATTTACCTCACATTAGCTGGGAGTTCTCCAATGAATGCTACTGTTATTTACCCGTAATACTTGATGAAAATGAAAATGACATTTTTAATAATTTATCCGGCGTGGGGCTTCACCAAATCAATGGAATACAGAACTATTTGGGTAAACTCCTAGATTTGGTATTTGTGAATGAGCCAGCTGAATTTACTTTAAACCGTACAGATCCTCTTGTATTGCCGGAAGATCGTTATCATCCAACGATTGAAATTAGTTGCAATTTACATTATACTAATCAAACTAGAAATTCTAGTAAAAATGAAAAGATTTTCTGTTTTAATCGTTGTAACTACAATGAATTGAATAATCTAATTTGTAATACCAATTGGCTTCAGCTGTTGTCTACACCGAATAGTATGTGGGATTCAGTAGACACTATGGTTAACATTTTTTATAAAATTATGTTTGGCTATATGGAGGAATGTATTCCTAAGTATATACCTCATTTAAATGGCGGTCCACCGTGGAATTCTAGACAACTTTCAGCGTTAAAAAACAAAAAGAATAAATACTACAAGAAGTACAAAAGCACTGGATCCTCGTTTTATTTTAGTAAATATTCAGTTCTACGTGCGAAATATAATTTACTAAATGTACAGATGTATAAAAAGTATCTTCATGTCACCAAACTTAACTTTGCCCATAACCCTAAATCGTTTTTCAACTTTGTAAACTGTAAAAGAAGAGCTTCGGGCTTTCCAAAAGTAATGAAATATTTACGTTCCGAGTCCAGTGATGAGCCTACAGTTAGCAACATGTTTGCGAAATATTTTGCTTCAACATACTCCACTGTTACGTATGAAAAGAACACTATCTACCCATACAAAATCGTTGATAATTTTACTATTTCGCCACCTGTAATAACTACCAGTCACATCTTTAATTGTTTAAATAAAACTAAGTCATCCAAGATTAGCGGCCCCGACGGGATTCCTAGTTGTGTTCTAAAAAACTGCGCTTCAGCTCTAGCAATGCCTTTGTCCATAATTTTTAATACATCATTAAAATGCGGTTACTTTCCTAAAATATGGAAAAAATCGTTTATTATTCCCTTGTTTAAGTCTGGAAACAAGTCTGATATCAGCAATTACAGAGGTATTGCAAAACTGAGTGATTTACCCAAGCTGTTCGAAAAATGTATGATTGATTGTATAACCCATCAAGTTTATCCTATTTTATCCCCATTACAACATGGTTTTCGTAAAGGATGTTCCACTGCAACCAATATTCTCCAGCTTACAACATTAGTAAACCAAGCTTTCAATAATGGCTACCATACTGACGCAATATACACCGATTTTAGTAAAGCTTTTGACAAAGTAAATCATATTCTTTTATTAAAAAAATTGGATTTATTGGGTTTTAGTAATATTTTCATCTCGTGGATAAAGTCATATCTTGTATGCAGAACGCAATCTGTTAAATTTAATAATGCAGTCTCAAGAAGTATTCAAGTTAAATCTGGCGTGCCACAAGGTAGTCACCTTGGCCCAATTCTATTTTTACTTTTTATAAATGATCTACCGGAGGCAATTAAACACTGCAACGTATTGATGTATGCTGACGACGTTAAGATATTTTTAAGTATTAAACAGCCAGCTGATCATCTTCTTCTACAGAATGACCTGGATAATTTTTACAAATGGTGTAAAATTGATTTAATGGAGTTAAATTTAAAAAAATGTAAACATCTAAATTTTTCAAGAGTTCGTGGTTCTGTATTTGCTTACAAGTTCGATTTGTACTGCTTAGACACTGTTGAAACATTTATGGATTTGGGCATATTGTTAGACTCAAAACTAAGTTTTGTGCAACATATAACGATGTCTGTGAACAAAGCGCGTAGCATTTTAGCTTTTGTGAAACGATGGTCGAAGGAATTCAACGATACTTTCATAACAAGACAACTATACATAACACTCGTAAGGCCAATTCTAGAGTATGGTTCCATCATTTGGGATCCTTACTACCAAATACATATTGATCGCATTGAGTCTGTTCAAAAACAGTTTCTTATTTTCTGCTTAAGAAACATTTACCATGACCTAACTCAACTTCCGCCGTATTCAACAAGATTAGCTGTAATTAACCTGCCTACATTAAGAAGCCGGAGAATAATGCTCAATGTAGCTTTTTCTTATAACTTAATAAATGGTAGAATCTGCTCCGAGTTTTTATTGAGCAATGTCACGTTTAACATTCCACAACGCTCATTACGATCATTTCAACCATTATTTGTTAGAACTTTTCGTACCAACTTTGCTATGTCTGATCCACTAAGAAGATTATGTTGTTGCTTTAATGAAATGTATAATTTTATCGATTTTTCATTAGATATATATACTATTAAAATGAATATAATACTATTTTTAAATAACTAAATTTTAATACCAGATTTCTGGTTTATTGTAATAATATAGTTTGTAAGGAATTAATCCATAAACTAAGTAAATAAATAAATAAATGATCACCAGCAATGTATAGAAAAAATTATGTTTTTTAAAATGGGCTAAACCCGACCTTCTAAATATGAAGAATAATTTATTTCTTTATAAAACAAAAAAACAACTTTCAGTTATTGTTATTTTTCACGACATTACAAATTAGCAAACATAATCTGGCCTTATGAACAGTTCTTTTTAATAAACAATAATTATTATTTAAAAAAAAGCCACTTCCCTCTGTTAAAACAAAACAAATGCTATCTAATTTCATGGCTTCTGCGGAACTAAATAATTTATATGAAATTTCTATAATTAGCAATAAATTGTAAAATTGTTTATTTGCTTAAACGAAAAATGAGCTGAACATTTCATAATCAGATTGCTTTATAAAAATAATAAATATGTACTCGTACCTCATAAAAAATCTATTTATCTAAATCAATTGAAATATGGTATTTGTTTAAAACTGTATAAATTAATTGTGATTATATCGCGTGTTTTCAATTACAATACTTTAAGTGATTTTATTATATTGTAATTATAAAATTTAAAATGTGTGAGTTTTAAAAAAAAATAAATAAAAAATTAACGAATAAATTATCAACAATAGCGAGATTGTTATAAAGCAATTTCTAAAATGCGGTGATAGTATTTATGAAGTCTATATTATCTGCAATAAAAAGCATTTAGACAGCAGTGAAATAAATACTGAAATAACTTTTGAGGCAAATTTAGACAAATTATCAGGTATATAAAATTATGTGTGTCAGTAAGGTTAAAAAATTGGATTTAACACTTTTCAAACGCGTGATGATTTAATTTTAGAACAGCGGCTATAATAACATTTGACTGTGAAGTAAGAAATCCAAACAGAACAGGAAAAAAAGAATAACAAACAAACAGCTAAGGAATGTTATCAATTCTTGTGAATGACAAGATGTATCATTATGCACATAAAATAATCATGACTACGATCGTGATTTATATATTTTGGAATTAATAATTGCAGAGATATTATTTTTTATATCGGGTGAGCCATCCATCGGTTTATATTTGAACCAACGGCTATTTCGAATCTGGCAATACCTATGTCATTCTGTTTGGCCACAAAATTCAAAATATTCGCCCTTATCGTGAATAACAAGTGGAATTTTTGTACACGTGAAATTTTTATTCCACTCGAAGGGAAAAATGGTATCGTGAATCTCCCGTGAGAAATTATTCCCGCTATCAGTTCTCAGTGAATGTAAAAAAGCGAAGAAGCTGAAAAGAACATGATAAATCTAAGAAATTTGTTTTGGAAAAATTTACATTTATGTAACAATTTAAAAAGTATGGCAAAATATTTAGTAGTAAAATAATTTGGATACATTTTGGAAGCAATAAGAAGAATTGAAGCCACAAAGTTTTACAAAGACGCAGGCAATTGATTTGTTGCAAAAAATATCAGTTTATGTATTATTAACGGATCTAAAATAATCCCCCTATCATGAATAATTTTTCCCTCGAAATTTTTCCCTTTTCCCTAAAATTGCAATCGTGAAAAAATTCCCCGTGAATGATTTCACGCTAAAATTAAATTCCCCTGATCGTGAATGATTTTTTTCCCGCGAGTTTTTTCACTTTTCCCTTTAAGTTATTCAATTTGTTTTTGGTGGGGAATAGAGTAGAAAATTTAAGTATTTTCTATTATAATTCGAATATTAGAGTTTGCAAATTTTATTTTAGTGGCAAGACTTGTTAATAAGACACAAACTTATATTTTTTGCAACAAATTAATTGCCTGCGTCATTGTAAAACTTGTTGCTCCAATTCTAAAGATTAAGAAAATTTTTAATTTGTTTTGTCTGCTATTCAAAATGTATCCAAATTATTTGAATACTAAATATTTAGTCATACTTTTTTTTTACATTTTGTTTAAATTATTGCATAAACTTAAATTTTTCAACACAAATTCTTTGATTTTTCATGTTGTTTTCGGCTTCTTCTCTTTATTTTGTACTCACTGAGAACTGATAGCGAGAATAATATTTTACGGTAGATTCAAGATACCATTTTTCCCTTCGAGTGGAATAAAAATTTCAAGTGAACAAAAATTACCTTTGTTATTCACGATAGGGGTGAATATTTGTAAGTTCTAATTTCCCACTCTATTCCCCACCAAAAACTAAGTGAACAAGTTAAAGGGAAAAGTGAAAAAACTCGCGGGGAAAAAATAATTCACAATAAGCGGAATTTAATTTTAGTATGTAATCATTCACGTGGAATTTTTTCATGATTGCAATTTTAGGAAAAAGGGAAAAATTTCGAGGGAAAAATTATTCACGATAGCGGTGATTATTTCCACTGAACGAAATGAATCGAGACTTACACTTAAGCAACGTTGGGATTTATTGGAAATTTATTTCCAAAACAAAGACAATTGAACGGAAATAGATTTTTTCGATTTTGCCAAAAAAAAGGATCATCTATTCGGATGAAGCCTATTTTTATTTCGGTGGATACGTTAATAAGCAAAATTGTCAGATTTGGGGCTCAGAAAACCCACACGTGGTCTTACAGAAGCCAATGCACCCATTACGAGTGTCCGTTTGGTGCGGCCTGTGTAGCGGCAGCACCATTGGCCCAATGGAATTACCTATCGCACCGTGATAACCGATTTTTTGTGTCCGCTCTTCATGGTGTTGATGTGAATGATGTGAATTAGTTTCAACAGGATGATGCAAATTACCACACAGCTCATGCCACAATCGATTTATTGCGTCAAACTTTTGACGGCCGTTTAATTAGGCGAAACGATGATGTCAATTGGCCGCCAAGAAGCTGCGATTTGACAGCGTTGGACTATTTCCTGTGGGTCGCCGTTAAAGAGAAGTATTATGCCGACAAACCAAAGACAATTAAGCATTTGAAGGCCAACATTCTTGATACGACCCCATACACCTAAAGTCCTCGAAAATTAGTCCCATCGAATGGGCTACTGAGACACCAGGTGCAGCAGCCATATAATGAAATAATATTCCATTACTACGAAAAAAAATATTAATTTGGCAAAATTGCAAACCGTTTTTGTTTTATTGCATTTTTAAATTTAAACTTTTAAATGGCCCACCCTTTATTATTATTGCTTTGTTATCTGCTTTAAAAAGACTTTTCCTAAGTTCAGTTTGCTGCTTTTTTTTTTTTTTTTTTTTGTTTTCTTGGTCAAAGTCCTCTTCATGACTGGAAGTGATTTGCTTCCAGCCGTTGCTTGCATATTTGTGTCAAATAAATTTATTCAGTTTTATAAAAAAAAACATATAAATAAACAAAAACAGTTGGAGCAAACTGCAATCGGTTATTGAACTTGTATATTTTTTCTTTTTTTTTTTCATTTTATTTCGGTAGGGCAGAGACCACAGCAGAGTTTGTGAACTGCGTACGCACTGCCCAATAAGAACTTCGTTTGCTTAAAAGTGTATTTTGCATCTCGTGGGCACCAAATGCAAAAATAATCATTTAGTATTTCATACAACACATGCCCGACCTACTTTTAAAGAACACAAGGCAATTACAATCGCACTGGCATTCTCGTTTTATAAATCATCAGTTATAAAATACATATTTTCGTACGATCGTACTATTTGTGAAACAAAGTAATTTTTAAATTAAACAATCAATTTAGAATACTTTCTTACATCATCTGATCAGTACGAAGATGAAAAAAAAATATGTAAATTGTCTAGATGAAATTCCAATAACAAAATAATTTTTATTATGGCAAAAATTTATTTATAAACATTTAAAACTATCACTTTCAATTGATATTTGTTGACAATGTGCGTTAACTAAATGCCATCATATTCATTAACTGATCGTGCAATAGCAAAAAATTCACAAAAAAAAACCACTACAGATGCTGTTTTAAAAATTTGTATACATCAGTTTGCTATTGTTTTAATTAAAAGCCAATTTAGCTTCTGTGAAGTGATGACGTTTTGTCAACACACTCGTAGCATATAAAGAAACAATTTGTTAAAATTAATTTCTTTCAAGAGAAAAATCAACTGAGTTTAAGTGACAGAAAAAGGGGTCAATACTTTTGCATGTCGTGTAGTCAGCGTTGCCATTTGCCAAGTTTTTCTTTTTTTTGCACGTTTTTTGAGATGCAAAAAAGTTTTTAAATTATATGCAGTTTTTTCAAGTTTTTTTTAATAACTTAAAGTTTGGAATTAATTTTATGAATATATGGATTGACGATATAATGCACATTATACAATGAAACGACCTTATATTTTTCACTCCCTTTTTATACAACAATTTTGTTTTGATTTTACTCCCACCAAAAACAATGACGCTGTAATTATTTTAAATTGAAAGTTTGCAACTTACTTCGTTGTGAATTTTGTTTTAAATTCAGAAAGACATGATAAATATTCCAAGGCACAAAGTAAAGTCAACATCAGTTTTTAGTTATTCAACTTACACAGCAGAGCAGAACAGCTGTTTTCGAAAGCCGCAATGCCTTCATCATCAGTGAATGTAATTTTATTTTTTTTTATTATTTATGTATATAACGTTTAATATACATATGCATGTATAGGTACATATTATGTATGCAATGTTTTTTATATTTTGTATTCGTTAGAAAAATCCTTTTTTTTTATTAATAAAATATTTTTAATAAAAATGAAATCTAATTTTGTATTTTCGTTTATTATTTTGGCATATTTAAAAAAAAAGTGTTTTTATTAAAAAAATTTTTTTTTTTTTAAATATGGTAACGCTGCGTGTAGTTAACAAAATGTACGACTATACGACGGTATCCTTGTATGTGATGTGACATATGGCAACACTGCATGTGGAATATGGCAACACTGCATGTGGAATATGGCAACACTGCATGTGGAAGTCAAGAAATTGAACAAAGTTCACGGCAACAACAACAATAATAATATTCGCAAAGCTAGCCCACGGGTCATTTATGGAGTAGCTGAAGTGATATTGCCGCACCGTCATCATACGGCGTCTTTTGAGATTGAAACATTGTGGGGAATAACTTATAATGGGTGATTTTTTCAGAGCTTTTGTGTTTTATTAAAAAAACACATACCCCCATATTCATAAAAAAATAAAATTTAATGACAAAATTTTATTAAAATACATTTCAAACTCATTTTAAATTTTATGAATACCGGGGATAAAATTTAGAAAAATTTATCAAATTTTTATTCGAGTCGATAGAACAAACGATCTATATAAATAAATTTCTAAAGGTGATTTTATGTAAATATTGACCACGGCCACACCTGAAATGGTTCATACGCGTGATCCAATTTTTTCATTCTCTCCCTTAAAATTGTACAACAATTCGGAACGTGTAGGGGCCGCATTAGAGGGCATGTCAGCTACGAACTCTGCACTTCAACAAGTTGGGGGCAGTCACCAACTTACAATATCTTACCACTGGAGGGGGAGAGCACGCATATAAAATAAAATGACGACTACGTGCGGGCGCGCATAAAACAGGCAGAATTTGGCAGAAGGGATGTGTTAAACATTAAACACATTCAAGACAGCAGACTACCGGCTACAATCTGTCAAAAATACAAGTGATGTGTTGATATGGGAGTGAATATTTTCACGACTACGAGTGAATATTTTCCGTGCTACTTTTTTGGTTGTAGTCAAATTAAACTAATTTCTATTTTCATAGGCGACAATAACCAGATTAGTGCTGCCAATACAATAAAAAGTCTTAAATAAATAAACGTTTAAAATTTTTTTTAATCTAGTCAAGAATATGTAAATGGTTGAAAATAAAAAGTGCGTAAGAAAATAGATCTTTCAAAATTAGGGAGGAATGTGTTATAAAAGTTTTAAATTAAAAATTAATTTTTTTGGAACCCGCCCCCTTTAGTGGGCGTTATTATATGCAGAAATTGTGTAAAAATTTAACAAATAGTTTTACTTAAGCCTACATTCGTTAAAAATAAAATTTTTTAACTTTAATGACGAAGCTAAGACGTAATCTGGTACTCCTCTGCTCTACCCTCTCCTCCACCTTTGCCCCCTAAATGACCCTTACAAAAAAAAAACAAAAGAAAATTAAAAATAAATTTTACATTTAATTATCCCAAACATTTATTTTTATAGTTTTTTGGCAAAGGTGAAATGTCTCCCCCACGGCCCTTGCCAGAGAGACCTCGACAAAATACAGTTTTAATACACTCCAAAAAGAATTGGATCCCGTAAAGCATATATATTCTTGATCAGTGATGAAGTCTAAGACGGTCTGGCAATACCCCTACGTCCGTCTGTGGAAAACAATACATTGTCTATTTTTGGACCCCGCCCCCTTTTGTGGGCGTTGACGTACGATATTATATGCAAAAATAGTGTAAATATTGAAAAATTTTTATTCCTTAAGCCTAGAAGAAACTGAGATATTCTCAGATCTTGCAGAGGTGAAACGGCTCCCCCATGGCTCTTCCCGGAATGACTCTGTCCCACGAAGTTAAAAATTGTAAATTTACTTACTAAATATTTGGAGGGTATTTAAGATTCGACCCGGTCGAATATAACGTTTTTACTTGTTTTGTTTTAAAAAACTAAGTTCCTGTTTAAAACTCCTTTTGTAAAAAAAATTATTGTCATTTGCATGTACGAGTAGAGATGAGCACTACATATACATCGGCCTTTGGTGATTTAACGAAATACATTGAATAGATATAGTGAATTCGGCAGCTATATCTTCAATAAAATGCCCTCTGTGAAATGTCAAAGGGAAGAATAATCTTGATGAAAGTCAATCTTGGAAGTTTTGAATTTTCAATAAGAAATGACTTCAAGAACTGTGACAGCCCACTTACACAGCGGCAAATGATATATGTATGTCTGGAAAGGCAGCAGTTTTTCTCCGAAATTGTTCAAGTCTTATTGGACCTTCAATTGTAAAAAGATCGCCTTTTGCCGGAAAGGCCACTTGTTGTCATCGCCATATTTTCATAATTTCAAACATATTTTTTTTCTCAGCCACTTCAACGTGCCTGTTTGTTTTTCCAGCATAACGAACGCATTTAAAAGTTTCTAGTCAATAATAAACAGTAAAACATGACGCTATATATTTCAAAGTCACATGTGAAGTATATGATTAGTTTGTTCAATATAACAATAAATCAAGCTGAATAATTTTTTAAGTTATTATTATTTGTTTTTTTTTTTCGAAAGTAAATTTATTTTCTGAATCTAATAATAACATGATTTTACAATTTTTTTAAGTTTTCCTTGACTTTTAATAATGCAGTTTGAAACTGTCTCGAGAAAAGCTAACAGTGCAGTAAAAAAATATTCAAACACTCTGTTGCAAATAAGAGAAATCTTGTTAAAAGAAATATGATATTGGATTTTATGATCCAAGAACTTTGAACTGATGGTGGTAATCAAATCGTATCAAATTGTGTTGCCTCTGCAGAAAAAATATCCGTATGATTTTTGGAAATTTGAAATATAGGAAGTTTCTTTTTTATAATATGAGACAGAAAAGCTTTGGAATGAAATATTTTATTTATAATCCGTTGGATAATCTATGGTATTTAATTTTTAAATATGATTTCCGGCATATATCAGTGGCGCCTACGAGTACATTCTATCCGTCTAAATTTTGACTTCTTTTTATATCTTTTATATATGACTACTATTTATCCTGGCCGGTAAAAGTGATTTGAATATTCACCCCTATTGTGAATAACAAGGGGAATTTTTGTTCACATGAAATTTTTATGCCACTCGAAGGGAAAAATGCTATCGTGAATCTCCCGTGAAAAATTATTCCCGCTATCAGTTCTCAGTGAATGCAAAAAAAGGAGAAGAAGCCGAAAACAACATGAAAAATCAAAGAATTTGTGTTGAAAAATTTAAGTCAATGCAATAATTTAAAAAAAAATTTAAAAGAAAGTATGACTAAATATTTAGTAGTCAAATAATTTGGATACATTTTGAAAAGCAGACAAAACAAATTAAAAATTTTCTTAATCTTTAGAATTGAAGCAACAAGTTTTACAAAGACGCAGGCAATTGATTTGTTGCAAAAAATATCAGTTTGTGTGTTATTAACGGGTCTTGCCACTAAAATAAAATTTGCAAACTCTAATATTCGAATTATAATAGAAAATACTTACATTTTCTACTCTATTCCCATAACTAAGTGAATAAATTAAAGAGAAAAGTGAAAAAAAATCGCGGGAAAAAATCATTCACGATAAAGAGAATTTAATTTTAGCATGAAATCATTCACGGGGAATTATTTCATGATTGCAATTTTAGGGAAAAGGGAAAAATTATTCATGATGGGGGTGATTGGCTTCCAATGCTTCAATGACGTATGACTTATTTTCTGGAAAATATGTAACATTTTGGCACTTTTTATTCTAAAAAACCATAATTAGGAGCAATTTTAAAATAAAACACATCTCATAAGAGATGGAAGCTCAATTTCCAATAAATTCACTATTTTCAAATGCCATAATGGTTACTATTTTCCATTGGAAAGTGCAAAAGATGCAGCATTCTTTTTTTTAGAAAAGAAAACAACATTAGCAAAGTAATCCTGAGGTGTACAACAACCAGAGTTCGAAATAGTGTACATATTTTATCCTCTGTACACACAAATTTACATCAACGACATTGAAAAACATGACATTGAAAAACGTTTGCATGCCTCACTTTATACACAAATAAATCTTGAGTGTATAGGACTGTGCATCGAACCTCAAGTGTATACATTGAAGACATTGAATTCAATTTATGTACGCATGCACATTTGCGGAGATGATAACATTGTATTTGTTTTGTAACTTCATAAAATAAATGTGTGCGCAGTAAAAGCAAACTCTGAAAATATTATACATACCCACCAGTTTCAAATTAAAAAGCATATATACGAGATGTACACGAGTACACTCATAATTATACACAAGTAGAAGGTGCACACGATGAAAGAAAGACAGTGTCTATAGTGTATTCAAGGTGTACATTGTATTAAAGGTGCACATCAAATTTTGTTGTACATTTCTGAGATCTCTGACAAAAACACGAGTGAGGTGGTATTTTGTAGTTTAATTTAATTTGTCGCGCCATACACACGAAATATTTTCAGAACATTTTTTTCAGAAAACAGTGGTTACGCTTCTTTCGTCAAATATTTGGTATATGTGAAGGTAGCCTTACGAACAGCTGCGCATAGCAGTTTAGGAAACTTTTTAAAATTATTCCTTTAGTATTAAGATAAATATTTTTCATTCAGACTTAAGTTCAAATCTGCAACTGCAAATTATTATTTTTTTTTTATAATTATTAAATTATGTATGAATTTCTATTTTATTAGTCCAACTTTCTTATGTAAATTATATTACAGTATGTTAATATTTTCAACGGGCTCAAGTTCAAATCTGCGAAACTCCAAACTATTTTTTATTTTTATTTAATAAATGAATTTGTTCAAATTCTATTTATTATTTTATATTAAGATTGGAATATTAAGAATATTTTCAATAATCATCAAACCAGCAGAACGGATCGGTAGTGATTTCGAGGCCGCTACGCCATCTCCTCAGCGTTCTTTGTTCAATTTTTCCACTTTTGCAAGTTTTAATGAAAATTGGAAAATTGAATATGAGAAGTTGCCACATTCATTTTTTAAGTTATTACTTTTATTGCCTAGTACGGAATTTCCCAACCCTGACGATTAATATTGCCAAAAATTTTTTTAAATTGAAGTTATTTTTATTAAGAGTGGAATATTTGGAATATTTTCATTATCATCAAACTAGCAGAGCGGATCAGTACTGATTTTGAGGTCGCTCAGCGTTCGTAGTTCAACTTTTTCCGCTTTCCCCGTTGCTGCTGGTCACTTTCTTTCTCTTAATAAAAACAATTAATAAGTTCGAAAAATAAAAATTTATATATACATATACATATATATATTTTTTCTTTAGTTTGAATTTAATAAAAATTTTCAATAATTCTTTTGTATTTTTTCTCTTTTCATTTTAGTTTAAGCAAGAAATTTTGTTAAAAATGGAGATGTAAGTATTTTGGAAATTGATCATCACTTTCTTGGAAAACATAATAATAAATATTATATTTCTCTTTTCCATAGCGAGGCGGGCGAAAGAACACCTGCAACGGGATGCCGTAAATTATCGACATTTATTTCCAATCATTGGAAGGGTTTAGTAGTATTTCTCGTGCCTCTATTATGTTTACCTGTGATGTTATTGAACAATACAAAAGTAAGTATTGCTTTCGAAAAAAAAATAAAATTTCTCATAAATTTGTTAATGTTCCGAGGAGTTATTTTCCATTTGGGCTTAATGAAACTCCACCGATCGCCGTACGATCGCTCAATTCATTCAGCAACAACCCGCTGGTTTTTCTGAAAAAAATAATTTTTTCAGACGAAGCCCATTTTCACTTGTCAGGTTATGTCAACAAGCAAAATGGCCGCATCTGCCAACGTGATCGTGGTGGACATTTGCCAAATATTATTTTTCATTCATAATTGCCGAACTTTTCTCTTCGTAATACAAATAAAAATTTTTGGATCATCTTCATCTAAATTTTTGTTTTAGAAAACTAAAATCTTAGATGCTATTGTTTTGCTCTTAAATATCAGCAGAGATAAAATTAACGCATTAGATATCGATCGAAATACAAATTTCGATCTATATGGAATGCCGTAATTTGCTCCACGACCTTTAAGTTCGACTTGCTACAACAACTCTGTTTTTAAGGCCTGAAAAATCGACAGTGATAGAAAAGTTGTAATAATTTTGACCATTTTGATATAGGTTGAGCCCACTGTAGGGTTCCAGAGATGGCTACAAAGTCAGCCATATTTCAATTCAATTTTTTATTTATTATTATTATTATTATTATTATTATTATTATTATTATTATTATTATTATTATTATTTTTCTACCCTCCAAAAAAGAATGGGAGGGTATATTCACTTTGTCATTCCGTTTGTAACGCAGCGGAATATTCATCTGAGACCCCATAAAGTATATATATTCTTGATCAGTGATGAAATCTAAGACGATCTGAGCATGTCCGTCCGTCCGTACGTCTGTGGAAATCACGATTCAGTCCAAACGAAAAGAGCCAGACTCTTGAAATTTGGTATAAATATATCCTGAAGGATAGCATAGGTCAAGTTCGCAAATGGGCTCAATCGGGCTAGAGGGAAAAAAGTTCCCTTAAGAAGAACTAAACCAACCTCTAATAAACAACATAATTTCTAACGTTCTTTTTTTGTAAGTTTGTTGAGCAAATGATATATTTTTATGCCAGAGAAGGTTCAACGCGTTAAACTTGGAGCCATAAAAAAATATTAATATTTTTGACCATGCCCCCTTTATTGGGCGTTATTATATGCAAAAATAGTTAAAAAATTTAACAAATAGTTTTACTTAAGCCTGCATTCCTTAAAAATAAAATTTTTAAGCTTTAATGACGAAGCCAAGACGTAACCTGGTGCTCCTCTGCCCTACCGCCTCCTCCCCCTTTGCCCCCTAAATGACCCTATCAAAAAAAATTTTTTATAAATTTTGTATTTAATTATCCCAAACATTTATTTTTAGAATTTTATGGCAAAGGTGAAATGTTTCCCCCCGACCCTTGCCAGAGAGACCCCGACAAAATACAGTTTTAATACCCTTCAAAAAGTATTGGACAACATAAAGTATATATATTCCTGATCAGTAATGAAAGTCTGAGACGATCTTGCATAACCCATACGTTCGTCTGTGGAAAACATGATATAGTCTATTTTTGGACCCCGCCCCCTTTAGTGGGAGTTGGCATACGATATTATATGCAAAAGAAGTGTCAATATTGAACAATTTGTATTCCTTAAGCCTATAAGAAGCTGAGATGTTCTCTGATCTTGCAGAGGTGAAACGTCTCCCCAACCGGCCCTTCCCGGAATGACTGTGTCAGAATACAGGTTTAAAACAGGGTACACAGAAGTCTTAAAGGAACTCTGTCCCACTACGATAAACATTTTAAATTTACTTACTAAATATTTGGAGGGTATTTAAGATTCGACCCGGTCGAATATAACGTTTTTACTTGTTTTTTTTTCGAAAAACTTATAAATGGTTTATATTCAATACTTGCTCATCTTGCTATTGTATATGTTTTATTTTCAGGAATATCGTTGTATGTACCTGCTGCTGGTTATGGCTATTTTTTGGGTAACAGAAGCCCTGCCCCTTTACGTCACCTCTATGCTGCCCATTGTTGCATTTCCGATAATGGGCATTATGGTACGTTGCCTGACATTTATGTATTTCAAATATTTCCATTGCGTTTAATTAATATCTCTAACTGCTTTTTGTATCCCAATGCCTCTAGAGTTCTGATCAGACGTGCAGATTGTATTTCAAAGATACACTTGTAATGTTTATGGGTGGCATTATGGTGGCATTAGCCGTGGAATATTGTAATCTACACAAACGTTTGGCATTGCGCGTTATTCAAATCGTCGGCTGCAGTCCCAGACGGTAAGTGGAACAAAAATATTTTCTATGTTTTTTTTTTAATATTATCTGATGATATTAATTACATGACATGCAAATTACATGCTGCCATTGTTTTGGAATATAAAATATTAAACACGAGCTTTGCTTGCAAGTTGTAATTTGTTTTAGTTCTAGTTTCTAGTTGTAATTTATTTACAATTTCATAGATTTATGTTTGTTATTTTAATTAGAAACAATTGTTTGTAAATAAGAGTAATTTATTAATGTAATCAATAAAATATGTGAACGTACGAGTGTAGGGGCTATTATTTCTGTACAAAAAAAAAACTTTTTACAACTTGAGAAAAAAAAAACATGTAGTTCGAAGCAATTATTTCACTCAAGTGTGCCCAAAACCTTTGTGTTTCAATGAATTTTGAATTAATCGTATACTTCTTATGGCTGTAAATTTAAATTTAGTGAACACATGTTTAAAGATTAATTAGAACATTACATTTGTTATTATTTGTGGTCTAATTTAAAAAGTTCATCGCCCGTGAACTTTATATATTGATAAAGCCCAGATCAATTAATTGTGCAATATCATTAAATATACTCTGATTAGCGTTGCCAGAAATCAATAAAAATTCAATCGAATTTTTTATGGAAAAAATATAACAAATATGCTTTATATATATTTTTTTAAATATATAATAAGTTCCAAAAAATACATTACATTTAAAAAAAAACATTCTTTTAATTCAGAAAGACAATTCTATGGGAAGTCAACACCAATTTAATTTCAAAATTGACCTATTATTTTATTTTTAATAAAAGAAAGACTTATTTTTAAGTTCTTTGCAACTGGGTTCCGGTTAAAATATATGTCGGTGAAGTGACCACTCTACTGGCTCGGCAGGCTCTCCATTGTTTTATCAAAACTATGAATCACGTTTTTCAAAAAAAAAACTTTTTATCATTGATATCTGCTCGATAATGTTGATTTTAAACTCTTGTTCTATTGTGTGATTATTGCTGCACGCTTTCGTTTTTGCAAAAAACCCACAAAAAAATCTAAAGGCAAATCGCACGATATCGGTGGCTAATTTACTGCTCCTTTACGAGAAATAATACGATTTTCCAATCCTTCAAAAGATCTGGCGCCATTCTGTTGATCAATTTTCCGCCTCAAAAAGGTTTGGATCATCTCTCTGTAGCGATTTCTATTGACCGAAATCGTTTTTCCCTTTTCGTTTTCAAAAAAATAAAAAATATGGACCGATAACTCCTCCGGACCATAAACCGCACCAAATCGTATCTTTTTGTGAATCTAATAGTTTCTCCAATTCGCTCTTGAATTCGCTTCACCCCGAAGCGTGGCAATTTTGCCTTTTAACATAATCATTGAGCTGGAAAAAGGGCTTCGACGGTCAAAAATTATTTTATTCTACATTTTCTAAAACGTTTGCCATTTAAAAAAAAAAAAAAACTTTTCAATAATAAAAACAAGTTGTTTCTTTGTGTAACGTTCCATATTGACTAACCGAAATGTATTTAGCATCTAAAAATGAAAATTTAAAATAAAAATTATTAGTAAAAAAAATTACAATTAATTCATTTTACAATTAAAATGAAACTCTTTACAACTTAAACAGCAGAGCAACACAGCTGTTTTCGAAAGCCGCTACACTTTCATCATCAGCACTTATGTGCATTTTTGTTTGTCCCCACTTCCTAGGGGGGGCTCAGTCGGATGCAAAAAAACAAATACTCTTAGTTTATGCACAAACTTTAAAAAACCAATTGAGAATTATATAAGCAGAAGCATGGTAGGCTTTGAAACAAAAATTCTATACAATATGGGTCTATTTAATTTTTGTGCCCTTCTATTTTTATTGTTTATCATAAACAATAAAAATATTATTAAAAATATAACATTTATCGGGCCTGTTTTGTAAAACGTACGATTTTGAAAATAATAATAAATAATAATAATGATGCTTCATAAAGGGCGGACAAATTTGTCGAATCACCGAATTCCAACTTTCAGAGCGTCAGTTGTTTGTGGTTTGTTCACTTAAAGCCGGTCTTTCAAATGGTCCTAGAGAAAATAATTTAACGGCGTTAAATCACGAAAACGATGCGGCCAATTGACATTGCCAAATCGAAAACTTATGCGACCGGAAAATTTCCCATGCAATAACCGCATTGTTTGACCCGCTGTGTGGCTTATGGCGCCATCTTACTAAAACCAAAGGTCACTGATATCAGCATTAGCCAATTGTGGCCACAAAAATAAATCGCTTATCATGGTTTGGTAGCGCACAGTGGGATTTGTTCATACAATGTTTGGTAAAAAAATATAAGGAGTGCTCGTAGAATGTTGAAATTCTGAGGCTTTGCTTAGCTCAATTAAGAAAAATATAAAGTTTCATCAAAATTGGGCCCGCCTACTGCCCACCGCCCATAGAAACCAAAATTTATTTTTGGCCCAAAGTTTGTGAAATTTGGCACAGAGCCTTTATTACCTCAATTAAGAATAAAATAAAGTTTCATCAAAATTGGCCACGCCCACTACCCACCGCCCATAGAAACCAAAATTTATTTTTGGCCCAAAGTTTTTGAAATTTGGCACAGAGCCTTTATTACCTCAATTAACGCCCACCATTCACCGCCCATATAACCCATATTATATTTTTTCCCACAACTTTTTGTTTCTTTACCAAAACTAATTACTTTTTGTAATATTTTAAAATTAAAAATTTCATGAATTTGGAGACAAATTTTATGATTTTATAAAAGATTATTAATTATTTAAACTTTTTTTTAATTGATAATATGGAGTCTTAGCTTTCATTTTACTATAGCGGGAGCAGCTAGCACGACTCAGCAACCCTATTTTTCCTTCCAAGGAAGTTTGCAATCACGGCACATTATGGAACAAATTTTATTCTATCATATCTTTTAAACCATTTGAGCGAACTTTATAATTTTTTTTTAAATACGCAGAAAAGCCTATATTTGAAAAAATTAATATTTAAATCTGAGCAATAAAATTATTTTACGTTCAAACACTATAGAAGTGCATAAACAGTTTTCAATATTTTGGATCAAAATTTACATGTCATTTTACTTGATTATTTCAAGGACAAATCAACGTTTTTTTGGGATACAATTTACGGATTCTTCATACTGAATCAATTTTCTACAAAACTGCATCATTACATTTTTAAATTTTATGTGTCGAAAAAATTACTTATTGCACAAAAATCCCATTGTGCGGCGTTTTCTTGTTCATTTTCGAAAAAAAACGGGCCGATGATGCCGTCTAACCACAAATCGCATCATACGGCCACTCTCTTTGGATTAATGATTTTTCGAGGACTGTTTGTGGATTTTATGAGTCCCATATGCGACAATTTTGTTTGTTTCCATTACCGCCTAATTGAAAACGGGCCTCTAAAGATGATTTTGTTGGAAAATGCGTTGTTTCTGTTCACAAACACTCGACGCAAACAACGTTCGGCCGTTAAAATTTCCCAACTTCTTACTAAATAAATGTCAAAGGATGGCAGCTCAATTCTTGGCATTTCTTCATTTGACAGCCAATATACTTCCTAACCTCAAATTTTCCCACTCCTATATATGATATTTTAGGTTATATATAACAATTTAAAAAAATCTAAAAAATAACATATTTCTATTAAAGTATTTAACAGAATTTCTTTGAACCATTTTGCTCTTGAAAGTTTTTAAAAAAAGTTTTTCTTAATATGAAAAACATGTGGGTTTCAGAGTGCTTCGAGTTTGAAAATAGCGGAAAGCCTAGAATTTAATTAGAAGATCGGAACTTTTTGTATCCCCTTTTCTAAAGTTGTTTTACTTTATTTCCACAGGTTACATTTCGGCCTGATATTTGTTACCATGTTCTTGTCCATGTGGATTTCGAATGCCGCCTGTACAGCTATGATGTGTCCCATTATTCAAGCTGTCCTAGAAGAATTACAACAACAAGGTCTTTGCAAAATGAATCGGGAACCGCAATATCAAATTGTTGGCAACAACAAGAAAAATGGTGAAGAAGAGTAAGTGGTTTGATCAAGTTTAAAACCTCAAGAAAAATAAGTTTGAATTCTCTCTCTCTCTCTCTTCAACATTATAGAGCCCCGTACCCCACTAAAGTAACTCAGTGCTATTTCTTGGGTATCGCTTACGCTTCATCCATGGGTGGCTGCGGTACAATTATTGGTACAGCTACCAATTTAACCTTTAAGGGAATCTACGAGAGTCGTTTCCGCAACTCTACGGAAACTTTGGATTTCCCCACTTTTATGTTCTATTCTGTACCCTCCATGTTGGTGTACACTTTTTTAATGTTCCTGTGGCTGCAGTACCACTACATGGGCATGTTCCGTCCCAAAAGCAAAGAAGCCGAGGAAGTAAGATTGGGCAATCAGGGTGCCGATGTGGCCAAAAAAGTCATCGATCAACGTTATAAGGATTTGGGACCCATGAGTGTCCATGAAATTCAAGTTATGATTTTGTTCATTATCATGGTGATTATGTATTTCACCCGTAAACCTGGCATTTTCCTTGGCTGGGCAGACTGGTTGAATGAGAAGGACATACGCAACTCTATGCCAACAATTTTTGTTATAGTCATGTGTTTCATGTTGCCCGCTAATTATGCATTTATGCGTTACTGCTGCAATCCCAAACGTCTCGAATTGCCCACCGGTCCCACACCGTCTTTGATTAACTGGAAATTTATACAAACCAAAGTGCCATGGGGTTTGGTATTCCTGCTGGGCGGTGGCTTTGCTTTAGCGGAAGGCAGTAAAGTGAGTGGCATGGCGTCTTTAATAGGCAATGCATTGATTGGATTGAAAGCGTTGCCACATGCTGTGCTCCTGTTAGTTATCATTATTGTGGCTGTGATCTTGACTGCTTTCAGTTCCAATGTGGCCATTGCCAATATCATGGTTCCTGTTGTGGCTGAAATGGTAAGTGAAATCATCAAGCGCTTCTTATTAGCCAAAAGCTTGTAGCATTTTTTATTAATTGCATATTATACTTTTCAGTCAGTTGCTATTGAAATCCATCCCCTGTACTTAGTATTACCCGCTGGCTTAGCCTGCAGTATGGCATTCCATTTACCCGTCAGTACACCACCCAATGCTTTAGTAGCCGGATATGCCAACATTCGAACCAAGGATATGGTAAGTTTTAAAATATACTCCCGTTTTATGAAATTCATGCTCGTATTAGGTAACAGTTTGTATGTTTGGGAAAGAGTATTGCGTACTGGGGGTATTTCGGATCGCAAGAAAGGAATAAGATATCCCCTCTTAAAATGAATATCAATCATGATAGAATTACTTTTTTTGATTAATGCAGGAACGTCAGACAAAAAAGTCTCTATTACTGTTATTTATATATAACAGATCGATTCATGTGAGCAGGCAGCAAACGAGTATTTATGTAATTGCTTACATGGATAACGATATGAATACAGTCGAATCCGCTTTAGCGCAACACGCTTTATTGAAAAAAATCGGATTACTGCAAGCGATACAAATCCCCGCACGGATTTTAAACGCAGCCAGTCTTATTCACTTCGCTTTAGCGAAACATCGCTTTACTGAAAATATCGTATAACTGAAAATCAAAAGCAAGCCCACAACTACGTTTTGTATGAAACTTACTTCGCTTTAGTGAAAAAATAAACGATGACATCGAATCGATTGCATAACTTAAGGCTGAAAAAATTTTGCATCTTTTGTCCGTTAAAAAATTTTGAACGGTATTTGTATTTGTCCTTTTCGCTCTCACGTACTTTATTTTGTATTTTTCTATTATATTGTCAATGCAAGTGGCTAGACATTTGATATAAAAAATATTGTTTTACTGATTTCAAGCAGTACGCTTAACTGTAAAAAATTTCAGTAATTCGAACTACGTTTTGAGAAAAAATCGGATAGCTGAAAAAAATTGGGTTTTGGTTATATCCAGTAAAGCGGAGTCGACATATACAATTCAATTGAACTAGTGTTTAGACCGCAGACGTAATTACCTTTGCAGTGGTATATTACAAGTCCGTAGCATTAATATATAAAGCATTTATTTAACTAATAAACTTCTTCAAAATTACCTCACTGTGGATTCTTCCGTTAAAATGCCTACTATGCACTTCTCATACTTGCACTTAGGCTAAGTAAAGATTTCTAATTATTTGTTAGTGATTGTATTACTTACGATTTCTGTTTTTGTGCCACACTGTGAATTCTTACGTCAAAATGCCTACTATGCACTTCTCATACTTGCACTTAGGCTCAGTAAAGATTTCTAATTGTTTGTTAGTGATTGTATTGGTTACGATTTCTGTTTTTGTGGCACACTGTGAATTCTTCCGTCGAAATGCCTACTATGCACTTCTCATACTTGCACTTAGGCTCAGTAAAGATTTCTAATTGTTTGTTAGTGATTGTATTATTTACGATATCTTTTTTTGTGCCACACCGTGATTTTAAGCAGTACGCTTAGTTGTAGCAAATTCCAGTAATCCGAACTACGTTTTAGAGGAAAAATCGGATAACTGAAAAAATTGAGTTTTGGTTATTTCCAGTAAAACGGAGTCGATTGCACTATTAATGCAGCCAATAACAAAGCTGCCAGATTTGGGATTCTGATCTTAAACCAGGGGAAATTCTCATGACAAAAAATAAGCTAAAAATTTTTACTTGTAGTTCGGGGTTTTGATTGAGGGTATTTAGAATAGGAAAAGAATTTTGTGCGGAAACTCTATCAAATGTTCTTTCTTAAGCCTAGTACTCTGTTTGAATTTGTGGAATATGTTGCGCAACATGACTTATTTCAGTTTCAGTTTTTTTCCTTTTTAATTGAAATTATGTTTTCCATTTTCAATGAGAAATTTTTTTTTTCGTTCGAAATAAATAACATTCATGTTATTTCACATGTTTTTCATAATTAAAACAGAGTACTAGTCTAGCAACATTTTTCCACAAATATTTCGATTGAATATTTTTTGTATGGGTTCTGTCAGAATTTCACATGAAATTTGAAACAGAATACTAGGCTTTAATTGAAATTATGTTTTCCATTTTCAATGAGAAATTTTTTTTTTCGTTCGAAATAAATAACATTCATGTTATTTCACATGTTTTTCATAATTAAAACAGAGTACTAGTCTAGCAACATTTTTCCACAAATATTTCGATTGAATATTTTTTGTATGGGTTCTGTCAGAATTTCACATGAAATTTGAAACAGAATACTAGGCTTTATAATAAAACTATTTCTAAATTTATTTTATTATATATATTAAGCTGGAGGTGTTTTTACAAAATTATTAAAGATGTTATTTATTAAAATTCAATATTTCGTTAACGGTTTGAATTTTAATAAATAAAATTTTTAATAATTTTATAAAAAAATAAATAAAACTATTTCTTCTACAATAAATTAAACACATTCTGAAATTGAAAGAAATTCAATTTTGCAGTTACTATAGGTCCAAAATTTATTGCATTTTCTTAACTTCTTAGGTTTCGGATCACAATCTAAGAAACGGTTACCAATTCTAGCATACAATTATAAAATTAAAACAAAAAACTTAACCGAAAGGATCTATTATATATTTAAACTAAATAACTTGATATCCAAAAATGTATCGGCACGAATTATCAAAATGTCAAAAATGTTTTATGTAGTTTTATAAATACAAAAAAAAACTCTTTTTTAAAGTGTACAAAGTATATACACATACAAGGTAAATTTAATGAAAAATAAACGTTTTCTTCAATAGGGATTTTTTTGGGGAAATATATTTTTCTAATTTGGGGAGGAGAACTAAAAGTATTTGGCTTTCCATTCAAATTTCTTTTATCGTTGGATGTTAAAATCAGTGAAAACTGTGTATTTTTTTTATGCTCATCGTTCCCCAGAACCGTATAGTGGTTTAATGCCGTTATATTTGTTCCCAACGTGCTGCCACCTGTAAAATTAATTCCCCTTATATTTAGCTATTATTTTTATTTTGTTGTAATGGGTGATTTTATTAAGAGTTTTCAAGTTTGATTTAAAAAGAACTTCTTAAAAATTTATGAAATTTTTGTTTTTTGAGTCGATAGAATAATGATCTGTATAATAAAAAGTTGAAAGGTGATATCATGTAAATGTTGACCGCGGCTATGCCTCAAATGATTCATATGCTGAGTCCAATTTGGTCATATTCTATCCAAAATATCGACCAGTATATCACGAATAAATTCTTCAGTATTATATTCCGGCGAGTCAACCGTTGCGGGCTTGTCTCTATAGGCCTGAGGTTTATCGCCACGAAAAATAGTCTAAAGGCGTTAAATTTCATGATCTAGGCGGCCAATTGACCGGCCCTAAACGTGAAATAGGCTGCTCACCGAACTCGCCTCTCAATTGTACCATTGTTTCGCTTGCCGCGGGGCATGTAAAACCGTCTTGAAACCGCATGTCAGCCAAGGACAGTTCTTTCATTTTGGGCAAAAAAAAATTTTTTTTAATCATCACATGGTAGCGCTCGCTATTCGCAGTAACGTTCCTGCTTTCATCGTCTTTGAAAAAAAAACACATGCAATGATGACACCGGACCATAATCCATACCAAACAGCGTATTTTTTGGGACGTATTGGAAGTTCTTGCGATGCGTCTGGCTGTTCTTCACACCAAATACGCAAATTTTGCTTGTTCACGCATGTATTCAAACGGAAATGAGCACGATGCACTCTCTTAATTGAGCATGAATTTTGATAATAAAATTCAATAATCTGCCAGGGATGTTTGTTTGTAAGTTGATTCATGGCTAAATTATAGACCAAACTGAACATGTTTAATAGCAACATCTTTTCTTTTTTTTTTTGTATTCTATATATAAGATGGCAGTGGTGCAAAACCAAAAAGCCAGGGTATCCGTCCAATATATATATATACGATGGCAGTGGTGCAAGACCAAAAAGCCAGGGTTTCCGTCCAATTAAAAACTATCCAAAGTACACGACCTATGCCTTCACATAGGAAGTGCTTGGAAGTAGCAACGTAGTTAACCTCAGAACATTCCTCAGAAGAACTGTAAATCTATACAGTTATCTGAGGCGACGAAATTAACTAGTGCGAGTGAGACGCAAAACTCTCGAAAGAGAGTAAACAATCAGTGGTCTGGTTGCACTTAAAAAATAATTGCCAACGAGGCTTGATGTTGACTGACTCAGAGCTGCTTTGCGACTGAATAGCAACATTTTACATGAAAACAGCTGAGCTACCAAAACCAGTGTTGCCAAAAAGAAAATTCCTAAAATTCCTAAATTCCTTTTTTATTGTCCCCTTTGTTTTAACCTCAAAAAATAATTTGTATTGATCTCGCTGTTCTTAAAGTATTTTATATTCGAACCTTTTTAACTGTTTTATTATTTTTATTTTCAGGCTATTGCTGGTATTGGCCCTACTATCATCAGTATCGTTGTGTTGTTTGTTTTCTGTCAAACATGGGGTTTGGTTGTTTATCCCAACTTGACCACTTTCCCCGACTGGGCACGACACATACCCCTAAATGCCACACACTAGATACTGCTGCAAGCAGGCACACCCATCTAACATCTTAGATTAGATTTTAATATTAAAGAATTTCTTTAATTCTCTTACTTTCATTATTTTTTGCTCGTTCTCTTGATTCATTTGACAGCGCAGACAATATTGTAGACTCTTTTTTTAGGCAATCTTTCTTTAATTATTATTTTAAAGCTATTTTTCTTTTTATTATTTAGCTAATTTAAGGAAAAAGTAAGGAAATCTACTAACATAAATTATTTTAAGAGAGAAAGCAGAAAAATATACGTTTGTTACTGTATGTGTAGTTTTAAATTTAAAACCAATTCTTTTTCCTTTTATATATAAAAATTTTATTATTACATAAAAGCCTTAAGTAAATGTTAAATGTTTTATCTGTTTAGCCCAAAACATTCGTAAATGTTATTGTGGATTTATGTAATAGTTTCAAAAGTGTGTATTGAATTGATAAAATGAACTTTAATTTCTAACGTTTAGCTTTCAAATGAGAAACGAAAAACAAAAGCTACACATTTTATTAGAATGGATATTTCATATTTTATTTTTGTGATTTGTCCAATAATACTGTATAAGTACATATGTACATATCTACATATGTATACACATACACACACACATAAATGTACAAAAGTATAGGCATATTTATAATAAATACTTGTGACTTGGTGCATTTCTGTTCTAATTAATATACAATATAAATTTATTCTTTTTGATACAATTATATACAAATCAAGCCAACACACAAAAACAATATGTATTTTAAACAATTGTGAATTGAACCAACAAAATAACTCAGAAAATTTTAAATAATGTACTTTAAAATAATTATAATACAATGAAATACAAACATTATATACATACATACTTGCATAATATACATACATACATATATATTTTTACACAAAATTTATGTACTTTAATATGCTAAACTACGAATAAAAATTTTGAAAACTAAAAATTTTAAATTCTTATACCTATTAAATTAGTTGCATTTTAATTAATTTTTAAGATATATTATAAAAAATATAAAATTATACGATGAAGAATCATTTCAAATGCATGTGATTGTTGGAAATAATTAGTGTCATTATTTATGCAGTTCTCACTGTAGAGTAATTACAACGTTATTAAATATCTGTTGCATACGTTGTGGCATATGTTTTTTTTCTAGCTTGAATAATTCCAAGGTCGGGAACACGCCATTAAATAGAAATAATTGGCACGAGTGATTTGGAAAGCAATATAAAATATTTTAAGGACATTGCACGCTATTAAAACCGATTTCTCTGTATTTACATATACAAACAAAATTACATGCTAGCGTGTGCGACGGTTTGTGCAATATCTTTTTTACAGTCAGAGGTATTCAGCTGAAATTTGGTGGGTTAGTAGACATGGAATTGAAGAATAATCGGATGAAAAACTCTTTTGACCACACCCGCTTATTAAGTACCAAAGTGGGCGGTATTTCGAAATAACTAATTTTAGAAATTAAAAATTTGTTTCTAGAGAATATAAATTCATCAGGGTTTTAGCTGGACCTCTAATCTATCTTTCGGTAGAAGTTTGTTTCATCAAACTTCATACAACTTTAGGTTAATCGTGGTGGTAGTCAGCAATTCTGTCCTGAGAAGTAACTTTCTAGATTTAGAACAGAATATTCTACATTCTTTTGCAATTTATTTGAATTATCCGCGTTAAATAGAAGCAGAGATATAGGCTTGTAAAACATATATTGCTCATTTTGACAGATAAGGAGCGCCTGCTGGCGTGCCAAAGGTTGTTCACCTTGTAGCCAACTTTCCACTCTATCACATGGTGAAAAAATCATTTTAATATCTTCCGCCGTTCATGAGTTATAGTATTTTGAAGAAAAGTGTTTTTAAAAATCCACCTACTGCACGATTCTGTTGGCCTGGTGTTTCACAAAAAAAAACCAATTTTTTTCAGAATTTTTTGGGGTAAAAAACGAGTCTGACGGGTATTGAACTAAAATTTGGTGGGTTCGTAGACATGGTATTGAGGAATAATCGGATGTAAATAAACGTATTTTGACCACAACCACTTATTAAGTACCAAAGTGGGCGGTATTTCGAAATAACTAGTTTTAGCATTTAAGAATTTTTTTCTAAAGAATATAAAGTCATCAGGGTTTTAGCTGGACCTCTAATCTATCTTTCGGTAAAAGCTTCATGAAAATATTCCGTCTGGTTGCAGAGATATAGCTCACAACACTTTAGGTGAATCGTGGGGGTAGTCAGCAATTCTGTCTTGAGACGTACCTTAGTAACATGTGAATAACTCTGTCATTTCTAAAGATAAAGTCGTGTAATTTCCTGGGTTTATAAAATGAATTATTGTGATTCATCGGCAATTTATTTGAGACATTTGCGTTCACTATATATTGAGATATAGCGTTGCGTTTTGTTATTTGCGCATTTTGACAGGCAGCAGTTTTTACCCGTATATATGTTATGGATATTGTAGCTTGGGAGCTAATCTATCAGTCTGTAAATATTCATAAAAATATATAGTCTGGTCGCAGAGATATGACCCACAGAACTCTGGCTGAAACATGCAGTTTTGTCCACAGAAGTGCTTTAGAATTTTGTTAATAACTCTGAAGCTGGTAAAGCTAAATTTATATAACTTTTCAGGTTTATAGAACAGGATATTGTGCTCCATTTGCAATTTATTTGAATTGTCTGTGTTAAACAGAAGCAGAGATATAGGGCCGCCAAGCATATATTGCTTATTTTGAAAGATAAGGAGCGCCTGCAGGCGTGCCAAAGTTTGTTCACCTTGTAGCCAACTTCCTACTCTATCACATGGTGAAAAAATCATCATAATATCAGCCGCCGTTCATGAGCTATAGCATTTTGAAGAAAAGTGTTTTTAAAAATCCACCTACTGCACGATTCTGTTGGCCTGGTGTTTTACAAAAAAAGAAAAAAAATTTCAGAATTTTTTTGGGGGTAAAAAACGGGTCTGACGGTTTTTGTAATATCTCTTTTATAGTTAGAGGTATTGAACTGAAATTTGGTGGGTTAGTAGACATGGTATTGAGGATTAATCGGATGTAAAAATCTTTTAACCACACCCACTTATTAACCCTTTCGGTCGCACCTGAATTTCGCTGTTACTACCAAGAGAATCGCATATTTTTTTCATACAAAATTGAAGAGCGGGTACTCCCGCTTTTTTTCTTGTTAAATCATGTTTTTAAGCAGTGGATCAAATGACGGGACTTCCCGCGATGACGGGAATTCACGCCTTTAGTTTTTCAATAATATATGCAGCGGTGTATAACAAATGTCGGGAATTCCTTAAGGACGGAAATTCCCGTCATAAAGTTTTTTGTAGTTTATTTAGGTCCCAGCTTATAATTGCGGGACACGCCGTCATTAATATTCAGGAAAATAAACAAGTAATTTTTAAAATCAAACTGCTATATTTTATTAAAAAGATAACTTTATGCTAACATTAAATGATATTTTTCAAAACATCCATCTGGGCACAGTGCCGGATTATCCAAACAATTTTTGCATTGAAAGCTTGTTTCTTTCCTGATTCTATTTTTAGTACAATACTTGCATCTCTTTTGGTAACTTTTATTTTTACCTAAACTTCCATGTTTTTGCGGGAAAGGAATTTTTTCTGGGAAGTGCTGGATGCTGAAGTCTATTGAACAAGATTCTCCTTGAGGTTTTAGGGGACGTCCTTTAGATGATACGTAGTTTACCAGATCCTTACCTTCAGCTATATGGACAGGTAAATTAAAAAAACTTGATATCAAATCATCTCTAAAGTCTAAAAATGTTGTTTTTGGATGCGAAATTTTATAAATAAAGAAAGAGTTCCACACAGCCATATCCAAGATATGAAACAAAACCTTTTTATACCATCTTATGGTTTTTCTTGGACTGGAATAATATGACAAAAGTTGGTCGGATCGATCGATTCCTCCCATATTTTTATTATACGCAACAATATCTACTGGTTTCATCTTCTTCTGGCCTCTTCTATTGGATATTTCGATAAGACATGGATGATGTGCGGTAGTTATGCATAAAACATCACGTTTATCTTTCCATTTTGTAACGTAAACATTTCCTGTTCTTCGCCAAACCATTTCTCCTTTTTTTAGTTTTTGAGTGGTAATACATTTAGGATTAGGCTTGCGATTAAAACGTAAGGTACCAGTGGTGTGGGTTTTGTAATTGAGTAGCGTTTGAGACAATTCAACGCTATTATAAAAGTTATCCATATATAAATGATAGCCACGGCTAAGGAATGGATCCATACGTTTCAGGACTATGTTTTTTGTTTTCGATCCTGACGCACCTTCAATATCTTTTCCTGCATATATATCAGCATTTAAAATGTAGCCTTCACTTGAGGTAAGTTCATAAAACTTTATGCCGTACTTAGCTCGTTTTCCTTTGTTATATTGCTTAAAGGATAATCTTCCTTTAAAAAGCATTAAAGATTCATCTAAGGACAAATCCTTATCAGGTGTAAAGTTTTTTTTTGAAATTTCTCAAAACTAAATGAAGCAGCGGCATTACTTTTTCCAACTTTCCTGTCCATTTATCTTGCTCATATGACTCATGGCAGCTAAAGCATCTCAGAATTCGCTGAAAACGTCTGCCAGACATTACAGCCGCAAAAACTGGTTGGTAATACAATTTATTTTTCGAAAACATTTTTTTTATTGACGGTTTTCTGTTCTGACCTTGAAGCAAGCACAAGCCAAGAAATTTCATAATTTCATTATTCGATGTCTCGGGGAAAATTAATTTAGGTCGCTTTCTTGTTGACGGTTTGGTATCATTTTGTTCCAATTTTTTTGCATAAGAATTGCACGAAGAAGCCAATAAATACAATATGTCGTCATCAAAAAATCTTTGGAAAACCATTAGCGGAGATGCGTCATTTTCAATTTCGCCACTGACCCCCGTTGATTCGTTGAATGGAAATACTGGTATCGGCTTGGTATTCTCATGCCAGATTTCATCAGATTCAATTTCACTTATTGGAATATCTGGGGAACATTCATCATCCTCCTCTTGATAAGAATCTTCTTGAGAAGAATCAACTAATTCATCGTTGTTATCGCTTACATCGTCGGTGTCGTTAGAGCTTCAATATCCTGAAAAGTTATCAACCAACGAAATTTCCTCTTCAGAATCTTTTAGAATTTCATCCATCCAGGTTTGCAAATTTTTATTTGCCATTTTTTTTAAAAAGTACGTTATAAAACCTTAAGAAAAATTGTTTTTTATATTTTATTAACCGTTAGCAAGTTCATCAAACCGATTGCACTCAGAAACTCATTTAATTTAACTTCCATATATTTCTTATCGACGTTTGACGGGAATTCCCGCAATATATTTTATTGAGGACGTTTTTACAAAACAAAACAAAAACAAAAAGGTGCGTTAACTAAAGCGACAATTTTCTCAATAAGAATGAGTTGAATTTTTATTTTGTTGATCGGAGTAAGTATTTAAGCACATTAGCAACACTCACCTTGTACAAAGAACAAAACAAATCAGATGTGACTGCTAAGAAACATGCTGTAATATCAGCGGGAATTCCCGTCATTAGTTTATTTAAAGACTTGTGAATGACGGGAATTCCCGCACTTGAGCCGAAAGGGTTAAGTACCAAAGTGGGCGTTATTTCGAAATAACGAATTTTAGCATTTATGAATTTTTTTCTAAAGAATATAAAGTCATCAGGATTTTAGCTGGACTTCTAATCTATCTTTCGGTAAAAGTTTCATCAAAATATTCCGGATGGTTGCAGAGTTATAGCGCACACAACTTTAGGTGAATCGTGGTGGTAGTCAGCAATTCTGTCCTGAGACGTGCTTTAGTAATATACAAATAACTCCGTCATTTCTAAAGGTAAAGTCGTATAATTTTCTGGGCAATTTATTTGAATGGTCTGCGTTTCTTATAGCGGGAAATATAAGGGAAGAAAACCATGTACGTTATAACTGAGACAGAACTCTTTTATTTAACAGAAATTTCAACAAAACATTTTCACTTATTGACAACATCTGTAGATTTTTTGTCTCAAAAACCTTTTATTTTTAACATTAAAACAACTTGGAAACGAAAAGAAATATTTATTATTGCTCAAAAAAAAATCGGTTTTTTTAAAGTGTTCATTTTAATTTTATTTATTTATTTATTTATATATTTTAGCTTATAATTAAAAATTATAAGATAAATTAAAAAATAAGAGCAATAGCAACATAGGCCTTCAGCTCATCATTTTAATTTTGAATGTGGTACCTTTTTGCAAAAGTAAATTTTGTTGCTATATAATATTTGTCCAAAACGTATTTAGTAATATATATTTTTGATAAATAATAATTGAAAGGAGTTTCAAAAGTAATGAAGCATTTAAAATTTCAATATTTCGTCACTCCTTTGTGTGACTTCTTCAGGAAATTAATTATATTATTCAATAAAATAATTAATTTCCTGAAGAAGTCACACAAAAGAGTGACGAAATATTGAAATTAAAAATTAAATTAAAATAAAGAGACCTTAAGCTTAAAAATATCAGAATACAATAATAATTAAAAAGAGGTCAAGAAACCAGAAGAATTTATGTTTTACTAAATGTTTTTAGTTGTAACACAATTTTACCCAAAACGTATTTATTTCTAATAAATACGTAAAGTAAAGAAGGTTTTTATTGTACAGTTCGTAATTAAAATAACTTCCAGTCATATATACTTAATCTCCATAATAATCTAATCCATTACAAGAAAAACAATCATCATTTAGTAATTTTTAAAAAGTTTTATTTAGTATAAAAGTTGAAAAATATCATTTGATTATTTGGAAATGTTTGTGTTTAAAGAGACGTTTGCATAAACAAATAACATATAATTAGCAGATATAAATTGCAAAAAAAGAAAACAAATGAAAATAAAAAAATGGGTAAGTTTTAGACGACCCACAACCAAAAGGAAAAGAAAATATTATGAACTTCCGTCGACAGGAATTCCCATAAAATTGACCATTTAAATCTTGGCAGTTTTGACCAAGTTCAATTGTTCACTTAACATACGGCCAAAGTCGGGATGAACCATGGAAAAGTTCTTGACAGCTCGTTCTTGTATAAAGGCACTAGCAGCAGATAAATGGCCAGCAATATTGTTAACCAAGCGTCTGCGTCCACCATCATCCAGCACACGTAGCCAGAAGTCGGTGACTTGGCTAAAGTTGTCTTCGGTGTCGCCGCTGCTATAACGATAGATGTCACCGGTAACAGGTTGTTTTGATTGCAAGCTTCTGGCACGAGGACATTCTTCGGGACCTGAGAACGAGTTGGGATAATAGTTGGGTGCATTGCCTTGATTATCGGTAACCGTCATGTGGCCATCACGTTGATAATTTTTAACAGCCACCCGGTAAGGGCAATTGACAGGAATTTGCAAATAGTTGGGACCCAGACGGTGACGATGGGTATCCGAGTAGGAGAATAGACGACCCTGCAACATCTTGTCGGGTGAAGGTTCAATGCCAGGCACCAAATGAGCGGGACTGAAAGCAATTTGTTCCACTTCAGCAAAGTAATTGGTGGGATTACGATCGAGCACCATTTTACCCACTTTAATCAAAGGGAATTCCTTATGAGGCCATACTTTAGTGACATCGAACGGATTGTATTTGTAGGTCTTGGCCTGTTCAAAGGTCATTACTTGAATGCACAGAGTCCAGCTGGGGAAATTGCCGCCCTTAATGGAATTAAACAGATCACGAATAGAATAATCCGGATCTGAGCCAGTCAGTTCATCAGCTTTCTTAGCATCCAAATTCTTAACACCTTGATCGGATCTGAAGTGGAATTTGGCATAGATCGGTTCACCCTTGGCATTGATCAATTTGAATGTGTGGGAGCCATAACCATGCATATAACGATAACCATCTGGAGTACCACGATCCGAGAATAGGAAACAGACTTGATGAGTCGATTCGGGACGCAACGTTATAAAATCCCAGAACATATCAGGATCTTTCAAATGGGTCTGGGGATTACGTTTCTGGGTGTGAATAAAGCTGGGGAATAAAATGGGATCACGGATGAAGAAAATCGGTGTATTATTGCCCACCAAATCCCAAATGCCGTCATCGCTGTAGAATTTTACAGCGAAACCACGAGGATCACGAGCAGTATCGGCCGAACCGCTCTCACCACCCACCGTTGAAAAACGTATGGCCACTGGCGTACGTTTGCCCACTTTTTCAAATACCTTGGCCGAGCAATATTTGGTGATATCATCAGTCACCTCGAAATAGCCAAATGCACCAGCACCCTTGGCATGAACTACACGTTCGGGAATACGTTCACGATCGAAATGAGACATCTCGTCCAGGAATTGTACATCTTGCAAGAGTACTGGACCACGGGGACCCACAGTTTGGGTGGCATCCTTAATTCCCACGGGGCTGCCAGAGCCAGTTGTAATAGCACCAGGGGAAGTCTAAAAATATAAATAAAGTAGGCAAAATTAGCAAAAGCAATAGCAAAATTAAATTTAGATTAGAAAATAAGCAAAAATGTTACGAGATGAAAAGTATGCAATGAAATAGAACTCTATATCTTGATTTTTAAGAACTAGAACTATTTGAATATTTCATAAAACTTCTGCGAAGAGGTGGCCCTAAATACTCGTCCTAGAAAATATGTACTACTATTACAATCCAGCCTACAACGGGTATGATTTTATGAACGTGTAGACCGTTAATCGGGTAACCGATTAGCTACTACTACTTAATAATTTTTAACCTCTCATCTTTGCCATAAAACACTAAAAAGTATTTATTTATTTATTTGTTAAATTACTTTAAAAAGTAAATTTGCAAAGTATTTGGTGCACAGATGCCGACGGGGTGACTCAGCCCATATCTCGGCGATGTTATTAACCCGACCTATGCTTTCACATAGAAGTATCAACGTAGTTAACCACTTAAAATTCCTCAGAAAAACTGTAAATCTTTACAGTTATCTGAGGTGTTGAAATTAACTAGTGCGAGTGAGACGCAAAATTCTCGAAAGAGAGTAAACGATCAGTGGTCTGGCTACACTTAAAAAATAATTGCCAACGAGGCTTAATGTTGACTGACTCAGAGCTGCTTTGCGACTGACTAAAAAGTAACTTTTTAGGGTTAACTGTAAAAAGAATTTTTTTGTAGGGTCATTTAATCGGCAAAATTGGGGGGAGGGGAGGGGAGGGTAGGGCCGAGAAAGATCAGAGAACATCTCAGCTTCGTCATAAAACCTTTAAAATTTAATTTTTGAGGAGTATAGGCTTAAATTATACAATTTCTTAAATATTTGCACTATCTTTCCATGCAATGTTTAACTTCAACGCCCACTAAAGGGGCGGGGTCCAAAAATTGTTTTTTTTTGCTGATTTTCCGACCGCAAGTTCAACTTTTCAGACCTTCTTTGACATAAAAATATATCATTTGATTAACAAAATTACAAACAAAAAAATCTTTAAAAATTTTGTTTTTTAGAGGTTGGTTTAGTACTTCTTAAGGGAGCTTTTTCCCCTCTGGCCCGACACACTTTCGTATTGGTTTTATGAAATGCAAACTTGTTTTTACCCATTTTTGGCTGTACTAAGTTGAGTGCTGCCAAGTTATATATTGGAAACAGCTGGCATTGTTTATATTAATAATATATACTGACGCCTGAAATATATATATTTTTTTGGTTTTTTATATACCACAACTTGATTTCCAAGAAGTTCTTCACTTTGTTTAAGTGTAGTTCCACAATTTTAAAATATGCATTCACAAAATGTTAAGCAATTTCATTGTAAAACTTTTTCTTTTTTTCTTCAAACTAAAACTTCTGCTTGTCAATTAAATGTTGTAAAAATAGAGAACAGCAACAAATTCACAAGAACGATTCTATGAACGATTTAATCTATTTTGAACAAATTTATTATGCAGCCTGTATGTTAAAACCAGAATTTGCAAAATGCAAAATCAGCTGTTTATGGTTTTACACTTAACTTTTAGTGTGAAAATCTAAACATTTAAGCAAATTATTTTTCTAACGAATATTTTATAAAATCTCCTTAAACTATTGAAATAACTAATAAAATGATCCCACAGTTTATTTTGTAATTAATAAATTCTTTTTTGTCGCAAAGCAGCTCTGAGTCGGTCAAAATAATTGCCAAGCCTCGTTGGCAATCATTTTTTAAGCGCAGCCAGACTTAATGATCCTTTACTCTTTTTCGAGAGTTTTGAGTTTTTCGCTCGCACTAGTTAATTTCAATACCTCAGATAACTGTATAGTTTTACAGTTCTTCTGAGGAATATTCCGTGGTTAACTACGTTGCTACTTCCTATATGAAAGCATAGGTCGTGTACAGTCAGTCACGATTCAGTCCAAACTAAGAGACCCAGACTCTTGAAATTTGGTATAAATATATCTTGAAGGATAGCACCGGTCAAGTTCCGAAATGGGCTGAATCGGGCAAGGGGGAAAAAAGTTCCCCTAAGAAGAACTAAACCAACCTCTAAAAATTTTTAAAGTTTTTTTTCGTGATTTTGTTAAGCAATTGATATATTTTCATCTCAAAGAAGGTCCAACGTGTTAAACTTGGAGCCATAAAATCAAAAAAATTAATTTTGGACCCCGCCCCCTTTAGTGGGCGTTATTATATGAAAAAAATATTGTAAAAATTTAACAAATTGTTTTGCTTAAGCCTACATTCCTTAAAAATAACATTTTTGAGCTTTAATGACGAGGTCGAGACGTAACCTGGTACTCCTCTGCCCCATTTGTCCCCTAAATGACCCTATCAAAAAAATAATAATAATAATAAATTAATTTTGTATTTAATTATCCAAAACATTTATTTTTAGAATTTTATGGCAAAGGTGAAATGTCTCCCCCACTGACCCTTGCCAGAGCGACCCCGACAATATACAGTTTTTGTGCCCTTCACAAAGAATTGGACCCCATTAAGTATATATGTATATATTCTTGATCAGTGATGAAGTCGGAGACGATTTGGCAATGCCCATACGTTGACGTACGATATTATATGCAAAAATAGTGTAAATATTGAACAATTTTTATTCCTTAAGCCTATAAGAAGCTGAGATGTTCTCTGATCTCGCAGAGGTAAAACGTCTTCCCCACGGCCCTTCCCGAAATAACTCTCCCAAAATAGAGATTTAAAATTGGGTACAGAGACGTCTTAAAGGAACTCCGTCCCATCAAGTTAAATTTACTTACTCAATATTTGGAGGGTATTTAAGATTCGATCCGGTCGAATATAACGTTTTTACTTGTTATTTATTTAAATTCTTAATTTACAAAAAAAAACTGTACCGATCAACGACATACATAATTAATCGATTTTTAACCAAAAACTCGATTAATCGAGCAATTAACCGATTAAAGCAAAAGCACGATGAAATGAGTAGTCTTTCAAATATGGAAGAGGCTTAATGATTTTGATTCCCGCCCGATTTTGCATAGAATATCTGCCAAGGTTTACTTAAATTCTTCCTGAAATTAAATAGCAGCCTATCAATTTAAAAATAATTCCTGAAGTGCAGTGCTGAGTTCACATATACGCATACAATTAATATTCAAATTGTCGCTACGGCCACCCAAAACATATCGCAGTTGCCTTGCAGCCCACACCTCGTATTCACTTTTTTAATGAAGCGGCGATTTTGCTATCACAATTCTAAAGCACACAAATTAAAATCAAGGCCAGCAAAGCGTGGTTTTATTATTGGAGAGCATTTAGTACTTTTTTTGTTTGTTTTTTTTTTTTTTTTTTTTTTTCATTCACTTGATTCTAACGACATTTGCTTTTCATTTAACTTTCTTATGGAAATAAATGCAAGCTGATTTGCATATTGCCAAAGAAGGGGTTTGTTTGCCTTTTGTGTCGATGTTGTCTAACAAAATAAAATTATGTTTCAAATGCATACATTGTATTGGATTCTTATATAATTTTACCAATTCAGTGAGCAAATCAATTAAAAACACTCTAGTTTATTTAAGGTAAATGATAATTAACGAAATTCATTAAATGGCGTGCATGTGAAGCATCAGGTTTTTTTTTTAGTTTAAAATTTGTGGTTTTACAATTTTAAAAAATGTCACGTTCAAAGAATTAAGGCTTGTTTATTTGAAAACTTGTTTTAAAATTGCTTCTAAATACAATATCTTGATTTAATTTTAATAGCGTTTAAATTACTAGATTTAGATTTAAGCAGTTGCAAGTAACATAATTAGATTGAGTCTTTAAATTAAAGTAAAATTAAACAATTTCTTTTCTGCTTTTAACGCATTTTGTCAAATTGTGAATAAAACTAGAAATTTATGGATGGGCATGAAAGTTTGGCTTGTTCGAAAATGATGCCCACGTTGGTAGCGCTTCTGCCCGGCAAAATAGTTCTGTATAAATTAGAATTATTTTAAGGAGAAAAGAAGGTGATAGGAAAAGGGAACTGACATATTTAAGTAGCCTAAGGATGAAGCGAATGACTGAGTATCCATTTACTTGACATATGTATGTATATTTTTTTTTATTAGAATATATTTTAAAAATACAATTCATCTATATTATTTAGATCCTTGCGAAGCCCTTTTGGCTTGTCTGCAGGTTGATTTTATAAATAAATGATAATTTCATTTCAAACATACTTTAAACAAAAAAAGAAAAAAACGACGAATAGAAGCGTAACTCTAACGGTGAGTTTTTTTGGATTGAGATCAATCTCGGTTTTTAGTTTTCAATTCGCTACTTTCGCTCAATTCGATTAGCTACTTTTATTCGAGAGCTTAAGTGGCCAACTTTGTTGGTTTAGTCCTAAAATAAAAATGTCAACATACAAGGCGGGCCAAAAGAAATCACCCTAGTGGAATATGCTCTTATTTTTGCAAATGGCGGCCAATGTCAAATCTATTTTGACATTTGTGAACTAGACAGATGTAGAATACAAGTGAACAAGCCATGGAGCGATACACTCCCCATCCTCAATCTCGAGGATGAAGTGGACGATTTTTCGAACAAAATCATAATGAGTGATGAGGCTCATTTTCACCTCAGCGCTTACGTGAACAAGCAAAAGTATCGCTTTTGGTGCCTATGAAAATCCACGTGTGTTGCACGAGGAGCCACTGCATGGTGCGCGCTGTTCACGCTGGAGTAGTAATCGGATGACTTCTTTTGGCCCACCCTGTATAAAGTTTGGACAGATTTGAGGTTAGAAAGTAAATTGGCTTAAAACACACACCTTTTTTGGAGAAATTCAGTTTTATTGTTACCAATATAAAGCAGAAATATGGGAATTAATAATGGAATATGATGTCGGGCAAATGTCCATCTCTACCACGTCGCCAGACGTCCGTTCTTTTCACAAAATTTTTAACATTTTGCAACAAAACTTCGCTTATCTTGTCATTGCAACACCGAATTTGTCTTTGTGGTTTGTTCACGTAAATATGGTCTTTCAAATGGCCCCACAAAAAATAATTCAGCGGCGAACGAGACGGCCAATTGATATCGCCAAATTGAGAAATTATGCGACAGGGAAATATTCCATGCAATAGGGGAATTATTTTGCCGACTGTGTGGCTTGTGTCGCGCCGTCTTCGCAAAACCCAAGGTCACTGATGTCAGCATTAGACAATTGTGGCCACAAAAAATCGGTCATCATGATTTGGTAATGCTGAAAATTCAGAGTGATGGCGTTTCCTTGCTCATTAAAAAAAAAAAATTCGAGACGATGATGCCACCTAACCACAAACCACACCATACGGTCACTGTCTTTGGATGTCGAGGCATGTTTGTGCATGTTGTGAACCTCATATGAGACAATTTTGTTTGTTTACATAATCGCTTAATTGAAAGTAGGCCTCATCGCTAGATATTTTTGTGGAAAAATACGTTGTTTCATTTCAGTTTTTCAAACAGTCAATTCATAAACGTTCGACGCAAACAATGTTTGGCCGGCGTTCCACGGTTTCAGATACACTTTCGCAAACGTCAAAGCTTGACATTCAACTGTTCATTAGGGGTACAACCAAAATTAGGCCCTATTACCACGCTGTAGCCGATGTTGTGCTGAAGCCGAAAAATGTTTCCTCAGGTCATTTCGGAACAAAAACGTTCCGCGTCGAAGCTGATTTCTGATATTTGGATCGCCATCCATTTTAATGGATTGATAGATCACGAGCGTATGCTACATGTTCAATATATATCGCGTCAGTATTTACGTTATTTTCGTGCTGTGCGTGTCATTTATTAAAAAAATGTCGCGAGAAAACCAAAAAAAGCTTTAGCCGACGAGTCCCACAACTCCGGCAATGCCTCCAAATTAAAAATGAAGTCTTCCAAAATAATTTTTTCGGTCGTTAATTCCGAGTCCACCGGCAGAACCCACTCGCTTTCGCTATCTTCTGCCATTACCCTTTTAAAACAAACTTTACACAAATGCAATAAACTTGTTTACTTTTTATTTGTTAAATTTTTTGCACTGCGCCTTTTATTTTATTTGTTTTATTTCACTTCTTATTAACCCTGAATAGCCTGATTTTTTTTCTTTGGTCGGAAAAAAAATTAGTGTTATAAAACTTGCAATTCTAAACATATTTTACTCTACAACCTGAAAAATTTAACTAATGCCAGGTTGGTCCCTAGTGGGACCAGTAGGCTATTAAGGGTTAACGTATCGCGATCTCATATCATGAAAATGCTACATGTTCAATATTTATCACGCGATCTGCCATCTGGATTTCATATTTTAGGCCATTCTGCGATATGGATCGCAATCCATCAATACTGCATGCTACACGTTCAATAAATATCGCGATACTGGATCGCGTTCAATATATATTGAACGTGTAGCAGTGCCCTTAAGATTTCTTTTTATTCAAAATATTTTACTTTTTCAAAATTATTTATTTTTGCAAAATTTTTTATTTTTTCAAAATTTTTTATTTTTTCAAAATTTTTTACTTTTTAAAAATTGTTTATTTTTTCAAATTTTCTTTTTTTTTAAATTTTGTTATTTTTTCAAAATTGTTTATTTTTTCAAAATTTTTTATTTTATAATTATTTAACTATATACATTTCTTAATGTAATTATATGACTATAATCAAAATTTATACAGAATATTATTCAATATTTAATGGAAAAACTTATCAATTTATTTATCATTTAATAAATTTATAAAGAAAATATTTTTATTTTTTTAGAACTTACTGATCCCAAATTTAGTTGCATTTCACGCGGAGCCTTTTTAACGATATCGAAAATCTAAAGATGCAGTTCTTATTGTTTTTTATGCACTACCTGGTATGGATAAAATTTGTAAAAAAGTTATACCCCTACTGTTCATAGTATAACTATTTACATATTTATTGGCTTTTAATATTGTAAAATTGAATTGTGCATTAGATGAAATTTAATATCAGGCGAGACGAAGATTGAAACTTATTTTGGACTAGTTGCCAGTTGTTTATCAATCCTAAATAAAATTATAAGTTTTCAGTTTAATTTTGTCTTTCCAATTTTAAATATTTCATTATCTCACTTCTGTTAGTGGTTTCTGTTTTGCACACAGATTTATCTCATACACTTACTTGTGTAAAGTATGCATATACTATATGCATATGTACATACATATACATATGGCTATGTATGTATGTGTATATGTACTTATTTTCATATTTTGTTTTCTTTATTTCTAGATTAAATGGAGTACACACTCCATGCAAATAATAAAAAATGCTCGTATCTACTATTCACATATGTACACATGCATGCATTTAATGCAAATTAAATCTATAATATAAATTAAGTACCCTGAAGGAAACGTGAGGTTAAGTGTATCCATGTCAATATTTTTGTCAACAATTATGGTGTCTTTTTGGTGACACTGTCAACAAATTGTTTTTTTTTGCTTTTGTTTTTGATAGGCAGAGAAAATTGTTGACGGTTAAAACAAATCATCAAGCTGATGGGCTCAACATCGATGGGTAGCCGAAGGCAAATGTTGTTATTGACCTCGGTGATATCGTCAATAGTACGTCAGTACAATCTTACTAGTGACATTTTCGCCATATCGACGCTTCCATTCTATAACGTTCTAAGTGTACTTAGAACGTTTTTAATGTTATTGAATTTTTGAATCCTACGTTCTCTAATTTAAATACTGTCAAAATTTGGTTAAGATGGGCCGATCCGTTCAAAAAGTTATAGGCATAAATATACTTAGACTACACACAAAACTTTGAGAGCTCGTAACTCAAAACTCACATTTTCGACTTAGAATGTTATGGAATGGAGGCATCGATATGGTCCCATAAGAACTACCTAGTCAGTATTGACGCAGTCTACTGGTAGATTTCGTAGGACAAGCCTGTGTTAAATGTCAAAAGTAGATAGCATTAGTTGGGGTATAATTTGTCAGTAGTACTGGTGACATCGTCAATAGATAACGAGTATAATTTTCTGCAGGGTATATATACTGTCACACTTACACACATACATACTTATATACTCGTATATTGTGTACATATTCATTTTGCCGGTTCAAAACAATATTATTATTTTACTTGTCTTTCTTTTTAATAAAAAGTGCATTAACATTTTGTTTCATAGGAATTCAAGCTGGTTTTTAAACTGTTTAGTTATTATATGTGTATAAAAATATGTGCGTGTGCGTGTTAATTTTAATTATCAATAAGCTGCAGGAGAGAGATTGGCGGACTTCCAAAACGTATCAATAAAATGTTTGTATACAGTTTTCTTGGTATATTTATATCGTGGCTATAAACAAAATTGTCAGACGATTCATCAACTTTGAAAACGATCCCATTTTGAGGCGTTTCTAATACTTGGCATTATAAAACAATACAACGCACAGTGGGGTTTTCGATTTCTAAAATGGTAATTAATTCGTGGTGACTTTCCCTGTTTATAATTTTAGATTTTTTTTGGTCAATATATATCAATGAAAGAGAGCGATTTTCGAAGTTGGGCAAACAAATTGGCGGAATAGGACTGCGGGAAGGAGTGCTCCCCATACAAAATAATATTAAAAAATCTGCTATCTAGAAACCTATGACAGTAAGAGGCTTCAGATTATTATTATTATTATTATTTTTTTTTTACTATTATTAGTTCATTATTTAATGCAAGTTTATTGGCAGTAGGTTAAAAAGGGAATAAAAATACATATTTGAACAGCTCTAATACGTATCTAATGCTTAGCAATAACCATCATCATCTGTATAATTGGTATAAATATCATTATCATCATCACTGGCATTTTCTTCACTATCGAGACTTGAATCAAATATTAAGAATTGAATTGCTTCCATAGGAAAATTATGGGTTTTTTTCTCTTTAAATTTTCTAATATATGATATTACAGGATCTGAAGTAACTAATAGTATTTTAAACATACAGTAGCCGCATCCAGAATAGTGAACAACAAAATTTAAACACATGGGGTTCTAAAGAGTGAACACAGCCTATCTCTATTATTTGTACAGCTTTCAACCGTTAATATTTTTTTAATGTTTGTCGTATTGGAAGTATGTTCTTCCCCGAAATAAGTGAAAAAACTAAAACTGTATTTTGTTAATGTTTTGAGTGTTGAGTGATTATCTTACATATTAAAAATCGGTTCTTCCCCGAGATTAGCAAGCGTGTGCATACGAATACAAAAAAGAAAAATTAAAAGGAAAACATTGAGAGAAGCTGAAATGCCGTTGGTGGAGGCGAAGCTATATCATTGGTTCAATCAACAAAGACTTAGAATTTACCCATTACAAGTGAATTAATTAAAGTAATAGCAAAATATTTAAACGACCAATTGAAAGAAAAAATTTCTTTTACTGCAAGTGATGGTTGGCTGCAGAAATTTAAGCGACGATTTGGTATACGGTTTTTAAATATATCCGGTAAAAAATTATCGTCCAATCCGGAGTTTGTAGAACCTTTTAAAAAAGGACCCCATTCTTTAATAGTAGAACCCAATTTAATACATCATCAAATTTACAATACGAACGAAATTGGCCTATTTTGGAAACTGCTTTCAGACAAAACATACATTTTAAGAAGTGAAAAAAGTGCACATGGAAGAAAAACCGAAAAATCACGTCTTACATTCCTGGCCTGTACAAATGCTTCTGGTAATAGGGAAAGCAAAAAATCCAAGATGTTTCAACAATTTTACTCCACCCGTTGATTATGGGCATTCTAAAAACGCATTGATGACGGCAGCAATTTTCCAAAAGTGGTTCACAGATTCATTTGTTGTACAGGACTTCTTTCATGTTCATTAGTTATTAAAAAAAGTATTAAAAATAAAAAATTAGTTTAATAAAAGTCATATGAATTACTTATTTGATGTTCTCTCGATTTAGTGAACTTCTCCATTTAGTGAACAGGCTCTGTTTGAATTAGTTCATATAACCGAGCGACTACTGTATTTTCATTTGATTTTTCTCTAGAACATTTTCGCGAAAAATACTGCGTAAAATTTTTAAATCTTTGTTTCGAGCTTCCTGTGCTTCTTCCGTCAACTGTACAATTGGTAGTAAAGCGTGTTTTTTGCTATTTCTGGTCCATGGATTAAAAACTTATGGATAGTTGAGGACATATAATACCAGGAATGCGAAATCTTGAAAGGCATTAGTCTTTATTTGAAAACCACTAGAAATGGTAACCATAATTGAATGCAGTTGTCTTACCAATTTTGCATCCAATTTTGTAATATTATCTTAGGTCAGTGGTGTTCAGCCCATACAACAATTGTTTAAAAAATTTACACACATTTGCTATGCTCTTAAAAAAAAGAGCACATGCGGATGGTTGTTGTCATTTTATTTCAGAAATTTATTAAGCATTGTTGTTGCTTCTTGTTGGACGAAGCATAGCAAACACAAGCGATTCAATTACAATTGAACACAAAAATTAAACTCGAAATTGAATAAAAGCATACACGTTCACGGAATGAAATGTGAAAAGTATTTTATGATAAATGATGCTTTTCAAAACATTCAAGTTTTAATCTTACATAAAAAACTGGTTTAAATAGATTTATTTTTGTTTTGTTCTCAATATAACTGTTCTATTTTTTGATATTGATAACTGCTATTTACGGTTCCCGATATTTTTTTCTTAAAATTAAAATTACATTCACTTAATAAGTTGTTTATATATGGCAAAAACTATGTCAGTTTTTCTTATTTTAAGCGTTTGACATTATGTTTGCAGGGCAAAATCTCTCACCAACACATCTTCACTTTTATTTTTGAACACCACTGTCTTAGGTTACTTATTGTTTTTGTTGCTATAATTGTTTAAAATTTTTATTGTTTTCCCTTTCTTCTTTTAATATGTTTTTATCTAGTCCAGTGATGTCAGCCTCATACACAATTGTGGAAGCAAAACTCACATGTACGCTTACGCTCTTTTATTTTGAGAGCGTAAAATATAATTGTTTACTGAAAAACACTATCATTCAGCGGGAAGTATCGCAAGTCCTGTTTTGAGGCCTCTAAACAGAAATAATATATTTATATAAATATATATACAATACATATAAGAGGTTTGAAATAAGTTGGATCCACTGTATGTAGGTACATCTTTTCGAAAATTTCTTAAAGTAGCTTTTAAATTAATTCATAAGTAAGACTTTTTGTAAAAATTGTTTCTCTTGTATATAAACTAACCAAATGTTCAGCTTAAAAATGGAGAAATATTTTAAAATTAAATATCTGAGCACTTGGCAATTTTCGAAACCCTTTTTTACAACTTATAAAATTAGAAGATATTATTGGTAAATAAAAGGATACTCTTAGAAAAGGCCACTAGTTAGGCCTCGCAACCGCACATTTCTCCCGCTGGGAATGTAAGAGATAAGAGTGATCTCACCAACACAATCACACTTGACATCACTGATCTAGTCTAATTTAATAATTAAACCAGTGATGTCAAATGTGATTGTGTTGGTGAGATCACTCTTATGTCTTACATTCCCAGCGGGAGAAATGTGCGGTTGCGAGGCCTAACTAGTGGCCTTTTCTAAGAGTATCCTTTTATTTACCAATAATATCTTCTAATTTTATAAAATGTAAAAAGGGTTTCGAAAATTGCCAAGTGCTCAGATATTTAATTTTAAAATATTTCTCCATTTTTAAGCTGAACATTTAGTTAGTTTATATACAAGAGAAACAATTTTTACAAAAAGTCTTACTTATGAATTAATTTAAAAGCTACTTTAAGAAATTTTTCGAAAAGATGTACCTACATACAGTGGCTCCAACTTATTTCAAACCTCTTATATATATTGTATATAATATATATATATATATATATATATATATATATATATATATATATATATATATATATATATTTATATAAATATATTATTTCTGTTTAGAGGCCTCAAAACAGGACTTGCGATACTTCCCGCTGAATGAGAGTGTTTTTCAGTAAACAATTATATTTTACGCTCTCAAAATAAAAGAGCGTAAGCGTACTTGTGAGTTTTGCTTCCACAATTGTGTATGAGGCTGACATCACTGAATTAAACCCAAGCTCTCATGAAAACAAAAGCAATAATAACAATAATGTTTGTATTGCTTTTTATAAAAATTTGGTTTTTTATATGCAGGTGCAACAATACATTTGAATTTTATTTCAAAATGTGCAAAAAAGTGCAGACAAATTTTTCATACATATTTTCAAAAGCGCTTAAATTTTTAGAAACGAAATTGTTTTTTTCTTAATTTGGCTTTATTCACAACTATTTATCGACATATTTCCCGAAATTCACGTGAAAATTAATTTCAAAAAATAATAACTCAAATTACACATTAAAACAAAAAACATAAATTAATCTGACTAACATGAGGTTGAAGGTTCAATGAAAATATTTTTAAGTATCACTTTGGAAAACACACAAAACTAATTTTTAAGACACCAAAAGTTGCAATTTATATTGCACGCGAAGAAAACGTCAAATAACTCAAACTTTAAAATTGGATAGCGACATAACGGTAGTTGTCAAAAACAAAATGTTTGCACTAGTGATGTGGAATGTTGTGTACATTTAGCGACTACAAAAATTTATTCGGTTCTCCTAAATTTAATTTTCCAATTAATTCCCATTTTTTTGTATCAAAAACCCCACAGTGCGACGTTTTGAAAGTTAGAATAACCGTATTTATAAAGTCCTAACACATATATGTTGACGGATATTAAGTCAATTGTATGTTCCCCATTTTATTTATTTATGTTAAATTTATATAATTTATAAAATCTTTTTTTATATTATTTAATTTTTCCTGAACACACAATACAAAAAATTAATTAAAACAACTTGAAAAACTCATCGATTTCTGTCAAAGTATTTAACGTACGTCAAAAGTTAAAAGTTGGCCAACTTTGCGTTGACGCAGAACTACTGTATGTGACAACTCACATAGTAAGAAAGTAGTTGGCAGTTGAAAAAGGCGACGTATAACGTATGACACCCATACCTAAATACGGGCGGAAAGCGTAACGTTTTTTTCCGCTGAGCGTTAACGCTGAAATGCCATACCTAAACAAAAGCGGCAGCGTTATGTAAAAAAACAATAAAAACAGGGTTATCAAACATACAAATTAAACAACCCTGATTATTTTAACAGCTGGACGGACGACATTTGTGATTTTGTTATTGAAATTTTGTACAAATTACAAACGTGCATACATATGTATGTATATAATCATATTAGCCCAATTCACAATCCTGTGCAAATGGTCTTGCATTATAGCATTTGCAAATTGAGAGAGTTTTGAGAGCATTTTGAATGTATTTTGTTGGCGTAGAGTACAATTATTTTGCTCATGCTAAGATGCTAGACTACTTGCTCGAGATTGTGAACTGGGCTATTGTAAATATTTTCTTACCACCATTTTCTAATACGAAGTGCACAAATTTTTCTTTTATTATATATTTCACTTTTGTAAATCTTTGCTCTTTTTCTCTGGTTACAATTCTCTTCTTTTGCAACCAACTTCATTAGAAAACGCTATGTCAAAATCGGATTTTCCAATAGCAAAGCGTTGCCGCCGCGTTATTTTGGTATGCTCCATACAAAATGTATGGACATGAGAACTTTTGACAGTTAAAAAACGCTTGCCGCCCGTATTTAGGTATGGCAGTGACGGATTCTATATGCCTCGGCCTTGAGAAACACAAAATGATAACTTTTATTTCGACAATAAACTTTTGAAACTGAAATGCGATTGAATTTTTTTTATTTATTAGCTCACAATCATAGTTTAAGGTTTTTAAACTCTTTAATTATAATTTATAGTCAAGATTATAGAGATGGTCACAAGTAGGAAGGCCCTACGTCATATAAATATTTGATATTGTCTTGACGTGAAGTTGACAAACAGTTACCGAATAAGGGGAAGATTTACAACGTTCCTATGCTTCAGGATACTTCAGTTGACAGCACCCTCCCTGCTTTTTAGTACATCGCCCGCAGTTGCATATATTCAGTGATCAGTACAGGTCAAGGCAGATTTACCAGGTATTCTCACTAGTACAACAATTAACAACACCAAAAACTACACGTATGTATATTAGGTCTGTTCCAAGTAATTTCGGGTAAGTTTGGGATAATGAGAGTAAAAAGAAAATTACTCTCTCAAATTGCAAAATCTACCCAAATTTGCTCGAACGCAAAAAACCATAATTATAGCTTTTGAAAAACTAGTGCTGTTTACATTTTAAATTAATTTTTATTTTAGTGGTTTTATACACTGAATAAGGCTCAACATCATGAAATGAAAGATTAGCATCATTGTAAATGTAACATGTCGTCTTCATCAGACTAACTTGATGTGTCCATAAGTTGTTCATTAATCTGAAAAAGGATTTTTGTATACTAAACAAAGGGGCAAATAAGCGCAAATGTACTAACAACTTCAAGTTCTTTTGAAAAATCTTCCATTTTACTTTTAACCAATTTTCAATTAACAACTTCTTTCCTTTATTTATAAATTTTGTTTTTACTTTTTTATTTTCAAATGCAAACAAAAAACAGCTGATAATATAATTCTTGCCCAAACTTACCCAAATAAATAGTTCGGGCGACTTTGTACAGGAAATGAAAAAAATTACTCTCTCATTTTCTCTCAAAATTGCACAAAAATTGTTATCTGGAACGCATTTGGGTAACTTTGGGCGAGATCGGGCTGTTTCGGGCTGCATCTGGAACACAGCTATTGTTGGTAGAAAATTTAGAGCTAATGTAAAAATCAAGGAAGAAGAAGCATCATTAACAAGGAAGATTTAAAAAAAAAAAACATTTAATGTGGCTTGTATATAAACTTTTGACAGTAGTTCAACACACACCAACGAAAATTCAATACACAGCTGCGCTACTGAGAGTACCTGGTAAATCTGCCTTGGTACAGGTCGACTTAACGCAACCATGCAGTTATGCGGCTCAGAAAAATGTGACACCATATTTACGATTGAGTGCGGAGTTGATCTCGAGATTTTTCAACTTCTTAGTCTCGCATTAATTACTTCAGCCAAGATCATCCACATTGTTATTCCTACACAAATTCGCAAATGAACATTTTCATTTTATGTAATGGGTGATTCAAGTAGAGATACTTTTTTCAATAGCCTTTTTTTGACACGTGTGTGAGTCGTGACAATAACATGACAATATGTCATGTTAATTTTGTTTAATATTGTTTGGCATTTCATAATGGAAAGACTTACGCCTGAACAACGTTTACAAATCGTTCAACTTTATTACGAAAATGCAGGTTCTGTGAGGAATGTGTTTCTTCGTGCACTTCGCCCAACTTATGGTCAACATAATCGGCCTACTGAGCGTACTATTCGCAACACCATCACCCATTTTGAAACCCAGCATTCATTATTGGATAATATTTGAGCGAATAGAGCACGTCCAGCACGCTGTGAAAAAAATATAGCGGCCGTAGCTGAGAGTGTTCCCCAAGACCGTGGAGAGGCGATTCGGCGCTGTTCGCAGCAACTCGGACATGATAACCGACTATCTGAAATTGAAGCTCGTGATCTCGGCGACATTTGGTTTCAGCAAGACGGCGCCACTTCCCACACATCGCATGAATCAATGGTTTTATTGAGAGAACATTTCGGTGAGCACATAATTTCACGTTTTGGGAAGGTCGATTGGCCACCAAGATCGTGTGATATCACACCGTTAGACTTTTTCCTGTGGGGATATGTAAAGTCTAAAGTTTATGCGGACAAACACGCTTCGATTCAGGCCTTGGAGGAAAACATCACGCGTATCATTCGCCAGTTACCAGTCGAAATGCTCGAACGAGTCATCGAAAATTGAACTGAGCGGATGGACCATCTGCGACGTAGCAGAGGCCAACATTTGATAGACATAATCTTCAAAAAATAAATGCCAAAGAATCTTCTTTCAAATGATAATAAACATTCTCCATTAAATTTGAATTTTCTGTGATTTTTTTTTTCTTTAAAAAAGTAGGGAACCTCGAAATTGATCACCCATTACAAAAACAGTCCGTTGAAGTTCTATCGACCTTTAAAAAAATATTTTTGTGAATTTCAGGAATACAACAAAAGTTATCTATAAATTACACTAAGTTTTTTTGGCTTAAGAAATTCCCAACAATTTAATAAGCATTTTAGGAACATTTAAAAAATCCATACTGACAATTAGCTGGATCAAGTAAACGTCACTTTAACGTCATTTAAAATCATATCATATATAACGGTAATGCAAATTCTATTATTTTGCTCACCACCAAGGCGAATTCATACCAAGTGGCCTTAGTTCAGAAATTGGTGATCAGCTGTTACCAAGGCAAAATTATTGAACTGTATTGTTTTTTCCAAAGCATTTCATTTGACAGTTCATTAAATTTTACACAGAGTTGCATAAGTGAGTTCACCTTGTATGAATTCGCCTTGGCTCACCACTGTTCAAATGTTATCATTTTATATTGTTAATTTATATATTATAAAAAGTTTGTTTGCCAATCCCTGATCTAAGTGATTCATTATCTAAGTTAATTAAAAAAACAGAACATACTTCTAGATAATAATATGTACATATACAATAAATACATATATGCACAGTATTTTGCTGGCGAAGTGTGTGTCTTCAAATTGCAAATTTATTTCTGCTTCTTAACATTTTCACACACAAACACACAGAGAGCGAGAGGGAGGGAGAGCCAGCTTTGCTGTATGTATTTTAATTAGTTCAGGTAGGGATTGCTGAATATTTATATATTAAATATAAATTCCAAAAGCGACTCTAAATCTCTTGCTGACTAAATAACAATTAAATTTTAATGCCAGCGTTTTATAAATAATTTTGTTTATTTTTCACTTCATGAAATAAAAACAACAGTTACTGAGCATTAAAATATCACGTATGAATATTTTAAAATCTATTACTTAAGGAAATAAAAATTAAAGAAAAGAAACTACGTTTTGATCTTAAAAGATTATTCAGCAAGTAGCAAGTTATGATGCTTAAGCTATTAACGACATTTAAACGGATTTCTGCAGAGTGTTAGTTATTTTTTATTGTTTTTAAAGAGGGATAAAACTTAAATTGAAACAAATTAGTTGAAAGTTTGCTATTTAAAAGTTAATCGTACAGTATAACGTGTTTAATTAGCACAGACAAGCATAAATAAATTTCGCCAGTTTTCAATGTCGGTTTTTATACCCTACAAAAAACGAATTGGAGGGTATATTCACTTTGTCATTCCGTTTGTAACACAGAGAAATATCCATCTGAAAACCCATAAAGTATATGTAGGTACTCGTATTCTTGATCAGTTAAGAAATCTAAGATGATCTGAGCATGTCCGTCCGTCCGTCTGTGGAAATTACGATTCTGTCCAAACGAAAAGAGCTAGACTCTTGAAATTTGGTACAAATATATCTTGAAGGATAGCACAGGTCAAATTCGGCAATGGGCTGAATAGGGCAAGAGGGAAAAAAGTTCCCCTAAGAAGAACTAAACCAACCTCTAAAAAAACAATTTAATTTTTAAAGTTTTTTTCTGTAATTTTGTTAAGCAAATGATATATTTTTATGTCAGAGAAGGTTCAACGCGTTAAACTTGGAGCCACAAAAAATTATTTTTTTTACCACGCCCCCTTTAGTGGGCGTTATTATATACAAAAATAGTTTAAAAATTTAGCAAATTGTATTACTTAAGCCTGCATTCCTTAAAAATAAAATTTTTAAGCTTTAATGACAAAGCCGAGATGTAACCTGGTACTCCTCTTTAAAAAGCACTAAAAACAGTGCTAAAAGCACTGAGTTGACAACGCTGGAAATTTCCATACAATTTAAATACAAATTTCGTTCGATATCGAGTGCCGTAATTTGCCCCCAGTACTCAGGTGTTTTCTGTTTGTCACCACTTATCAGGTGGCTCAGTTGAATATGATAACAGTCGTATTTATAAAATTTTTCTTAGTAAATTGCATATGAGAACTCTACCAAACTGATGGTAACCCATTTTAAGAAAATTTCCTTCATTGTGACAAAACTTTTAAAGATTTCTTTTATAGATTTTTAATCAACTGTGTTTTTTTTTTTGTCAAATGTCGTTTAGTGTTTACATTCGATCAGAAAAAATCTACCGAAGTTTGAATTCGGTTGGACAATACATATTTTGCAATTCTAAAAACCTTGTTAAATCTTGTTTCAACAATTTGCAGTCAATGTTAAAAAATGCCAGCAACTAAAGGCAGTAAAAAGCTGAAATAAAAACACTGATTTCCAAATGCCTGCACAAACTATAATAAAATTTAAAAAAAAAATATATATATATTGCGAAGGCTTACTTTTTTGTTCTGAGAGAAACGTGAACGTAAAGCTTGAATAAGTAAATATTTGCTCTAAAAATATGTACATACAAACAACAAATTGAAGTTACTCGCGTATTGCGTTGCAATGAAGAGACATGCTTAAAGGCGCAGAGTTGCATACAATCTAATATTTACAACATTTAAAATACTATAGAAACAAATTAAACATGTGCAACCTAAGCCGTCATTGCACCATGGGGCTACACATTCCAAATTACGTAAACTATCAAAATATCCGGATAAGGGCATAAATTTTGGCCCCCACTGTTAGAATGACATTGTTTACCATCTAGTGCTTTTATTTTGGCGTTGCGCCATGTTGTCAGTTTTATTTTACCTTTTTCTTTACTTTCTAACTTTAAAGGAAAATAAACACTAGATTTAATTGCAGAAAATATTACACATAAAATTTTGTTTAAATATTCTGTAAAGGCGATATTTTTTATACTTTCAGTTAATGAAATTTTAACATGTTTTAATCAAGGTGTATTTATTAACCATCTGGCAACATTGGTGCACGTTATTTGCTGTACTTATTTTATTTTTTACTTAAAACGTCAAAAAGTAGATTATTTTTAAAGTGAATTTTTTATTACTGATAAAATGGAAAACTATTTGTGACTTTTATTTATTTGTGTTTTGGTATCAATCAGTTTATGTACTTTTTTTTTTTATAAAGTGTTCCAAGCCAGGAAAATTACAAAAACAACAATAAAGAACATTATATTCGACCGGGTCGAACCTTAAACACCCTCCAAATATTTGATAAATAAAAATTTTTTTTTTGTCGGGTAGGGGCAGACATCTCACCTTTGCCAGAAAACACTAAAAAGGGTTAGCAAGTGTAAAAAAAGAAAAAAATTTTTATAGGGTCATTTAGAGGGCAGAGGAAGATAGGAGAATATGTCACGAAGCTTTAAAATTAAATGTTTAAGGAATTTAGGCTTAAATTATACAATTTGTTATATATTCACACTATTTTTGCATGTAATATGTTACGCCCACGAAAGGGGATGGGGTCCAAAAATGGATTTTTCTGATTTTCTAGCTGCAAGTTTCACGCTTTGGACCTTCTTTGACTTAAAAATATATCATTTGCTTAACAAAATTACGACAAAAAAGGAGAACATTTTTCCCCTCTGGCCCGATTTAACCCATTTGCGAGCATGACCTGTGCTATCTTTCAAACTGTATTTACAATAAAATTTCAAGGGTCTGAAAATGGCTAAATCGTGTTAGATTTCATTACTGATCAAAATATATGTATATACTTTATAGAGGGATATTTTGCTGCGTTACACACGGAATGACAAAATTAATATACCCACCAATTCTTTTTCGTAGGGTATAAAAATGTCTTTTGTTTTTGTATGCCGGTTGGCACCTGGTTAAATAATTCACTGGATAATTCTTTTTAAAATCTGTTTAAAACACCAAAATCATTTTCATAGATAATATTTAAATACAACTTAAATCTTCTACCGGGTCGGTTTAAATTCAATTTAAGATTTGCATACTACGATGTGTTTTTGACAGTTTGTTTACATTCTGCAACTCGGAAATTGATAAAACACTCTGTAACAAAATGTCGGTAACACAGTTTACATTTTTATGAAAACTAACTCAAACAATGTTTAAGCCGTCACTGATTTATTGGGCATTATGCATTAAACACAGTCACGACAGCAGGCTACCGACTACAACCTGTCAAAAATAGAATGCGTGTGTTTATTTGGGAATATTATGTTCATGGCTACACGGCAGGTGGTTGTCCGTGCTACTTTTGTAGTTGTAGTCAAAATAAACTAATTTCTATTTTCATAGGCGACAATAAATAAATTAGTGCTGCCAACACAGTGAAACATCTTAAATAAATAAGCGTTTAAACATATTTTCAAACTGGTTAAAAATATGAAAATTTTTAAAAATAAAAAATGTAATAGACCTTTCAAGATTAAAAATTATTTGGTAATTTTTATTTATTTTTTCTTTTTGCGATCTCTCTCGGCTTCTATTTTTTACTTTTACTTTTTAATTTTATTTTAACTTTTTAATTTTTTTTACTTTTTAATTTTATTTTAATTTATTTTTTTGGTTATAACTCCTAGAATATAGGACGCATATAAACGATATGGGTATCATTTCAAAGTACTCCAAATTGACTTTTTTTTTTAGGAGTAGGACCAGCAATCAGGGGATGACCCCTACATATGCAATGCATTGCGCCGAAGCTGAAAACGAGGGGATAGTATGGAGGGGACAGATTAGGAAGGATGAGATGATAGTTTTTTGTAGCTATTTCAACCTTTTTTACTTCGCCGGCAAATTTTTGCTACAGGGCCGACGAAGGTGGGTGCTGTTACTCTGCGTTTAGTACTTGATAGTGTCAGTCGCTGCCAATTATGTTCAGTGACCAGTGCCTATGCCTTCATCATTGAAACAGGCTGGCAACAACTAACACAACCACGTACTACTGCTGATCAGAAGAATTCAACACAATATTTCATGACTCAGCGCGGGCTCGAACTCAGGACCCTAAGCTTCATAGTCTCGTGTTCTACTGCTTCAACCAACAGCACCCTCTTTCTTTTGTTAGACATATTTTTCAAACTTACTCACCATTTGCAGGTGTAATTAAATTTTGAAATTTGTTATCTAACTTTTCAAGTAAAAATTCAATTATTTTGAAAAAAAAGCTCGATGCAACGACATTTGAATTCTAATTTTGTATATACTTGATAGCCGTTATCGATAAAAGACGTGAGTTAGGTCACAAATGAATTAACTCATAAACTCATTTTCATAGTGACATAACAAAAAAGGACATCAAAATGTCTTTATTACAAATGCAAAAACAATAAAGAGCTATAAACAAATAGAGTGTTTTTATTTTCTATAAATAGATTTAGAATAAGCGCTTTTATTTTTATATATGAAAGTGGCACCACTAAAATGAGTTGTTGACGTTGTAGCTGCGGCGTTCAAAACAATTAAGTAGCTGACTATACGGCGACAAGTGTTGCTAGCGGCACATGTAGCCATGTAGTCGGTAGCCTGCTGTCGTGAATGTGTTTAAAGCATTAATGCCAACAAATAATTATGTTGTAAAATCCCAGGCGTACTTATTTCACAAGGTGGCACCACTGTTGTAGGTAACACAGTACGAGTAATACTCTAACAATAGCAATTCTGGGTGTACGAGAATTGTTAAAAGAAAAAGAGTTAATTTAATATTCCGCGACATTTTATGTTATTACACTCTCCTCGAACACAATTGTATGTTTACAGTTTCATCTGTTTAGCGTGTCATCAGTTGCTGAACGATAGACAGTGAAATGAGTTAATTAATTGAAACAAAATTTTAATTGATGGTCCTGAATACTCGTTCGTTGAAAATTTTAAACTCACATGATTTTATCCAATTCCATTAGCCAAAATGACCCACTGTGCATTACAAAACAAGCAATAATGTGTGGCATAGATATTTCCATGAGTTTTCATATTTTAGTTTTACAGATAAAGTAACAGACCAAGTCAATAAACTTTGGTTACTTAGACTTGTAAAACAAGAACAACAACAATTATTGAAAACCAGCTTTAACTTGGCTTAAAAGCAAATGAAACAATAAGTGTCAGCCAATACAAAAAACAAAAACAAAGTTATGAATGATAGAAATCTCACAAAGTTAAGCTGCAGAAAACAAATTTTAAAATAAGTTGGATTAATTGTTTCAATATAAATAAAAATATTACATTAAAAGCAATTAAATTAGGGATTTTGTTTACAAAATGCGAAAAGTAAATTTGAAGTTATAAAATAAAAACTTGTTGAGTAATTTTCATTATTAATGCTTTCATGGATAATGCGCATTATGGCAATACGTTTTCGATTTGGCTGATCAGTTCGGCTGGTGAAAGGGAAAATTTAATTCATCATCACTATTAACTTGTTAGTCGTAAGACTTCATCTAGAATCAAGATATTGGAATTGGCGTGTTTGGTTTCGAAATTAAAGGTTATGTTTTATTTTTAATGGGTTGCCAGATTAACTAATTGATGGTGTTACTTCGCTTGATAACTACACATGCTGCATCAAAACAGGGATTGTATAAACGAATTTTTATACCCTCCAAAAAAGAATTGTCATTCTGAGTGTAACGCAGCGAAATATCCCTCTAAGACCCCATAAAGTATATATATTCTGGATCAGTAATGAAATCTAAGACGATGTCGCCATGGCCGTCCGTCTGTCCGTGATGTGGAAATCACGCTTCAGTTCAAACGAAAAGAGCCAGACTCTTGAAATTTGGTATAAATATATCTTGAAGGATAGCACAGGTCAAGTTCGGAAATGGGATAAATGGGGCAAGAGGGAAAAAAGTTCCCCTAAGAAGAACTAAACCAACCTGCAAAAAAACAACATAATTTTTGAAGTTTTTTTTGTAATATTGTTAATCATGTAATATATTTTTATGTCAAAGAAGATCCACGCGTCAAACTTTAAGCCATAAAATAAAAAATAATAATTTTTAAACCCCGCCCCTTTAGTGGGCGTCATTATATGTAAATAGTGTAAAAATTTTACAAATTGTTGTACTTAAGCCTAGATTCCTTAAAAATTAAATTTTTTAAGCTTTAATGTCGAAGCTGGGACATAACCTGGTACTCCTCTGCCTTACCCTTCCCCCCCCCCTTTGTCCCCTAAATGACCCTATCAAAAAAAAATATATAAAAAATTTAAATAAATTTTACATTTAATTAATACGAACATTTATTTTTGAAGTTTTACGGCAAAGGTAGAATGTCTCACCCACGGCCCTTGCCAGAGAGGCCCCGACAAAATACAGTTTTAATGCCCTCCAAAAAGAATTGGACCCCATAAAGTATATATGTATACATATATTCTTGATCAGTGATGTCTCAGACGAGCTAGCAATACCCCTACGTTCGTCTGTGGAAAACATGATATAGTCTATTTTTGAACCCCGCCGCCTTTAGTGGGCGTTAAGGAACGATATTATATGCAAAAATAGTGTAAATATTGAACAATTTTTATTCCTTAAGCCTATAAGAAACTGAGATGTTCTCTGATCTTGCAGAGATGAAACCTCTCCCCCACGGCTCTTCCCAGAATGACTCTGTCAAAATAGAGATTTAAAATTGGGTACAGAGATGTCTTAAAGGAACTCTGTGCCACCACGATAAACCTTTTAAATTTACTTACTAATTATTTGGTGGGTTTTTAAGATTCGACCCGGTCGAATATAACGTTTTTACTTGTTACTGTTCTATTAGAGAGAAGCCTCTACATAAAGTACAACTGCAATATTTGTTAGTGTTATTATTTTGATTTTACTTGGACTGGCATTCAGGGTATGAATCGTACTTATGCAATAAATGGAGCGCATAATGTTGCGAAGACAACTGAAGAAAGATGAGAAAATAGAAAATTTTTTTTTATTATGAGATATAAAATTTCACAAATTTTTAATTTTCAAAAATAATATAAGAAACCATAAATATTCAAAAAAAAAAGTATTATTAAAATCAAAATAAATAAATGAATCATCAAGGAATTATAATTGTCATCTACCATCATTTGAAGAGTGATTATTGTTAATTAAAATAAAATTTTAAAAGTTATTTGCTGAACTTTTCAATTACTCATATTATCGCCTTGATGCATTCAGTGTTTTAAGTTTTAGCTGCATAAAAACAGATACTAAATGCTTCAATTAAAAAAAAAAACATAAAAAAAATAAACTAATTAACTCAAAATAAGTTTACTTTGTTTTATTCTTACACATTTATGATCCATGACTGTTAAATGGAACAAAAGAAACCTTGCATTAATGATTATCCCTTTTAAGTGTTGAAATAATAAGTTTAAAAATCAATAAATAATATTGGTTTCAATGTTGTCGGTAATTATTTGTGAATAGAAAATTATTGACCCTCATGAAAAATATATTTCTCTTTAGATAAAATTTTTCTTTGCAATATTTCATATATAAGAATTTATTTTTGTATATGATACGCTTTAGCAAACAATTCACTTATTTATATTTTGATGATTTTATTAAATCTTAAGTGTTATTTAAACCACAATAATTAGGTAATTTAAATTAAAACAAAAGATTAGTTTATTTTAACTTCCGTAGAAATAAAATGCAGACTTTTTTCAAAATGGTTAGATTTTCAAAATGACTCATACGAGTATTTTAATTTTATTTAATATTTCATAATATTTTTGGGGTTTTTTTTAATAAAATTAATTTAATAAAATTATCAGAATATAAATAAGTGAATTGATAATATTAAATAAAAAGAGAACTTGATTATAGAAACAATTGTTTAATATTTGCCAATTAATTGAAAGAAAAAAATTACTTAACAAATCGCGTACATTTCTAAATGCATACAATATCTACTCAATTTTTGTTTATACATATATTTATATGATTTCAGCATTTATATGTTAATTACATTTATTTACGCATTCTAATTTGTTGTGGAAATTTTTGTAATAGCATATTAACACTCAAGGGAAAATGATGTATGAAAAAAAATGAATTCAACAGATGTTGTAAAGAAAACAAAACTATTTTCGAATATAACAGCCAGCTGACATTATGACTTGCGAAAAGTAGGTGGTATAACAGTTTACGTATAGCAAAATAGACAACAATCACGATTGTATATTTATTTCATATCAGAAAAAGTTGCCATGACGAAAATCAGTATGATAATTACCACCCTCTCTCTCTCGTATTTTTAAGTATTTTTCGCTATGAAATATCGTATTGATTTGGTAAATGGAATTTTTAAATGACTGATTGCATGACTTTTGCCATTAAATCTGAAATCGCTCCTGATGGTTCCCAACCGTGTGATTAAGGAATAGAATATAATAGAATTGAATTGGTGGAAAAAGTTAAACAGGAAAAAAGCGAGAGAGCAAACAAATTTTAATAACAAGCGATATCTCGTACGATTTTATGATACTGAATTGTTAGATCTACCATTTCTTGTCAGTGATCTGTAAATTTATTATTGCTAAATTTTATTTAATAAAACTCCTTGCTTGAAAAATTGAAGGTACATTCACACTTATTAAATATTTCCTCAAAAAAAAACGTAACCGCTAAATGCCAGTAAAAATTTTGTAATTTTTTTTGATATAAACACTTTCCAATAATATGGGATTATATAACACTATCTATTTGTTTTGTATGAAACTGTTTCAATTAATACCCAAGTATCTGAATCAAAATGTTTTTTATTAGCATTTAGTGGTTACGCTTTTTTTTGGCGATAAGTGTGAACGTACCTTTATACTATAAAACATTTTATTCATTAAACTTTTTCAGTTGTTTGTCGGAAGCATATAAAATTAAATCTTTCGAAGCAAATTTACCATCATGATTCGGTAGTCTAGCTTATCAGTGTGCATGGTTCCAATTTTAACTTAAATTCTGATCTGGGGGGTTACTCTGTAATGCGATGCGAATGAAAAACTGAACGCATTTGTATGCTGTTTACATTGGAATGCGAAAGCAATTCCTTTCGCATCGCATTACAGAGTAACCCCCTGCTTTTTCTATTTAATTATGTTATAATAAAACACCCAATTCACACGATGAATTTTATGACGACCTATTTTCGACGTCATTTTTGGTTTCATAGCGAACGGTGTAGAAAAGAAAGAGGGGTAGAAAAAATGACTTGATTTCTGATTTCATAATTTTTTTCATAATTCTCTTCACATCCAATACTTATTCTCTTTGCTACGTTTTGTTCTGTTTTTATTCTCAGGTCATATACATGTGACACAATAACAAAAAATAAAAATAGACATGAAAACCAAATTCATCGTATGAACGCAAATTGTTTTTGAAACCAATTTCAAAAGGTAATTAATAAAATTAGACGTCATAAAATTCATGGTGTGAATTGGGTGTAAGTTATAATTGTACTTCAAACATTTTATATTATAAATAATTTTAAAAAAATTATATTACGGTATGTTAATTTTTTCCAACGGGCTCAAGTTCAAATCTAAGAAACAGCAATTGTTTTTTATTTTTATTTAATAAATGAATTTGTTCAAATTCTATTTATTTATATTAAGAGTGGAATATTAAGAATATTTTCTATAATCAACAAACCAGCAGAACGCATCAGTACTGATTTCGAGGCCAGAACTGATCCGTTCTGCTGGTTTGATGATTATAGAAAATATTCTTAATATTCCACTCTTAATATATCTAAGTAAATAGTATTTGAAAAAAATCATATATTAAATAAAATAAAAAAAAATAATTGCAGTTTCGAAGATTTGAACTTGAGCCCGTTGGAAAAAATTAACATCATGTAATATAATTTACATAAGAAAGTTCGACTAATAAAATAGAAATATAAAAAAATACATTTTATAATTTATCACGATTATTTACGAAATTTCAACAAAATGAGAAACTAATTCTTCTTACACGGGCTATATTTAGTTACAATCATGCCTTTTTTTTAATTCGGATTAATTAATTTAATTCTATATGCAGTCCATTGCGCCGGAACTGGAAACGAGGGGCTAGTATTGAGAGGACAAATGAAGAAAAATGGCAAGACAGAGATTTTTTTGTAGCTATTTCAACCTTTTACTTCGCCAGCTAATTTTTGCTATAGGACCGATGAAGGAGGGTGATGTTCTTCTACTCTTAGTACATGATAGTGTCAATCGCTGCCAGTTGTGTTCAGTACCCAGTGCTATGCCTTCATCGATGAAATAGGCTGACAACAACTATGCACTAAATCTGATCAGAAAAATTCGACACAAGATTCGTAACAGAGCGTGAAGTCGAACTCTGGACACTCCGCTTTATAGTCTCGTGCTAACGACTTCAGACAACAGCAGCACCCTCTTTATAGTGGTTTTACGGGTTTCCACTCATGATGTGTTATTTAAAGATTGATTGATTGGGATACCACATTTGCATACATACATATGTATGAATAAGATTATATTAGATATAATATACAAGATAGTACAGGGGCATTTGAACTATCCACACTTTCAGAGCGCTTTTTCTATACAAATACCGAAGAACAACTTAAGCTCCAGATATCATTATTAATGAAATAAAAGCTCCATAACATTTTCTTCATAACAGTTTATTCCTGTATTTTGCTTAGAATCACATTAGGACATAATATGTATGTATTTAGGTACAACTACTTATTAACAAATAACATTTCGTGCAAGGGTTGTACTCCAAGGTTAAAACAAATATAAAAAATAATGACAATTCTATTCAAATGCTAATTTTTGCAGCCTTTTTTATCAAAGCAAATAAATTAAGATAACGAATGTTATCATCAGGTTGATAAAAAATTTAAATATATTTTTGGTGCATTAAGCAAAATTTATTTTACTGTCACAATTCTCAAAGCAAAATTATATGATACTTACTAATAATATGTGATATTTGCACATACGAGTATTGCACAATAAATTAAAATTCAATATTATTCAAAGTTCTGAAATACTCCACGACCGAAAATTAGAATGTCTTGTTTATGGAATGAAATATAACTTCGATGTGCAGCAAACATATATTTCACAATAATTTCACGACTCTTGTTCTAATGAAGTAATCTACAAAGATCTACTAACAAATAATTTGTTGCCACACAATCGTACATATTCATGCATATACATATTTTTGCTGATTATAACAATAATAATAGTAAGACATTTTTGCTAATTGGAATCCATTTCGTTGACAATTTTAAAACCAGCAATTCATAAAACAAGTACTATATATTGTATAAATTGAACTATGGTAGAAAAATAATATGATATGGAAATTTAAAGTCCATGGAACAAAGCCAATTGTATTAATGTAAATAAATTTTTACTTACGGTTAATGTATTTTTATAATCATTTAATTGATTGGTAGCACTATCTCGAGACATTTTGTTGTACAATTAATTTTTCTATTTAAATGTATAAAAATGAGAATTATTTTAACAGAAATTATTCAAAAATCAAACCAAAAACACTTTTTCAGCATTAATATATTTTATCAGTTTATAATTATCTTTCTTATTGTTTATTATTGCTGTGTTGGACTACGAACCCGGTCAAGTAAGAGAACAGAAATTAAAAACGTTCATTTGCCATAATCGTGCTGCTTTTATAGGGAATATAATGTTCATTTCAGAGATGGAAATTTTGTGCAAAAAGTTATTTAGTACTTTCATGCTGCAATTCGTACCGTAATGAAATTCTACATAAAGTTGTAGTGATATGATAACAAATGCGTTATCCAAAAGTATATATTATTATAATTGTAAAATTTCGTTTACGTCAATAATCCTAGATTAGGTTGAGTTGGTTTGTTATACACAAAAATTGACTTGACATCAATGTCAAGCAGTTCTTATGCAAAAAACTGTCAGTTTCTATTTATATACCTACGGGTCGTACTATATATTCACATATAAGTTTTTCATATATATATATATATATATATATATATATATATATATATACATATATTTATACAAAGCGAATCAATGGTAGTTAACCTTTTCAATTTCGCCATTACAACTCTACCACACTGTCAAGAAATTCAACAATATTAGTGTAGGTAAGTTTAGTAAAGTAATTAAATTTATATTGAAGTGTAGATATTATGTACTATTATTGAAGTTGAGGCTTATTTTAATAAAATAATAACTGCAAACAACTATTTATTTATTTAGTACAGTTTTTAGAAAATAATATACTACAGAAGCAAATAAAAATTTATTTAATAATTGATATACTAAAAATTCAGAATTCTACAAAATTTTCAGCGTATGGAACAAAAATCTGTTCCAATAAATTCGCAGAATACTAACATGTATGACAGTTTTTGACAACACAGTTTCGAATGGCTTTGGTATATAAGGCTCCCTCTCATTATTTCGTCTTTATATATATCACACAAAAATTGAACTTTTATGTCGACCTAATACTGTTGGGTATGAAATGCAACTCTTTATTTGTACGAGTATACGGCAGGTTTACGCAGCTCTGTCTTTATAAGTTTACCATGGTTGTATCAATATGTTAGTCTTAAATAAAATATTTTATGATGCTATTCTTTTAAGAATTCTACAAATTGGCTTATTGAAACAAACATGTTTTCGGCTATTTACCCAAAGAGTGTAACAAACTTTAGTTTTTTCCTGCTTGTGACCACATGTGGCTACAAACGTTGGCGGTTATTGACAAAAATAGTAGTAGGTAGGTGAATGGTAACTCTTCTTAAGCACCTATGAAATTTTTTTCATTCATTTTCTACACGTCGTTGAGACGTCGTCTCGTTACTTTTTTGTGTGTTTGTGTGAAAAAATGTAGAAAAGATTATTTTTGAGACAAAAAAAGAAGAAAACGTTTTTAAATTATTAAATTCAATATGTGAAGTGATGATTTTTATAAAATAATAATAGTTTTTATAAAATGTAATAGTTAAAATATTAATGATAACAATAGTGCGAAAATAGTTGTGATTTGCAATAAGAAAAGTGGAAATTTTCTGATTAAGTAGGCCAAATAAAAAAAATCAACATACTAAAACACAAGGAGAACAAGAAATTACAAAAACCAACTAAATAATACAGCAGAAGCAGAGCAACAAACAGCAAAGTTATAAAAATATAAAAAATAAAATAATGAGTGAGGAAGGCAAAACGTAAAAAATACAAAAAAAAAGAGTGAAAAAATCGTTTTTAAGAATTTTTGTGTATATTTTTATAATCACACATACTAACCAACAACAACACCGCTCAATGTCGTTAAAGTATGTTGTAATAATAAAAATTAAATATATGTGTATATAACAAAGAAAACATAGGAAATAAAAGGTGTATAACGTAAGAAAAGAAAGTGATTCAATCTGAGATAAAAGTGCTTAATTTTGAAATAAATGTAAAAAATCAGGAAAATGTTTTTCTTTGTTCTCTGCTTTTATGAACGTTAACGTCATTTTAGCTTTTGCGTTTACGTTGTCTCCTTTTTAATGAAAAAAGAAGAAGCAACCAATCAACAACAACAACACAACGTCTATACGAAAAATTTAACGGGCCGAGACGTCAAAATATTTAGTCTGCTTCTTCTTTTTGTCTTTATAAGATGTGCTTTCGAAGTGATTTTCGGTGAAAATTTCTTTTTGTCTTTTTCATAAACGGAATAAATTTTTTTGCTTAATCATGCAAACATTTGCTAAGAAAATTTAGTGTAGTAAACAAATAATATTGTCGAATATCGTATATGGCAGGAAATTAACGAATCACAAAATGTCTTTTAAAAATCTCTTAAGAGTTTTAATTAATCATATTAAGCATAAATACTTAAAAACTTCTATAAGAAACTTTGTATTTCATTAGAATATTAGAAAAGAAAAATTATTGTTAATCTAAGTATAACATGAATTTTTTTAAAGTGAAAACCCATAAATAGCAAAGAAAAAAAAATAAACGAATAAAGTTTCTCACACATATGAATGTTTAAACTTTAAAGAAAAAAGAAATAAACAACAAAAACAAGTAAAACAGTCAGTTAAAAAACTCAAGTGAAAGAAGAAAATACTGGTTTCCTTTTTGTTTCATATACTATATATCATCGTTAGTTGCTGTTTGTATTTACAGCAAACACATTAACTAACCAGCCAGCCAACCAACAAACATCAGCAAACGATACAATACACGTAAAAACAAGTTGAATAAAAAACAATCATCCATATAAATTAACTATGTTTTTTCTTCTTCACCTTCTACATATAATAACTACAACAATAATAATAATATAGAAACAACAAAAGTAATAAAAAGCCCCGCTAAAAAACCTCAAAAACTAGCAAAAGAAAGTGGTGAAACTTCTTTGGAAACTTAGCCTAATGTTCGCTTGAAACAACAATAACATGTGTATGAATGCGTGTTTTTAACAAAGTTTTTGTTATTGTTGTTACTTTACTATTTTTACTCTTGGTTAATGGTTCCCAATCAAATACATACTACAATTTTTCTCAACTGTATAAACTGCGTTGAAAAGTCACTTGCTAAGGTTTTTGGTCCTTATGCTCTACTAAAGGATTTACCAATTATACTTTCTCACGATTTTTTGCTAAAAGGTAAGATAAGTTGTTATTTATTGCCTATAAAAATCTTATTCAATTAGAATTATCACTAATAAATATTTACATACTTACATACACACATTTTATGGAAGTTGTTTTTATAATCTTTAGTACTTATTTTGTTTGTTTTACATTTATACCTGTTTACGGTTTCTCTCTTCTCTCACTCTCTCTCTTCACGACCTCTGCCGCAGCCGACGTTTTAAATGACATTGTTTTTTTTATATTTCATGAATTGTTATTGTATAGCTTTCTATACATACTAATTGTTTGCCTACATTGACACATGTTTTTTTTGAGTTTTGTGATTTTATTTTATTGTAGCTACTTTGTTGTATTTTATTTCTAAATACATATCAATCAATCAATTATTATTTTTTATTTTTATTTACTTTTAAAGGTCTTTCAAAGTTTTGAAATGAAAATAAACACATTTTAAAAATGCAATAATAAAGATAAATTAAAATAAACATTGATTAGAAGCTTGGTCCAAAATGTGTTTTAAATATATTTGTTGGTATATGCAAATACATAATGTCGGGAATTATCTTGCAGTTTGTTTATATGGTCAAAAGTAAAAGGTCTGAAAGTAGTTTTGAATGCTGGAAATTAATAAATACCTACATATATATGTACATAAAAAATAAATATGTACAGGTATACATACGTAGGTTAATTGTGTAGTAATATATAATTCTGTTCTCTTACGCACACATATATACATACATCTATTCTATTCTATTTAAAATATACTTTATAAAGTCAATTTATAAAATACAACCAATGGCGCGGGCGACTAGACCATAAGCGCATGATATATAATTACATATAGGTATATGTATGTCTTACGAAACCAGAAATGTTTTTAAATGGTACGCCATAACTTCTGGGGTATAGGAATACTGGAAAACTTAATTAAGGCAGCTGATATAGAATCCAGTAGGCATTTGAAATGCCTTCTTTAGGTACATGGCATTGTTTATTTTTCTGGTCTTGCAATTGATTTTTACTAATATGATTAATGATGAGATTTCCAGGTGCGTACATATGTACATGCATATGTAAATATGTAGGCAAAGCAACAAAGAGAGCTTGAAAATTTCTGATTGGATTTTATAATCTGTAGGTGGGTATGTTTTCCAAAAACATCTTGACACCTCGACGTTATATAATTAGCTCATTTTCACACAGTTTTAATTCAGACATGTGTAAATTAATTAGGTACATTCTTATGCTAACATTGTCTATTGCATACATAAAAAAGAATAAAAAATTGTAATTGTGTAAACTCTTATATTGAATTTAGTTACATATGTAATTGGGTTATTCACACTATGTGCTATTTATTCATTTTGGCATAAAGTCATAATATTTTAGACCAGTTTAAAAAAGTTGTTGTTGTGCTGCATACAAAAAAAGTCATAAAATAATAACACTCTTTCTGGTATGTTTTTGTTTTGTCATAAAATAGCTCTAGAGATCTGAGTCGAACGCCTGAAAATCTTCAGGCGAGCCGGCGATAGTATGTGTTCGACGCCGTTACTTATATATGATTGACGACTAAAAAACGGCTAAAAAATTATTCATACCTATATGTCTGTACATTAAATCACATTTTTATGACATAAAGAAAATTAAAAGAGAACTAAATCGCAGAAACTAGATACATATGTATATACAAATGAAAATTTTTTCTCGTTTAACTTACGCAGTTGGCGTAAAATGTATTATGCTGATATCAGGGCAGCAGCTGATTTATACAAATTCATTTAGATATTATTCTGCACCAGAAGACATATTTAATAATTTTAAATAGAAACATTTAATTAGAAAATTTAAATAGAAATTCAAACAATTTTATTACAATTGCCTTAATTTTCTTTTGCTTTGATAACAGCTAATTACAAATGTGTGGTTTTCTTATCAGCTGATCGATGTTTGAAATAGCATACTAAGTTATGACGGGTTGTCCACACTAGTCATATTTTTCGTGCTATTATTTTATGACTACAGTGTGAATCTCCCAAATATTTTTATACCTTTAAATGCATTTTAAGTAAGTCAGAAACGTGTTCATGCACGCGAGCATGAACGTCAGTATGTGCACGCGGGCTCCGAGTGTGTGTACCTACGTGGGACCCGTTTGTTCAGGCTTCATCCTTCTGATGAATATCAACTTTCATATTTCTCTTTGACCTACGCGGACCTATGCAACACTTTATCTTGACTGCTTTCAAGCTATTTGTGGAAATGCTGACCCTCTTAGAAGATTATGCAATCACTTTAATGACTTCTACAGTTTTATTGATTATTCTGTAAAATGTAACCTCATTTTACTCATTTTTTGTGTAAAATATGTCCATATGTCTAAATATGTAAATGTAGTGAACTTTTTGGTCTGTTAGGACATTTAGTTCATAGACCTGGATTAAATGAAAAAATACAAATGTGCATATGTATGCATTTGGGGTAAATTCGAAAACAAAATATAAATAATAAAAAGTTGTTTTAAAAACAGTTTCATAAACAATAAAAGTTGTTTGCTGTGTTTACGCTTTTTACATGTTATGCAGTTATTTATAATTCTATTTTATCTAATAGTTCTTATGAATTTGATAATAAAATAAAATCACTATTTACATCAGTCAACTGAAAAAAAATTTACGACTTCTTTATATTGAAACATGTATGAATTAATTTTTATTGCGCTTTACGGTATTTCAATAAAAAAAACTAAAGTTTCACATTTAGTACCTACTAATCTATATATATTAATTTTATACCAAATTCCTTATACACATTTTGGTGAGAAAAAAAATATATGTACATATTTAAAAAACCTAATGTTATTTGTCTTAATTAGAAGTTACTGTATAATATATTTTTATCGGCCCCAAAAGAGCTTTTTATTACGAAACGGATTATCAAATATATAGAGATTGCCAAATCATATGCTATTCAAAACCGTTACAATAGTCAAACTTAACAGATCGGTGACTGACCAGCAAATGCTTACATAAATACACACATACATACATACATATTTATGTTATATTATAGAGAACGTTCCAAGATATTGTTTGATAAGATACCGTTAACCGTTTGAAGACCATAGCCTTACCTAGTGGCTATTTTTTAAATCAGTGCGTATATAATATGCGTAATAATAATAATAATTAGCGTTCGACCGATTGTTCTTTTTCAGGTCGAAGCCGAACATCGGTTAGTTTCGACCGAATTATTTAAAACAGATGAGAATTATATGATTTACAAAAGCACTTATGCACATATGTTTGAGATATTCGATTTTTTTATGTACATAGTCAGTACCTCAATTCTGTCACTAGTGTGAGAACTTCTCGCATCGAAAAAGCTGTTGTCATTCTGTAAAACACAAGATAAGTCAGACTATATTTTTTAATTTTTTGTATTTTTAGTACATTTATATAATGAAATGTATTATTCTGTGGATCACTCTACAATAAATAGCATGACAATCATAATTATTAATTTTTTTTTCGATGTGAAAAGTTACAGAAACGAGGCATAGGTATGTATATATAAATACACATGACAGTAAATATTTAATTCGAGTTCGGAAAAGTTCGACAAACATTCCGTCCACCGAACTTTGGCCGAACATGTTTTTTTTATTAAAGTCTGAAGCCGAACCCAATAATATTTAAGTAAAACTCAACCAAAAACAACTAGCAAAACATGTTATTAAATGATGGTTTTATAATATTTTATTTAATGTTCAAAACAAAATACATAATTAATAGTAAATTTTTACCATATTTTGATAACTGATTAAATTCTGAGAAATTATTATTGTAAACTTACATATTTACATATATGCTAAACAAATAAATAAATATAGTTATGTACTTACATTTGTATGTATGTATGTACATGTGTATATATGTACATATGTGCATTTGTATATGTAACAGCGAACTTTCTTTTGAAATATTTGATATGTTGTAGTAAAAACAGTATGTTGTATTAAAAACAGTACCCAGTAAAAAAATAGGATCATCCAAAGAGTAATCTTGGAGCGCTCCTTTGCGAGTAATGGGTTACTCCATAAAACTCCGGAACTCATTGGATTTTTAACACAGCATGTCCGCAGACACGAGAAAGATAATAATTCCTTTACACCGTTTCCTTGTATCTGAATGGCAGTTTTTTTTGTTTGTTTGTTTGTTTATTATTAATTTATTTATTAAGGAGTATTAAAATACTTTAAAAATGACAATACAGTGACAAATATTACATTAATACAACAATACAATGACAAATATTACATTAATAAGTTCTATTTCTTACAAAATTAACTATTTGTTAAAATATCTTAAATTTGCTTCTGTTTTTTCATACATGCGGCGCGTCTCTGGAATATTCTTCCTCAGACACAGCAGCTTAATAGCAACTCAAATAGTTTTAAGCACTTTTTACTTAATTATTTTGCATAGTAATAATAATTAATAGTTATTTCGTTTAAATTGTATGTATAATCAATGTTTCTGCCGTTTGACTTAATTTATTTATACTGCTTTCTTGTACTTTAAATATAAGATTAAATCTTGTACTTGATTTGAACATAAATAAATAAATATATATATATTGTGTATATATATATATATATATATATATATATATATATGTATATATATATATATATATATATATATATATATATATGTATATGTATATGTATATATATATATATATATATATATATATATATATATATATATATATACATATACATATATATATATATACATATATATATATATATATATATATATATATACACACAATATATATATATATATTTATTTATTTATGTATATATATAATATATCAAAATAGAATTATGCTTATTTTAAAAACTTTCATTCTTATTTTTAACACTAAAACTATTTTAGAACAAAATTAATTATTATCAAAAGTGATTCAATATAAGAATAAGAATGTTATATGATAATAGTATTAAAAGTATTCTTGTTTTAACATTTCATGTTTAAAAATGACGCATTTTAAAAAGTAAAATAGTGTACATACTCTATATATTAGGTAAGCGACGATGCACCTTTTCGCCCACATGATACCGACAAGCGTATTGAATTAGGATTCTGTTTAAAATTAACTTTTGAATTATAAAATGGATTTATATCAAATAGTATTTATTTGTTATTTGAAATACTTCAAGCCCAACTAAACTCTTTCTTATGAAATTCTCAAATGATTTTTAAAAGTTTCTGAATAAGAGGTTATAGGAGACAAGAGGTTTTGTTATTTTTGGAATTAATCTGAAGTCTACTGAAGATTTAGTGTAAGAGCCAATGTAATCGTACATGTGCAAAAATGCATAAAAAAGAGAAGAAATAATCTGGTATCACATTGCTTATTTGAACTTATTTTTAATGACAGCGATGTACATATAAAATTAAAATGATGACTCATTCACTAACGAGTGGCATCCAAAGACCCGTTGATATTAAGGTCATGTGTTTTTCTCCCAAATCGATATGAATGCAATATCATTAGAATCTATACTTTCTGACTGTTCGCCTATGTCGAAAGATATCGTTCGATCGAATAAATGAAATATAACATAAAAATAATGTTTTAAATTTAGCTTTTTATTTTTTTGTCTACAGAAATCTTCCACCATGATATTGTTTATTGAATTCAAAGAAATCTTGTGAAATAACGGGTGTCCGCCGTGAGGTTATGTCACCTTTTTTTGCCGCCATTTTGGTAAACATTAGTCTTGACAGTTCATATTTGGCAGTTGTGAAGTAGACAAGTGGCAAATATATTATGGAAAAATATTCGATACCACATTGCATACAGCCAGGATTACAATGGAATTACTGTGGGACCTCTTTCCACAAATTATTTCAAGCAAGGGTGATGTTAATTGGCCTCCACGGTCGGCTGATATAACTGCTCAGGACTTCTTTTTGTGCGGATATCTGAAAAACAAGGTTTATGCTTATGCGATGCGAGTGAAAAACTGAACGAATTTGTATGCTATTTACATTGAAATGCGAAAGCAATTCCTTTCGCATCGCATTACAGAGTAACCCCACAGAAACGCTTGAGCAACTCAAACAAAATATTCGTTGTGAAATTAATACCGCATAAAATGTGTGAGAATGTAATGAAAAATGTGATTAAAAGGACTCGCATTTGTGAGGCTAACAGAGGCGGACGATATTAAATAAAACATTTATCAATATAAGATTATTAAAATATTAAAATTTTACACAAAGTAGTATACCTTCCCGGCGGACACCCTGTATTATCTATTTCCTTTTTTTGAAGTACATCAATGTGGATAGCAAACCATTAATTATTTTATTTCATTTATTTATAACAAACTACGCCTCAAAGGCCAATTATAAAATAACATAACAGCAAAAATAATGCCTTAAGTGCCGAATAAAACTTATGAAAAATCGAAAAAAAAGGTTTCGATTTACAATTCGTTAGGCCCTTTTCACTTACATATAATGCAAAATTTTAAAGTAATTGTCACTATAATTTTTATTTACACAAATTTTTTACATCTTCTTTAGTAGGTTTTATGTTAGATAGGTCGTTCTGCATTTCCTGTTACTATATGTCACCAAAATATCTTATATTGTTTCTTATTACCGTTATAACATAATTTTTATATTTGTTAATATTATTGTAGTTTTCACCATGTCAAAAACTTAAAAAAAATTCTTATGTTTTGTACCTATAGAAACAAAGAACAATACAAATAAGAGTCTGAGAAATCCGTTACCTATAAGGTGGTGGATACACTATACTTATGAATGTGTATATTTGTGTGTATGTACAATTGAATTTAAAGTTATAAAACGTTTGCTATTTCTGCGACTCCTACTCCTTATTTTTATAATAACATTGAAATAATAGTAAGTCAGTTTTTGCAATTTGGCCTTAATTGGCTTGCCCTGACCTCATTTTGCTTTTTGTTGAATCGCTTTCAAAAGAGAGTGTAAGTTTGTTTGTATGTAAAAAAAAAGTATAAAAGGTATGAGTGTGTGTTTAAGTACTATTTGTAGGTATTATATAAATACGAAATGTGTATGTAACTATATAAGTATATTTATTTTATTTATCGTTTTTTATAAAATTTTATATATAGAAATCCGTTATTTATTACAAAAGTAGTTAAATAAATAAATAAAAGAAGAAAATAAAAACTTATATTTGGGTCATAAATTACTTGTTCATACATACAGATGTATGTAATTATGTTTGTGTATGTGACATAGAAAACACAGCTTTTGTATTTATGCATGACTTTTATATTCACTCACACTATTGCCTTTTTAAGTACATAAAGATACGACGACTACAGCAATTTGCGGCTGTTGTTCGTTACACATTTTGTTTGTCAGTTGTGTTTCTAAAATTGTGGTTTTGAGAAAATTCCGCTAGCGAGGGAACCACCACTCAGACAGCCAGCATAAAATAGTACCTAATAAATTATTTCCATAATGATAATTCTTTGTTTTATTTATTCCTCCTTATTTATATTGTACTACAATTAGCAATATGATTTTTTTTTATACGAGGGTTGCAATTTATGTACCTATGATGACAATCTGTAACAAATTTTGAGCACAAGAAATAAATCTAATGTAAGAATAATTTTATTTTTTTTTGTAAATTACAACACAGAATTAAGAGTCGATTTTCCTCCCTCCACTTGTTCCACATTTCAGCTTGTGATATGTGTGTATTTATATAGTAACCCTCGCAATAAATTGAAATGTCTCTTTTGTTATTAAAATTTTATACCAGCTAATTTTTAAAATATCTCTATATACCTATTTAGATGTGCTTTGTTGTTAACAAATCTAGTTTAACAGATTTACGGCACAGGACTATTATAACACTTTGAACTTTCTGTCTTTAAGTGTGGCATTAATAGAATATTGTTTGACTTTTTTACGCAGCTTGATATTTAAAATGCAAATGTTTGCCTTCTGCCGATTTCTACATTAAATGCGTTAAGACTTCTTATTTTATAACTAGCAAGATGCATTCCTTATCAGACGGTTTTTGTCAGCTTACATATTATTGCTATTTCACTAATTCTATCTTAACTGAGTTAAAACAAAAATTTATTATGGTATGAAAATTAATTACAAATCGGTTTAGAAAATGTACTAGTGAACTGATATCGTTCTTATGTTTTGAACTCAGCCAAAATTATTATTTTTTCTCCTTATTGCCGGTAGCAACACTGATTTACTTTAAATTTTACACAGTTGAAGTATTTTAAAAAATCTATGCACGACCAAGAATAAATGACAGAAGTCACCCGTAGAGTATACTAACTGTATATTTTTGTTCGATGTAGGTATTAACTATAACACATAAAAATAGCAACAACATTTTTCTATATTGTACATAATTTATAATCAACAACAAAAATTAAAACAAAGTTAAAATGCATAAGAAGAAGAAGAAAAACAAAGTGAAAGTTTTGTGTGTCTTAAATTAAAAAGAAATAAAAGCAATAAGAGATACACACACATAAATACAATCATACATACATACATACATACGAGTAGATACTCATACCATAAAATAAATAAATATGGATTGATTAACCAACACAACGTGTAAAAGTGAGCAAGCACTAAAAACTTGCAATTATCTGAACGAGTAATAAAAATAACAATGTAATACTTGTTGTGTATATAATGTGAAAAGAAAATATCTATGTGTGTATGTATATATATATATATATATAGAATAAAATATATAAAACAAACTTGAAAACATAAAAATATCTCTAAAATACAACTCAGCCAAGCCAGTCTAGTTATTCTATTTTGAATTTTGTATTTATTTTGCATGTATGTATGTACGTACATATATACAGTGGCGACAAAAGTTTCCGGACATTGCATAGATTGTATGTACTTATGTATTTTAAAGAAATGGCACGACAAAGAATATCCCTGAGAATTCTTATTAACTGTCTTACCCATAATATCGTTCTGTCAAATAAAAACATATTGAACAAAAAAAAAATTTTACGATTTGATTTTGCTTTACAAAACGACTTCGTGTGGCAGCGACAAAACGACTTCGTGTGGCAGCGTGGGCCAGGCAGCAAAAATTGTAGATAAAGCCGAACCAAATATTTTCTAAAAAGTTTTATTTAAATCAAATAAAATTGATTTTGAATCAAAAACATGTTTAACCAGGTGGCAGCCTAAGGACAACAGTTACAAAAATACAAGAACAGCAGGCATTTTTTTGCGTAAATTCCCTGTCAGTAGAAAACATTTGACATAAAAGACAAACAAAAAAACGGTTTCGCTTGATTTGGAGCACAAATAAATAAAAGCCATAAATAGTTTTATATTATTTTTATTAATTTTTATTTCCTATAGATGTTAGACGAAATATTGAATAAAAATTATTTATTTATTTATTTATTTATTAATTTATTATTAACCGAGCCCTTATGGGCCATATATGGTTAAAAGAATACAAAAGAAACATGTACAAGAAAATAATTCAATGATTCTTAGAGATAAAAACAATATATTACCAAAAAATAATATAAAAAAGAAGTATATATATATACAGTGGAGACTCGAAATAGTTAAGTCATAGAAAAGTTAAGTATATGGAAAAGTTAAGCAGCTTTTATTTACCACACGTGACGCTAAAAAGTTAAGTACTTCTCAACTTTTTAGAGACAATTTTTTGTTTGTTTTGTTTTTCTGTTTCTAAAATCATTTTACTTCTTATATTTCAATCATCAATTCATATTTATATATACAGGGAGACATACATGCGCAACAAAAATAAAATAAGTGCGTATAGCAGTTACCGTTATAATTTTAGCAAATTTTATATACAATCTTTAACTGTTATTGACAACACTTGCTCCTGATTGTATTCTCTCATGTGATGAGACTATTACGTGGAATGCCGATAGCCTTGATGAGAATGAAACGGACACAGGCACGGATCAAGAGGATAACAATGTGACCGAAGCTCCAGAGTTCGTACCATATAATGATCCAATATGCGCAGTTAATACTCTGATCAAATGGAATGAGTACAATGCCAAGTCCTCCGACAAACACATTTCACAGCTCCTCGAACTACGATCCGATATCGTAAAATGGCATTCAAATAAAAAGCTCCATCAAAATAAAGCTACTGATTACTTTACCGCAACAAATAACAAATAATCTAACAAATAATCTAACTGTTTTTCATATTAAAAAAATGGTATATATGTACATATAAATATGTATGTATAATCCTAATTTTAAAATAAATAAACAATGAGTAAATATATAGTACATATAACCATATGCAGTTTTCATACTACGGAAAAGTTAAGATTTCGGAAAAGTTTATCACTCCAAAAACAAACTACTTAACTTTTTCGAGCCTCCACTGTATATATATATATATATATATATATACATATATTGAAGACATATTATATGTAAACATGTGCGCTTATACATACATACATATATATACACATGCATACATATATACTCATGTACATACCTATGTATACCAATAGCATATACACAAACATACAGACATGCATGCATGTCCACGCACATATGTATATAGACATGTAGATAAATGCATAAATAAAGATAAGAATATGTGTGGATAACTGGATTAAACAGGTCTCATAATTGGCTGTAAAAATATATTTGGAGACAAACTCAAACAAATTAAGTCTATTTATCCATAACTATTACTGGGAAGCTAAGAAGCATCGAAGGGTTGATTTAGCTCTATTTGGGGAAAGAGTGAAGCCTTTAAGGTTATTTGGAAGGTTGTTCCATATGCGTGCTACTCTAACGACAAAAGAGCGTTCATAAGTGGCATTGTTGATTCTGTTGATGATGATTTGTGGGGAGCGAGAGGAATGAGAAAAAACAAAACTGTTAAACAAGATAGGAGGTTGTTTTAGATAAATTATTTTGTAAAAAAGCGTAAAAAGTTTCAGTTTGGAGTAATTAGCAAAAGACAAACCAAGAAAACGCTCCACATAAGGGGAAACGTGGTCCCGCAATTTCAACCCAAAAACATATCTAACTATCCTGTTAACAATTCTGTTTACTTCTCTCAAGGTAGTGCGGTTTGTAGCAGAATAAACTTCAAAACCATAATTGACAATAGAAAGAAGTAGAGAAAAAGCGACCATGGTCCTGACACTAAGAGGGAGGTAGCAACCCAAACTATACAGTCTCCTTAAGACGAAACAGACTTTAGATTTAACAGAGTTAATGTGATTACAAAAATGAAGTTTGTCGTCCAGAACAACGCCTAGGCAGCGTAAATGATCAACCAAACCAATAACACTATTACCCAATTTAATTCTTAGTAAGGACTTATAGCGCACACCAAAGCACATGGCTTTGGACTTGCCAACGTTAATGTTCAAAAAATTACTGCTCATCCACGACCCAGTAAGACTAAGTGAGTGATTAACGTAATATAATTTTATAAAAAACGACCACAAGCTTGATTAATATTACAACATAAAAATGTTATTTATTTTTCAATATTTCACCACTCTTTCATCAAAATATTTTAAATTGCTAGAAGTTATTATTATAGTGCCCCCAACTAATTCTCTGCGATTCAAATTGATGGACCGGAAAAATTTACACCGTTTTCAGGAACTTTTTAAAGTCTAGAAGATAGAGATTTTAATTATATCAGTGAACATCGTATTAAACCCTCTCCTCATTTTTTTTTTTGCAGAAGTCTAGATTGCCACAGGATTCGCGGGAACAATTTATATAATTTCATAAAACCTATTAGTTATACTGTGTTCTTATATATGTACATATGTTTTTAATTGAAATATTCAGTTAATACATTCATACTCAATATTGCTACGACAATTAGCATTTCACAACTGAAAAAAAAAATTTTTTTAAATATTATTGTTTACATTTTTTCTGTGAAATTTTTTTTTTATTTTTATCATAAATATTTATATCAATATTCATGAGTCAGCGTGGGGGGGTTGAACTCAGGACCCTCCGCTTCATAGTCTCGTGTTCTACTACTTCAGCCAACAGCATTAGTCAAATTTCAACAAAGTGTCACTTTTGTAAAAGCTTTTCACCGAACACAATTCTGACAGTGTCGCATTATAAATTTTACTCATAATTAAAACAATTCTCTTAATTGCCAATAAGTTAATTGTAATTTTTATATGAAAATTTAGTCTCAATAATGTTATAATTTAAATATTGCCCTTAATTGTTACAATTTAAATATTGCCGTATATGTGAACACCATATTAATGTGTTTAAACATATAAAAACCTTTTAGTTTTACATTTTTAAATTGTGTACGCACATTTTTGTACATCAGTGTATTTATTTATTTATTGGTAAAATAAAACTCTTGTCAGCCAGCCATTTCATAAAGCTGCCGCTGTATTGTTGCTTTTTCATTTTTGTTGCTTTTGCTGCCGTTGATTATAACCTTGAACTCATAAAAAATTATATTTAACAGAAGATGAAGCAGAAGTGGAATAAAAAAAAATAAAAAATCCAAAAAAAGCTCAATACACAATTTAAATGACTTGAAATAAAACAAATGATTAACACACAATGAAATTAGGAAAATGTTAATATAGAAAAAAGTAAATAGCAAAAAGTTTAATATTTATACATAATAAATAAATGTGTTTTAACGAACAAAGACTAATATTTATGAACATATAAATATGTATTTAAAGTCACTAAACTATTGTACTCGTACCTATATGTTTGTTGCATGTTTATAGATATTTGGTATTTTATTTACAATATATCTGCATACATACATACTCATGTGCATATTCCGAAAAGGTGTGTCAAGTGCTTTGGAATGGACAAGTGGATTATGGAAATTAGGCCAAATACATTTATAATTATTTCCAAATCACGTTTTTAATTGTATTTAAAGTACTAAAAGAATGTATTTATTTACAGGAAGACAATAATACAACTTTTTAACGCACATTTACATATATTAATCTTTTCAATTTTTAAAATTAAACAATTTGCAGTTATGTGTAGCCATGTGGTTCCAAATTTAATTTTGATAAACAATGATGTATAATGACTATGTTGACCTTGTTGGTATGTATTTTGGCCGGTTCATAAATGATTAACATATACATACATACTAATTCAAACAGTTTTCTTTTTCAATTTGCATCGCACAATAACCCCCCAGCAGGTTGAATGCGTTTTTCCTTTTCTTTTATAAATCAACGAAAAGTTCATCACACTTTCGGAGTAATTTATTGTAGCCGTTATTGCATTTTGTCTTCATGCATTCTCCTGTGCTCTCATTTATTTTGGCACAACACAATTTTTTGTCCGTTTCTTCTGGAATCACATTCTCATGTGCAAAATAATTAAAATGTAATACTTTATCTTTAAATTTCTTTTATTACAATCGTTTTCTCAAGTCTTTACTTGATGAATTCTCTGTTGCAATAGATAATAATGAGTGAAAAAAGCCGTACAGCTTGAAAGAGATAAGACAGAAGAAAAAAACAAAGAAATAAGGAAAGAAAAATATGTAGTAATAAATAAATACAAAATAAAAAGTTTTAAATAACAAAACGTGTAAATAATTTCTTGTTATATGTATATGTATTTATAAAATCATCTGCATATACTGCGCATCATAATTATAGGAAAACTGTTAATATCGAAAACGTGCATACAACTGTTGGAAATGTCATGTTTTTTTGAGATAACCAATAATCCCAATGGGTCAAACACATATCTGTATAAAAATTTTAGAAGATGTCCCCATAAAGCTTCTCACAGGCATAGTTAAAGAGAAATATACATATAAGGCGATATATAAATACAAATAGGAGCATTTGGCGCCATCTTTTTGAAACCACATGCCAGACAAATTCACTTCTTCAATTTGGGGAAACACAAAAAAAAGATCGGACGTTAGCGCTCGCCGTTCACTGTAACGTTCCAGCTTTCGTTTTCTTTGAAAAAGTACGGTCCAAGAATACCACCGGCCCATAATCTTCACAAAACAGGTAATTTTTCGGTATGCAACTGAGCTGCCAAAAACAGTGTTGCCAAAAAAAGTGGCTAAAAAATCGCCAATTTATTTACAAACAGAATTCCTACAGGATGTAAGAATTTTCCTAACTAATTACAGGGTCCGCCAAATAACTTTTTTTTTGAAAATGTTATAAAAAAACTACTGAATATTTTCTCAAATTTTCGTTTTTTATTTGAAAGTACAATCCTTCCGGTTAATAATGAAAAATAATTATATTCAAATGGCTGCCTCGGCTGGCCTTGCAGTAGCCTACACGATCGGTCCAATTTTTAAGCACATTAACGATTGTCCTTTAAACCGTCAATTGTCTCTGGCTTGTCGGCGTAACACTTATCTTTGACGGCACCCCACAAATAATAGTCCAACGGTGTCAAATCGCAGCTCGGAGGTGGTCAAACGATATCACCACTGCGGCTGATAATGCGATCTTCAAAAACAGGGCGCAAAACATCGAGTGTAACTGCGGCTGTGTGGCACGTAGCGCCGTCCTGTTGAAAGCAAAAGTTGCCAATATCCTCCTTCAATTTTTGTGAACAAAAAGTCGCTCAACATGGCACGATAACGATCGCCATTGACTATAACGGCCACTCCTTGCCCATTTTCGAAGAAAAATGGCCCAATTATGCCTCTGGACCAAAATCCGCACCAAGGTTAGATTAGGTTAGAGGGCCGTTGTCCCTGGCGGGACAATCCACTTGGGTCCGTCAATTCGGTCCCTTTGTGATGCCCTTAAGCAGAGGACCTCCTAAGGGATGTCCTCCGCCGTTTCAAACCATCCTGTACCCCTGAGGAAGGATGATATCCCTGAAAGCTCCATATTTGCCAGGCTGTCTAAGTCTGACAGGAATCGGGAGCCCAGCGCCGCTGCCCTTACATTAGCAAGGGCAGAACACTGACACAGAAGATGGAGGACAGTTTCTTCCTCTTCCTCATCATTGCAGCTTCCAGAATGCCCTGGCACCCAAACCAGTGTCACCCTCGAATGTCTCGCTATCTCGTTGATAGACAGTCGGCATTCGACCACAGTTTTTGATGTACTGTACACACCACTAATAGCAGAGATGGCTGCCTTGCTATCGGTAACAATGAAGATATCATTCGATATCCTATAGTACCTTAGCCATCTCGCTGCCCGAGTAATAGCAGAGATTTCGGCTTGTAAGACAGTACAACCGTCCTGGAGCCCGAATGGAGATCTTACATTGAAGTTCTCCACATAGAAGCCTCCGCCCGTTCTTATTCCCCTTTTGGATCCGTCAGTGAAAACTCTAACTGAATCCTCGGGAAAGGAAAGCCTGTCAACCTGTTCCCTGTCAACGACAATGGAACGGAAAAGTCCACCAAAGAAGGGTCTTGGTACACAGTAGTCAATGTTGGCATGGATTTCCGAGTGCTCTCTCAAAATCCTAGCATGCCCATAGTCAGTCCTAGTCCATGGACATACTGTATTCAACCTGACCGCTGAGAATAGAGCCAGTTGTCTGGCCAGAATGTCAACCGGGAGCCAGTTTAGTAGTGCGCCTGTCAACAGTCTCGCTACGACCCGCAAGACTTTTTCAAAGGTCCTGCGATGAGCCTGCTTGTCCATCGCATTCCACCAAACCAATACCCCGTAAAAGAGTACTGGTTTAATAACAGCCTCAAGGATCCAATTGATCCCCTTAGGGTTGATACCCCATTTGAGGCCTACTGCACCAAACAGTGACTCGTTTTGGGTGCGTCGGCTTTTCAATGGATGCGGGCGCCAAGATCAAAATGAGCTTCATCTGAAAAGATGATTTTTTTGGCAAAATCGGCATCTTCTGTAAGTCGATCGCAGGCCCACTTAGCGAACCTAAAACGCATTGTATGGTCAACTATATTCGTTCAGCGGAAGGATAAAACTAATTATCTGTCAAATCAGACATGAGCTAAGTTTTACCATTCACGAAATAAGCACTAGTTGAAAAAAATAATAATTTTAACGATCTTTAAAAAAAAAGTAAAACTAATTAATAAAGTACCTACAATGTTTATTTTATGACTCAAGCACATCAATTTCAATTTCCAAAAATTAAACTAAATTTTAAATGAGATTATTGTAAAACAATATTATCCCGAAAACAAATAGTGTATAGAACTCTTTCAACAAAATTAGTTTTTTCTAATTCGCAAGTAAGAAAATCCCAGGTGTAGGCAATGATCTAAGAAGGTAGTTAAAGTTTTGCTAGGAAATTATAATACATATGTATGTATGTATCTATTTACGTATATACATACATATGTACATAGTATATCACAAAAAGTGTCTTAACTTAAATTTTATTAGTATTTATTTACAAAGAGTTAGTTGTTAAAACAAGGCACACTTTCATAGTTTATGTTTTATAAATGTCAGATAAAAAAGTAACACATTTTAAACACATTAGCCCAGTTCACAATCTCGAGCAAGTAGTCTAGCATTGTAGCATGAGCAAAATAATTGTACTCTACACCAACAAAATACATTGAAAATGCTCTCAAATACTCTCTCAATTTGCAAATGCTATAATGCAAGACCATTTGCACAGGATTGTGAATTGGGCTATTAAATTTATCTACGAGTATGTACATTTGCCGGCATGTAGTTTGTTAATAAATACATACTCGTATAAGTATATACTCAAGAGAGCATGACAGCATTTTTTTTTTATTTCACTTATTCAAATTTTTAGTCTACATATTTTTGGTTTACCAATCTTACGATTTTTAAATAATTCTGCTACACAAATATTTCGGTTTGAAAAGAAGTTTTGCTATTTTGAATATATACATAAGCCCAATTCACAATCCTGTGCAAATGGTCTTGCATTATAGCATTTGCAAATTGAGAAAGTATTTGAGAGCATTTTCAAAGCCCAGTTCACAATCTCGAGTAAGTAGTCTAGCATCGTAGCATGAGCAAAATAATTGTACTCTACACCAACAAAATACATTGAAAATGCTCTCAAATACTCTCTCAATTGGCAAATGCTATAATGCAAGACCATTTGCACAGGATTGTGAATTGGGCTAATGTATTTTGTTGGTGTAGAGTACAATTATTTTGCTCATGCTACGATGCTAGACTACTTGCTCGAGATTGTGAACTGGGCTATAGATCAATCTTTATCATTGGAAACAACTTAGTTGGAATAACTTGATAGTTTTTTTTAGCACGGCGCATTTGTGGAACCACTTGAGGGCAATTATAGCTCCCCACCTTTAGACCGCTATCTTCATCATCGCTATCCAATAGAGTTGTCAATTATTCACCTTTCAACTTTGTTCGAATAATTGTTTTTGTTCACCCCATCAAACTATTAAATCCACAAAATTAATTTATTAAACATACTGTTTTATTTGTTGCAGTTTAATTATGTTTATATACCTGCATTTCAATTGCTTTTACATCAAACAATCAGTAGACTTCAACCTAATTCCAAAATAGATTATGCCCAACAAACAAATTAAGATTAAATTGATTTAATTTTATTTTAATACGTTTTTGGGAGTTTATTTGTCAACTAATACTGTGTTCATATATACGTTTTTAATTGAAACAATATTCAGTTAAGTGACTATAGCCCAATTCACAATCCTGTGCAAATGGTCTTGCATTATAGCATTTGCAAATTGGGAGAGTATTTGAGAGCATTTTCAATGTATTTTGTTGGTGTAGAGTACAATTATTTTGCAAATGCAATGATGCACGACCATTTGCACAATATAGTGAATAGGGCTATTATCTTTTTTGGTGTTCATACCATACCCAATATTGCTACGACAATTAGCATTTGACAAATGAAAAAAAATAATAATAATAAAAATGTTATTGTTTACATTTTTTCTGTCAAAATGTTGTTTTTTTTTATCATAAATATTTATATCAATATTCATGACTCAGCGTGGGGTTGAACTCATAGCCTCGTGTTCTACTACTTCAGCCAACAGCATTAGTCAAATTTTAACAAAGTGTATTCAATAATTAATTTCGTTTTAAAACCTTTCACTTTTGTAAAAGCTTTTCACTGAACACAATTCTGACAGTGTTGCATTATAAATTTTATTCATTATTAAAACAATTAACTCTTAATTGCCAATAAGTTAATTGTAATTTTTATATGAAAATTTAGTCTCAATAATGCCCTTAATTGTTATAATTTGAATATTGCTGTATATGTATGTGAACACCATATAAGAGGTTTTACTATTTACTATAGACATTTAATACGTCTGTCATTGGTACTAGTGATTCACTAGTACATTTTAGTAATACTAGTCTACACCAGATTTCGAAATAGTGTACATATTTTATCCTCTGTACACACAAGTTTACATCAACGACATTGAAAAACATGACATTGAAAAATGTATGCATGCCTCACTTTATACACAAATAAATCTTGAGTGTATAGGACTCTGCATCATACCTCAAGTGTATACATTGATGTCATTGAATTCACTTCATCTACGCATGCACATTTGCGGAGATGATAACATTGTATTTGTTTTGTAACTTCATAAAATTAATGTGTGTGTGCGCAGTAAAAGCAAACACTGAAAATATTATACATACCCACCAGTTTCAAATTAAAAAAACATATAGACGAGATGTAAACGAGTAACTCATAGTTATACACAAGTTGAAGGTGTACACGATGAAAGAAAGACAGTGTCTATAGTGTATTCAAGGTGTACATTGTGTTCAAGATGTACATTGTATTAAAGGTGTACATCAAATTTTGTTGTACATTTCTGAGATCTCTGGTCTACACTTTAGATACTTTTCAATAGTAGGGCTAGAAACTAAATGACTTTATTAAAGGCACTTATTAGTAAAAGTCGTCTTTTTTAATATTAAATCAAATATAAGGTACTATATAATTAATTTCTATCATCTGCCTCTGTCACACATTTTTATTCTTATCAAAGGCAAATACGAAAATGTAGACACTTTGTTGACAATATCGCTAAATAGTCCCCAAAATTGTAGACCAAAGTTGTACTTGAGGCACTCGTCCTCAGATTTCCCCCAAGGTAGTTACTATTTATTTACTCTATAAGAATTAAGCATTTACTCAACACATTTATTTTTAAATGAATTGTAATGCAAAATAATATGAAAATTATAAATAAACTACATTTTTAATATCAAAATTTTTTCTTACACCGTTTTTATTATTTAACCTTGCATTTTAATTATAAAGGTTTAAGATTATAATACAACTCTAAAATCACTTAGTTTGAATGTTGAATACTCGAATGGTCAAATATCATCATTCATATACACAATCACGCATTTATATAGCCATTTAGCTAACTCACAGGCAGTATCTCAATATTTGGCTGCTGTAAGGAAATAATATTTTTAAGTAGAAACATTTATTTGAAAATATTTCCTATATAAAATTGAAGTGCAGCAAAGTATTTGATATTCCGCTTGAATTATAAATAATGAAACATTTGTAACAGAGCTGTAAAAGACTACAACCGGTTTGGATTAAAATTGACATGATTTCAAGGAACCGTAATTAATTTTTGATTTTGAAATAATTGCAAATTTCATAATATGATGTTTTAGAAATCATTGAATGCTATTAATTTAATGTCAATCAAAAATTATCAGAGTCATCTTTATTTCGAAAAGAAAGAGTTTCATTAGAAAAAAATTTGATTTCGATTTAATTTAGACTGCAATTACTTTAATTATTATTATGATTATTATTTTTATTTATTAGTAGTATTAATATACTTTGAATTTTACATTTTCATATTAGTTTAACAATATTTTTTAAATTTGTTATTTATTTATTTATTCATCCAAAAAAACGAGAAACCTAGCCAAAAGGCCATAGTCGGTTTCACTTACGCTACTACAAATGCAACAAAATATATGTGTATAAAAAAAATTAATTACAAATATAAGGAAGGAAACATTTTAATATATTAATAATAATAATAATAATAATAATAATAATAATAATAATAATATCCTAATATAAAATTAAACTATAAGCAACAATTTTGAAACCATTGTATTTGTATTTGTATGTTGAAATACTTTACAAAGTAAATTTGCAAAGTATTTGGTGCACAGATGCCGACGGAGTGACTTAGACTATATGCCGGCGATGTTATTAACCCGTATTTTCTTCCGTTACTGTGACTGACTGTACACGACCTATGCCTTCACATAGGAGGTAGCAACGTAGTTAACCACGGAATATTCCTCAGAAGAACTGTAAAACTATACAGTTATCTGAGGTGTTGAAATTAACTAGTGCGAGTGAGACGCAAAACTCTCGAAAGAGAGTAAACAATCAGTGGTCTGGCTGCACTTAAAAAATAATTGCCAACGAGGCTTGATGTTAACTGACTCAGAGCTGCTTTGCGACTGTTTGAAACCATATTCCCAAAGTAGTTGTGGAGAAAGAGAAAACAAAACATAAAAAAACATTCAGTAATCGTACTACATTGGAGGGCTATTAGAGCTGAACTCATGAAGTAGTTTTTTCTTGTAAGTAACAACAGAGCGGTCAAATGTTCTTAAACCAAACGGCCATTCATTGTAATCCCTTGCTACTCTTACATAAAAAGATCGCTGCAACAAGGTAGTTAACTTCGGAATCCTCAACTGTCTATTTCTATGAGACCTACCAAATTTATCAAATAATTCAGTTAGGTACAAAGGCACTTGCAACTTAATGGCCTTATAGAAATGTAACAAGTTTCTATACTTGAGAAAATCAACAAAAGACAAACCCAAGAATTTGAGCACATAAGAAGACACATGTTGTCGCAATCTAAGGGAATATAGATATCTAATAACCCTATTGAACGCCAACCTTATTCTTCTGATTAGATAGCCGTATGTCCCAGAATAAACTTCCAGACCATATAAAAACAAAGGCATAACTGCTGCATGGACAAGCCGCTTCTTAATCTGAAAGGGTAACACTAAGTCCAAGTTATATAACTTACGTAATACAAAGCAAACCTTCGAGACTATAGAATTAATGGGACTTAACTTTGCACCAAGGCATCTAATTTTATCAACAAATTCAATAGAAGTACCATCTAACACAATAGGGAAATTGTTACAAACACGGTTACCAAATGGCATTGCCTTGGTCTTGGAAGAATTGACAGTAAGTTCATTATCAGTCATCCATCCATAAAGCAAACCAACAGTGTAGTCCAACATATTCTGCAATACATCTGGGAAATCCATATTACCCTTAAATAACAATTGTATGTCATCCGCAAATGAAAATGGCTGGCACATGTTGTTGGACAAAATTCCAAATAAGTCATTGATGAACATTATCACCCCTATCGTGAACAACATGGGGAATTTTCGTTCACATGAAATTTTTATTCCACTCGAAGGGAAAAATGGTATCGTGAATCTCCCGTGAGAAATTATTCCCGCTATCAGTTCTCAGTGAATGCAAAAACAGAGAAGAAGCCGAAAACAACACGAAAAATCAAAGGATTTGTGTTGAAAAATTTAAGTTTATGCAATAATTTAAAAAAAAATTTTAAGTTGTCCGACTAAATATTTAGTACTGAAGTAATTTGGATACATTTTGAAAACCAGACAAAACAAATTAAAAATATTCTTAATCTTTAGAATTGGAGCAACAAGTTTTACAAAGATGCAGGCAGTTGATTTGTTGCAAAAAATATCAGTTTGTGTCTTTTTAACGGATCTTGCCCGTAAAAACAAATTAAAAGTATTCTTAATGTTTAGAATTGAAACAGCAAATTTTACAAAGACGCAGGCGATTAATTTGTTGCAAAAAATATAAGTTTTTGTTTTATTAAAGGTTAGGTTAGGTTAGGTTAGCAGGTTGCTGGTAAAGGAAAAAGAGAGTCCAGCCCACTTGGGTCCAATTATGTTGATCCCTTTGTGATACCTGTATTAAGGAAGAGTGAAAAGATAAGAGATGAGGAAGAAGTAGGGATAGTCGAAGTTAAGGTAAGAAAGATAGTAAAGAAGATAGTAAAGAAGAAAATGGGATACATAAACCAAAAGCTATGGTCGTGCATACACGCCCCAGGGGAGTCAGCTGCCGAACCAGCCACTGCTCCTAATAAAGAGACTCAGGTATCTTAGCCCTATCTCTGATATCTCCGAAATGTCTCCAAAGCGTGTCCTGCCCAGAGACTGCAGGCGCTGCTCCTCCAGAGCAGGGCAGAAGCAGAGGAGGTGTGCAATGCTTTCCTCCTCCTCCTCATCATTGCAACTGGAGCAGTAGTCATTATAGGGAAGACCCATGCGCCTGGCATGGATCCCAAAGGCGCAGTGACCAGTAATTGTGGCCACCATATTGCGTAGATGACCTCTTGCGAAGTTCAAAAGATCCCTCGTCCTCCTAGAGTCCAGGCGGGGCCATAAGACTCTTGATATTTCGCAAGTGGATTCTCTGAACCACCTGTCCTGAGCTAATTCGAATAATGCAGTATCAAAGCGTCTCCAGTAGGATGAGAGTGGAATCCCACTTAGTTGGTCAATGTCGGCCTCCTGAAGTGTGGTTCCTCTCCCCGCCAGTTCATCCGCCTTAATATTGCCCATGGTGGTCCCATGTCCCCGCACCCAGTTCCAGGTGATGCGTGAATGTTCCGCAAGTCCGTCAAGGGCTCCGCGGCATTCCTGGACAAGTAGGGATGTGCTATACACCCCCGTATGAGACCTTATTGCAGCCTGACTGTCGGTAATGAATTGGATGTCCCGGTTCGATATCCGATAAAACCTTAGCCACAACGCTGCCCTTTTGATGGCAGATATTTCCGCCTGTAAAACGCTACATTCATCCGGGAGTCTGAAGGACATCTCGATTCCAAAGTCTGGAATAAAGACACCCCCACCGACCCTGCCCCCCCGTTTGGAACCGTCCGCAAAAATCTGTACGGATTCGTGCAATGGGGAGAACCCTTCCTCCAGAGAAAACCTAAATTTCCTACTGAGGTAGGGTACCGGAGTGCAGTAGTCGATACCCTACCTCAGTAGGAAATTTATTAAAGGGTCTTGCCAAAAAAATAGAATTTGCAAACTTTAATATTCGAATTATAATAGAAAATACTTACATTTGCTACCCTATTCCCCACCAAAAACTAAGTGAATAAACTAAAGGGAAAAGTGAAAAACTCCCGGGGAAAAAACATTCACGATCAGGGGATTTAATTTTAGTGTAAAATCATACACGGGGAATTTTTTCATGATTGCAATTTTAGAGAAAAGGGGAAAAATTATTCATGATAGGGGTGTATAAAAAGCAAGGGACCAAGCACTGACCCTTGTGGCACTCCGCTGTAAACAGGAAGCAAACGAGAACTGCAGCCTCTACTAATTAATTTCGTCATCTTAATAAAACAACAAAATTTAAGCTACAGCTTACCATATCTTCCTTAAAGTACAATCATAAGAGGCTTTGTGCCAAAAATGTCATTCACTTTATCTTAACCTTTAACCAGGAAGGAAATAAAAATTGCTTGGTTGAGCCTGATGTGGAGGGGCATATTTCCGTAGATGAATGTTGATGAATATTGCTTTTTTCATGTATTTTTTTTATTAATTAAAACTGTAAAAATTGTATTGCAAAACAGTTAACAACGTGTCATTGAAATACAAGAAAAATTACAGTGAATTATGAATAAAATGAATTGTTAATCACGAATACTATCTTTTACTGCATGAACGTTCGTTCATCAGACAAAAATATTCAAATAAAATAGTGTATAACATACAAAATAAAACAGTGTATAATGACTTTCATACATACTCTGCAGGAGATCGAACTAGTATCAAATTAGTATTGCCCTAGTACAAAAATCACCAGTACTAGTTCCCAACTGTGAACATTCCTATACCATGTTAATGCTCAAATTAACATTGACTGTGTTTGGAAGTTTACTAGTACCATTGGTACTAGATGGAAACTCTAGTACTATTAGTACTAGATGAGTACTAGTATAATTTCTTCTAGTCGGATACTAGTATAATCAGTTCTGCATTAAGAACTGGTTTATATATAAAAAATCCCTAAATTTATTGGTTTTTTTAAACCCAATGAAATTTGTTAAGTCTTTGTCTTCACAAGCAATTTTTGGTTCATCAATTCTTAGTTTATAAGAGGAATTTGAAAGTTCCTTCAGGGCACAGTCAATCCACTAGCACCCTGTACAACTTGAGCAACGTTTGGTAATCCACCATATACCAAACACTAATGAACATACAATACATTTATCAGTTTTTATTATTTTAAAAAAGATCGCTGATTTTACATATGAACATAAATATTAACAAAAAACACTTTTAAAAAATTTTTAAATTAGCTTTTAATTTTATTTATTTTTTAAAATGTCACTTTTTTAACACACAAGCAAACTGCGGCGTACTTACAAAAATTATCGAATAAATAACTGATATGCAGGTGGCAAAGTCTTCTAATACTATTCTTTGTTTTAAATTTGAATTTGTTTAAAAATTGTAACAATTAGGAATTGGCTTTAAAATATGATCAAAAAGTAATATGAAATTCTACCAGTCAAATCAATCTACAAATGAACTACTTGAAGTACTAGTACTTTTCTGTACATGTTCAACCACCTTTTGAACTAGTGCTTGCTATAGTAGTAATTGTACCAGTAGCTTAAAGACAATTAACGCTTATCCTCCTGCAGGGATATTATAAAACAAATAAAGTAGCCTAAGTGGTACTTTGAGTCCCATTTATTTGCAATTAAAGCACTTGTAAATTAATGAAATACCATCTGCTAGTAGCCTGATAATTCAACTAATTATTTAAATGACTACAACTTAAAAACGTCGATTATTTTCTGAAATGTTACTGTTTTTCCAGACGTCTAATAACACAAAAACTTTAAACTCGATTATCTCGAAACAGTAAACAAATTATACACTGTTGTTTTATTAAGCGGACTATTTAGAAATAATTTACTCTGATTAACAATTTTATATGAAAATAACTATTTTTTTCTAAATAAATTAACATTAAGTTCATTCTTAATTTCATTTGGTATTATATATTTAACCCCTTGTAGAAAAGTGACTTCTGCATTGTGTTGGGATCTGCACGCTGAAGTATAAAATCACGGGAATTTCTGAGATCATACGGCTGAGTAGCTCCCACATATCTGATTTGTTCAGTTAAATATAAATCTAATTATATTGTAGTCAATTAATATCTAAATTGATGTCAGAAAACAAATTCAATCATATTGATAGTATAAATTAAAACGATGGCAATCTTTTATAGCTCTCACATATTTATATTTCTAAATATAACAAATTTTGTTAGTATGTATGTATGTATGCTGGTGTCTACACAAATTGTTTTATCGCATTGGATTTAAATGATTCTCCGAATTAAAATGTGTATCACACTATCCTTCAACTTAACCTAAAAAAATGTCTTTTTAATTTAATATTTATAGCAGTTTTTGTACCTCGTTGGAAATATGGCTTAATAAAACGTGAAAAAAAACGATCAGAATCCAAAGAACAAAAGAAAATTTACGTAACGCTGTCAGCTATTGTATATGCATAAACGAATACTTTGCAAAGGAGATTCTCGAATTTTATTTATAAACAAATACGTATTTGCGTATTATCGCAATCAAGAGAAGACACACGTTAATCATAAGAATGAAAAACTAAAAATTATTCTATAAATATACGATAAGAAATGCATGCAAAGTTAAGCAGCACAAGTTTAAAATACTTTTTAATCTTTATGTGGGGAGGCAACAATAAATAAAAATCCGTCGTTTTGAGATAATTAAAGTGTTATATGATACCATTTCTTCAGATTAGATATTTTGGCATTTTCTATACGATTTTAGATTAGAATATACATACACACGTACATATACATATAAATATGTATGTATGTATATCTTCGACAATCTCTGAGCCTGCCCAAGCCAACTACAGTGCAAAAATTATGTAATTAAATAAAACAAATCATTTGCAAAGTAAAGCATATCCACAAATATATGTCTATATACATATACAAACAAACATACATGTCTAGTAAAATCTTTATTTTACTATGCAAATAAACTATAATAGAAATTAAGCTACAAGTATTTACTGCAACTACTTCCAAATGTAGTTACGCGTCCATATCAATTAACTACACTCAGAAAAAAATAATTAATCAAGAAGAAACAGTATTAAAATATAACTAAATTTGTTGTATGTTTATTTTAAAACTTTTCATTATTTTGTCAATATTAAAACTATTTGAAACGAACAGAATTAAAATTTTTAAATTCTTTCTTCTTTATAGACTCTTTATGACCCGTGTAAATAAAACTATTTTTAAATTATGTATGAATTTCTATTGTAATAATGAAACTTTATTTATGTAAATTGTATTACAGGATGTTAATTTTCTCAACAGGCTATAAGTTGAAATCTGCGAAACTGCAAATTATTTTTTATTTTTATTTTTTTTTTAATAAATGAACGTGATTACATTCTATTTATTTTTTGAGAGTGGAATAGGTATTAAGAATATTTTTCATAGTCATTAAACCAGCAGAACGGATCAGTACTGATTTCGAGGCCGCTACGCCATCTCATGTGATCCGTTCTGCTGGTTTAATGACTATGAAAAATATTCTTAATATTCCACTCTCAAAAAATAAATAGAATGTAATCACTTTCATTTATTAGAAAAAAAATTAAAAATAATTTGCAGTTTCGCAGATTTGAACTTATAGCCTGTTGATTAAAACTATTTTTATTTGTTTCTTGATCTATATATTTCGAACCTCTCGCTTCATCTTCAGGATCTATTGAAAATTTTTTATTTTAAATTATTTTATAATATTAAAGAGTCTATAAAGAAGGAAGAAATCAAACATAATTAAGTTGATCCAGAAAAACGAAAGCTTAAAAAATTAAAGAATTAAAATTGTTAAAAAAAATAATTTTTGCAATAAATGCGTACAGCTAAAATGTACACGTGCTTGGATATAAAAATAATAATGTTATGTATTAATAATCTTATTTTAATGTTTTATGTTAAAAAAACTGCAGCATTTTAATAACTAAAACACAAACTTATTGTTATGAAAATGCTTTTTTTTCGTTCAGTGTAAACATTATATTACCTACTCAACCAAAATTAACTACAATAAGAAAAAAGTTTATTTGCGGCTAAATATGAAATTTCTATTATTAATTTGGCAATTAAATATAAGTAAACATCATAAATGAATAACGAATTCATTTCCGATATCTATGATCAAAAGGTATAGATGTATGTAGATAAATGCACATATCTAGTCATAACCGCAAAAAAAAAGCTTAAGCGACATGTTCTTCAAAAATCGTTTTCTGATGATAATCGATTATTTACAATAATTTGGACCATCTGTCAATATATCACAGTCATATTAATTACCTTTACGGAAATACAGCTAAAGAAATTTTAGCTTAACTGCATTTTTCCTTTAAATTTTTAATATGTTTACCCTCCAAAAAAGAATTTGCATCGAAATAGTCACCTCAGACCCCATAAAGTATATATATTCTTGATCAGTAATGAAATCTAAGACGATCAGAGCATGTCTGTCCGTCCGTCTGTGGAAATCATGATTGAGTCCAAACGAAAAGAGCTAGACTCTTGAAATTTGGTATAAATCTATTTTGAAGGATAGCACAGATTAAGTTCGGAGATGGGCTAAATCGGGCAAGTGGGAAAAAAGTTTCCCTAAGAAGAACTAAACCAACTCAGAAAAAACAACATAATTTTTAAAGTTTTTTGGTTATTTTGTTAAGCAAATGATATATTTTTATGTCAAATACGGTCCAACGCCTTAAACTTGGACCCATAAAATCAACAAAATTAATTTTTGGGCCCCGTTCCCTTTAGTGGGCGTTATTATATACAAAAATAGCATAAAAATTAACCAATTGTTTTACTTAAGCACAAATTCCTTAAAAACAACATTTTTAAGCTTTAATGACGAAGCTGAGACGAAACCTGGTACTACTCTGCATTATCCCCTCCTCCCCCATCACCCCCTAAATGGCCCTAACAAAAAAAAAAAATAAAATAATTTTAATTTTTAGAGTTTTATGACTTCCTATTTCTGCCCTACCCCCTCCTCCCCCTTCACCCCCTAAATGACCCTACCAAAAAAAAAAAAAATGTAAATTTAAATTGTATACAATTATCCCAAGCAGTTATTTTTATAGTTTTATGACTGCCTGTTTAAGATGGTCTAGTAATGCCCATACGTTCGTCTGATATTGTCTATTTTTGAACCCCGCCCCCTTTAGTGGGCGTTGACGTACGATATAATATAAAGGAACTCTGTCCCACCAAGTTAAACATTTTAAATTCACTTACTAAATATTTGGAGGGTATTTAATATTCGACCCGGTCGAATATAACGTTTTTACTTGTTGTAACTGCAAAGTGTCGGTTAAGTTAAAATTTTTTTTCATATAAAGCAAAATTAGTGTCAAACATTCAAGGATATCAATAAAACAGTTAAAGAACATCTTGCTAAGGACAATAATTACAAGTTTTTAAATTTTTTTGGTTAAATTAACTGATTTTTCACTACATCGAGTATATCTTAACCTTCAGAAACATGCATTATATTATATTATAGGAAATTCATTAGAACCATTAACCTTAAATATTACAATCGATTACAGTCCTATGTGTCCAATATTGAGATTCTACTTCCATTTAAACCAAGGATAATTAAAAAATACTTCTCCTGTAAAATTTACTTTTTGTCGCTTAAGCTTTTTTGGCGGTTATGACTCGATATGAATATATATATATATATATATATATATATATATATATATATATATATATATATATATATTGGCATTTGCTAGACTACTGCTCTATTACGTGAACATAAATTTCCAAATTTATAACCCTAGACACAAACCAAGTACGTTATAACGCTATTAACCATGAAAATACTATTATTCAAAAGTATAAAAAAATTAACTGCACACACAATCTAAATCCATAGCTAAGAATACAAATATTAAGATTTCAGACTATTGGGCACCATGAACGAGCACCAAGATCTACAAAAAGAATTTCAAATAGAAATAGAATACATATATATGTATGTGTATATGGGAAAAGTAGTACGGACCCTGCAGGAGATCGAACTAGTATCAAATTAGTATTGCACTAGTACAAAAATCACCAGTACTAGCTCCCAACTGTGAGCTTTCCTATACCATGTTGATGTTCAAATTAACATTGAGTGTGTTTGGAAAATTACTAGTACCATTGGTACTAGATGGAAACTTGGGGCATACTAGTACTATTAGTACTAGATGCGTACTAGTATAATTTCTTCTAGTCGATTACTAGTACAATCAGTTATGCATTAAGAACTGATTTATATATAAAAAACCCTAAATTTATTGGTTTTGTAAACCCAATGAAATTTGTTAAGTCTTTGTCTTCACAAGCAAATTTTGGTTCATTTATGCTAAGTTTATAAGAGGAAATGGAAGTTCCTTCAGGGCACACTCAATCCACTAGCACCCTGTACAACTTGAGTTACGTTTCGTACTCCACCGTATACCAAACAATACATACATACATATATCAGTTTTTATTATTTTAAAAAAGATCGCTGATTTTACATTTGAACATGAATATTAACAAAAGAACACGTTTAAAAAATTTTAAAATCAGCTTTAAATTTTATTTATTTTTTAAATTGTCACTTTTTTAACAAAAAGAGAAAACTGCGGCTTACTTACATAAATTATCGAATAAATAAACTGATATGCAGGTGGCAAAGTTTTCTAATACTATTCTTTGTTTCTAATATGAATTTGTTTAAAAATTTTAACAATTAAAAATAAAATAAATGCGAATGCGAATTAGCAATTCGCTTTAAAACATGATCAAAAAGTAATATGAAATTTTACAAGTCAAATCAATCTACAAATGAACTACTTGAAGTACTAGTACTTTTCTGTATATGTTCAATCACCTTTTGAACTAGTGCTTGCTATACTAGTAATCGTACCAGTAGCTTAAAGACAAATAACGCTTATCCTCCTGCAGGGGACAACAACCTGCACATTAATTACACGACTACATAAATAGAATACACATGTATTCTATTTCTGTAGTTGTGTAGTTGGTAGCTTGCTGTCGTTAATGTGTTTAATTCATGATATTTAATAACATTTAATTGTTCAATACATATATGAAATTTCACTAAAAAACAAATTTTTATTAAATATCCAATTGTTGATTGCTTTGACTATAGGGCGTCATACAAGAGCATAAGACCTATAAGCGTTCATAATTTTTATTCGGCCAGGTGTCTCCAATTTTCTGATATATACATATATATTAGATAAATTCCAAATATGAAATTTCATTAAAAGTCTAAATTTCTTTATTAAAAATCCAACTGTTAAGCGTTCTGATTATATGAGGCGTAATAGAGAAGCATAAGATCTACAAACTCATGCATTAAACACATTCACGACAGCAGGCTACCGACTACAACCTGTCAGAAATAGAATGCATGTGCTTATATTATTTTCACGGCAGGTTGTTGTCCATGCTACTTTTGTACTTGTAGTCAAAATAAACTAATTTCTATTTTCATAGGCGACAATAAATAAATTAGCGCTTACAAATATTTTCAAACTGGTCAAGAATATGAAAATTGTTAAAAATAAAAAAATGTAATAGCCCTTTCAAGAATAAAAATTATTTTGTAATTTTTATTTATTTTTTGGTGATCTCGGCTTTTATTTTTTATTTATTTTCTTATTTCAATTTTATTTTATTTTTCTTATAACTCCTAGAATATAGGACGCATATAAACCATAATTTCAAAGTACTCCAAATTGACTTTCTTTTGTTAGACATATTTTTAAAATTTAATCACTTGCAATAGCAAGTATTATTAAATTTTGTATCTGACATTTGAATTCTAATTTTGAATATACTTGATAGCCGTTATCGATAAAAGTCGTGAGTTAGGTCACAAATGAATTAAATCATTAACTCATTTTCATAGTGCCATAACAAAAAAGGATATCAAAATGTCTTTATTACAAATGTAAAAACAATAAAGAGTTATAAACAAATAAAGTGTTTTATTATTAACTTTGTTTCAATTTATAAATAGACTTAGAGCAAGCGCTTTTTTTATATATATCAGCCATACCTAAATACGGGCGGAAAGCGGAACGTTTATTTCCGCTGAGCTTTAACGCTGAAATGTCATACCTAAACAAAAGCGGCAGCGTTATGTAAAAAAACAATAAAAACAGGGTTATCAAACAAACAAATTAAACAACCCTGATTATTTTAACAGCTGGACGGACGACATTTGTGATTTTGTTATTGAAATTTTGTACAAATTACAAACGTGCATACATATGTATGTATATAATCATATTGGAAATATTTTCTTACCACCATTTTCTAATACGAAGTGCACAAATTTTTTCTTTTATTATATATTTCACTTTTGTAAATCTGTGCTCATTTTCTCTGGTTACAATTCTCTTCAACTTCATTAGAAAACACTCTGTCAAAATCGGATTTTCCAATAGCAAAGCGTTGCCGCCGCGTTATTTCGGTATGCTCCATACAAAATGTATGGACATGAGAACTTTTGACAGCTAAAAAACGCTTGCCGCCCGTATTTAAGGATGGCAGTATGAAAGTGATACCACTAAAATGAGTTGTTGACGTTGTAGTTGCCGCGTTCAAAACAATTAAGTAGCTGACTATACGGCGACAAGTGTTGCTAGCGGCACATGTAGCCATGTAGTCGGTAGTCTGATGTCGTGAATGTGTTTGCAGCATCAAAGAAATGTTTGTCGCTCTCGCAACGTATTTGGTTTGTGTCTAGGGTTACTGGTTATTTATTAATACAAAATAATTTTGTGTTAAACTATAACAACCATTTCCTTATTAAAATTGATTAATTTTTTGAAAACTTGGCAGAATATGAAGAATTTCTTCTTACTTTTTTTTTTAACAGGCTGCCACTTTTGATTAACAAATTCAGCACACTTGGGTCCTAGTTAGTAGATCCCTTTGTGCTACCTGAAAACATCACAAACACCCAAGGTAGTTGGTGGGAATCGAACCCACGGCCTCTGTACTAATAGGCTAGCATCGCTACCAATCATCCACAGCGTCAATAACCATAATCACACTTATCGTGTTTGATGTTTTTCGCCTTCAGATTCGATATTTTGTAACAGATTAAAGAAAATTTTACCTTTTTGTCTTTACGCTATTGCAATTAGTCGAATTTAAAGGCGTAAAACGCCAAACACAATAAGGGTGACTATTGCCAATATTATTGCATATTTCCTTCAAAAGTATGCGGTTTTCAATGATTTTGATTTTTAAAGTATCACCTTCTTCTAATAAGTATATCGTTATATCTATGATATTTTTATCTATTATGAATTGTCTAATAAAAATGGTTAAGGTATCTAAAAAAGAAGTTTTATATCCCCTATACGTTTTCAAATAGCGTTAAATTAGTCATTGCAGTCATTTTAAATAGTGCCAAGCAATTTCAATTTTACCAAATTTTATATCCCTGAAATTTAGTTCGAAAAATTTATTAGCAAACCTCTACGTGGCAACCATTATTCAATTGTGTCATTTCTCACAAAAAGTACAATAACATCAACAATTAAACAACAATAAAGACATGTGTAATTTTTTATAATATTATTTTCGTTGATGTCTGTATGTATGCATGTATTGTTATTTTGATGTTCTTGATATTGTAACACAACTAAGATAGTGTATATAATATGTAGTAGGTTTGTGTACATTTCAGAGCTTCTTTTTTTTATATATGGCTTTATTAATGTTTTGTACAAATATGAATATACACATACATACAGATGTGCGTATATTCCTAGGAATATGTAGGCGCTTTATTTCGATCTATTTTTAGATTTTGTATTTTATTTACAGATGTATGGCTGTGTGTATGAATGTATGAAAATAAAAAGCACTTGCGTTTAACGTTTTTATTTGTTTTTGGAACTGATTATCTTTTGGCTGCAATCTCTAAAATAAATATTTACATATATGTACATATGTATGTACATATATGAATATATTTATTTATTTTTAACTATCTATTTTTATTAATAAACTATATACATACATACATACATACTTATACATATTTAAACAGTTTAATGAAGGGTCTTAAAAAACTGTTTTTTACACATATTTTTGTTGTTTAAATTTGTTTATTTCTTGATCATTAAATGAAAAATGACACTTTTTATGAGCAATTAATTACATTGTACAATAAAACGTCGTGTGATTCTGGAGACGTAAGGGCTATTTTGATATATTACATCTTTGTTTAATTTTGAGCTAATGAATTGCTCAGCACATTTATGAATACATCAACTTTCCGCTGATCTAAACACCTTTTGGGAATGTGTAAGTTACAATATTATGAAAATCGGCAAACTTATATACATACATATCGCACCCTAAATACAGAAGGGTCACAACTCAAAATACTAAAATTTTCAGGAGAGACAAAAAAGTGTTCATCGTGCAGAAGCAACACACTTAACATAAAAATAGTCATAACTGTATTTTTCCAGTTAAAGAAGATAGTGATGTGAAAGAAATTTTTACAGTTGCTAGAGATGTGTAATCTGAATTAATTTATGGAAAAAGTCAGTTTTGGAAAATTTTGAGTTGTGACCCTTTTGTATTTAGGGTGCGATATGTAGTTAATTATTATAGGTATATTATATAATAATTAACTACATATCAATATAACAACGTCATAACGGAAAAAATTATAAACCGGCAGAAGAATTTCATATTTACAAATGTAAAAAAACTTTTATTAATTATTTTTATTTTTTTTATTTTAAGCAATAATATTGAACTTGATTCGTATTTTTATAAAATAATAACTTTGAAACTATTTAGTTATTTTTTTAATCAATATTTCGATATCCTCTGGATAATTTTTTCGGGATAATAATTAAAATGTAATTATAATTTATTAACAATGACAAAATTTGTAAATTATAGAAAGTTAAATATTTTTGTTGTTTTGTTTTTATTTAAAAATTAATTAATTTTTATATAAAAAAAAACAAAGTGTTTAACTTTCTATAATTTAAACATTTTGTTATTGTTAATAAATTATAATTACATTTCAATTGTTATCCTGAAGAAGATATCCAGAGGATATCGAAATATGTGTTGATAAAATAAATAAATAAATAAATAATTTTATAGTTATTATTTTATAGAAATAAGCCTCAACTTCAATATTATTATTATTATTTTTAACTTAAATTTTTATGACTTTCTAAACATTTTTTATTATAATTTTTTTTTGTACGATCTAAAGTTTTTAATAAATTCCGTGGCCAAATCTGTAAGATGAACGAAAAAATCACTAAAGGTGCGTTCACACTTATCAAATATTTGCCCTGAAAAGCGTAACCACTAAATACTAATGAAACATATTTTTGTTCAGATACGTGTTTATTTAGTAAAACAATTTCATACAAAACTAGTAGAGAGTGTCATGAATCCAATATTATTCGAGACTATTTCACTTAATAAATACATTTTTGAATTAAAAAGTTTTTTTTATTAGGGTTTAGTGGTTACGCTTTTTTGGGCAAATATTTGATAAGTGTGAACGTACCTTAAGTCGATTTTGATATTTTTATAAAAAATTTCACAAATACAATTGAGAAATAGGACTTGGATTTTCGGATTACTTAGGTCCCTAGCTAAAAACGAAATAAGTTGAATATGAGTGACAAGGAAGGATTTGGCCAAAAATGGCCAAAATCTATCAAAGATGACCGAAAAAAATCACTAAGTCGATTTTGATATTTTTATAAAAAAAAATTCACAAATACAATTGAGAAATAGGACTTGGATTTTCGGGTAGCGTAGGTCCGAAAATCTAATGTGATCTAAAAAACATATGACGTATAGTTAAATATGGCAGTGATGGCACTTAAAAACATATTTAACTTTGAGTTAAGTATGTCACGACGTTATCTCTTACGTCAAATATATTTAAATCGGCATATTTATCTTCACACACATGGAACTTGAACAACGTGCACATTCAACAGCTAAAGTCCAACAAAACAGTTCTCTTCATCTTGTGCTACATCACCAGAACGGTTATGGGTAATTGCATGTTTGTTTGTGTATTCAAGAAGCTAGTTAAATACATACATATATGTAGATATAATCGTCAAATAGTTTCACAAACATTTTCATCAAAGTCCAGATTTGATGACATTCTAAAAATACTTTTCATGCTAGTTGCTTACACAACTTAAGGTACGGCCACAGTTATGAAATATTTGCGCAAAAAAACGTAACCGCTAAATACTAATGAAAACCCTTTTAATTCAAACAAATGTTTATTAAGCTAAATAGAACAATATTAAATTTTATAACACGGTCTATTAGTTTTGTATGGCATTGTTTAGTTAAAAAACACGCATTTGAACAAAATATTTTTTATTAGTACATATTTAGTGGTTACGCTTTTTTCGGCAAATATTTGATAAGTGTGACAGTACCTTTAGTCACACATTTTATAATTAGCCTTTTTCGCTAAAACGGCTAAATACAAACCATAAAATATATTTGCAGTTCAATTTAAGTGAAAATATTTTCTTATTGTTATAAAAAATGTAAATTAAATTAGTTTTTACATATTGGCAATACCGTTTGGCTGAAAAGTTATGAAATTATATTACAATAACGCAAACATTACAAACGCACAATATTATTACACTTATAAATAACAAAATTGCATTCATTTGTTCCATATACATATGTGTATGCATATGTATGTATGTATGTACATATCTATATACATATGAAACAAAATTTATTTCTATAACAATAATTTTCCACGTTTTTACCGTAGTGCAAATAATGTTGCTTGTTGTTATTGTGCTGTTTTTTTGTTATTGTTATTTTTTTTGTTTTGTTTTTTATATTAAATAATTTGCGTTTCTGTCGCTGCCACTGTTGCTTTTTATTTTATTCCAATGTCAATGAAATGCCGCCATGACCTTTAAAAAATAAAATTAAATAAAAAAAAACTATTTTTGTTATTGCATTAAATAATAACGAATATACATAAGTAATACATACATACATACGTGCATACATACATGCAAATATAACTATAGTGCACAAGAATCAGCTGCTGTACATAACACCACATCTTTGTTTGCAAGTATTAGATAAGAGAAAAAGTTAAATATACAGGGTGGCGCAGAATGAGCTATATGCTTTAAATGGTTTATAACTTTTTTATTTATGCGATTATTATAATTTTTTTTTTAAATACAATATGTTATTGGGGAAATTTTTGCAATTAGTCTGTGTTCACACCATGAAAGTCTTATTTTTAAGATTCTTATATATTCTTCTTTGAACTATCTTCGGCGTTCACACAATGAAAGTCTTATTGTTGGCGACATACATATATGTATGTTGTGCATAGTTGTGTGTAGGAATGTGTACGTTACGAATGAGAAAGCAAAACGTATCGACAGTACATCATAGAATGTACTCGTTTCAGTTCCCCTCGCCTCTCTTGCCTATAAACTAGCAATCTTAAAAATAAGGCTTTCATGGTGTAAACACAGACTCTGCTTTGAGAAATGATATTCTGTAAGTGATGTCCATTTTCTGCTTCGCACATACGTGCTCTTTTTAGCATAATTTCCATAATTTTTCGCAAAATTTCGGGTGTAATAGCCATGATTTCATTTCGAATGTTGATTTTTAGTTGGAGTATTGTTTTTCGTTTGTTAACGTACACTTTCTTTCAAATATCCCCAAAGAAAACTGTCAGGAACTGTTAAATCTGGTGAACGTGGAGGCCAGTTAAAATCGCTTGTGCGATAATTGTGCTGTGTCAATACAGTAGACTGCTGGTTTGAAAAATAAAATGCAAGTATTTTTGTACGTTGTTCGATTGTCTAATGATTCATAATTAATTCCCAAAGTCTTCTTCACAAAATGCTGAAAAAATAAAGAAAGAATATCTAATAATTAAAAAAGTTATAAAGAATTCAAACCATTTCGCTCATTCTGCGCCACCCTGTACATACATATTTACATGTCTACATGTACGAGACAGGCTGTCGTTATCAAAAAGAAAACAATTTAGCCTCCCATCATAATCAGTATCGTTTATTTTTTCTATTAAACATCGTTACACCGATGGGGCAGTCAGTGGAAGTAGTTAACACGAGACTATGAAACGGAAAGTTCCGAGTTCGAATCCATCATATATATTTTTATTCGGGCCAGCACTGAGGGGATGATACCTACATTAGCAGTGAATAGTGCTGGAACTAGAGAGGAGGGGATAGTATGGAAAGGACAGAAGATAGAGAATTTTTTGTAACTATTTCAACCTTTTACTTCCCCGGCTTATTTTCGCTACAGGGTTTACGAAGGAAGGAATCGAATTATTCTGATTAGCATTAGCGTATAGTTGTATTAGATTTGCATATTCTCTGTTTTCTCATTTTTCTTTATGTGTCCTCTCAATACTTTAGGAGTTATACCCTGAGTACTGCTCCTACCTAACCCTGAAATATCATTCATAGTTTTGTGAGATATACAAAACGTAAACATGAGTCGTCAAAACGACAAAGAATGATATTCCAGGGTTAACAAAATGTTTTATTACAGTGTTAGTTCAAAGTTTCCCCTTTTCTCAACTGGTGCTCTCAAGAGTCTGATCATTCATTGTATTGGATTGCCACCGTGGTATTATTGCTATATGTTTAAATTCAATTAAGGACTTTCTCAAATTCTCTTAACAAATTGGAGTAACTTATTTATTATTATTTTTTTTTAATGAAATTTTTTATTTGACATATTTTTATAATTCTATTTTAAATGAAATTTATTTGTTGATGGTTAAGCAATGTCTATATGCCTTTCAGTGGTGCTTTACCAAATCATCAGTAGACGTCAACCATAGTTTTGAAATAAATTTCATTTAAAATTGAGAATTATGACAATATGTCAAGTAAAAAAATTTCATAACAGTTTAACAGTTTTGTGGGTGCTGTTGGATGAAGTAGTAGAACACGAGACTATGAAGCGGAGGGTCGTGAGTTCGAGCCCGCGCTGAGTCATGAAATATTGTGTTGAATTCTTCTAAACAGCATTAGTGCGTGGTTGTGTTAGTTGTTGCCAGCCTGTTTCAATGATGAAGGCATAGTCACTGGTCACTGAACATAATTGGCAGCGACTGACACTATCATGTACTAAAAGCAGAGTAACAGCACCTACCTTCGTCGGCCCTGTAGCAAAAATTAGCCGGCGAAGTAAAAGGTTGGAATAGCTACAAAAAAAAACTGTCTATCTTCTCATCTTTCCTAATCTGTCGCCTCAATAATATCCCCTCGTTTTCAGTTCCAGCGCAATGCATTGCATATATAGGGGTCATCCCCTGAGTTCTGGTCCTACTCATAAAAAAAAAAAAATCACTATCGATTTTGAACTCACGCAGACGATTTTATGCTGTTCTGCAAATCACGCGATTTTACGGTTTTCGGCGTGGTTTTATTTTCGAAAACACGAGAAAACAGCTGACTTTGATATTTGGCTTTGTTTGTTTATTTTTTTACAGTCTAAAATAAAAAGTAATAATGAAGCAATTAAAAATGGCGGGGCCTACTATACGAGCCGCAATTGAGCTAAGAAAACAGCATTTATAAAATGAGCGAGTTAAAAACGTCATTTACGGGAATTATTAAATCCTATGGATACAAGCGAACCCTTGTAAGTAAGAACAACCTCAGCAATATCTTCGAAAAAATAAACCAGCTGACCGCTAAAGAGAAAAAGTAAATCACGAACAATTGTAAACAAAGCAAAACATTTTTTTACTAAACATGCAGCGTCCTTAGAAATTTTTTAAAATTTTTGTTTTAATGTGCATAAAATCTTATTTTATTACAAAAATAAATAAAAAATACATCATATAACATATAAAATAACTTTTTTAATAAATTCAAAACGAATTTCCTAGAAAAAATGGCCAAGTGATTTCAAATTGATAGTCATTTAGCAGATCGGTTTTAAATCGCGTGATTTCAATATTTTTTGTGCGCAGAACACCTTTTGCGTGATTTGAAATCACTTTGGCAAAAAGTGATTTTCAGAAAACCCCTGATAGTGTAGAAAAATGAAATAGATTCATATGGAATATAATTTATTTGTTGGGTTGGTTTTGTGTGTTTCAAAGCCTACAAAATAATTTGTAATTTGTGTTCTCATTAAAGTTCGAAATGTTAATTGCCTAAAATAGTTTTTCTTTATAAAACGTGAATGTACATTTTTTGGAGGTTGCAGATTTGAACTTGTGTCTGAAAGAAAAGTTCTTTTCTTAATAATAGTTTTTATTTATTTAAAACCAAGGAACCTCATCCGAGGTCTAGATATGTGTATATAGCTCGTTCAATAACTCCGTGCTTGAACGGCCACATTGAAATTCCGTAAACCACTTTTTTACCATGGGAATGAATGTTGCAGAGTACCCATCATTTTTATCAAAGTTGGCCTTGGTTTTTCCGCAAAAAAATAACGTTTAATAAACTCTCGATTTTTAAATTTTTTTTCTCTCAAAACTTGCGGTCGTCTGCCGAACACAAACTATATGCCGTAACTCGTTCAAATTTTGACAGGGGCCAACTGACTAGACTTGTACCGAACTCTTTCATTAGCTCGTTTTTGACAAGAACCTTTAATCAAACCAATGTAATTTAAATGGGTTTGATCATAGGTTCTTGTCAAAAACGAGCTAATGAAAGAGTTCGGCACAAGTCTACAACTGACAGTGGCCTGTTGACAGAAGCTGTGTTGCCATTCGAATTAAGCGAAAAGTAAAAGAAGTCAGGGACTTATTATGCCGCTCCCGTATATATTCAGCATCCATTTGAAAATTAAACGACTTTAACAAAACAGTATAGGCATAAAATTGCATTCATCAAACATTTTGATTTATGTGTAGTAAGAATTTTAACGAGCATTTTATATTGCTATATTAAATTTGAATTAAGATTCTATAGGCTAATTGTTCGAAATTTTAATTTAAATCTCAGAAAGACATGATAAATATTCCAAGGCACAAAGGCAAGTCAACATCAGTTGACTTGCCTTTGTGCAAGTCAACTGAAGAAAAAATAATCAAACGGTAACACGGGTATTATAACAATAAAATGTTAACATCAGGTTGATACAGTTCCCGTATTCTTTTTCACAATAAAATTTGTGTAAATAGGAACTGTTATCACATTCAACTAAGCCACCTAATAAGTGGTGACAAACACAATACACATGAGCACTGATGATGAAAGGGTTGCGTCTTTCGAAAACAGCTGTTCTGCTCTGCTGTGTAAGTTGAATAAAACTGATGTTGACTTGCCTTGGAATATTTATCATGTCTTTCTGAGATTTAAATTAAAATTTCGAACAATTAGCCTATAGAATCTTAATTCAAATTTAATATAGCAATATAAAATGTTCGTTAAAATTCTTACTACATACAAATTTAAGCTATGGCTTGAGCTACCCAATAATAAAAATTGGAAAAAAAAACGTTCACATGTACTTAAGTATAAAATTCAAACCAAAAAAGTTTGACTTAGGTATGATGGAACAAAAAATTCAGAAAAATGGGACATGAAGAAAAAATAATCAAACGGTAACACGGGTATTATAACAATAAAATGTTAACATCAGGTTGATACAGTTCCCGTATTCTTTTTCACAATAAAATTTGTGTAAATAGGAACTGTTATCACATTCAACTAAGCCACCTAATAAGTGGTGACAAACACAATACACATGAGCACTGATGATGAAAGGGTTGCGTCTTTCGAAAACAGCTGTTCTGCTCTGCTGTGTAAGTTGAATAAAACTGATGTTGACTTGCCTTTGTGCCTTGGAATATTTATCATGTCTTTCTGAGATTTAAATTAAAATTTCGAACAATTAGCCTATAGAATCTTAATTCAAATTTAATTTTGATTTATGTATGTATAAGAGCCGTCAATATGGCAATGAGAAGAAGAATTTAAAAAAAGTATAGGTACAAATTGCATCCTTTTTTAAATATGTATATATATGTAAATAACGCTTTAAAATTCTAGTTTCTTTGATATGAATAGGGTTGCCATTTCCAATTTTAGAAAAGGAGTACAACAACCTTAATAAAGGAGGACACTTGACTCAAAAAATAGGACTCTTTTTTTTTGCCTAAAATTCAAATACAAAAATCAAAAAACTCAATAAAATATACAAAATTACTTTTTTATTTTAATTAATATTGAGCTTGAGGCTTATTTTTATAAAATAATAACTATAAAACTATTTATTTTATAATTATATCAATATTTCAATATCCTCTGGATATCTTCTTCAGGATAACAATTTAAAAATTATTTATAATATTTCAACAATAACAAAAATAATACAAAATTACTTATTTTTATCAAATTTTTTCAAATATTCATAAAGTGCTTGACAATTCATACAGTGATGCCAACGCAGTCTCTAACGCGTCACATATAGCCCTTTTTTGTTCAAAACAGTGATTTTTACTGACTGTTTCACAATTTCGAACGAAAATTGATTCCTACGAAATCTGTGTTATTTGTAAATTACTTTGGGTGTTTTGTTTTTAAAAATTTAGCTTGGCTACTTATGAGCGAAAATGTAGCAGTTTTGTTATTTTGAAAATGTAAAAGCAGCAAAAAGTAGGACAACCCCGGACACTTGTTAAAAAAGGAGGAGGACGGAACCCCGACGATATAAAAAAGAGGACGGTGTCCGGGGGAAAAGAGGACGGATGGCAACCCTAGATATGAATGATGTATAGAAAATAAAATAAAAATTTTGAATTTAGTTCTAATATAAATCTTCCCTACTACAACGCGTTGGCCATAATAGCCACCAAATAGTTTTGTTTAGATTCCCAGAAACGAATGATTACAAATATGTGCATACTACATATGTATGTATGTTAGTATATCTAGATATACATATGTATGTACATACATATACATATGTGTGTATTTATTTACAAATGTTTATAAGAAGCGTCTCCAAGTCTAATCAACTAAACACAAAAAACGCCTTCTGGTTTTCTGTTTCATGCACTCGTACATGTTTCATACAGCATGATTTTTTTAACACACATCTACATACATACATACAGTACGGCCCGGGTATATATACATACTTGATTTAATTTTGCTCCTATTTTATTTTTGTATTTTTCCTAATTTATTTACATTATTATATACCCTTGGTAACAACACATTTTAAATTGTACCTACAAAAACAAAAAGGATCCTTATCAAAGCTTGTATCGATTTTTATTAAAAATATTAGAAAGTGAGAAGGATGGAAATGTACGTGCATACATAAATACATATATACTATATATGTATATGTATGTATACAAATTACAGGAACATTTTGTAGAGTATAAGAACAACGCCTTAGAATTATAAATTAACTTGAAAAATTGTTCATCTTGACAGTAGCGGCTTATTTTTTATTCGAATTGATATACATAGAAATATGTATGTATGTATATTTAAGCCTACATAGTCACTGGTAGAACACATGCCCATTGCGTGCTTACAGTTCTTAAGAAAATAGACACTTAAAATGCTTTAAGAAAACATTTCTTTTAAAGTCATAAAATAATATTAAATCCTGTAAAAGATCTGTAAAGGGTCGTTGCAAGCTCTTTAAATTTATTATATAAAATCCTACACGCTCTAATCAGAAAAGATTTCTCAAATGTAGTGTTATTTATCCTAGATATGATCACTTGATGATTACTAAACTGAAAACTTCACATAGGGGTCGGACTTAATAATGAGATAAAACCTTATCAAAGTTCTCCTATGCTCCTTTAAAAAAATGCATTATTTAAAAAAAAAAAAAAATGGAAAATGGTTGACCCTAAAGGTGGGATGACCTTTCCGCTAAATTTTAATGTCTAAAAAATATTATTTGAATTTTCAAACTGCTATAAGTTTTTAATGAATCAACCGATTGCTACGTGATAAACGTTGCTTCATTTAATTTTTCGGGAAGAGTGACTGGCCAGATATATAATTTCGGAGTTTTAAAAAAATCACTTGTTTTTAGTTTTGTCTTTCACGATATCTCATTAAATTGTCAACCGATTTTTAGCAGCGGTTAGTGGCGACAGATGTGGTTTTACAATGATTGGTTTGTGGAATCGATACATAAAGCCGTTCAAAAGTTATTAAAAAAAATACAATACAAATTTTTTGGAGATTTCTCGAAATCTATCGGTCCGAATCGGATCTAATTAACAGGAAATCTTTAATAGAACTCTTCGAAACGCGAGTTGTTTGCTTCTATTCGGTCCAGCCATTCAAAAGTTATAGGCAGGTCACATACCCACACAAATTGATACAGACATAGCGACTCCTTCTCAAGGGTAGTCAGGAAAGCTTCCCAGGAACTTAAAACGTCGAGATCGAATAAAAAAATCCATTTTCTCGACTTGATCGAAATTTTCATTTTTCTTGGCGGAAAATTAAAAATTCAACCAAAAATAATAAGAAAACAACAATTACGCACGTTTTTCTTTCCAAAGCAGCGATAATTTTTGCTTCATATGCTGTGAATAAAAAAAAAATAAGCTCTCAATCTTACAGCGACTTTCATTTCGTTAAAAATATTGTGATAAAAAATAATAAGTCAAAATGAGTTTATTAAATTTTTCAAACAAAACAGAAATTGTATGATTATGCATTGTTTCGAGATAATGAAACTATCAGGCATGTCATGAATTCTGTTCGGAATTGATATGATTCCGTAGTTACGATTCCGATCGGCATGGTTTAAGCTTCTATAGATTCCGTCCGGTTTCATTAAACCACAGAAAAATGTGAAACCAATTTTTATGTATTAAATGTGGCAACGCAAGAACGAATATAGCAAAACAAAAAAACAGCTTTTCTTGATTTGCACTTCGATGCTTGCCCCTACGAAAGGCAATATGTTTAAAAATTTTTTTAAAATGCAAAAATAAATGTTAAAATTCTTCTGTGGCAATGTTTTTTATTATTTTATTCTGTTTTGTGCAGTTTCGTAGTTTTACGTGCTGCCACTAGAATTTTTTTTTTGAAAAACTCACTAGAATAAGAACACGGCAACACTAAATAAACAAATTCCCTATTTTCTTTTATCTTTGAGGGAGTATTTAGAAAAATGTAAATTTTTTGTTAAATTTGAATCAAAGAAAAATTATTTTAGAAAAATAAGCAAAGAAACAACATAATTTACAAGTAAAAAGGTATCATGAGTACTTTGTGCACCATGAAAATGCGTAAAATATCAATTCCATATAGAAAATTGAAAGTGGTTTCATTCCGAAAATTTTTTTTAGAACACTTTTTCCATAGAAGTAAAATGCGGAATCAATTCCACTTCCGAACGGAATTTATCTCTGTGACATGGCTGTATATTTTTATATGAAAATATTTAGAGAGATGCTCCCTTCCAATAGCTTTGATAAGCTTTCTCAATTTTCCATTTCGGCAAAGAAACTAAATAATCCAAACATTATTTATTTTTTGGTATAATAATTATTTTTTCCAATTCAAGGAATTATAGATAATGGAGTAATTCAGAGATTATTTGCCGATATTTTAAATAAAATTTTATGGAGGTAGAAATATTGACACTTGAATTAGTGTCATATGTGTATTAATAAACATGAATGTACATTTTTTTAATAACAAAAAGCTGTTGATCCTAGCTGCCGATGTCCACATCCATCGGCAAAGAGAAAATATACATAATTGCAATAATAATATATGTAAATGTAATAAGTTCTCAGATTCTATTTTGTTAAAAATATTGGCTAAGTGGTTGATATTCCTAATGGCTAATACCATCATGAAAATAATTTAAATTTTTATTTATTTATTTTTTTGTTTATTTCATTTAATCGAGCCCATAGGGCCATATATGATTAATAAAGTTGGATACAAAAATAACGAAAGGTATTATAATATTTTCTATACACAAACATTTATATATCTATTATTATATATGGATATATCTTCGAGTAATACTAAAACTCATTGGAAGAAAAATAAAATTAAGTAGAAATTCACATTCCAAGTTGGACATTAACATGGTACGGGAGGAAAATACAATATCTTGTGTAATTAGTTCAAAAAACATCATACAGCATACGTTTGAAACTGGCAAAAGGAAGGTCAAGTCTTCGTAGTTCAGTAGGCAAATCATTAAAGAGCCTACATGCTCTCACTACAAAAGATTTTTCATACACAGAGTTACGTATATGAGGAATGATTAGTTGAGGATTACGAATTGACCTCGAAAACTGAAATAGTTGTTTCAAGCATGGATTTGAATCGGACCTTATAATATTATAAAGAGTGAGAAGAGTTCTCATTTTAACGAAGTCGTTAAAAGAAGACTTTAATTTAATAAAAATTCTTAAAAAATAATTTGCAAATTGCACATTTTAACTTGAGCCTGAATAAAAAATGTAATAAGTTCTCAGATTCCATTTTGTTAAAAATATTGGTTAAGTGGTTGATATTCCTAATGACTAATTAGTACCATCATGCAAATAATTTGAATTTAATACAAATTCTTAAAAAATAATTTGCAAATTGCAGATTTTAACTTAAGCCTGATTAAAAAATTCTCATCTTAATAATACATATTTGTATTTATATGTCGTCACCTAAAATGCAAAAGGGCGTAACTACACTTAGTTTTTTTTTTACAGGAGAAGCAAAAAACGTTATAACTTTTAAACTACAAGAAGCATTAAATCCAAATTTTGGAAATTAAAATGATAAAAATCTTTGTTTTTAAGCAATTGCGAAAAAACAAAAAGGCTTAACTATAAGTTGAATATTTTCTGAAACCAAAAGTGCTTAACTACCATACAAATTTTGAGCAAAATTTTAAACCTTTTACAGTGCATGAAGTTTTGTATCAGGAATACAGAAACGGGTCTAAAGAATAACTCAAATTTTATTTTGAAAAAAAAAAATTCAGTGCAAAAAGATAAGCTTTAATAAGTGATTTTAAATGAAGCACACAGTGGTATTTAGAAGTTTTGTTTCGGAAATATCTCTGTCAAACTGAACTACACTTCTATTATCGATGTGCGAAGTTTCATCAAATTAAAATAAGCCGTTTAGAAATTAGAGACTTATTTCCCCCAATTTTTTATTTCAGCCACTGGTTTTTGGTTTCAAAATTTTTACACCATGTAGTTAAGCCCTTTTGTTTTTAGTGAATAGAATCGCTGCTGTATAGGTATATGTATGTATTTTCAGTTGCTTCATCATAATCAATCAAAAAATAAGTTCCAAATATTGCGTTAGTTACGTCATTTTGCATATCAGGTGACGATATGTATGTATAGTATATATGTATGTATGTACATATTTAAATATATACATATATGTACATACATACATATGTATCTACATCATCAAAAAGTACCAGTAATAAAATTTTTTATTTAGGTACACTTAAAATGTTTTGCCACAACTTTTTATTAATTTTAGAAAAATATTTGTCAAGCAATGGAAGAGATTTAATAAAACGTTCAAAATATTTGTATTTGTAAACACATGAAATTGTTCTTGTTTCCCTAGAGGGGAGTTCATCAACGTAACTTTTGGCCCTGACTTTTTTTGTTTTGTTTTGTCATATAAATACATACATACATGCATACATATGTATGTATATATGTTTGCATGCGTATACATACATACATACATACATATCTGCCCAGTCAGCTTTTTATGAAATTAATGATCACATTCGAGTCTTGTTCGACTTCATCGCACGATTAAAATAAGCATTTATACGCTAATTTTCGAGTCATTCGGGAGAAAATGGGACCCTATCCGCGACTCTTCTAGAGGAGTCTTTTATGATTCGCGCTTCTGATCAATTTCGACTCATTTTCGAGACAGTTTGTGGAAGTTCTTTATACATATATATATTTTTTTGTATTTTACTGCACGAGCTTGCTGTTTGTGTTTGTTTCTTTTAATCACTTTCTAAGTATTTCTGGGAATCATTTTCGAGTCTTATTTTAAGCTCAGAACTGATTAATCAGTTTTTGATCACCTAAGGTACTCGAAAAAGACTCAGTTTGGTAAAACAATCTTCCACATGCTGACTGGGTGGCTGCATTTAATTTATATGTATTACAATTAATATGTGTATAAACAAAATTACTAATAATTAAAAAAAAAACAAATTATTTCATAAGAATTTAATATACTTTTCTGCTGCTTAGAGTGTAACAATGAAATGGTTGGTTTTTTCGGTCGGTTGCTTGGCCTTTTGGATGAAAGTACACTAGGGTTTTATTTAACATTCGAACCAATAAAAAACAATGATTAAAACAGCGGTTGTAAAAATGATGTCAAAGATTGCTGCAAACACAACGGAAGGGCGGACGATATTCATCATTCATTAAATATGTATAACAAAATGATATTTACAGTTCTTTGCACCCACTTCATTTGTCATTTGTTTATGTAGTACAACAACCGCAATAATATATTTCGCCATACAATATTCTCCCGTTACACTGACCCCAAAAGAGAAAATGAAATTAAAGTAGAGAGGACGTATGCATGTATTTTTTTTTTGTTCTTTATATATAGCAGCAACATTCCGATCTTTCGTTGTTCATGTCTTAATTTTTGGCTGATGATAATGGGAGAAGAGTCGCAATTTTCGCAAATTCTTTCGCCTGCCGTATCATAATACAGTAGATATTTCAGAATAACATCGTGGCTTTATATAGCTGAAGGAAACGCACAACGGATTGAATGACATCGAAGCTTTAAAAGAAATCATGTAGTTCAATATCGGAGCATCCTTCGACTCAAGAATGCAATAAACTTATACATTCGTTGCGGAAGTATCGATTTAATATGGATTCCAGGACATCAGTTCATATCTTGCGAGGTTGGGAACATTAATGACCAACATCACACTAGAAATCACCAGCTATTTAAATTATTCAAAAAAGAACTAAAAGAATGGACAAAAAAAGTTCTAAGATTAAATATGCCACTTAAGAAATTGGTTAACATAATAACAGGATATACAGAGTTTAAAAATCAGCTGATTCTTCCAGCTTTTAGTCAAATTAGGTGACAAGTATTTTATTCTGAAACTATACGTACAAGATAAAGAATGTAATAGGAATTCGAATTGGAAAGACTAAGGCCTAAATTTTGTAAATCTTTACGTTAAAAAAAATTTAAAAATTTAAAAATTTATTTATGTTTCGTACTCAGTTTGTTCACCGAACAAACGTACTGACATTATTGCCTTTCAAAATGCTTAAAATTTTTATGAAAAATAGAACAAAGAGGGTAAATATATTCTAAAAATATTATTTTTTGGACATATACATTTCGCTAATGCAAAGTGATTTACAACAAACTTACGGCCTTAAGAAAGTGCATTAAGGAAAATAGTTTCTTAATATAAACAAACTCAAAGGTACTTCGTTTTACTTTCGATATCCTCAATTTCTTCAGAGAGCGCACAATATACCTATCACTAGGACATACATTTGTATGTGTAGATCGTTGGTTGGGTTGAGACAATCTTGGTGCTCTTGTTTTCAACTTAACCTAACCCAACATTGCATACATATTTATTATGTGAATTGGAATAAACATGATTTAGTGTTTACAAACAATTTGCCTTTCATTTTAAATTTCTTTTAACCTTTACCTATTTATTTTTATTATATTTGTGTTTATGAAACATTCGAGAAGTAGGTACCTAATTGCCTAAATGACGAATGCGAATATTTACTTATTCGACGATACGAATCCAAATCCACTTATCACTAGTATGTATGGAATTACATACATATATATTCAAGTAAGCCTTCTTTCAATATTTTATGAAGGCTTTGTTGTGAAATTAATACCTATGCTACCAAACTGAGATATTTATCTTTACCACCCTTTTTTATTTATTTTTTGTGTTATCTCTCCGTTTACATTTACGATTTGGTGTGATATATTTTGGGCAAAACTTTTCATTTTGTTTTAATTAGAACGTGAAATGTTGATTTTTTTTTTAATTTTTTTTGTCGGCCTTGCTAAAGTTCAAATACCCCACTGTGTTTGTTATTATTCTTGTTTTGTATATATTGCGCCGTGTTGTTGTTGGTTTTTAAGTTTTTGTAAATGCGCATGATTTTTGTTGTTGTTCTGCTGCTGTTGTTTTGTGTACAATATTCTGAATTTATTTGCTCTTGTTGTGGCATTGTGTGTTTGTTTGTTTGCTATTGCTGTCAATTCTTTTATTGTGTTTTACTTTGTTGTTGGTTGTGTTTAAATTCTGTTTTCTTTAAAAAGTTTACGTTTGACACAAAGAAATTGTTTTGTTTTTTTTTTTTTTGTTATAGCATGTTTAATTTGTCTCGGAAGTTTGTGTTGTTTTTGTTATTGTGGTAGCTGCAGCGCCAACGGCAGCGGTTTTACTACGTTTTTTGTTTGTTGTTGTTGTTGTGGTTAAAGAATGAGTATTTGCATTTTTGTATGTTCGCTCCCTACTCTCTTTCTGTCCTTTTTCATGGTAATTTTTTTTCTTAATTTTCGGCAGCATTAAATTTTTGTTAAAAGGGGTAGGTCAGTGTAGCTTTAGGTTATGCAGACAGACATAAAGGCAGACTATCTGCCAGCCAGACAGCAAATAATTGTCTTCTGCCTATTAAAAGTCATTGTACCTCTTACACATAATGCTAGGATTGTATTTTTATTTACTTATTTTTTGCTTTGTATGCAATATTTTTTATTTATAAAATTATTTTAATTTATTGCACATAAATTATAAATTTATTTTCGAGTTCAAAAACCTTTTTCAATATATTTTGCATTCAATGCATAAATGAGAGATGATTTAATTGTAATAAAAACGATTCTGGCTTTTATACATGCTACCAATATATCGATGGTCACCAGTAGAAAGGCCCTAACTAAACAATTGTAACTTTACAGAAGAAAACAAAAACATAGCTGAAACTGTATTGATCATATAGAATGGAAACTGTAATTATGATTTTCTTGTAAAGTCGTTATACCTACACACATACATATGTGATACCTACTATTGCTCTAAATTTTTGTGATGAATCACTGAAAAAGTCAATTTCTTAAAAATACGGTTAGGGCCTTTCTACTTGTGACCATCGATAGATTGTACCTGCTTCTTAAATTTGTAATAAATTAAATTAATAACATAGTATTATGTTAATTAAAGTGAATATACAGTTCATGTTGTGATTATCAGCTGATGTCTTCCGAATTGTGGAATTCATGTTAATTTCCTTTTATAAGCTTATACCCAACAAACATATTTACATGTTTCATTTTACAAAACATATATTATTCATTTATACAATTAATTGGCATAAAGGCTATCAGCTCATTTTCCAAAACACAATAAATGAATAAGGAAATACCTACGTAGTAAAAATTCAAATAATATCCAATAAATTTACTTAATTGTTCACTCTTGTAAATTTACAACATATCGCACACGTTTCCTATAACGAAATTTAAAAATGTCATAGGTATATCACAATGACTGCCTATATAAAATAATGTAAGATATTTTACAGTGAACAGATATGACTACTATATCGAGTCATAGCCGCCAAAAAAAGCTTAAGCGGCAAAAAGTAAATTTAACAGAAGTATTTTTTAATTATTCACGGTTTAAATGGAAGTAGAATCTCAATATTGGACACATAGGATTGTAATGGATTGTAATATTTAATGTTAATGGTTCTAATGAATTTCCTATAATATAATGCATGTTTCTGAAGATTAAGATATTCCAGATGTAGTGAAAAATCAGTAATTATTGTAATTATTGTCCTTAGCAAGATGTTATTTAACTGTTTTATTGATATTCTTGGATTTTTGACACTAATTTTGCTTTATATGAAAAAGTAAATTTTAGCTTAACTGACACTTTGCAGTTACAAAAAAATGTAAACAAATTAAAAATTTAAAGGGAAAATGCAGTTAAGCTAAAATTTGTTTAGCTGTGTTTCCGTAACGGTAATTAATATGACTGTGATATATTGGCAGATGGTCCAAATTATTACAAATAATCGATTATCATCAAAAAAACGATTTTCGAAGAACATGTCGCTTAAGCTTTTTTTGGCGGTTATGACTCGATATACAGATATCTATATTTGCATATGTCGTTTCGATTCAAAACGTGTAAATTGTGATATGTTTCGATAGGATAAAATTTTTTTTGTTACTACAAAAACTTCATCTTATATATTTCTTCTCTAATTAAAACAAAATTGAAAACACGCCTTCCCGCTAGTTTGAGCTTCTAGGTTATGTTAGCAGGTTGCTGGTAAAAGGAAAAGACAGTCCAGCCCACTTCGGTCCAATTATTTTGATCCCTTTGTGACATCTGTATTAAAGGAAGAGTGAATAGATAAGAGATGAGAAAGAAGTAGATGATAGTCGAAGTTAAGGTAAGAAAGATAGTAAGAAGAAGAAGATGACAAGCATTGCACACTTCATCTGGTTCTGTCCTGCTCTGGAAGAGCAGTGCCTACAGTCTCTGGGCAAGACACGCTTTAGAGACATTTCGGAGATATCAGAGATAGGACTTAGATACCTGAGTCTCTTTATTAGGAGCAGTGGCTGGTTCGGCAGCTGACTCCCCTGAGGCGTATGTGCACGACCATAAATTTTGTCCCATCTTCTTCTTCTTACTATCTTTCTTGAGCATCTAAAAAAACTATTATTTGAACTTTAAAACTGATATATGTACATGAGTTTCGAAAAACCCAGTTAGTGATCAGTTTGTGGCATCGGTCGTTAAAGCCGATTATTACAAAAAACTTAATAATAAAAAATGTTTTAATTGTTTTTCTTTTCTCACAGGAAATTTAAGTTATGATATAACTCTGAAGCACGGTTTGCTTGGTTCGATTCGATAACTAAGCAAAGTATATCTATATCAAGTAGTCGCAAGAGTACAACAACATAAAATTACAAAAACCACCGTACATTTTGTTTGTGTAAAATTCTAATCTTATGTCAGAAATTTTCTTTTATAAATTATAATATAGATATCTTGTTCACAATTATTTCCAAAAATTTAAATACTTATCGCATAGAACTTTTTTAAAACAATTTCTTTTTGTTACTTTTCTTAAACAATACACTTTTTCACAAAAATCTTTAACACAACAAATCTTTTTTGCCACTTTTGTTGAATTAATAATGTTTTTCACAATATTACAAAATATTTTTTCAACGGAATAAACAATTATGGCTCGCTACAAAAGTAAACAAATTTTGACATACGTTCAGGCAAAAACTAAAAAAAAATTTTAGTCAGCTGGGCTTTTGCATATACTTGATATAGATATACTATGAAACCAAGCATTTATTTTCTATAAACATTTATATTCTATCAAACAATTTTTTATTATGTGTTTAAATATTTTAGAACTGCATACCTACTTACAGCACAAATGAATTATTATATCATTGTTTATTTTTTAAATAAATTTTTAATTTACTAATCTTGCATTGGATATCTTTACATGACTTCTTCGAGTTATTCGAGAAGCATAAAGTTCTTTCTGCGTTAATATTAAAATCAATTAATTACTAAATCGTGCAAAATAAAAAATCAAATAATTGGATACTCTAATTATTGGACTATTTTGTGTTCAATTTCGAAAAAAAAAGTTCGCGAGAAATGTTTGCTGGGTTCATACATATGTATGGTTGCATGTGTGTATCTAATGTGTCAGATATCTTAATTGATTAGAAATGGTAATTAAAAACTCTTGTATAAAAAATAATACCGAAGAAACTTTACTTCTACAGACATACGAGTATTTATATTGTACGAGTATGACTTTGACATTGAATTTGTCAGCATTTTATACGTATGTGTGTATGTGTGCACATAAGTATGTACATATGTATGTATGTAGGTATTTATTTTGGTTTTTGGATTTATTGAACTACGAGATTTAGATAAGGCAGGTTTTTTTTTTACAAAACTTTTTTTTCTCTAAATATGTATACAAAATGTTTAAGACGTAATTTATAAAAAATATTTTATGTTTATAAACTGCTCATCTTACAAAATTTTGTATAGAAATTTGTCAAATAAAAAAAGTTTATAATCATGAAATATTGATAAGATATTAATTTTAAAGTTTATTTACTACATCTGAAAAATTTAAAAAATATAATAGATATTAAATTCTTCTGGTTTCTTGACCTCCCTTTACACTTAGAATTTTTGTTGCAGCAATTTTTGAGTATTTAATGAGGAAAAGCGAGAAGGGAATACAAATGGTATATATTCGTATTTCAGCACTCTCACATAAAATAAGAATTGCTGCAACAAAAGTTGCATAGTGTAAAACGGGACATACTCTAATATTTTTAAGCTTAAGGTCTCTTTATTTTAATGTAAAATACTTTAATTTTCAATATTTCGTCCCTAATTTGTGTGACTTCTTCAGGACATTAATTATTTTATTATTTAATTTTTTAAAATAATTAATTCCCTGAAGAAGTCCCACAAAGGAGTGACGAAATATTGAAAATTAATATATTTGAAACTAGCAGGCCCGCCTGGAAATTGATTTAATGATGGGTGGAAATTGATTTAATTGCGTTTATACCTTTTGGTAATATATGGTTACTTTGCTGTTATATAATATTTTTTGCTTTAAAGAAAAAGGCATATATGGATCTTAACTAGCTACTTGGACCCGACGTTGCCCGGCTTCCCCAACTATTCGACTTTGTACAAAAGGTTTTCATTTAATGCTTTGCATCCACCTTCTAGAAAATTGAAAACTGTATTTTCAGTATAAATATATTTAGTTTTATTTCTTTACTTAAATATTTTCGGATTATATGGACGCGGTGCGATTGACGTGGCCTATTGCTACACTCACAAACATTCGGCTTTATAATATTAGTGGGATTATAAAAATATTTGAAATGAAAATTTACTATAAAATCAATGCTTAAGATCCGACTGCTCAAGTGTATATATAGAAAGTCATATATCTTCACAGAAAATGCGAAACGAAAAAAAATACAAAATCGAGTTTTTTCAGTCGATAAAGTCAGAATAAATCTCTCTGTTAGATTTTTTTTTGCAGTCACTATACTTTAGTCTCAGTTTCCTTCTCGATAATCCTTTTAATTTGATGCCCATATCGTGTGGTGTATAAAAAGTAGTCGTATGACCATTTTGGGTCGTGTCTCATAAAGTGTTTCTAGACATTTTATTGTATTTTGTGTTCCTAATTCTAAAACTTCTTAAATTTGGTACCCAGGTTTTATTATATTTTATGTTTCGCTCTCAAAAATCCCTTTCATTTTATACCCAGTTCATGTGGGTGGAAAAAAGTAGCCCTCCGCTATTTTGAAGCGTCGACCATATTGTTTTTGAAATAATTTTATTGTGGTTTAGTTTTCATTTTCAAAAACAGCTTTCATTTGATACCCTTATTAAGGGGGTGATGAATAAAAAGTAGTGGCCCTTTTCTATGTCCGTCCCTGGTTCTAAGCTACATTCCCACCAATTTGCAACCAAATCGGTTAAGTCATTCCTGAATTATAAATAGTGTAACTAACACGACTTTCTTTTGTATATATAGTAGATTAAAATAGAGTATAATAATTGTAATATTAGATTATATTCATGATAATTTTAATTCTTATTTTATTTTTTTCATTTTAGTAGTTGCTTAGACAAGAAATTATGGATCCAGGAAGACATCATGACTTCTTAAGCAATAGTGATGATCGTTCCAATCGGAGTACTTATTATGGGCGCGAAATACCTGAAATAACATCACATCATTATTATGGACCCGCAACAGCAACCAACGCCACTAGAACAGGAATCATTAATACACGTAAACCCTGTGGTTGCACGAGTAGTGGTGGTGCGGCGGTTGGTAGTATAACGTGCAATAGCTGTCGAATGAATCCAATCGATGAAAGTGGCTGGCCAACAACTATGGCAAATACTAATCAATTAGATCATACACAAAGAAATACCGGTGTTGGAGGTGGACCTGCCAATATGGGCTTAGCAGGAGATTATCATCACCGGATGGTGGCTGAGTCTAGTGTACGTTCGAATGTGCGTCAAAGTAGCATGTACATACAACAACAGGTTCCGCAGCAGTCGCATACGCAGCACTTGCCGCCGCAACAATCGTCTCATGGGCCTGGTATGATACAAACTCAACATCCTGCAAGTGTGGGCAATATGCCAGGAAATCGTACAAATTATTGGCCTCAAAATAGTGCAGCATCCAATAGTAGTTTGCCGTATGGAGGGCCTGGTGGCGAGGAACATTTGGGAGGATTACCAACACAAACGCAAATTGAAATTAGTGTTGCCAGGCAAAATGCCTCCTATTCCAATGACTATGGACTGTACAAGTCCAGTTCAATGCCAACGAATGCTTCACATGCTGCCCAACATAACAGTAGTAGTAGTAGTAGTAGTAGTGGCTACCAGTTACCTTCCTCTTCGCTAAATAACTCAAATTCTCTACACCAAAGGGTAAGTGCAATAGCCCCAGGCTCTACCAACGCTAACACCCCGTTTATGAATAAGGAGCGCATTTATGAGCACCAGAAATACTCCGCACCTTCTTCGGCTGCGACAGCTAAAATGGGTTATAATACAACAGCGGTGCCCACAATTTATGATAGTCATCACCATCACTTAAATAACCAAGCGATTAGCAAAAGTCTGCCTATTGATCATCACGTTATCAATCCTAGTAATTTGCCGGCCTCAAAAGAACAACATCCGAGTCCAAACTATGCCCGGAAATGTCCTCAAATGTATGCACCAGAAGAACAAAGTACTGCTCACCAGCATTTGTACATGTCAACGCCACAATTTAGTTCTGATAAATTTACCAGGGCGTCGCCACAACAGCCCCAACCACCACCGCCAACGGATTATACCAAATTGCGCGAAAGTCCTATTGCGAGTTCTTATTTGATGGCACCCAATAATTCTAATCACATGCACACGTCACATTTAAGAGAATCGCCACAATTTTCCTCACATTCGACGACGATTCCCCGTAATCCCAGCTCCTATTATGGCGCAAGTCAAACTCAAAATCCCTCCAAAATCCACCCACCGGAAATGTCTCCCATTGTAATGAAACAAAGTCATCAAGCACATCATTATCAGTATTCAAAAAGTCCGCTTCCACCGCCATTACCACCGTCCCATATCCCGCCGCAGCAAACAATCCCTCCTCCTTCATCACAACTGGCAGCTAAAAGTCAAACGAATGTTAATGTGGCACCACCGCCCCCGGTTGCTGCCTCGCACATACCAGGACACCCTCAGCGTTACTTAATGGATAACGTGAAAAGAGAAGATCTCGAAATCTATGAAAATCCTAATCAGTCGTCTTCGCGCCACAACACCAGTAGCATTTATATAAATCCTTACAATACTCCACCACCCACGGGTGATAATTGTTGCAAAGAAGTGGCTTTATCCGCTTCCTCCTCACCGTACACCACGGGCTCGGCTACACCAAACTACCGGGTAGAATCTCCGCAATTTTATCCAACCAAATATGCTAAGTTGACTATGAACGATAATATAAGTTCAAGTAAACACTCGCTGATTAATCAAAATACTCCTCCGCCCAGTAGGGCGCCCAGTCAACGGGGGCAACACCAATCTAATTATTACTACGAGGGCAATTCTCATAGTGCGCCATCACCAGCAGCAGCAACGGCAGCTTCCCCATCGCCCTCAGCACTGCTAACGACAACATCACAAACTTCCATGCACCATACAGACTACATGGCGTCGACATTGCAAAGTGGTCCCGCAATCGGACCTCCACCCTCACAATTAGTTGGTGCAAATATGCCTCCATCTTATGCGACGCAGCCAACCTTGACTGCCCAGCCGCATCATATGCAACATCACCAGCATCAACCGGCTTCAGCATCCCTGAGGAATAACGATGTTATGATAACGACGGTGCAACCAACTCCAAATCCTTACGATCGCGCTCTGCATCACCCTACTGTACCGTCCGCTGGCGCACAACCTACTGTAACATCACAACATATAAAAAGTAAACATGTCGTCACACACCCTTCCTTCAACTCTTCCGCCTCAGCATCAGTATCTTCTTTACAAATGCAACAGCTTGGTGCGAACGCAGCCAAACCCACGGCGAAGCATCAAAAACCGAACTACCGTGAACTAATAAATCAGAAACTGGCCATGCGAAATGCCACTTCCGAAGAAGAACTGAATATGCAAATCATCAAGAAGACCCTCAATGTAGATACTCCAAATATAAGACCTCCGCAAGCTAACACCAATGCAATGGCCATGACTGGTACCAATCGCGGCACAGCCGCTATGCCCTCTCCGCAACTACAAGCTACCGAGAGGATGCATCGAGAGACCTCCATGAGTCTAAAACAAACGGCGCCTCTCGGTTCGGTTTTGGTAAGCCATAGCACTCCTGCGTTACCAATACCTTCCAAAGCGCGCCTAATAGATCTTCCTGAAGCTATACCTCAACGCATTAGCATAAAACAGGAAGATGACAAGCCATCATCTTCCTCGGGGCCCACTTCTTCCCCGTTAGATCTTTCCATGCGCACGGTTAAAACAAAGGCCGACTCGACAGATTACAAGTACCAGCAAAGACCTCGCTTACCAACGCCGACCAGTTCGACTACCTGCCCTGAAGGACGTTACACTTTGCCAAGAGTTGATTCCACGCCAATATTTTCTGTTCATGCGTTTGAACCAGGAGCTGCAACAGCTGCTGCACACACAAGTCCCAACAGACCGCCCAGCTCGAGGCACAGCTCCCTAGAAAGACGGAACTATACACCTCCCACACAGCAACAACAACAACAAGCTACTCATGCTATGGCTGCTACATCATATCCTCCCTCTTCTTCACAACACATTCCTGCTCCATCCACACACCAGCAATATGGAAGCAGTGGTGCAAGTGGCCCTATGAGACGAAATGATTTGTCAAGCAATACTCCTCCACAACCTACTAACACGATGGGCGGCTATGAAAAGTCCTTGGTCATAAAAACAGCACCCAAGTTGAACAGCTTGAGTAGCGATTTAGTGGTTAGACCATCAACCATAACTTCTCCAGCTTCCGCTCAAACAAATCCCCAGACCAACAGGCCAAGTGTATTGGAAACAAATCCCTACGCCACTGTTATTAAAACCGAAAATAAACGCTTTAATGAAAATCCTCCACTCTCACCTCATCGTACAATAGCCGCCGTTGACAGATTACCACCGGATACTAGTATCATGCCCTTGCCACCTAGAAACCCCTATGGCATTGTAAGAACTGCCATACAAACGAATCATCTGACAAATACAGCAAAAATTTCTAGCTCAAATCCTACTCCACCCTCAAACTACTCACTGGCCTGCGAAAAAAATCCTAATTTTTTGGGGCGAAAGCGACACTTGCAAGAATACTCTAATCAAATGTCTCTCAATGAACCGGAGGCCAAACACAAACGTTACATGGACTCAACTGTACCTACAACGAAACCTCAAATACCAATGCGACCGGCTGACATCTCCGTAATAGCGGTGAATGAGCTATCGCAAGATGATGTGGACCGAAAATCTTTGATCAGCAGTAAGCCAAGAGTCGAAGAGATTGTCAACACTATGAACAATACCAGCGTTATTGCGTCCACCGCTAACAACAGCCCCGTGCACAGTTCCAAAGTTATAGTCAATAATGTGAGTGCACCAGCATCGGTAGTGGTGGTATGCAAACAAGAACCTTTAACGCCAACAGGAGACAATTCAACTCCTCCTTGTGTTAAACCAGCTGAAATGCCAACTAATACCTTTTCCTCACGCATCAGAACCAAGGCTGAGTTAAAGGGCTTTACCTTCAATCCTCCTCCTCCACCTCCGCCATGCATTCAAACTCCAGAAATCAATAACTCGCCACCAGACCCACCCAAAGAGTTGACTATCAAGCAGGAAGAAGACCTGGAGGAACTCATACCAGTTGAGAAAATAAAAGAGGAAATTACAACACAAATTGAATTGCCCTCCATACCCGGCTTAGACGATGACTTTCAGGAAAAGGATATTTTAGATTTTGGCTGGAACAAAACATGCCACAATTTTATGGAACAACTATTGTCCAGGCCCAGCGGTAAAAAGAAAGCTAACATCAACCCCTTGGCATCCTTAAACGAAACGTCTCCTAGCAAAGCTATCAAAGATCCTGATATGGTAGTGACTTCCAGCGAAACTGTAACGACAACTAAAATCCTTTTGGAAACTCATAATCTCTCCAACATGGAATCGGCTGATAATACAACACGCAGCTCCTTTGCCAAACTAGACGCCGGTGTAGAATCCAGCATAACGTTTAACAACGTAAATCAAGATTCAATTACTTCCCAATGTTCGGCGTTCATGCATAAAAAGCTGTCAAAAACCGACCGAGAAAAAAAACGTTTTCAGCAGGAAAAACGTTTGGCCGAACGGCTCAAAGCTAAGGAATCGTCTTCGGAGACGGAAGATGAGCTGGACAAGCGTAAGACTGAACGTTTAAAAAAGCCGCCAATGAAAACAAAACATAAACTAAAATCACCTAAAAGTGGAACCAACACGAATTCAAATAGTTCCTCCTCTACAAATTTGGCAGATAAAAATCGTTTTTCCGATTGCGGCTCCGATTCAAGTAGTACGGCAAGTGAAAAGGATACCGCAACCCGCATACAGAAATCACCCATCAAACTCGATATTAAACAAGACGAATTGCACCCGGAAAAAGAAGAAATTTGTGTCAAAACAAAGCTTAAGCACAACGAAACAGAAAAATGTGATATTACCCAAGAGGATAACGACAAAAAGGAGGATGACAAAAATAAGAAAAAATCCTTCAGCAATAGTAAAAAATCTAAAGAAGAAGAACCGACGATTAAAAAAGGAATCGGCAACAATAAAGAAGACGAAACAAAAAGATCTCAGGAAACAAACATCTCCTCTGCAACAAGTGAAGCAGAAGATAGTCAAGAGAAAAGCGACCACACGCGCAAGGAAGGGGAGAGAGAAGACGATAAGTCTAAAATGAATTGCCACACAAAAGAAAAACTAGCCAAACAGGCTCTCAATACAATGACACGATCAAAACGCAAACAAGAGCTTGAACAACAGCTGGCCAATAGCAAAGTTTTGCGTAACGACAAGATCATACGGAACTTTTCGAATTCGAATTCATCAAACAAAATAAAGCGGAAATACACTCGCAAATATAATACGGTAACTAGTCTGCTCGAATCGGGAGGTTTAAGCCGTGAATCGGGAATAATGAAATCGACTAGATTGAAAGCCAAACTGGAAAAAAACGGTGGCAAGCTGAATCTGATTAAGACGAATAAAAGCAAGTCAAATAATAAACTGGAAAATGACAGTAAAGAAACCAAAAACAAACCCGAAAACGTACACGAACGCAATGTCATTGACTTGTATCGTTTCAAACGAGCTTTGAAGGTGCCGCCTAGTTTGATAAATATTAAACATCCAGGAGCCCACAAAATTGCGGCATCCCTGCCTGATCTAGAACGACATGCCGAGGCCCTAGAAGCCTATGCCAAGAAACGTGAAAAGAACAGCTTAAGAAAACAAAACAAACTTAAGGCCAACACGAAGGGTGGCAACGCGAAAGTAGTTAAAGGAGAAAAAGTAGCCAACCGAATGGTAGAACGCCCCAAATCGATCATTGATCTCTTACATTCCCGTGTTACCAAGGATTCTGGTTTGAATGTACGCAACAAAACCACAACCACAACTGCCGCCTACAGGCCAGCAAAGCCCTGTTGCACGATCAGTACGAATAATACGAAAGCAAATTTAAGCAATACCAGCAACAATTGCGGAATGTTCAGTGAAACTTCACAAACTACTGAGTCAAGTGAACTGCAAATGCTGCCTGAACTGAAAAAGGACTCGGACATGGAGGAAGATAATGATGACAATGAGTCTACCAACGGCAAGAAAAGGCATTTCAGCATATTTGATACAAAAGTGTTACCCACCAAAACCCGCACGGAATCAAAGTTACAGCAAAAGAAAGAAAATATACGAGAAATATTTGTGGGTGACGATCGCCCTGCCTCGGCACCACCTGAAATGACCCAAATGCTAGACTCAGCTGAGAAAATGACCTATGAACAAAAGTACGAACAGTTTTTACAACAAATGAATATCGTGGTAAGTGCTGACACATTGGGTAGGCTGGGGCGTTCTTCCGGAGCTAAAAAGCTGCCCAGCACCGCCAATGGCAACCCAGACTTATCGTCCACTAATATGAAGCAAGAAGAGTTCGACACTGAATCGACCAGTATCCTAGATGCCGATGACCTCAAAGAGGACCGCAAGTCCATACCCAATCATTTTCGCAAACGTCGTGGCAAATATTTGCGTCGCAAAGGCAGTTCTGGCTTCGATTACATACGTAAAAAGAAGAAACCCTCAGCAACATCGGCAGCCTCGAACCACAACATCAACCATCACAATCAGTACAGCGGTGGTCCTCATTCAAATTTGCATCCATATGCCCTGAAATCTGACAAGTACGAAATGGATGAGTATGAGCATAAGATCAAGACCGAAGACGATGTGAGTCGTGAAATACAAAAGTGGGTACTCAATAAGGGCGTGGGACAGAGTACAATGCACAAGGCTGCCCGTCAGGGCTATATAGATGTTATAGTTTACTGTTTGGATCGCATGGGAATGAATCCCGATCAGAAAGACAATGCTGGCTATACACCATTACATGAGGCCTGCACAAATGGCTGGCTCAATATTGCACGTGTTTTACTGCAGTATGGCGCCAATCATTCGGAAGCAGCTCATTCGGGTATACGGCCACTACATGAGGCTAGTGAAAATGATCATGAAGAAATTGTACGTTTGCTGTTGTCTTACGGCGCTGATCCGCTATTGGCTACCTATTCAGGTAAGTTAACACATTCTTCCATATAGCATATGAGGAGCGTTAACTGTTTTTTGCAGGACAGACAAATAAGTGAAATACCCAGATAGAGACTAGAAGGGAAAGTCAGTTTTTGTTATTATGTTTTAAGGCAGAATCGCACTGGTTTCGAATAAATATATTTCATGACTGACATAGATGCGTACTTGGAGAGCCCAAAAGATTTTTTTTAAGGGCCATTATTACAACTTACAAATAGTTAACAATAAGATGCTATCTGGCAGATAAATGTTATTTGATTATTACAAGTTAAAATTAACCTTAATGGTAACTGATAAGCTAACAGGAGGTTGATCCTCATGATAACTTTCAAAGTAATCAAATGAAATTTAAGCAAATGAAGCTGCCATATTTTCTTCTGAAAATATGGTAACTTTAACAACATTTTTATGTCAAATTAAATAATTCAAACTTTTCAACCTAAAAATGGACAATAGACGTTTATTTTATTTAAATAATTTAGAAGATATTTTTCGCTTTCTTTCTTTCCGATTCAGTCGTATTATTTAGTTTCGACATTATTTTCAATAACACAATTTACGCAAACAACAAAAGCACTTAACACAAGTAGCAAAATAATTTAACACAAAGAAAATATAATAACGTTTTCAATTTAAGAAATAAACAAAAGTAAATCGTTGCCACTACGCTTTTTTAAAATCACTAATAGTAGTCGGTAACCACCGCAATGTTGCCACAATATATAAATTAAATTTTTTATTTTATCCCACAGTTGCAATAATCGAAAAACTTTAAAGGTCACTTTATAGTTCACGTTAGCTAATGTTAAGGTTAACTATTGGGAACTTTATCGTTAAGTTGTAATAATGGCCCTAAATCATTTACTAAGGACATGCCTAATTTTGTCCCAAACTAAATTTTCTTCAGAACGCATGACTGAAACGAAATGTTAATTTCGTTTAGAGTTGGACGGCTCCTGAATGAATTAATTCAATTGAATCATTCAATTGAGCGAGGGGAATCATTCACTTTACTGAGCGTTTTCAGCTCAGTTCTTTCACTTCTTTCAGTTGTTTCATTGGATCTGTCTCTGTCAGTAGCTCTTTTCAATGTGTGTATGTCTAAATCTATATGAGAAAAAGGAATTAATTCAACCATGTGTGCGGATATGGTGTGGTGCCTTATAATATTAGAGTTGCCAGATGAAAAATTTTTAAACAGCACTGCCATGATGCATATTTCAGTACTTATTAACTCGGTGCACTATTTATATGTATTTATTTTAAAGTCACTATTATTGTGGTAAAGCTAACGATCATTTAAATATTTATACCCAATTTATCATTTTTATATACGCGCAATTATTACTTATGTTGAATTAATGTGTTTTATACTACATATTAACGAAAAAATAAAAAGGCATAAGTGGTTGTTGTATTAGCTAGTCTGATTGCTTTCATTTTCTTTCATGACATTTTCATTTCATGAATTATGACTGAGCTAAAGAATCAAACGAGCTAATGAATCAACTGAGCTAGTGCATGAACTGAATGAATTAATTCAGTAAAATGAGTGGAGCGGAAAAGAGCGCTCAAAAGAGCTGTTTGTACAACTCTAATTTCGTTAGAATATTTTTTTTCTATTTTACCGGATAAATGATCTAAGCAAAATTTATAAAGCAGATCAAAACAGTTTTTTTTAGAATGTCTTAAGCGGCTCATCCATTATACAATATTATTGTATATGTTATTTGCCATATTATTTCCATTTTGGCCTCTATTATTCAATAAGTGGCGCAATAGTTTCAAATACAGTAAAATCTTTTTCACACAATAGGTACGTTCCTAAGAAAACCGTGTAAAAAATACATAATTCATATGTAAATTTGGGGATCTGTTCCACAGCCTTAAGAAATCGTGTAAAATGAAAAAAATTCATACTATTTATATGAATTAGTATGAATTTAAAAAAAAAACGTACAAAAAAAGTGATATTAAACTCCATTAAGTAATAATAAAAAAAAACAATTCATATTTATTACAAGAAAACAAATTTAGTTTATAGTTTAAATTCAATTCAGAAGTACAAAAAAAAAAACCAAAAAAATTTGGAAATAAGAGTACAGCGTCCTACGAACTGAACACTTACACAATCAACAACAAAATGATGAGTTCAAGTTACAGTACAACGAGTTAAAGAAAAAAGCTATAATAAAAATTGGGTATTCCCCGTAAACATGCGTCATCCACAAACTGATATCTTTTTTTTAATCTTGGACCAGCACTCAGGGGATGACCCTATATAAATAAAAAAGGGTATTTTAAGTAAACAAGCCGTTAAGTAGAGTTGCCATTTGGAGATATTTAGCAGAAAATCATGTAAATAATAATTATTATTTTCATGTATTTTTCAAGCTCAAGGTCATAACAATTTTAAATAAAACTCTTTTTTGTTTTATTAAGTTGTCGTTTTTATTTTTAACTTTCAATATTTCGAGCACCATCGGTGCCCTTCTTCAGGAAATTTTTTTTTTCGGTATTCAAAGTAAAAAAAACTTAACATTTCTTCTTGACGAACCGTGTTATTTCAAAATCGTGTAAAAAATATTTTACTGTAAAATATGGCACAACTTTCTTACAATAAAAAGTAAACATAACCTACATCCATCCCTAAATACGGGCGGCAAGCGTTTTTTAGCTGTCAAAAGTTCTCATGTCCATACATTTTGTATGGAGCATACCGAAATAACGCGGCGGCAACGCTTTGCAATTAGAAAATCCGATTTTGACAGAGCGTTTTCTAATGAAGTTGGTTGCAAAAGAAGAGAATTGTAACCAGAGAAAATGAGCAAAGATTTACAAAAGTGAAATATATAATAAAAGAAAAAATTTGTGCACTTCGTATTAGAAAATGGTGGTAAGAAAATATTTCCAATATGATTATATACATACATATGTATGCACGTTTGTAAATTGTACAAAATTTCAATAACAAAATCACATATGTCGTCCGTCCAGCTGTTAAAATAATCAGGGTTGTTTAATTTGTTTGTTTGATAACCCTGTTTTTATTGTTTTTTGACATAACGTTGCCGCTTTTGTTTAGGTATGGCATTTCAGCGTTAAAGCTCAGCGGAAAAAAACCTTCCGCTTTCCGCCCGTATTTAGGGATGGCTGCTAGAAGCAAAACAAACACAATATTATACAATGTTGCCAACACATTTCACAGTCAGTCGCAAAGCAGCTCTGAGTCGGTTAACATCAAGCCTCGTTGGCAATTATTTTTTAAGTGCAGCCAGACCACTGATTGTTTACTCTCTTTCGAGAGTTTTGCGTCTCACTCGCACTAGTTAATTTCAACACGTCAGATAACTGTATAGTTTTACAGTTCTTCTGAGGAATATTCCGTGGTTAACTACGTTGCTACCTCCTATGTGAAGGCATAGGTCGTGTACAGTCAGTCACAGTAACGGAAGAAAATACGGGTTAATAACATCGCCGGCATATAGTCTAAGTCACTCCGTCGGCATCTGTGCACCAAATACTTTGCAAATTTACTTTGTAAAGTATTTCAACATACAAATACATTTCACAGTACATTGCACTTCTTTTTTTTTTGTACAATAAAAATCAAAAGTCTTTTGATTTCTGCCAAAACATATTGTGCCACCTTTGAATATGACATACACATTGGCTACTTGATTGTACAATACGAAAAATTGCACAGTTATATTGCAAGTGTGTGGGCCGCTTTAGGGGTTCTAATTGGAGAGACTTAAGAAGATACATTGAGGAAACTAGGTTCTTAACATGTAATCAAATTCACAGGTTTCTATGGTTTATAATGGGAACTCTTTGTATAATAGAGCGCCTATGAGGCTTAAGTGTAATCCTGAACGGATCGAGACTGCTCTTGCTTATGCCCCTCTTTTCAACCTAACCTAACCTAAAACAGTTTTTAATTGAATAAATATGTATATAATGGTTTCTTGCTCAGTTATTACATAAAAATATATATGCAGTAAAATAATGTAACCAAATGAGAGAAGAAGGAATGAACATAATATTTAGATATTTGAATGATATTTTTAATTGCTCGATGATTTTCTTTTTACAGGTCAAACTCCCTTAATGTTAGCTTCAAGCAAAACAATGCGTGATATTTTAAGTAATCATTTAGTAGATGTACAAAGTATGGGACCTGAACGTAAGCCATGGCGATTTAATGGGCCTTGGGAAATATATGGTAAGTTATTATCAAAGTAAGAAGCATTTTATTTTACACCCAAAATTTATAAGCAATCTGCTTTTAATACTTCTTTAATTTCATATTAAACATGTACAAAACATTTTTTTTTTTGCGAATTACTTCAAAAACTCAAGCCAAACTTTGCGTGTGCAAATGGGGAGTAATGAAAATATTTTATTATAAAATTTATTGGTACATATTAATATTGAGGAAGAGAACACACTATGGCATTTTGTGTCATCGCAAGCAAAAACATAATAGTGTTTACTATTGACATCGTTTGTCATTTTGACATAGTTTATTGTGTGATGCATTACCTCCCAAATGCTAAATTTCTTAGTGCCAGCATAAATGCGATGTTACAAAATGCTATAGTGGGTGCTCAGCTTAAATTTACTGTCTGTTTTAAAAATTAAATAAAAATTTCAGTCCGGATATTTATTTGAAGACAACAACAGGGACGTAACGTTTATAAATTTTATTATCTTTTTATCATTATTTCCTGAGTTTTATTTATCGCTTAAGGTACGTACGTTCACACTTATCAAATATTTGACCCGAAAAGCGTAACCGCTAAATACTAATGAAAAATATTTTTGTTCAGATACGTGTTTATTAATTAAAACAGTTTCATACAAAACTAGTAGACAATATCAGGAATCCAATACTATTGGAAACTATTTAACTCAATAAATACTTTTTTTGAATTAAAAAGTTTTTTATTATTGTTTAGTGGTTACGCTTTTTTGGTCAAGTATTTGATAAGTGTGAACGTACCGTTAGACATTAAAAATTATTTTCTGAGTTTTATTTATTCCTCAGAGAAAAAAAGCTATTTTTTGATTTTTATTTATTTCTCAGAAAAGAAAATGCATTTCTTAATTTTTATTTATTGTTTAAAAAATAAAAGTTATTTCTTGATTTTTATTTATTCTACAAAAAATAAAGGGCATTTCTTGATTGATTTATCTGATTTAATGGCGTGTACGTCTTTTGACAACTCTTGTTCGTCTAGTTGTTCATTTTCAGGAATAAATCAAAATCAAGATATACCATTTAATTTCTGAGGAATAAATAAAAATCAAGAAATAACTTTTATTTTCTGAGGAACAAATAAAAAAATAATAACTTTACATGACTACTGATGATGAGAGTGTAGCGGCTTTCGAAAACAACTGTTCTGCTTTGCTGTGCAAGTTGAATAATTAAAAACTGATGTTAACTTTCCTTTGTGCCTTGGAATATTTATCATGCATTTCTGAATTTAAAACAAATTTTCCAACAATTAGCCTATACAGTCGAATCCGCTTTGGCGCAATACGCTTTACTGAAAAAATCGGATTACTGAAAGCGATACAAATCTCCGCACTGATTTTAAACGCAGCTACTCTTATTCACTTCGCTTTAGCGAAACATCGGTTTACTGAAAATATCGTATTACTGAAAACCAAAAGCAAGTATGAAACTTACTTAAGGAACAAATAAAAATTAAAAGATAACTTTCAGTTGTATTTTCTGAGAAATAAGTAAAAATCAAAAAATAGCGTTTATTTTAATAAAAAATAAGAAGAAATTACTTGTATTTTCTTAGGAATAAATAAAAATAAAAAAATAATTCTTATTTTCTGGGGAATAAATAAAACTTAAGAAATACATTTTTTTATGTTCTGAGGAATAAATAAAACTCCCAAAAAATTCTGCTAAGTTGAGTTTTTTTATTTTTTATTAAAACTTAATGAAATAAAAATTAATGCATCTAAGGTACTTCCCGTAACTTTGGTGTATTTCATTGTAGAAAATAATCGTTATTTGCGGTCCCTGGAAACAACAATAAAATCAATTAAAGCTGTTTTTGTAATATTAAATTGAATTAAGATTTATAGGCTAATTGTTCGTAATTTGTTTTTAAATCTCAGAAAGACATGATAAATATTCCAAGCCACAAAGGAAAGTCAACATCCGATATTTAGTTATTCAACTTACACAGCAGAGCAGAACAGCTGTTTTCGAAAGCCGCAACACTTTCATCATCAGTGCGCATGTGTATTGTGTTTGTCACCACTTATTAGGTGGCTTAGTTGAATGTGATAACAGTTCCTATTTACACAAATTTTATTATGAAAAAGGATCCGAGAACTGTATCAACCTGATGTTAACATGTTATTGTTTTAATACCCGTGTTACCGTGTGATTATTTTCTTCATGTCCCATTTTTCTGAATTTTTTGTTCCATCATACATAAATTTGTTTTTCTAGAAATATTTTTTTTATCTACAAACGCAGTCTTTTTCTATTGAATTAAACGAGATTTTACCATACCGATATATTTAGTTAATTATTATTTATATAAAGTTATTATTCTGTGTTTTTAATATTTAATTTTCTTCTTTGAATATATAAGTGTTTAATATATTTGTCAAATAAGCAGTTTATAAACATAAAAAAGTAGGCTTATAAAATAACAATTGAATATTGACTAAAAACAATTGTAAATTAAGAAGTTTTTGAAACTATTTTAGTAAAATTTATAAAATATGCTTTATTTTTATGATTAATTGTTACTTCACTCTTTTGTTTTTAACAGATCCCTCGGAATGTGGTTATAATGTGTTTGAGGGTGCACCTAATTCAGTATGTGATACGAGCCGAGCTCTTTTACGTAGAAGTTCTTTAACGAACAATCAAATTTATCAAAATAATAAGAAACTACTCCAAGTGCTCAACAATTCAGCAAACACTACAAATGTAACTACAACAATAGCAACAACAAACACTACTACTACACTATCATTAACAAATAACTTCTCCCTAACCTCAGCTTCTTGCCAAAGTAATAATAATAATAATAATGCGGCAAGTAGCACATGTAGACCAAGTCTTAGCAATAGTAGTAGTCTTGTTGTTAGTAGTAGTAGTAGTAGTAGTAGTGGAATTTCCAGTGGCAACATACATCCTGGATTTCAAGCCCAACAGCAGCAACAACAACAAATCAATAAAGAAAAAGAGGAGACAAATACAAAGACTGTTATGGAAAAATGTGCAGTTGTACTCGATAATATAGATCGTTTCAATTCTGTACGCTTACACAATGATAATAAACCGGAAATTTTGGTAGAAAATTCCGATAGCGATGGAGAAATGTTTGAATTTGAAGAGGCTGATGTTTTACTACCCCCACTTTATCTATTAAAAGATGAAAGTACTCAGGACAAATGGGTGCTTTTAAACGATTTGTGCAATTTACTTAAAGTGAAATCTAAGGATACTCTTTTAAATAAGGTAAGAGAGTGTAAATGGCATTTGAGTCTCCACTTGCAATTTATTTATTATTTTATTATAATTTTAACAACTGCTTCAACAATTGTTGCTCCAAAAGCAACAACAAAAAATAGAAAGTAAAAATTAGCAAGGGTCTAGATAATCACATACAATAAAATATACATAGAAAAAAAAATGCCAAAATTTCAAAAACTTTAGAAAAAAAGACATATAATGCTAGGAACACAACTGGGACGAACGACGAATTTCGCTTAGTACGACGAATTCGTTGGTAAAAAATCGCTCTATAAATTCGTCGTATGAGAAACACAATAACGACGAATAAATTAAAATAATAAGCAAACTAAATTTTAATATTTGTTTTTTAAATCATTGTAATCCTCTGATGCCAGCCAGATTGTTTAGACACTCAATAATTATCCCGGTGTTGTTCATTTTTTTTTCAGAACAAATTCCTTTTTGTAATTATTTTCTGAAAAATTTTTTGTCTGTAAATAAATTATTATTTTCATTTAACAGCTGATGGGGTGACCATATGAAAAAGTGAGAAATAGAAAGAAACTATATTATAAAAAGTGTTCAAAATTAATAAAAAGTCGTCCGAATGATACATTTTTGTGAATTTGTGAATGCATTTTTAGTATGTACTGAAAATTTTAGTGCTACATGCAACAATACAGTAGTGAAGTATGTTTTTCCACAAAAAACCAGTTTGAGTATATGAAACCTGGTCATTTTATATTGATTTGTTTGTCGTTCGTTGACGAAACAATTAGAAATAAATGTATTTCAACCAAGGCAGATTTACCAGGTACTCTCACTAGTACAACAATTATTAACACCCAAAACCACACGTATTTTGTTGGTAGAAAATTTAGAGCTAATGTCAAAATCAAGGAAGAAGAAGCATCATTAACATGGAAGGTTTAAGAAAAAAAATTTTATGGGGCTTGTATATAAACTTTTGACAATAGTTCAACATGCACCAAAGAATATTCAATACACAGCTGCGCTACTGAGAGTACCTGGTAAATCTGCCTTGATTTCAACTTTCGCTGAGTATGACGAACTTCAACCAACGCCACGATTGTGTGCATTTTCATATACACCAACGTGTTTTATTTTTGGCGACGAATATTCGCGACCAAATATTCGTCGCAGTTGTGTTCCTAGCATAACTTTGCATCACGCTATAATCAGCCACGTCACTGAAGTCAATTTCATTCGGCAGCGAAATACTTTTCTGTGAAAATAAAAAACGAAATAACTTGAATTATTTGATTGCTGATTCTTGGACCTTTAGATTTTTATTATCTCTCAGAGCTGTAAACGAATGATTATTTTTTGAATGATTCTGTGAATCATTCAAGGAACTTTTTAAAATGATTTGACTTAATTCACTTTACCGGAAATATGATCTGAATTAATATTTGATTGAATTCAAAATAACAGTAAACATTTTTGAATTACAATGAAACTTCGATATAACGAATTCCAAGGAAATGTGAAAATACTTCGTTATAGCCATTGCTTCGCTAAAAATATAGTCAGCAAAGCCTTGATATAACGAAATATGAAGAAATACGAAAAAAATTCGTTATAACTATAGTTTTCTTTATTAAATTTTTCATTATTCAATTTCATGAGATAAATAAAAAATAAAACATGTTGCTATAATTTTATTCTTACTTCGTTGTATAGAGGCTTTTGTACGAGTACTTCGTTGTATAGAGGCTTTAGAAATGCGCTTGTCAATAGATTTAGACTTCGCTGTTTTTATAACGGCGCTTTACCATTTAGGATTTATTCTGATTTCGTTGAAGGAATATTTCGTTATAGAGAGGCTTTTTTCCTCAGAATTTGTTCGTTATAGCTACAGTGTATTTTTGTATGAAAAACTTCGCAATAAAGAGGTTTTCTCAAGGGACTCAATAAAACATACGTTATATTAAGTTGTTCGTTATAACGAAGTTCGTTATATCGAAGTTTAACTGTAATTCCTTTCCCAAAAATATGAATTGAATTAAATAATGAATGAATTCATTACGATATAAAAATTTTTGAATGCTTTTCATTTTATCAAAATAATGAATTGAATTGAAATTTGATTGAATTCATTAAAGATTTATAGGGTGAATTGCAATTAATTTATTTCATTCATTTGTTGTTTTAGAAGAACAAAGATCACAATTTGTATCTTTTTGCAGTGTATGAATTTTTTTTTAATTAATATTTATTGTCAGAAATTAGATAATTTATTACAAAAAATGGTTGTTGCGCGAATATTGAAAAATTTATTTATTTATATTAAGTTTGTCCAAAAGAATTTCATAATTATATTCTTAATATCTTCCTAGATATATCCATCTACAACATCAGCGTCATCAGCTTCCTTAGCATCTGCTCACAAAAGTCATATGCGTGAATTAAAAATGTCGGATTTCCTGGAGAAGGCGACATGTTTGCAACTTTTGTGCGCTGGTGAAAAATTAAATATATGCGCCTCAAAGGTTGTCCTTATAAAATACAACGAGAATGTTAGAAACTTATTAGGGGTCAAAACAATATTAATGAAATTTTAGAAGTAAATGAAAAACCAACTGAATCTTTAACTTAACATTCAATATTGAGAGAAACAAACAAACACACACACAAACACAAAACAAAAGGAAAAAGAATGTTTCAAAACGCTAGTAATAAAGAGAATTAATATTATATAGATATACATATATGCATAAAAATCAAATAAAAATAGTTATTAAGCTTGAAAACTTAACACAAATAAAAAATCTATTTATATAAAACCATAAATTTAACAAGAAACAAAATAAAATATTAACAACTTAGTTCTTAATTTGTATGAAAATGTAGTAAAAACAAAAAGCAAAAAAGGAGATATAATATGCAATTGACATTTTATTTAAAAGTTGAAAAAAAAAGAAAATAACAACTAGAACTTTAGTAAGGAAATCTGTATTATTGTGTGTTGAATACGAAAAAAACCAAACACACACTAAACAAACAAAAAATATTTAAACAAATTTTAAGAAATTTATATATAAAATAATTTAAGAAAAAGAACAACATGTGCATATATTATTTTTAAAATCATTATGTTTTAAGACAATTTTATTACGTTCACATATTTATTTTTAAGCTATTTTTTATTATAAATTAATTTGTTTTTGTTTTAAGTGAAATTTAAATTAAATGTAATTTTATTACCTTATTAAGTTTTTTTTTTTTTTTTTAAATTGAAAAAACACAAAACTCTTAAAGAAAAACACAACAACAACAACAGAAAATTTGCAATAAAACTCTAAGAGCTTTTAAAATTGTTTACAATATTTCTATTTTTATAAACTAGTTAAAATTTTTACAGTGGCCAATTATTAAAAATCTAATTTTCTATTTTTATAAACTAGTTTAAATTTTTACAGTGTCTAGTTATTAAAAATCTAATTTATTAAATGTAAATAACAGATTTATAACTGGTTAATACAGGCCTCTTATGAATCAAATGCATTTTTTTTATAAATTAGACTGTTAATATATGTACATGCAGCCTAATTTATAAAAAAACACTGACTACTAAGAGGCTTATAACACAAATCTTTATATGAGAATGCGTCCCTATTAATTCGATATTTTTTTTTATAAATTAGGCCTTAAATATTTATTTTAATGCCATTCTAACTACATGAAATTTGAACGCCCTTAACTTTCCATTATATTGGTTTGAGGAGATATAACTATTAGTTTAATATAGGAAATTAATTAAGGTCGATTTTAAAACGAGTAATTTCCCCAACCTAAATGAACCATTATTGATTTGATGTTCTGTACATCACACGATTCATGACATTCGAACTTTTCTTTCGAACAAAGAGCTTTAAGCAAAAAAGAAAATATTATAAACCACGCCATCTTGAGGGAAACAATTAAGTATGCAGATGTAAAAAAAACAATTCGTTTACATAAAAATATCCTGCAAAACATGCAACAAGGTTATAAGGGCATTTTAAATTAAATATGTCTTAAAATAAAATTTGCTCTTACAATAAATTAAAATTTCTGTAATATTGCATGTTAAGTAAGCGCTTCCTTTCATTATCCTTGCAGTTATTTATTTTAAAAATTCACATCCGAAATAATTTCTGGCAGGTTTGATTGTTAAATTTTAAAACCATTAAAAATGGCGAAATAATGCAACATAGTCCTTTCTAAAAAAAAATATCTAACTTAGAAAAATGAGATTAAAGTTTTTAAAAAGTTATGCTTTCATATACGATGGCACAAAATTTATTTTGTTATAACTTGATATGAATTTTTTTACGTATACAGATGTTATGAAAGATCCTTTTGTTTAAATAATTACAAATTTAAATTTTTTGAGATATGACGTTGTTTCATTAAAGGGCCGTATGCGAATGCAAGTAAAAAAGAACCCACTACAGTCGACTCCGCTTTACTGGAAATAACCAAAACCCATTTTTCAGTTATCCGATGTTTTCTCTAAAACGTAGTTCGGATTACTGATGTTTTTTACAGTTAAGCGTACTGCTTACAATCAGTAAAACATACCCATGCATATGTGCACATGTTGTTGAATTTTTTCACGAATTCCTCGAAAATGTCTAGCCACTTGCATTGACAATATAATAGAAAAATACAATAAAGTACGTAAGAGCGAAAAGGACAAATACATTTTGCCATTTAATTTTTTAACGAACAAAACAGGCACAATTTTTTCAGCCTTAAGTTATGCAATCGATTTCTAATAAATAAAGTTGTCATTGTTTATTTTTTTCAATAAAGCGAAGTAAGATTCATACAAAACGTAATTGTGGGCTTGCTTTTGGTTTTCAGTAATACGATATTTTCAGTAAAGCGATGTTTCGCTGAAGCGCAGTGAATAAGACTAGCTGCGTTTAAAATCAGTGCAGGGATTTGTATCGCTTTCAGTAATCCGATTTTTTTTTCAATAAAGCGTGTTGCGCTAAAGCGGATTCGACTGTATTTATAAATTGTATAATATTGCACTAATTGTCAATATAGGTTTTCATTCAAATGTTTATTTTTATATTGGCGAGCGATGCAGAGAAGAAATAGGGACAGAGGAAACATCACGATTTCTGCTTGTTTTTATTTCCATTTCTACGCTTTTTTATTTCTTATTACGTTTTTAAAATGTTTATTTGACATATTGTCTCAATTAAATTAGTCCTTTTTGTTTGAACGTGGAAAAACAAAATAGATTTATATCGAATAAAATTTGTTTGTTGTGTTTTCTTGAATTTCAAATCCTATGGTTTTGCTTGTGTACTTCTCAATTCATTTTTGGGAGTTTATGTATAAGCTAAGAGGTTTTGTTATTTTGGAATTAGCTTAAATTCTACTGATGATTTGGTGTAAGAACCAATGAAATGCAGTCATATAGACATACTTGACCACATAACAAACAAAAAACACTATTTCTTATTACCTTCATTTTCGCTTTTGTTATTATATTTTATTCTTATTTTTATTTTTTAACAATATAATTAATAATACCCAAGAAACCAAAATCATAGTATAAATACAAGAGATTTTTCGAAAATGCCTTTAAAGATCAATAAAAAATAAGGCTTTAAAATCATCGTATACAGCGGGTGTTAAAAAAAAAACAAATACAAAAATATAAAACTTACATCCAATTCACATGATCATTTTAAAACTTTGAGTTTTATTATTAATTAAAAAAAAAATTATCTTTTAAAGGCCTATTGCACTTGTGCCATGACTTTTATAGTTTTTGTTTGCAGGCTTAATTTTTTGCATAAAATTCGTTAAAGTATAAAAGGGACATAAAATAATAACAAGAGCAAAAATTAATGTAAGAAGAATGAAAACAGACTTTTTATTCTACCCTCTTTCTTTTCTAACCACTGCCTCGTTTCAGTAACTTTTCACAAAAAAAAAATAATTATGATGAAAATTATTTATTGTAGTGTGAACCATAGAATAATATATTTAGCATTATATAAATGTAATAAAAATAGACTGGTGGTTCAGAGAGTCCACTTACGAGATATAGAGGGTTTTATGGCTCCGCCTAGACTCTCAAGAGGACAAAGGATCTTTTGAATTTCGCAAAAGGTCATCTATGCAGTATAGTGGCTACACTCAGTGGACACTGCAATTTTGGGGTCTATGCCAGGCGCATGGGTCTCCCCTATAATGACTACTGCTGCAGTTGCAATGACGAGGAGGAGGAGGAGGAGGAGGAATAAAGCATTGCACACTTCCTCTGCCCTGCTCGGAGTTAGATATCAGGTATAGAACTGAAAAACCTGAGTTTCTTCACCAGGAGCAGTGGCTGGTTCGGCTGCCGCCTGCCTTAAGGTGTGCACGATCAAAATTCTTCCTCTAATACTTCTTCCTTAAACGAATTTCTAAGTATCCTTCCCATCTTCCCTCTTTCACTCACACCATCTGGCTTTTCTATACAGGCATCACAAAGGGATCAAATCAAATGGACCCAAATGGGCTGGATTGTTCTCCTTACCAGCAACCTGTTACCCTAACCTAACCTGTCCTGTGTTTTCCAGAATGACCACCTTTTTTCTCACATTAGTTACAGAAACGAGGCACAGCTCGCCAATAAAAAGAGTCGTGATTGTTATTCAGGCTTTTGAATAATCGAGTGAAGATCCCTTTTACACTCACAACGTTTACTTTGCAAAGTTTTTAAGGCCGAGACACATAGAATCCGTCATACGTTATACTTCGCCTTTTTCAACTGACAGCTGAGTTGAAATACATGCTGTCTTATGTGAGTTGTCACATTCAATACTTCTGCGTCAACGCAACGCAACGAAAGTTGGCCAACTTTTGACGTACGTTTTGAATACTTTGACAGACATCAGTAAGTTTTTCAGATTCTTTCGATTAATTTTTTTGTATTGTGTGCTCAGGAAATATTAAATAATATATAAAAAATGTTATAAAGTAAATAAAATAAAAGTTAAATAAATGAACAAATAACTGATTTAATATCCGTCAACAAAGTACTCATTGTGCCAACCTTCTCCGTCTGCACGTTCATGTCAGTTAAAAAAGGTGACGCATAAAGTATGACGGATTCTATGTGTCAGGGAAAGAGAATTGAAGTTGAGTAGTCTTTGATGTTCTCTCAAATTTGCGTTGCACTTCGTTCGTGCCTTGTGCATTTTGTTGTATAAAAAACTGAAGAAAAGGTTGAAAGAAAATCGACAAGACTTTGTCAAAGCAAACTTTGTGAGTATAAAAGGGTTCAAAGTAAACTTTTTTATGGTTATATTCTGATATTTTTAAGCTTAAGATCTCTTTGTTTTAATTTAATTTTTAATTTCAATATTTCGTCACTCCTTTGTGTGACTTCTTCAGGAAATTAATTATTTTATTTGATATGAAAAATATCAAAATGTAATAATAATTAAAAAGGGGTCAAGAAACCAGAAGAATTTACAATTTTTTTTTAATGTTTATTATTATTTTTCTGTTTTAGAAAATTCCCATACCACTTGCCATTTTAATTGTATGTAATTAGCAATTATTATCAACGTTGCGCCAAAATTTGGCACTTTTAATTATTAGTTACAAAATTTAAAAAGTTGTCGTCTTTAAAGATTTCCATAAATTGTAAATTTTGCGAATTTTCTCAAACAATAATTTTTTAAATTGTGTAATTGTATATGTATAGGGTGCGCCATCTAACGTTTTTTTTTCAACTAGTGCTTATTTCGTGAATGGTAACACTTAAGCTGGATTCACCCAATTTTAGTTTTTTGAGAGTTTGTTCTGAAACGATTCACCCACTTCGAACAATTGTTCTGGAAAAACAAGGGTACCATATGAGATATTTTTGTAAACGATGCGAGTTAGTTTTTCAATTAGGCAGCACAGTAACAGATGAATGCAATTTGCTTGTTTTCATGGCGTCACACTCATATATTTTATTGTGTAATAAACAAATTGTAAATTAAAAAATCTTAATAAAATAAAAATTTAATTTTATTAAGATTGTATTGTATTATATATGTAGATGTTCATATAATATGATGTGGCATCTCAGCTCAACTTTACTTCACAGTTGAAATGTTTCAGAACAAAAATTAAAATTAAACCAATTCATGTTCCAAACCTAGTTAACTCTCTCATTTTGATCTTGGCGGGTATGTAAACAAGCAAAATTGTCGCATTTGGGGCACAGAAAACCCACACGCATACAAAAGCCCGCGCACCCAAAACGAGTCACTGTTTGTTACGGATTTTGATCCAGAGGCATAATTGGGCCATTTTTCTTCGAAAATGAGCAAGGAGTGGCCGTTTCAGTCAATGGCGATCGTTATCGGGCCATGCAGCCATTTGAATGAAACTTTTCTAAAAAAAAGAAATTTGAGAAAATATTCAGTAGTTTTTTTATAGCATTTTCAAAAAAAAGGTATTTGGCGGTATGGTACACGGAATCTGATGACATCTACTGAACTGTAGATTACAAATTAACTATTTCGGGTCGCTGCAATACGTTTTGTTTCAACTGGCACTAAATGTTTCAAGCTGTACAAAAAGTCTTGATAAAACAGTTTACAAAATTTATTAAATATACTGGCTAGTGTCTAACATTTGATAAAATTTAATACAAAAACAAAATATATATGTATATATATTATAAATTTTTACGACATTCGATTTTATTGTTTAGTTTAATTTTGAATTAATTTAAGGGTCATTTAAAAGTTGTTGTTGTTGTTGTTGCTATAATATACACAAGTCAATTTAAAAGAATCCTTGTAAACGTTTTTAATTCAAAACAAAAATTCGGCGTTTTTTTTATATTTTAATCGTATTGAAACTAAATGTGCATGCTAATGACGTTGTTGTTATAAACTCATTTACTGTTATAACATCAATTTGTTGTTGAAAATGCATATTATTTTCACTGCGAGTGAAACGAGGCGGAATAGTGCCGAATATTGGAATTTTCATTTAAGGTGTGTTTGTATGTGGCACTACAGGGACTATTTTCTAATTCACCATCGCTAGAAAACTTTTCGAATTGCCTTGTGTAAAATGCATTCAAATGCGAAAAGTTTTATTTTCGTATGGAAACAGAAAATAATCCCTGGAGTATATGTATATTGGAATTGATGGGAGAAAGAAAAGTGTGCATGTTTTTATAAAAAAAAGATAAAAGTGATAATTAAGGTGCTATAAGAAAGAAGTAATAAAAAATGTGTGTGCAACATTTTTTTGTTGAAAATTTTATAAACAATTTTAGCTAAAAAAACTTAGGGCCATTACTACAACTTGTCGTTAGTTTAATGCTAGGATTTCATACGGCGAGTAAACCGCACAATATCCTACTTTTAACTAACGCCAAGTATTAGACTAATAACTAGATATGAAGGCAAATTTTTAGAAGCTTCTATTTTTAAACAATTCCATCTCTAAAGCTAAATAGATAATTATAAATTATGTATAGTGTAATACAATTTACAGAACATATTGGCAAATTGTTTAAATTTTTTTATTCAATTGAGTAGAAATTTGAAATGATCCCCTTTATCCTGCTTAACTGTTTGCCAACGTCACGTCACGACAATATTCAAAATAAGACACTTACCTACACCATGAGGACAACAATTGACTACTTCTATCAGCTTGCGACTTCTCTGTAAGGCCCTGAGTATAGAAATTGTCAATTGCCGATGCAAAGGAGTACAAAAGTGTTCTCTGCTCGATATTGTGTAGAGGTGACGTTGACAAATAGTTACAGAATAAGAGGGAATGTCTAATAAATTTTCTAAGAGATTTTGGATAAAGGCTTGCTGATGTTTTGCTTAGGGTCAATGAAATACGCATAGGAACTAGGTAAGATCAATAATCAGCGCAACTAAAATTAAGCTTTTTAGTGTTAAACAATAATTCTCAAAAATATAGTGTTTTTTTTTGGCGAGAATTGAAAGGACAACCTCTAATCTATATAATATTTTATATTCAATTAAGATTCATAGGCTGTGTTCGAAAAGTTGTTTTTAAATTCACAATTGCAAACAATAATGCACATGAGTACTGATGATGCAAGTGTACCGGCTTTTGAAAACAGCTGTGTAACTGATGTGAACTTTCCTTTATGTCCATGGAATAGTTACCATGTCTTTCTGAATTTATAAAGAAATTTTCGAGGAAGTAGCCTATTAAACTGGAGGGAATTTAAAGTATTTATAATATTTTATTCTCATACATGCTGAATAGAGGCTTTCAAATTTTGCAATTTTGTGATCTCAAAATTTACTTTTAGCTTAAAAATCTTGCATTAGGCTTAAAAATTGATATTATTAAATTAGAATTTTAAATTAATAGCGCACATGCAAATAATACTTTAAAGAATAGCAATAGCAAGTTATAACATAAACTCTAGAGGCCTAATTCATAAAAAATATTTTTGTTACTTGACATATTTCAATACAAAAATTGTCAAATAAGCAGTTTGTATAAGGCGTGCTTCTTCGCTCTATAATGAGATCCCAATTTGTACGAAAAGCATTTGCCTACATGAATATTGGGTAAATGAGAGCGATTTTGGGAGAGCAGTATGCTTCTTCTTGCATGAAACAGCCCTGTAATTTTTTTTGCAATACTGACAAAATAAATTGAAAAGTTCATATTAATTAGCGGGAGTCCATAGTTCGAATCGAAACAGAAAGTGATAACAAAGCAATCCGCTTTGGATTGTAAGAACAGACTGATTGAAAAATTAATTCGAAAAAAAAACTAAAATAATTTTCTTTTAACATCATGTTAATTCTAGAACATGATTTAATTTGCGTATCCTGTCCTCCAAATATTTGGTATAGTCTTCGTCTTTCATATCTAGTTATAACTCTGAATAAAAATTTTGTTAATTTTAGTCAAAAAAGAACATAAATAATTAAATTTTAGAACAAGGCTACAAAAAAGGCATTAATTTATTTCAAATTTAATTTTGCCTTTCAATGTGTTTACTGTGTAACATTATTATATTTAAACAATTTATTTTGTTAAAAAACAATTATTTCAAAAATAATTGAAAGAAACCGTACTTTTCCTATTTGCTGTAAAAAGGAAATTATTTAGCTTTAAGCCTCTAAAAACAATTTAAAATTGGTTTTTAATTTTTGTATATGATAATAATTAAATAGTTTATTATTTTATACATTATTTGGATTATTAAAACTATTTTTAAATGCAATATGTATTCAGTTTTTTTTTCTTATTTAAAATATTTTAGTGTATTTAGTCTAAATGTAAAAAAATAAAGATCAATATCTTAAAAACAAAAAATTAAGATATAAAAAAGTTGAAAATTGTTTTATATGTGAAAATGATTAAAATTAATTGATTAAAACAAAGATATTAAATAAATAACAAATTATATGTTTATGACCAAGGTTTAAAAAAAAACGAATACAAAATACAATTAATTAATATTAATAAATATAATACAGAAAATAAAAACAACAAACAGAACAAAATAATAAATACAATAAAACTTATTTTCATAATTCAAAATTTATCTGTACAAAGTTTTTTAACTTAAACATTTATTGGGGGTAAAATCGGAGGTTAAAAAGTATATATTTGCAAAATTTTTAGATTTAAATAAAAAAATTTAAACGGCATTTTGAAGTAAAAACTCGGCACTTAACCGATAGGAAAGGCATTGCTAATGTCCACGATAAGTTTGCATCAATCCAAATGTCGTAACCATAGAATTTGTTTGAGTTTTCTTTCCCACTCATGCGGCCCTCTTATTTTAAGTGAAATTTAGTTGCTGCATTTATTTATTTTTTATGCAAATTAATCTGAATTTGTCGTTCTTTATTCTAACGTACATTACAGTTCTAAGATGGCACTTCGAATGTGCGAAGTTTTTATGGTTGCTATAGTCTTGACGAAATTGCTTGTCATACTTTTTATTGAAGGCATTCAGTTAGGGCTACGACAGACAAACTCATAACATATTTAAAGTGTAAAAAACTATAGATCTAGAGAACAAAAATCGAATTTCAAACAGAGAGTTAAAAGGAAGGACAATAAGTGAAAAATTAAACAAATTAATTTATAGTGTTGGAGTCAAGGCAGATTGCGCACAGGTGATCTTCTGAGTGTATGTGCGTTTAATATGTCTTTCTTGGAATACAAACAAATTGATAGCATTCTCTTTTTTGCAGTAGGTGAAAAACTTGGATGAATTTGTCCGTGTGGTCCTCTAGATATACAGTCGAAGAATGAGAAAAATGTTTCTTGGTCTTTGCTTATCTGGGCCGAAATTTCCGCATTCAATCGAAATTTCAATATAATTTAAATGGAAATTTCGATCGATATCGAATGCTGAATGGCAGTTACTGGAATAGTCTGTCGCTTTACTAAAATATTATTATTATTATTAAAATTATCACAAAAATAAATAAATAAAAAAAAAAACACTAGCAACTATTGGCTATCGGACTAAACTAAAAAACAAATAGCATTTCTCTCATTTCTAATTTAATAAGGATGCAATCTTTGTGCTGTATGCATCATAGTCAAGGATGATTGCGGTCCAGCCACTGACGGGGGAGGTGGTAATGCATGCGGTGGGGGTGGTCCCATTATATGAGCCATAGACATACTTCCGGGTGGATTGGGTTGTAAAGAGGCAGTATTTAAACCCAAGTGATGACCCTGTAGTCCGTCATGATGTGCATGTGGAGCCAAAGCAACAGCCGTCTGATGATAATGATGGGAAGCTGCATGCGAAGAGGGTAGTGGTGGCGGTATCATTTGAGTATGGCTACCCAAAGGTAAATTCAGAAGATTACTTGAACCATGAGTGCGAAAATGCAACGATAAACTACCAGCTGTTTCAAATTCCTTATCACAATCAGGGCATTTAAAAGCATCATCATTTACCACGGTGTCAACAATTTCATCTTCATCTTCACTGCGCTCATTAAGATTTGATAATTGATGTAATTTTCTTTTATGAGATAGCATATCTCGATTGCGACTAAAGGATTTCCCGCATACATCACAATGATGATTTTTTATGCCGGTATGGGTAATCATATGTTTGGAAAGGTCTCCGGCTGAATAAAATGATTTCTGGCATACGGGGCAATGCTGATCTCTTATACCAGTATGTATTTTTAAATGTGCTTGGAAGTTTCCCAATGCCGAAAACTGCTTAGAGCAGATTTCACATTGAAAGGGTTTGTCACCGGTATGGGTGCGTTCATGTATTTGTAAATTGTATTTTTGGGCAAAACGTCGAGGGCAATAACGGCAAGGAAAAGGTTTTTCACCTGTGTGAGTGCGTATATGCTGTTGTAATTGAGCTAAACATTTAAAGGTTTTATTGCACTCATAACAGGTTTGTGGCAGTTTTGGTAACGGCTTAGGACCTCTCTTTTTATGCTCTTCAGGCGGTTTACGTTGATATCGGGAACGCCTTTTGCTGTTATAATATAAGATATAGTATTAATTGGCATTAGTTGTTAGACTCATACGTTTATTTAGTGGCATGTACCTCTTCTTTTTTAACCTCTGCTCTTCATACTCTTCGTCCTCAGAATCCGAAGAGTTTGCCGTGTTATGGTAACTGTGAGATTTTCCTGACATTAAACTGCCATCTGTATTCGTCTCTGCATCACATATGCTACAAACATATTCCAATTATATGAATGTATAAAAATGCATAAATTACATATTATCTAGCACTAACCCATATCCTCTGTCCATTAATCCCAAATACTGTCTCAGTCTTATATCTGAATTTTCACATTCCTGTTTAAAATGATATGCTACTCCCAATCTATATATGCAGTTATTGCATATTACCTCGGGAAGACCATCCTTTTTGTATACACGAACTTTGGCACACAACATTAACATAGTTGATGGCATCATACTAAATTCACTACTGTATATGGAAGTCAGCGCACCTTCCTTTAAACATACCCGACAAATTTTGTGCAAATTATAATCCGTGTTCATCATGCAAGCGGACCAAATTCTTTTATTCAGCTACGGACATTAAAAATAGTGTGATGAAAATAATGACCGTTGTGATGCAGGCTGTTTACTAACAACAGCTGTTGTCTAAGTCTGCCAGACTATTTGTCATTGTTATAGGGGGTATTTCCATCTGCCATCGCAGTTGTTTCGTTTCCAATTCGTTTTAAAATCCAGTGTAGCAGAGTACGATCAATTGGGTTCTAGGTTCTCATCGATGTGAAGCACAGACATAATCAGATATAGCAACAATGACAGATGTCAGAGGCCCGTATCAGTTTTTGTTTTAACCCCTTTTTGCGAAGAGCTAAACTATAGGTGGCATCCTGAAAACAATGTGTGTGAAGAAAAAAATATACATTGCCCAGTATTTTTATAAAAAGGTAAACAAAAGAAATAAAATAAAATGTGCTGTGTATAAAATTTTAATTTATTATATAAAATATACATAATATTACATTAAATTTGTGTGCAGAAAAGCATCTAAGTGAAATATCCACATAAGATGTGAATAAAATAAAGTGGCGGCTAAGGAGCACCCATTAAAAACATTCATTGACAATCGCATCATCTAAAGCTAATGCTCCAAATGCCGCAACAAGAGCTCTTAAAACCAACATTCTAAATTTGGGAAATAACAATAATTCATTAAGTGCAAGCAAAAACCACAATTTAGCAGCTCCAATATCGTATGCCGATATTGCGGCTGCCGACGCTTCTGTTTGTGCTGCTTGTGGTATTTTAATAAATAATAATGAAATTTACACTGAATTCAGAAATGCTGATGCTTCAAAACACACAACTGATTCCACAATAACTACTGAAGAAAAGTCGGTGTCTACTAACAATCCCACAATATCGCCAATCTCAACAACAGCCTTAACTCCACAAGCAAAAGCCCAAAAAGTTAAAATATGTCAAATGAAGCAAGATTTTCCGGAGCTAAGTGGTGGTACCTTAGCTGCTGGCAACGACGACAAGATTTTTAATGCGAATGCTAATCATAGCACTATTATAACATATTCTCAAAGTTTAAGAACGTTGTAACAAATCCTACACGAAATGTAATATCAACTCAATGTCATGCAAATATTGGTGATGGTAATATTAATTTGGTCAACGATACCACGACGTCTTTTGCCGCAGAAGTTAATACCAAAGCCGCGCCTTTGGAACAGTATAAAAATTCAATTTTGCATCAAAATGCTAATATTCCACCACTGCAACATTCACAACAGCAGATTTTAAAAACATCTAAAAGTGTTGAAAATTATTCCACTACCACAATTGTCTTCAGTTAGATCAAGAATATCCTGAACTAGAGAAAACAGCCAAACGCCATAGTTCGGCAAATATAACCATGATTGGAACGGCAACAAATGCTAGCAATCAAAAATGCTTTAAGTTTGCGGCAGCTGCTAAGCAACATGAATACAACTAATGTTGCCCAACAGCATATAAACTCAGCCTAAACTACATCAAATACTAACAATGCACATCCAGCGATAATATTATCCAGCAGCAATATAATTGCAAATAAAAAAGTCCACCACTTACGTCGGCAAGCAATATAGCAGTAATGACCTAACAGCAGAAAATAATTTCAGATAGTTTTGCATTTAACGCAAATACAATTAATGCCACAGTAATAACCAGTTCGACGCCCATAGCAGGAAATCCCAAAAAGGATAAAAAAAAAACGACAGCAACAACAACTGCAGCAGTAAATTCAACTGCAACAAAGTTAAGTGGAAAGCTGCCAGTCCAAGCAGTGTCAGAATCAAAATAATAAATAACCTTTCAAAACACAACTCTAGTCTTCAAGATCATCGCACCTTCGATCATCCACTACTTGATGATCGTAATACTGGCAGCTGTGCTGCTGACAATCAATTCACATTTGTCGATTTCCACGAATAAAGGAAGAGTTGAAAATGTTTGACGATGACAAGAATACTCCTTCTTTAGATAATAATAACGTTCAAATCCAATCGAATGAAGAGCAAGACACAAATTAGCATAAACATTCTTCGAACATTAAATGATTAAATGCTTAAGTATATACACTTTTGATTAAAAAATAAATTTAGTTTAGTACTTACTTTTAAGGGAACAAAGTTGTTTGGAAACAAATTTCCCCATTTTTGCTAGATTTTTTCAAATGAATTATGATAATGACAATTATGATGAAATTTGTTAATATTTATCTATATTTTATTAATATATGTATGTGCATATTTTCTAATTAAATAAACTTTAGTCATTAATGAATAAATAAATCAATAATTCAAAAATTACATTCTTAGACTTTGTTGTTATTCAGAATAAGTAAAAAGGATATGTGTATGTACTATACATTAGAATTTAGATGTGATACATGTAACTATCATATTTACAAAGAACCTACTACAACTAAATTAATATACATATTTTAATAATAATTAATATATAAGGGGCTGATGAAATTGTTGGCCGATCCAGTATCATGGACATCATACCCTGTGCACGATGCTTACGAACGTGACCAGCTAATCCAGAGGACTGCTTATAGGCACTGCCGCATGTATTACACCGACTTTTTAACATCGGAATGGAGAAAACTATCATGGTACAAACTCTACATACACTGTAATGGAACAAAGAAAACAATTAAAATTTACTTTTAATTGAATTAATAGTAATAATGAACTTAAACGAAATTACGAAATTGTCAAAGTTCTTCAAATATCTGATTGAATTAAAATTTTAGTTTATGTACCGCTTTTTTTATTTTTTTTATAAAGTTATAAGGTTTTCATTACCTTTTTAAATGAAGCCATTAAAAGATGTTTCCACATTGCACTATTGAATTTCATAATTTCATGAACTATTCCACCATAATCTTGTCCATAATCTTGTAGTGAATGACTAAAATAGTAATCTGAAAGCATAAAACTTGTTATTAACTCTGGAAATTGTTATACAAATAGTTATGAGTAATTGTTTATGAAATTATTATTAAATTTGAAATTATATAAAAGTTGTTAGTTAAATTGCGCTTAATAACATTATATACTGGGCTGTTGTAAGTAAAAAGTAATAGGTGTAGTAAAAAGATGGTGTAAAAAAAATTGGAGGAATAGCATATTTTCGGAGTTACGGACGCATAAAGTTTTATAAATGCGCAAGCATTCTCTTAGTAAATTTTTGATTTAGTGCAACAATACTAAGAGAATGCTTGCGCATTTATAAAACTTTATGCGTCCGTAACTCTGAAAATATGCTTTTCCGCGAATTTTTTTATTTAACACTTTTTCTTTTAAATTAATTTTTCTCAATATGTGAGTGTACTTGGATGTATTGTTAAGGGTTGGTTTTCTTAATTGACTTGCAGGCGAACATGATAACTTTGACAATTCACAAAAAGTTCAATTTTGTCTGACTGTTAATCAAGAAAACCAACCGACAGCACTTCCAAAAACACAAGGCACATAAAATAACACTTTTTGGCACACTTATATTTCACACACTTACCTTGTCGGGTTTTTCGGGAACCGATGAACCCTTTCGAAGTCCTGACAACCAAGTATACACCTACGGCTCCTGAAATATAAAATAAGCATTAATATTGAATTCAATTAAATACACTTCTTGGCACACATTTATTTCACAACACTTACCTTACCGGGTTCTTCGGGAACCGGTGAAGCTATTCCACATCCTTCCAACTATACACCTGCGGTTACTGAAATATAGATTTCTGTTTAGTATTTCAATATAATTAAATAGTTTCAGTTCAATTAACACTTACGTTTTTCCGGAAATATTTTTCAGCAGCTATACCTGTAACAAAATTGTTCTATAAGAAATTTATAAATAAATAGCATACAAATATACTTACCACTTTGATGTCTTCCCTCACAATAACACAAGGCACCTCGGGCAAAAATAACTGCTAAAAATTTATTACAATTTAGTAAAAAGGCGCAAATTTGTACATTTAAGTAAAATTTTGCGCCTTTTTGCTTAAATTTTTTTACTAAAATAAAATATTTTTTCTGACGTTTAACCGGCTAGAAGGACAGAGAAAGAGATATACCAAAGAATATCTTTCTGTTCTTTAATTAGGAAGGGGTTAAATGGTATTGCCATTTGGGATGCCATTTGTCAATTTTATGCCCGTTTGATATGGCCGGAATTTTCCGTGTCCAATCTGTCTAATTTGTGATGTGAAGAAAACATACTCTAGCAACATACCGTAGTGAACAGTTGTATGTAAAAGTAAAAAAGTAGTAAGGGCCTTTAACATGTACTGAAGTGCAAAAAGTCCTAAATGCGAATATTTCCAACCAAAAATTCAAATAATCACGGCGGTTTAAGGATACACTTACAAAATTGCTTGTGCGTAACATGATATTTGTAAACACGTACATATATATATATATATATATATATATATATATATATATATATAAATATATCTATATGTAACACACGTAACAAAATTATGGTGGAAACACGATGTTATACATATATATATTTATATATATATATATATATATATATATATATATATATATATATATGTATAACTATATATATATATATATATATATATATATATATATATATATATATGTATATAACTATATATATATATATATATATATATATATATATACATATATATATGTATATATAAATATATATATATATATATATATATATATATATATATATATATAGATATATGTATATATATATATATATATATATGTATATATGTGTTTATATCATAATATATATATATATATATATATATATATATATATATATATATATATATGTATATATGTGTTTATATAATAATTTATATATATATATATATATATATATATATATATATATATATATTTATATATATATATATATATATATATATATATTTACACACATACATATATCTGCATACAAATTATTTTTATTGAATTATTGATTCAATTTATAGTATTAATTACCATTTGTTGTCATGAAACATATGGCAGCACAAAGTATTTGACAACTATACTTTTGCATAATGGCGAGATTAATTAGAAGGTAATGGCGTCATGGTAAGTATAATTTTTTACTTGTAATTTTATTTGCTTATCTTTTTTAATTTCTTTTCAGATTTTTCTTTCAGTTGGGGCCAAATTACCGCATTTGATATAGATCAGAATTCCATACAATTTAAATGGAAATTGTATGGAAATTCCGATTAATATCGAAAGTGGTAATTTGGCCCCTGGACTGAAGAATTCATATGGTAAAGTATCGTTCCACCACATTTTAATGCGGTTTTTAATAATATTCTTTCTTTTTTTCAGCCCTTCAATGGGATTTATTTCCCGTAACATGCTGGGATCTTGATAAAACTTTGGTCATAGGTAATACTATTAAATCTTGAAATTATGGTAAAAACATTTTTGAAGCGGACTCTCCGACAATGCTGAAAATCTTTACTCAGCGAAGCCACTGTACGAGGTACACACAGAGGAGAAAATGCTTAAGCCCTGCCAAAGGCCAGCAATACAAAACATCTCTACTCAGCGAAGCATGTTATAGTCCTATAACTATAACGCCCAAACTAAGAAAGTCCGCTCCAAAATTTTTCTACCATAATTCTTAGATTTAAAAGTATTACCAATGATTAAAGTTTCATCAAGATCCGAGCATGTTACGGGATGTATATTTGTTCCGAATTGGCTAACAGGGACTCGCGCAGGAGCTAGTCTCCATTATATCGTAGGCGCCTCCCCATCAAACTAATTTTGCATATGGCATTGGGCTGGAGTATGTGCCTCCAAAAAGCAAAAAGCCCTTGCCACAACACATCGCGATGGACTGGAGTATGTGCCTCCATATCGTAATGGTCCATTGCCAGTAGTTGTAGTATATATATATATGTAATCTGCATGCTTGCATATATAAGTAGTGTAGATACATATGTACGTAAATATATTTACATATGTTTTAATATATACATATATATTAATATATGTACATATAAATTAATATATGTACATATATTTTAATATATGTACATATATTTTAATATATGTACATATATTTTAATATATGTACATATATTTTAATATATGTACATATATTTTAATATATGTACATATATTTTAATATATGTACATATATTTTAATATATGTACATATATTTTAATATATGTACATATATTTTAATATATGTACATATATTTTAATATATGTACATATATTTTAATATATGTACATATATTTTAATATATGTACATATATTTTAATATATGTACATATATTTTAATATATGTACATATATTTTAATATATGTAGATATATTTTAATATATGTACATATATTTTGTAATATGTACATATAATTTAATATATGAACATATATTTTGTAATATGTACATATAATTTAATATATGAACATATATTTTAATATATGTACATATATTTTAATATATGTACATATATTTTAATATATGTACATATATTTTAATATATGTACATATTTTAATATATGTACATATATTTTAATATATGTACATATATTTTAATATATGTACATATATATTAATATATGTACATATATTTTAATATATGTACTTATATTTTGATATATGTACATATATTTTGATATATGTACTTATATTTTAATATATGTACATATATTTTAATGTATATACATATAGATATATATAGGTGTACATATACATAGATATATATATATACATAGATATATATGTATATATATATATGTATATATATATATTTATGTATGTATGTATATATATTTATGTATGTATATATATATTTATGTATGTATATATATATATTTATGTATATATATATATTTATGTATGTATATATATGAACACTTACATTTATACAAATATATATGCACATATATATATGTACATATATTATAATATATAGATATATACATAAATTTGCAGTGTATGGTCTGGTAAGGTCTTTGTTTCATTCCACTTGTTATTTCAAAACGTATGGCAGCATAATATACTTCAAAAAGTTATTTGTCAAAATGGCGGCAGAAGTTAAACACAACGTGGTAGGCACTAAACGCATTTCACATTTATCACCGAATTATTAAGCTTGGAATATCATGTTATAGTTGTATATCTAAATAACAAAAAATAAAATGTTACTCTCGAGAACTACAAGTTGAGCTGGGAGGTTGTATGCCACAGTACGGATAAACGATCTGTAGCTGCTGGGAGAGGTCAGATGATTCTATCAGGTTCCAGAGATAAAACAACGAAATTATGGAAACCTTTAGAAGACTACTACATTGAGGCGGTTACACTACAGGACCTTAAGAATTTAGTTTCTTGCGTTTATTATTATGAACGTGAAGGCTGGTTGTGCACGGGCTGTAGAGGCAAAAAACAGCAAATATATTTTAGATTTGATAAAACAACAAAGGCTGGCATTTCTCGTGGAGGGTGAGTATTTAAAAAAGCAAATGATTGATAAAATTTATAATCCGCATGTATGTCTTCTTTCTATCTCAGATGTACAAGGTTCTCAAAGTATTCACGAGGCGCACGTTCAAAAGATAAATTTTGGTATGCACGTCTTTCACCAAACCACAAAGTAATACACTATGGTGACTGCGACCAAAAGACCATACCAACTCTCGAAGAACTATCAAATAAGGTATCAGTTGTAGATATCAAACAACTGCTGGAGGGCAAGGAATGCCCACATATGAAACAAATTCGTACACGTAAATGTGCTGTTAATCTAGCATTTTCCATAACATTCGATAGCATGGATCATTCTACATTAGATTTTGTAGCACTCGATGAAAGTGTATTCTGTTATTGGACCGATGGTATTAATGCTCTACTGGGCCAAGAAATGGTTAGTAAGCAAAAGAAAGAAGATTTCGATACTCTGCTAGCCATGGAAATAAAACTGAGACTGTTAGTCACTGAAGGTGTGGATATTAGTAAGGATCCACCAGCCATACCAGAAGACCCTGAAAGCTATGATTTTTGTTTTGAAAATTAAGTATTGTACAACAACATATACCATCAGCCCATTTGACTCTCCCAACCAAGCACTTTAGCAATTATAAAAAAACCAAAGTAATTACGAAAGTATTTAAACAAATGCATATTTCTATATATAATTTGTTACTATTATATTACATATATAATACAATTTCGAATGTATAATGTTCATGTATGCAATTTCGCTTGCAACGAGTTACACTAATATAAATTAAGTTATAACATTTTGATAAAACAAATATTTTTATTTGAATAAATCAATATATAAACATTAATTGTAATTTTTTTTTAAGAGTAGGACCAGCGCTCCGGAGATGATCCCTATATATGCAATGCATTGCGCCGAAAATGAAAAAAGGGGACAGATGAGAAGATATAGAATTTTTTGTAGCAATTTGAACCTTTTTATTTCGGCGGGCAATTTTTTGTTACAGGGCTTTAGTATATGGCCGTGTCAGCCGCTGCCAGATATGTTCAGTTACTCCGTAATGCGATGCGAAAGGAATTGCAAATAGCATACAAATGCGTTCAGTTCGCATCGCATTACAGAGTAACCCCCCAGTGCTATTCCTTCCATATCATCACTGAAACAGGCTGACAACAACTAACACAATCATGCACTAATTTCCATTGTGTTGCTTGGCAATTTTATTAATGCACTTTGTTTTAATTAAATAATAAGGGACCATCCCACTTTATGTTGGTTAGAGGTAGGATTTTCACAAAAAAATATAACAAATGCATAACACTAGATACTAATTGTCTTAACACAATGTTTGGGTCAGTACAAGACCAAATAATTAAAAAAAGCTCTTTTTAGGGCTACAAAATATTTGAAAGGAAAAAGATAAACTTAAGTAAAGACAAAATATTAAAAAAAAAGCTCTTTTTAGGGCTACAAAATATTTGAAAAAGAGATAAATTTAAGTACACAATTATTTGTTTAATTTTTGATGTAGAAATTGCATTACGAACTTTACGAACACAATAATATAAAATAATATATATTACAAATAATTGATGGAAACGGTCAGTTAAATAAATGTCACAAGTATCTTAAAACTGCTAGGGAATTTTTTCAGGTGTATTGTGGAATAGTGGCACGTTTGGTAACAACTTCGCTAGGTCTGGTAACGAAAGCTCGGGACAACGAAAATGGGATAACGGTATTTAAAAATATAAGCATTTAAAGTTAAATTTAGAAAACACTGTCCATTTCGTATTACATAAAAAGTGAAATTGTGAAATTATAAAATAATATAAACATTTAGTGTTTCATTTAATTTATGTAATTAATTTAATCGAGCCCATCGGCCCATATATGATTCAAGTTATTTCAACAGTGTTTTCTTAAGCTGAATTACAGTTCCAGTTGTTTTAATAAAATCAAAATTTTTTTAAGTGTTATCCTCGCTGGAAAAACTCTTAGCAAATTTTTTGGGTTAGTAGATCCAAAAATCGATCGTCTTTCGGGTTGGTAATGTAAACAATTAAAAATGTGAAGTTGTTATATGTTTCATATAAAAAAAATAAATGTTTATGTTATTGTAGTGAAAAATACAGTGAAAAAATATACGATATACGTTTAAATATTCTCATTGAAAAGTGAATATATTGCTCAGTATATTGTAATAGTATATGAAACAAGGTATTTATAACATTAACTTCCTATATTTGATTTTATGTTATCATAAATAAGATTCTTATATTATATGTACATATGATTTCTTTATTTCGTTAAATAAGATTCCTTTTGTATATCGTTACACAAAAGGCAAAACGCTCAAACATATAAAGAAATCGTTTTTATAAGATTTCTTTTATATTAATTTACAATAAATTAAACTATTTTTAAGTAAATAGAATTTAAATAAATTAATTTATTAAAAAAAAATAGTTTGCAGTTTCGCAGATTTGAACTTATAGCCTGTTGGAAAAAATTAACATCCTGTAATTAATTTACAATATTCATTTTATTGTACATATACATATATAGTTACATAACAGGCGAAAGGAATTATTCGAAAAATAATTTTCTATTCTTCATAAATTATATTTCGAAATGATTAATATTAAGAAATCGTTTTTATAAGATTTCTTTTATATTAATTTACAATAAATTAAACTATTTTTAAGTAAATAGAATTTAAATAAATAAATTTATTAAAAAAAAAAGTTTGCAGTTTCGCAGATTGAACTTATAGCCTGTTGGAAAAAATTAACATCCTGTAATTAATTTACAATATTCATTTTATTGTACATATAGTTACATAACAGGCGAAAGGAATTATTCGAAAAATAATTTTCTATTCTTAATAAATTATATTTCGAAATGATTTACGATAACAAAAAGTTAAATTCTATTTTGGAGGAAGCTATTCTGGGGCTAGACTTTGGAAGCCTTAAATACCGAAAAAGTTGTCCAGTGTTTGAAAGTATATTAGCGAAGTATAATGAAAGTAAACCAACGCGTTTACGGCTGGCAAACAATGAAAAAAATAGAAAAATGCTTTTAAAAAGAATAAAAGTATTCCAGGGAAAACAAGCTTCTGCTGATACTAAACAAAGTCAAAAGATTTCATTGTATTCAGCAGAAGAGAGATGCGCTGCAGAAGGTCTACTTTTATTATTTCCACTTGTAGAGTCTGATTTTTCTGAACAGAATGATTCAAATGATCAAACCCTTTTTTGTGCAAAAGAAAAAGTTACTTACTCGACAGATGAGAGATGTGCCGCAGATGGTCTGCTATTATTATATCCAGCTACAGATCTGGACAAAACACATTTTTCTGAAGAGTTGGAGGTTATAGCTGTAAGCGATGAAATAACAAAAAACAAGAATTCGTTTCTGCAAGAGATTAGTAATAATAATGACTCTGTGTCCTTTTATGAAGAAATGAAAAATGAAGGAGAACAACAAAATTCAAGATTCAATTTGTCCAAAACTACGACAAATTTAAATGAAGAATCAATGAAATTAATGTTAGAAGGGGTGTTAAAGGACTTCTTAGAAGAATTAAAATTAATACTACATAGCAATGTAATTGAAATTAAAAAAAATGTAGATATAAATAAAGATGAAGAAATAATTGATCGTCTTGAAAAAGATGATAATACCTGCAACGATGCAGATGAGTTTATTGAAAAACATAACCAAATTCTAGGACCTTTTGAAATGGAAGATAGCGCCATTGATGTGTCTCAGTTCGAATGTTACAGAAAAAAAGTTAATCCAAAAGAAAAAATCCTTAAACAGGTCCTTCGCACGCCAGGGACAGCTTTAAAACAAACGCGGCGTTTTAAAGCTAAAGTTTCCGATAGTACTTTCAAAGTTAATCCTAATTTGATTTTCGAGTCAAACGATCATGAAAAACTTAAATTAAAAAGGAATAAAATTGTTATAGATGTAATCAGGCAGGAATACTTGAAGATAAACAATGCTTGTATTATATCGTTCTTTAATTTAAAATTTTTAGCATCTGGTTTGTTAGCATATGGCTACTGCACATTCCCAGACTGTTGCAAATATCGTTTTAAGGTATCTTTACATGGTGCAGTTGTCGTTTATAGAACGGGAGAGATATTTCACGGAAAGGGACAGAAACGTGTTGCACAAATTCGTGGCGTTACACGTGCTATCGTTAAAAAATCTTTGAAAGATAAGACTGCCTATATATATAGAAAAGAACAAATTCTTGAAGCTGCTGATGAAATAGCACAAAGTGGAAATTTCCAAAATATTCAAAATTTAAACACTTTACGCAAATGCAAATCGGAACTAAATTTTGATGGTTTTTCTGACCCAGACGCTTTTATTGATGTTTATAAAATGCAACGTGGATGCTATGCTGGTTATATCCAGTATGTAGCATCACCATTAGTCATACATTGCTGGGCAGATAAAACTTTCGAAACGTTTAATAAGAATCCAGAAATTTTAAAAGACGCAAATCACACAATTCATTTTGACGCAACTGGTAAAAGTGTCCGTCAAATTGAGTGCGCAAAGAAAAGAATTTTAATATATAAAATTGTTATTAGAATTAAAAAGTTAAAAATGATTATTCCAATTGTGACTGGTATATTATCAGGACACACTATAAATGATATTTATTTAATATTTGAAAAACTGGAGCTCTATTGTAAAGAGCATAAATATAAGTGGCCATTTTTCCAAAGAGTATGCATAGATGTAAGCTATGCCCTATTAGGAGGCATTTTGAAATCTTGTAGTGATCAAAATGTTTCTGAGTATCTAAATGATTGCTTTAATTATATTGAAAACCCTCAGATATTTCCAAGACCTAAAATTATAGTACAATGGTGCAAGGCCCACTACGTTCATATTATATGTAAGGATTTAAATAGCAAGATTGGTAAAACCAATGCACTAAGACATTTATTGAAAAATGCCTTAACGCTAGCTTTTGATTTGAAAACAATCGATGAGTGTAAATTCTGGTTTAAGAATATTTTTACTGTTCTCTTGAGTCGGCAAAAGAATTATGAATTTAAAAATTGTCTTGCAGTTTTAAAGAAAAACATAATGGATGTAAATGAGAATGATTTTGAAAACTTAAACGTATTCGATGAAGATCCAGTAAACAACTTGGAATCAATTGCTTCTCGTAGTCCATTCAAAAAATTATTTGAAAATATATATAGTATCGTGAGTGCTAATATTAGTGATAAAGTAATACACAATATCACTAATGAATTTTATAATGAAGACATTTGTATGTTTATTATTAAGAAGTATTGCCCTTTTGTTCCTATGTGGACAAACATTATGGGCATCCTAGTTGATCCTTCAGGCGACCATTTAAGCAATGCTCCAGTAGAATTTAATTTTTATTTACAAAAACATATTCTACTTAACAATCGATCAGTTAGACCCGGCGATTTTATAAAAATTGATAGAAAAGACAGTATGAGCTCTTTAAAAGAACTTCGATACAAATATGAAATGTTTGATTCACAAACAAATGATGAAGAATTGCATCATAAAACAAATAAAAGCGTCAATTTATTGCAAATAGCTAAAGAACATGATTACGATTTAATAGAATATTTAGAGCCTGAAGAAAATTGGAAAAAGAAAAATTTAAAGAAACAAAAATCTATTAAATCTAAACAGCTTCTTAATGCGAAAAAACCAAAGAAATTTGTATCTGTGTCTGAATGTGTGCAAAACATCATTAAACTTGATGATGATACTCCAAACGATTTGAAATACGACTCCAGAATTAAAAAGGAGCACACATATTTTGAGCACAAAGAGACGAATGTACCAAAATGTAAGCCCCATAGTGTTGAAAAATACATGCTCTTTAGGTACAACAATTTATTTAAAGTTATGTATCCAACTCTTAAGTTGTCAGATATCGGATTCTGGAATATTTTAGATATTCAAGATTGGAAATCCTTAGCGACTGGAAAGCAATTAACCAATTTCGTATTGGACTGTGCACTTCTATCGATTATTAAAGAAAATTTCAAAAATACTTTCAGCTTACCGTGCCAAATTGATAAAATTTGTTTTGCAAAAGTAAACAAGCTGTTATTATATAAGCCTAACTTTATAATTATACCAATTTTGAGCAGTGCTCATTTTTCCGTTTGTATTTTAAATTTTATGTCTCGTGAATTTGTTTTTATTGATTCTTTTCGTAAACGTGCTGGACGGGAGCATTACGACAGTTTTCGATCATATTTTTCCAAACGTGATACTTGGAAATTTTTAGAAATAAAAGATAGAACTCAACAGCCAGATGGTGTGAGCTGTGGAGTGTATGTTATAATGTTTTCATTATACTACTTAAATGGAAAATCTTTATTGACTGTACCTCATCCTGACATCTTCAGGAATCGCATAAAATCAATTTTGATTCAGAACGCTGATGACAGTTCACAATTTTGCTGCCATTGCGGAAATACTAAAATGTCGAAAAATAAATGTAAATCTTGTAAATATGTAGTTTGTAGAAAATGTATAAAAGAACTGTACAACAGTTCTTTTAGTACTTGCAAAGTATGCATAAACAACATTTTAGATTGAAATATCTAAAACAATTGCATGTAAACAGTTTCGTACTGTATGAAGAAACAAAGTCATATATAAAAATTCATTAATATAATTATTTATGCATGTATGTAATGAAAAACACCAATGAATATGAGTGAAAAATACAAATCCGCACTTCTTTTCAAAGCACTCTATCATATTATGGCTGTAATGCATGATTTCAAATTGAAATATGTATATTATATATCATATATATTATATGGCATTAGAAAATAATTAAAATATATTTTACCACGTAAAATATGTACCGACAATATTTTTAAGTAAAGAAGTGTGTAAAAAATGCCAAAGAAACAAAGCCATATATAAAAATTCATTAATATAATTATTTATGCATGTATGTAATGAAAAACACCAATGAATATGAGTGAAAAATACAAATCCGCACTTCTTTTCAAAGCACTCTATCATATTATGGCTGTAATGCATGATTTCAAATTGAAATATGTATATTATATATCATATATATTATATGGCATTAGAAAATAATTAAAATATATTTTACCACGTAAAATATGTACCGACAATATTTTTAAGTAAAGAAGTGTGTAAAAAATGCCAAAGAAACAAAGCCATATATAAAAATTCATTAATATAATTATTTATGCATGTATGTAATGAAAAACACCAATGAATATGAGTGAAAAATACAAATCCGCACTTCTTTTCAAAGCACTCTATCTATATTATGGCTGTAATGCATGATCTGAAACATACATATGTATGTATGTATTATGTTTCGTATATTTATATTATATGGCATTAGAAAATAATTACATTTTATGTGCCTTAAGCGCAAGAAATGTATTATTAATATATTGTAATTACAGAATTATGTAAATAATGGTTTAGGCCTATTGGGGAAGCCAGCCATTAAAAAAATTGGCAACGCACTAAGTGTAGTACCTCAGTGGTAGTGTGGAAACCTACACGTTAAATAAAAATTTATGTATCTTATATAAATCATAAAAAACTATTTTGTTAATTTTATGTAGAAATTTCTCAAATAACAAGGTAACTTTCATACAGGTACGTTCAACATTCAACACTGGCCCTATTACCCAGTTGCAGTTAGGCGTTGTCTTATGGGACAATACCTCGTATAATATTTATGCAGTTAGGAACACTGAATCCCCGTAAGTTTTATGTTGAAATAAAACACATTTCATTTTATTTTTACATCAATTTCATAAATTGTTTTTGTTTCAAATGTATATTTATGCGAATGAAAGAGTTCATTCGAAGATGAGAAATAGGCTGTTAGTAACAAACAAATTTAAAATGTATGCATATTACCTGTATAATTACTACATGTGTATTTATAATTGAAATATTAAGTAATTTAAACAAAACTTAAAAACTATCAACATACATTTATATATCGATGGCTTAATATAAAAAAGGCGTAACTTGATTTTTTGTTACTTTACAGGAGAAGACAAAAACTTAATAAACTCCGTAAAATTTATGATACAAAAAAAGTTTTGATGGCTTTGTAATAAAATGTTTTGCATCTTTTTATTAAAAATTGCATCAAAACATATCTTGTGTCAGAAATTTTACGAATTTTGCTAAGCTTTTTCCATCTACTGTAAAGTAACACAAAATCGAGTTAGGCCTTTTTTAGTAAGTAACAAAAATTCGAGTTACGCCTTTTTTATATTAAGCCATCGATATATATACATATATATATAACTCAGGAGCCGGTGAATATCCCATTACAATTGATGTTCACCTTCGTAAAGCAAAATCCACCAGAAAGACTGGCACCATGAACGCAAAACCCAACAAAAAGACACCAGGAACCAAAACAAAAGCACCCGAAGCTTAACGTGCTACAGAAGCGAAACCGAAAAAGATGACCCTTACAAAAAACCATCAGCGAAAATGACCCCATGAAACAAGTGAATTGCCTTCGCTTCAACTTAAAACTGTTTTTCGACAATCGAAATTAAAAGAAAGCCCTTCTAAGGGCTACAATATATTTTAAAAGAGCTCAATTTACAAACAACCTGAAACTAAACAATTCACAATATAAAATTTGTTATTATTTGTAGACACAAAATCGGCTACCTCTTTTTGAAATTAATTTTGTAGCCCTGAAAAGGGCTGTTTGTTTTCTCTCCGGGTTTTTGTTAAAATAAACAGTCATTGGCATTTACTTGGGACTGGTATATATAGTTACGCCTTTAGTATCTTCACTGACAGCATGCTTAGCCAGTTCACCAGGAACAGTAGGCGGGCAGCAAATTGAATGATAATTGTTGAACGCTTGTAGTAAGATAAACGTGATGCTTCGGCAGCAATGCGCTCAAAAATACCATTCATAAAGTTATTCATGACCTTTGATGAGATGCCAGTACCCGGATGTACTTGTTTCAAAACTTTGTAAATGTAGATGGCATAACTTTGCTGCTTTACCACTTGTCTTAGCTTTGCCAATGATTTTTCAGAATTACACATTCACTTCAAATGCATATGACATTATATGTACTTTACCACACAATAGCCAAAGTACTTGTATATTTACTCTTAGTAAGTGTAATGCAAATTAACCATGAAATTAAATATTGAAGTCATCTGAATCATGGCCACCACGTATAGATTTTCTGGGACGATTGATACACCTTTTAACACTTTGCTATTCTCCATTCAAGCATGTCGGTTGAGAAATCATCACAATTGGCACATCACTGAAGATGACTTCAAAGAACTCTTTTTCATCAGCAAATTCTTTGTAGGTACCGTGACTCTGAAAGAGTTATACAAATTTTGATGAACATTTTTATAAAAATTGTAATAAACAGAGTGAAATACTTACATTTTTATATACGTTTGCTTTTCCAAATTCAGTCCTTTTAGTTCTCCAATATGCAGTTCAATAACTGCGTTTAGATTAACTTAAATTGTACCCCTGATTTGGAATTCATTTTTTGTTTCGATAAGTTCATTAAGCAGCCTATCCGCCCATTAGGATTCACTAAGGACTAATATGTTTGTTCACATATTTCTTATTCCTAATCACCATTGAGATCCTTTGTTGTGCCTGCAAATTCTACAAGTTAGCCACATTTCATATATCCAACCTGAGTAAGTGGTGGTTATTGCAACGATTTTCTTTGATTTAGGTATTTCATTCAACTTTATTAAAAACAAAAGTAATACCTATGTGAATTCCAATTCATAGCAAATCTGGGCACGTTTTTATGTTGATTTCTTAGCATCATTGACCGCCAGCCACTATTTAGACCTTTTAGAATCGTTCTTTACTGTTTAGAAACAGTTTAATATATTTTTAACAACACTTAACACTTATTTGTATGAATTATTTCACATTTTTCCGTAAAAGAAAATTTTTGTTTTATTTTCAACCACCATTGTTTGCTTTCTTCGTCATCGGTCAGCCATCATGAAATAAAAACCAGTGCTACCATATTTTATTCGGCTATGATGCAAGGCATGTATAAAAAGCGGAATTGAAACGATTTATGTACACTGTAAATATATATACGCATTGAAAACACACTTATTTCTAGTATAATATATTTTACTAAATATGTATATATTCAATATATTAAGCTGCTACGTACAACAGTTTCCCTTAATTACAAGTTTCAGACTCGAATTTACTTGTATTACCTATGTTTTCACATTGCAAATTAACGCAGTATACCACAGCGTATGCTATGTAGATTCACATACAAATTTAATACATTTATATTCGCATATAAAGATTTTAGTATATATATCAAATAACCATGTCTTCTACATTATTCAAACTTTTTATTATAAGTAATATCTCGTTTTATACATTTCACATCTGCATAGTAAGAATTTTTAAAAAATTTTTTTATATATAATTTTTTAATAACGATATAAGGCAATCTGACTACTTTCCATATTTGGGGGGGTATACCCCCTAAACTTTTAAATAGGATTTAATGACAACCGGTCAGTCTTTTTAAGGGCACCTCCCTCTGTCAAACCCAATTTACAGATCCTTGGCACTTTTATATTTGACGGTTTTATTCAACGAACAATATTGGGTGCATTCTGACTACTTTCCATATTTGGGGGGGTATACCCCCTAAACTTTTAAATAGGATTTAATGACAACCGGTCAGTCTTTTTAAGGGCACCTCCCTCTGTCAAACCCAATTTACAGATCCTTGGCACTTTTATATTTGACGGTTTTATTCAACGAACAATATTGGGTGCATTCTGACTACTTTCCATATTTGGAGGGGGTATACCCCCTAAACTTTTAAATAGGATTTAATGACAACCGGTCAGTCTTTTTAAGGGCACCTCCCTCTGTCAAACCCAATTTACAGATCCTTGGCACTTTTATATTTGACGGTTTTATTCAACGAACAATATTGGGTGCATTCTGACTACTTTCCATATTTGGAGGGGGTATACCCCCTAAACTTTTAAATAGGATTTAATGACAACCGGTCAGTCTTTTTAAGGGCACCTCCCTCTGTCAAACCCAATTTACAGATCCTTGGCACTTTTATATTTGACGGTTTTATTCAACGAACAATATTGGGTGCATTCTGACTACTTTCCATATTTGGAGGGGGTATACCCCCTAAACTTTTAAATAGGATTTAATGACAACCGGTCAGTCTTTTTAAGGGCACCTCCCTCTGTCAAACCCAATTTACAGATCCTTGGCACTTTTATATTTGACGGTTTTATTCAACGAACAATATTGGGTGCATTCTGACTACTTTCCATATTTGGGGGGGTATACCCCCTAAACTTTTAAATAGGATTTAATGACAACCGGTCAGTCTTTTTAAGGGCACCTCCCTCTGTCAAACCCAATTTACAGATCCTTGGCACTTTTATATTTGACGGTTTTATTCAACGAACAATATTGGGTGCATTCTGACTACTTTCCATATTTGGAGGGGGTATACCCCCTAAACTTTTAAATAGGATTTAATGACAACCGGTCAGTCTTTTTAAGGGCACTTCCCTCTGTCAAACCCAATTTACAGATCCTTGGCACTTTTATATTTGACGGTTTTATTCAACGAACAATATTGGGTGCATTCTGACTACTTTCCATATTTGGGGGGGTATACCCCCTAAACTTTTAAATAGGATTTAATGACAACCGGTCAGTCTTTTTAAGGGCACCTCCCTCTGTCAAACCCAATTTACAGATCCTTGGCACTTTTATATTTGACGGTTTTATTCAACGAACAATATTGGGTGCATTCTGACTACTTTCCATATTTGGAGGGGGTATACCCCCTAAACTTTTAAATAGGATTTAATGACAACCGGTCAGTCTTTTTAAGGGCACCTCCCTCTGTCAAACCCAATTTACAGATCCTTGGCACTTTTATATTTGACGGTTTTATTCAACGAACAATATTGGGTGCATTCTGACTACTTTCCATATTTGGGGGGGTATACCCCCTAAACTTTTAAATAGGATTTAATGACAACCGGTCAGTCTTTTTAAGGGCACCTCCCTCTGTCAAACCCAATTTACAGATCCTTGGCACTTTTATATTTGACGGTTTTATTCAACGAACAATATTGGGTGCATTCTGACTACTTTCCATATTTGGAGGGGGTATACCCCCTAAACTTTTAAATAGGATTTAATGACAACCGGTCAGTCTTTTTAAGGGCACCTCCCTCTGTCAAACCCAATTTACAGATCCTTGGCACTTTTATATTTGACGGTTTTATTCAACGAACAATATTGGGTGCATTCTGACTACTTTCCATATTTGGGGGGGTATACCCCCTAAACTTTTAAATAGGATTTAATGACAACCGGTCAGTCTTTTTAAGGGCACCTCCCTCTGTCAAACCCAATTTACAGATCCTTGGCACTTTTATATTTGACGGTTTTATTCAACGAACAATATTGGGTGCATTCTGACTACTTTCCATATTTGGAGGGGGTATACCCCCTAAACTTTTAAATAGGATTTAATGACAACCGGTCAGTCTTTTTAAGGGCACCTCCCTCTGTCAAACCCAATTTACAGATCCTTGGCACTTTTATATTTGACGGTTTTATTCAACGAACAATATTGGGTGCATTCTGACTACTTTCCATATTTGGGGGGGTATACCCCCTAAACTTTTAAATAGGATTTAATGACAACCGGTCAGTCTTTTTAAGGGCACCTCCCTCTGTCAAACCCAATTTACAGATCCTTGGCACTTTTATATTTGACGGTTTTATTCAACGAACAATATTGGGTGCATTCTGACTACTTTCCATATTTGGAGGGGGTATACCCCCTAAACTTTTAAATAGGATTTAATGACAACCGGTCAGTCTTTTTAAGGGCACCTCCCTCTGTCAAACTCAATTTACAGATCCTTGGCACTTTTATATTTGACGGTTTTATTCAACGAACAATATTGGGTGCATTCTGACTACTTTCCATATTTGGGGGGGTATACCCCCTAAACTTTTAAATAGGATTTAATGACAACCGGTCAGTCTTTTTAAGGGCACCTCCCTCTGTCAAACCCAATTTACAGATCCTTGGCACTTTTATATTTGACGGTTTTATTCAACGAACAATATTGGGTGCATTCTGACTACTTTCCATATTTGGAGGGGGTATACCCCCTAAACTTTTAAATAGGATTTAATGACAACCGGTCAGTCTTTTTAAGGGCACCTCCCTCTGTCAAACCCAATTTACAGATCCTTGGCACTTTTATATTTGACGGTTTTATTCAACGAACAATATTGGGTGCATTCTGACTACTTTCCATATTTGGGGGGGTATACCCCCTAAACTTTTAAATAGGATTTAATGACAACCGGTCAGTCTTTTTAAGGGCACCTCCCTCTGTCAAACCCAATTTACAGATCCTTGGCACTTTTATATTTGACGGTTTTATTCAACGAACAATATTGGGTGCATTCTGACTACTTTCCATATTTGGAGGGGGTATACCCCCTAAACTTTTAAATAGGATTTAATGACAACCGGTCAGTCTTTTTAAGGGCACCTCCCTCTGTCAAACCCAATTTACAGATCCTTGGCACTTTTATATTTGACGGTTTTATTCAACGAACAATATTGGGTGCATTCTGACTACTTTCCATATTTGGAGGGGGTATACCCCCTAAACTTTTAAATAGGATTTAATGACAACCGGTCAGTCTTTTTAAGGGCACCTCCCTCTGTCAAACCCAATTTACAGATCCTTGGCACTTTTATATTTGACGGTTTTATTCAACGAACAATATTGGGTGCATTCTGACTACTTTCCATATTTGGAGGGGGTATACCCCCTAAACTTTTAAATAGGATTTAATGACAACCGGTCAGTCTTTTTAAGGGCACCTCCCTCTGTCAAACCCAATTTACAGATCCTTGGCACTTTTATATTTGACGGTTTTATTCAACGAACAATATTGGGTGCATTCTGACTACTTTCCATATTTGGAGGGGGTATACCCCCTAAACTTTTAAATAGGATTTAATGACAACCGGTCAGTCTTTTTAAGGGCACCTCCCTCTGTCAAACCCAATTTACAGATCCTTGGCACTTTTATATTTGACGGTTTTATTCAACGAACAATATTGGGTGCATTCTGACTACTTTCCATATTTGGAGGGGGTATACCCCCTAAACTTTTAAATAGGATTTAATGACAACCGGTCAGTCTTTTTAAGGGCACCTCCCTCTGTCAAACCCAATTTACAGATCCTTGGCACTTTTATATTTGACGGTTTTATTCAACGAACAATATTGGGTGCATTCTGACTACTTTCCATATTTGGGGGGGTATACCCCCTAAACTTTTAAATAGGATTTAATGACAACCGGTCAGTCTTTTTAAGGGCACCTCCCTCTGTCAAACCCAATTTACAGATCCTTGGCACTTTTATATTTGACGGTTTTATTCAACGAACAATATTGGGTGCATTCTGACTACTTTCCATATTTGGAGGGGGTATACCCCCTAAACTTTTAAATAGGATTTAATGACAACCGGTCAGTCTTTTTAAGGGCACCTCCCTCTGTCAAACCCAATTTACAGATCCTTGGCACTTTTATATTTGACGGTTTTATTCAACGAACAATATTGGGTGCATTCTGACTACTTTCCATATTTGGGGGGGTATACCCCCTAAACTTTTAAATAGGATTTAATGACAACCGGTCAGTCTTTTTAAGGGCACCTCCCTCTGTCAAACCCAATTTACAGATCCTTGGCACTTTTATATTTGACGGTTTTATTCAACGAACAATATTGGGTGCATTCTGACTACTTTCCATATTTGGAGGGGGTATACCCCCTAAACTTTTAAATAGGATTTAATGACAACCGGTCAGTCTTTTTAAGGGCACCTCCCTCTGTCAAACCCAATTTACAGATCCTTGGCACTTTTATATTTGACGGTTTTATTCAACGAACAATATTGGGTGCATTCTGACTACTTTCCATATTTGGGGGGGTATACCCCCTAAACTTTTAAATAGGATTTAATGACAACCGGTCAGTCTTTTTAAGGGCACCTCCCTCTGTCAAACCCAATTTACAGATCCTTGGCACTTTTATATTTGACGGTTTTATTCAACGAACAATATTGGGTGCATTCTGACTACTTTCCATATTTGGAGGGGGTATACCCCCTAAACTTTTAAATAGGATTTAATGACAACCGGTCAGTCTTTTTAAGGGCACCTCCCTCTGTCAAACCCAATTTACAGATCCTTGGCACTTTTATATTTGACGGTTTTATTCAACGAACAATATTGGGTGCATTCTGACTACTTTCCATATTTGGGGGGGTATACCCCCTAAACTTTTAAATAGGATTTAATGACAACCGGTCAGTCTTTTTAAGGGCACCTCCCTCTGTCAAACCCAATTTACAGATCCTTGGCACTTTTATATTTGACGGTTTTATTCAACGAACAATATTGGGTGCATTCTGACTACTTTCCATATTTGGAGGGGGTATACCCCCTAAACTTTTAAATAGGATTTAATGACAACCGGTCAGTCTTTTTAAGGGCACCTCCCTCTGTCAAACCCAATTTACAGATCCTTGGCACTTTTATATTTGACGGTTTTATTCAACGAACAATATTGGGTGCATTCTGACTACTTTCCATATTTGGGGGGGTATACCCCCTAAACTTTTAAATAGGATTTAATGACAACCGGTCAGTCTTTTTAAGGGCACCTCCCTCTGTCAAACCCAATTTACAGATCCTTGGCACTTTTATATTTGACGGTTTTATTCAACGAACAATATTGGGTGCATTCTGACTACTTTCCATATTTGGAGGGGGTATACCCCCTAAACTTTTAAATAGGATTTAATGACAACCGGTCAGTCTTTTTAAGGGCACCTCCCTCTGTCAAACCCAATTTACAGATCCTTGGCACTTTTATATTTGACGGTTTTATTCAACGAACAATATTGGGTGCATTCTGACTACTTTCCATATTTGGGGGGGTATACCCCCTAAACTTTTAAATAGGATTTAATGACAACCGGTCAGTCTTTTTAAGGGCACCTCCCTCTGTCAAACCCAATTTACAGATCCTTGGCACTTTTATATTTGACGGTTTTATTCAACGAACAATATTGGGTGCATTCTGACTACTTTCCATATTTGGAGGGGGTATACCCCCTAAACTTTTAAATAGGATTTAATGACAACCGGTCAGTCTTTTTAAGGGCACCTCCCTCTGTCAAACCCAATTTACAGATCCTTGGCACTTTTATATTTGACGGTTTTATTCAACGAACAATATTGGGTGCATTCTGACTACTTTCCATATTTGGAGGGGGTATACCCCCTAAACTTTTAAATAGGATTTAATGACAACCGGTCAGTCTTTTTAAGGGCACCTCCCTCTGTCAAACCCAATTTACAGATCCTTGGCACTTTTATATTTGACGGTTTTATTCAACGAACAATATTGGGTGCATTCTGACTACTTTCCATATTTGGGGGGGTATACCCCCTAAACTTTTAAATAGGATTTAATGACAACCGGTCAGTCTTTTTAAGGGCACCTCCCTCTGTCAAACCCAATTTACAGATCCTTGGCACTTTTATATTTGACGGTTTTATTCAACGAACAATATTGGGTGCATTCTGACTACTTTCCATATTTGGAGGGGGTATACCCCCTAAACTTTTAAATAGGATTTAATGACAACCGGTCAGTCTTTTTAAGGGCACCTCCCTCTGTCAAACCCAATTTACAGATCCTTGGCACTTTTATATTTGACGGTTTTATTCAACGAACAATATTGGGTGCATTCTGACTACTTTCCATATTTGGGGGGGTATACCCCCTAAACTTTTAAATAGGATTTAATGACAACCGGTCAGTCTTTTTAAGGGCACCTCCCTCTGTCAAACCCAATTTACAGATCCTTGGCACTTTTATATTTGACGGTTTTATTCAACGAACAATATTGGGTGCATTCTGACTACTTTCCATATTTGGAGGGGGTATACCCCCTAAACTTTTAAATAGGATTTAATGACAACCGGTCAGTCTTTTTAAGGGCACCTCCCTCTGTCAAACCCAATTTACAGATCCTTGGCACTTTTATATTTGACGGTTTTATTCAACGAACAATATTGGGTGCATTCTGACTACTTTCCATATTTGGAGGGGGTATACCCCCTAAACTTTTAAATAGGATTTAATGACAACCGGTCAGTCTTTTTAAGGGCACCTCCCTCTGTCAAACCCAATTTACAGATCCTTGGCACTTTTATATTTGACGGTTTTATTCAACGAACAATATTGGGTGCATTCTGACTACTTTCCATATTTGGAGGGGGTATACCCCCTAAACTTTTAAATAGGATTTAATGACAACCGGTCAGTCTTTTTAAGGGCACCTCCCTCTGTCAAACCCAATTTACAGATCCTTGGCACTTTTATATTTGACGGTTTTATTCATCAAACAATATGAAGTGCAATCAAAAGGCATGTACTTTGTGCACTGTAACATACTATTTCTATTGATCTGGGGTAACCTTTTTTCATGTGAACGGAATGGAATTGAAATAACATACTTTTATAATCAAAACAAACAATGCCGGCAGAGTTGTAAAATATGGTATTTTGGTACTTTTTGTCATGTTTTGCTACTTTTTTCGGGTTAGTACTTTTTTTTTCAACTGTTCAAAAAAGTATGTTACTCACACTGTATTTGCGGTATGTTAAGTTCACGCGAGTTAGGTTCTCTCTGTTGTTGCACTAACTTAGCGTTTACACATGCCACTGGGAGTTCGAAAAATTCAATACACTTACAACTTTTTACTAATACACATACATTTTTTCTAGTGGCAGCTCCAGTGGCAGCTAATTTTGCATGCGAGTAAAAATTTGGCACTTGCATGCCACTAAATGTCAAAACGATAATCAATGTTACCCTGCCAAAAATTTAATGCAAACTTTCTGGATTACAGTAAAACTGTAATTAAAGTTTTAACTTATTTAATGTATTATTATGGAGTATTTCTTAAAAATTCGCATAAAAAATATCAAGTTTGTTAATTAAAGAGCATTCATATTATTAAAAATATATGAATAAAAATATATGCTAACCTTTTCCCCAAAAATGCGCCTATATGGTGAACTCGGTAACTCTACATAACAAACAAAACAAAAAGTTGAAATGGAATCAAAATCGAAGTTTACGCTTCGACGACATTTTGAAAATGAACTGGCAATGGCATGTGTAGACAGAAAAGCAAATTGCATGAGATTCGGCTATTTCGAATAATTTTTCGTTGATAATACGTATACATCAATGGCATGCCACTACTTGCATGTGTAATCGCAGCGTAAACATATTAAACACAATGGACTGAAAATTATTTATTTATTTATTTGTATATTCATAGTAATACCAAGTCATTTAGGCCAAAAAAAATTTATTACAAAGTATCTAATTTGCTCTAAGTAAATACTCCTTATATAAAGATAAAACTAATATACGTACAATTATAAAATAATTGCGTCTATAAGGCATTTTTTGTTGTTGTCAATTTTAAAATCAGTTGCTAAATATCACCATTTAAGGGCTCCCCAGCCATTTAATAATAATTATATTAAGATACAAGTAAACAGGTGTCCCGACATGATAAGACTACACATCATAGTACAATAAATAATACAAGATTCGAGAAAAAGTTAAAAAAAAATTAGCTCACACCATCTCCTAGATGAAATATCTTAAGAGTATACGAGTTATGACAAACTTCGACAATATTCACTTGTATGTATATTGAAGTTCAAAAATCGCTTTGACATCAGATCTTATGAATTCATTATATATATATATATATATATATATATATATATATATATATATATATATATATATACACATATATATATATATATATATATATATATATATATATATATATTATTTTGATGTAATATATATTAATGTATATCATTCCTTTTCAAAAAAACTTCAAAATTAAGCAGCAATAGGTGAAGTATGTGAGCCGGGATTTGCAATGCGAGGCAGAACTTGTTTCAGTTACCGTTAGATGTTGCCTAATGCTTTTACAATTGATAAATTAAAAGAAAGACAGACAAAAAAGAGCAATATAAAATTTTCCAGTACAGAAAGTCGTTTACTACATATTCTATGTCTTCACCCCATCAAACCAAGACCGTTTGTCTACTATTATATAAAAAAGCATTATCAGAACTCTACTTGGGCCATAGGTGAGGCAGCTCTGCATGTTTCATTCCATCATGTTTTGTTAAACTTAAAGCAATTTGCAATTACGAATTTACAAAATAAAGAGTGTAACAAGGAAAACTTGAAAAATTTCTTACGACTTACAATAATAAAATTAAGTAAAATAAATTAATACTTTTGACAAATATTTGCTAGCAATCATATTAGAAAATGTTAAATTATTGAAGCATCAAGAATTTCATACAAAAAGACAATAATATTTGGAAGAAATAGTGAAAGAAAATTTTTTTAATTTTACATATACAACAGCAAGTCGCAGTCAGTCTACCACCAACAAAATCGTGTGTATGAGCGACGCAGTAGTATTGAGGAATAATTCGCCCACAATAACAAAAGAGCCCCCCTTTTTGTTGCAAAAGTTGTTGGACCTTAAGAAAACAAGAATAAACGAGTATTGATATCACTATTAATTTTAATCACTACAAGCCTTATAAAAAAAGTAAAAATAATTAAATAATTCAAATCGTATCCTACAAAAGCCATGAGCAGTAGCGCTGATGGATCTTCTATACGCTTTAGCGACCATACACTGGACAAGGCCACCAAGGCCAAGGTAACATTAGAAAATTACTATAGTAATTTAGTCACCCAATATGGTGAACGTAAACAGCGTTTAGCGAAATTGGAGGCACAACTGAAAGACGAGAGCCTGACAGATTCGCAACGTCAAGAAAAACGATTGCAGCATGCCCAAAAGGAAACAGAATTTTTACGTCTAAAGCGCTTACGTTTGGGTGTCGAGGATTTCGAGGCACTCAAAGTAATTGGACGTGGTGCCTTCGGCGAGGTGCGTCTAGTACAAAAGAAGGATACTGGCCATGTGTATGCAATGAAAGTTTTGCGTAAGGCTGATATGTTGGAAAAAGAACAAGTGGCTCATGTTAGAGCAGAACGTGATGTTTTAGTTGAAGCTGATCATCAGTGGGTCGTAAAGATGTATTACAGTTTTCAAGTAAGTTCAGTTGAGTTTTTAATAACAATTTGAGACCATAAATTTATTGAGGTTATTTTCTTCATTACTTTTGCGTATAATCAATGCAGATGCATGTGCGGAATGTGCTTCATTAAAATTTGTTTGTGAAATATCTCTATTATTGGGTATATTTATAAGTTCATGAGAGAGTCTTGATATAACTGAAAAGAAACAAAGAGAAGTGCAAGAAATACGTAAATGTCAGGTTAAGAAATCAAAATTCAACTGCTGTATTTCAATAATTGTCGTTTGATTGACATCTAGTATTTCGTTTTATCAGTGGTTTCATATGTTGAATTGAATTCAGATGAAAATCTATTTTCGCAGCTCTATATGTTTTAATAACGAATAACCTCATAGGCTTGTGTTCAAATCTGCAATAAAAAATATTAAGAATTTGTCTTAAATTATTTATTATGGGTGGAATATTTAATATATTTTCACTTCCTATTAAGAAAATTGCAAATTTTCAAAAAACCCGTTTTGAAGTAATCGAGTTTTCAGATTTCCTGACTACTCCTCAGAAAATGACACTATAGGTACCTGTATGTATTTGCTGTGTGCGCTTATAACTTTTGAAAGACTAAACAAAATCGAACCAAACTAGTCACGTTTCAAAGAGTTCTATCAAACTTAGATTTCCTGCGAATCGTGACCGATTCGGGCTGGTAGATTTCGGGAAATAAAAAAAAACTTATTAAAAGCGTTTTTTTAATAACTTTTAAACAACTTTTGATCAATTGATTCCATCCACATGCTAATAAGAACTTGACATTCAAAAACAACTAACCGCGTCAATGCGAAGTGAAGGAAGTATTTAGAAAAAATTAATTTTTTTAAACTGCTTCGTAACTGCACATAATGCAATACTCAAATTATTTTTTAATAAATAATTTAAATTTAATATCTATTATTGCTAGTATTAAAATATAATTTGCGGATTGGAACTTAAATCCTATTAAAGATTGTTAGCTTAATAATTAAAATTAAGATGTTCGACAAAAAAAATTCATATTCAAGGTTAGGAAACATGAAATGCAAGAAATAAGTACGCAATTGTTTCCTTTATTTTGTTTTTATTTTAGATTTAATCTAAAGATTAACTCAAATTTTTATTTAAAAATATGCAACATTCGAAAACTGATTACCTTGCACTCCATAAAATGTGGAAACAAAAATTTTATTTAAAATTTTGTTGACATCCTACATTTTATGGGCGGTAATAAATGTTTCTGTTGGTGTGATGTAACTGGCGTGTTAATTGCTTGTTTAGTGTTAACTAAATTAAAAATTCAATTAGACGGGCATAAATATTTTTGTTTTATCTCGGCAATTGATGACTCGGGGAAAAACCAAAAAAAAAAATATATATATATATACATATATGTATATATATATATATATATATATATATATATATATGTATATGTATATGTATATATACATATATTATTAATAATAATCATCAGGGTTGAACAATTTCGCGCTAACCAAAAATTAGTTAATTTAAAAATTAATCTAAAATTTTGTCATATTCTATTCCGTTAAAAACATTGATTAAATAGTTGATATACCTAATGACTAGCACCACCATGGAAGGTGGAAAAAGTTGTACAAAGAAAGCTGATGAGCTGACGTAGCGGTCTCGAAATCAGTACTGATCCGTTCTGCTTGTTTCATGATTATAAAATATTCCAAATATTCTACACTTAATATTGAACAATAATTTGCAGATAGCAGATTTGATTTTAAAAACAAATTCTTAATATTAAACAGATAATTGACAGATTTCAACTCAAGTCTAAATAAAGATTCTAAGCATCATAATTAATTTGATAAATTCGAATATTAAAATTTACATTCAGTTTTTCCAAAATTTATTTGTTAAATTCCTTATTAGGTGAATGTATATTTTAAGCTCAATAATTTTGCTATAATTAAATATATAAAATGTCAAGTATCTATATATGTAATTAATCCTAAATTTTTTGAATAATTTAAAATCTCGTTCTTGGTCCAGATTGTGTGCATATGTACATGTTTCTAAATTTATTCTCAGAAAGTACTCGCATTTTGTACCAGAAAGTGATTGTTTAAGTGGAAATATGGCAACGAAGTAATTTCCCTTAAATTTTATTCTATTTGTATATATTTATTTATGCCAACTCAATAATGTAAGAAGTTGATTGAATAAAAATTATTTCAGTGCAATTTTTTGAATACGTATTTGTTCCTTTATTAATATCTCTGTATTAACTTTGTTGTTCACTTTCTCTTACGTTTATTACTTTAAATATTGACCTATAAAAGTTGGTTCATTTAAATATTGTTGACTCAATTGTGTTATTGCTTTTTCCATTCATCACTATGGGTGTTTGTGTATGTGTGTAGGTATTGGCTGTGTGTGAATATGTGACCCTTTTGTTATATAGATATTGAATTATTTTCTTTAGCCATCTAATGCAAATATGTATTTGCAGAACTCACACCAAATGCCTTGTTTGCCTCTAACAAATAAAATTAATCAAACATAATAATGAATCATTTTATGTGTGTAATAGTAGGAACCAAAAAATTGTTTAACGAACTTTAAATCTTGAACCGACCATAAACAAAAAAACACAATGAACGTATTATATTTGTTTGGAGATTAATTTAAATGAATTGGTATTTCGTTTCTTGATATGAGCTGTTGTTTGTAACAGACAAAGAATCGTATCATCTTCAATTTGTGATCAGTTCATTTCAATGGTTTATTACAAAAAGTTTTTATATTTTACTTCTACGTCATTTACACATTTTCGATTCAGTTAAAAGAGCGACCTTATGAGGTCATCTACTTTGTACGCTATGTAACGATAGTCACTGCAGCTTTACTATTGTATTCATTTGCAGCACTCATCGCATTGCATTTACCAGCCTAAAATGGATTTGTATACGCTTTTCTATTGGTCAAATTGGTCAACAAGTTTTTTTTGCTTAAATGCATGCGACCTAAGCTTTTTCGGAAGCTTCGTCGCATTTGAAACTCCTTTCAATACTCAGTTATTAGAAATAAACGCCTTTTGGGTAAAATTGTGTTTCAACCAAAAAATTGATTTTTAGCAAAGGGGTACCCCTTTCCTCTCAATACTCAGTTATTAGAAATAAACGCCTTTTGGTTAAATTGGGTAAAATTGTGTTTCAACAAAAAAATTGATTTTTAGCAAAGGGGTACCCCTTTCCCAAAAAATTGGCCAACAATTTTTTTTGCTTAAATGCATGCGACTTAAGCTTTGTCGGAAACTTCTTCGCATTTGAAACTCCTTTCAATACTCAGTTATTAGAAATAAACGCCTTTTGGATAAAATTGTGTTTCAACCAAAAAATTGATTTTTAGCAAAGGGGTACCCCTTTCCCAAAAAATTGGCCAACAATTTTTTTTGCTTAAATGCATGCGACTTAAGCTTTGTCGGAAGCTTCTTCGCATTTGAAACTCCTTTCAATACTCAGTTATTAGAAATAAACGCCTTTTGGGTAAAATTGTGTTTCATCCAAAAATTTGATTTTTAGCAAAGGGGTACCCCTTTCCCAAAAAATTGGCCAACAATTTTTTTTGCTTAAATGCATGCGACTTAAGCTTTGTCGGAAGCTTCTTCGCATTTGAAACTCCTTTCAATACTCAGTTATTAGAAATAAACGCCTTTTGGGTAAAATTGTGTTTCAACCAAAAAATTTATTTTTAGCAAAGGGGTACCCCTTTCCAAAAAAATTGGCCAAAATTTTTTTTTGCTTAAATACATGCGACTTAAGCTTTTTCGGAAGCTTCTTCGCATTTGAAATTCCTTTCAATACTCAGTTATTAGAAATAAACTCCTTTTGGGTAAAATTGTGTTTCAACCAAAAAATTTATTTTTAGCAAAGGGGTACCCCTTTCCAAAAAAATTGGCCAACAATTTTTTTTGCTTAAATACATGCGACTTAAGCTTTTTCGGAAGCTTCTTCGCATTGAAACTCCTTTCAATACTCAGTTATTAGAAATAAACGCCTTTTGGGTAAAATTGGGTAAAATTGTGTTTCAACCAAAAAATTGATTTTTAGCAAAAGGGTACCCCTTTCCAAAAAAATTGGCCAAAAATTTGTTTTGCTTAAATGCATGCGACTTAAGCTTTTTCGGAAGCTTCTTCGCATTTGAAACTCCTTTCAATACTCAGTTATTAGAAATAAACGCCTTTTGGGTAAAATTGTGTTTCAACCAAAAAAATTGATTTTTAGCAAAGGGGTACCCCTTTCCAAAAAAATTGACCAAAAATTTTTTTTGCTTAAATACATGCGACTTAAGCTTTTTCGGAAGCTTCTTCGCATTTGAAACTCCTTTCAATACTCAGTTATTAGAAATAAACGCCTTTTGGGTAAAATTGTGTTTCAACCAAAAAATTGATTTTTAGCAAAGGGGTACCCCTTTCCAAAAAAATTGGCCAAACATTTTTTTGCTTAATTGCATGCGACTTAAGCTTTTTCGGAAGCTTCTTCGCATTTGAAACTCCTTTCAATACTCAGTTATTAGAAATAAACGCCTTTTGGGTAAAATTGTGTAAAATTGTGTTTCAACCAAAAAATTGATTTTTAGCAAAGGGGTACCCCTTTCCAAAAAAATTGGCCAACAATTTTGTTTGCTTAAATGCATGCGACTTAAGCTTTTTCGGAAGCTTCTTCGCATTTGAAACTCCTTTCAATACTCAGTTATTAGAAATAAACGCCTTTTGGGTAAAAGTGTGTTTCAACCAAAAAATTGATTTTTAGCAAAGGGGTACCCCTTTCCGAAAAAATTGACCAAAAATTTTTTTTGCTTAAATACATGCGACTTAAGCTTTTTCGGAAGCTTCTTCGCATTTGAAATTCCTTTCAATACTCAGTTATTAGCAATAAACGCCTTTTGGGTAAAATTGTGTTTCAAAAAAAAATTTATTTTTAGCAAAGGGGTACCCCTTTCCAAAAAAAATTGGCCAACAATTTTTTTTGCTTAAATGCATGCGACTTAAGCTTTGTCGGAAGCTTCTTCGCATTTGAAACTCCTTTCAATACTCAGTTATTAGAAATAAACGCCTTTTGGGTAAAATTGTGTTAAAAAAAAAAAATTATTTTTAGCAAAGGGGTACCCCTTTCCAAAAAAATTGGCCAAAAATTTTTTTTTTGCTTAAATACATGCGACTTATGCTTTTTCGGAAGTTTCTTCGCATTTGAAACTCCTTTCAATACTCAGTTATTAGAAATAAACGCCTTTTGGGTAAAATTGTGTTTAAACCAAAAAATTGATTTTTAGCAAAGGGGTACCCCTTTCCAAAAAAATTGGCCAACAATTTTTTTTGCTTAAATACATGCGACTTAAGCTTTTTCGGAAGCTTCTTCGCATTTGAAACTCCTTTCAATACTCAGTTATTAGAAATAAACGCCTTTTGGGTAAAATTGTGTTTCAACCAAAAAATTGATTTTTAGCAAAGGGGTACCCCTTTCCAAAAAAAAATTGTCCAAAATTTTTTTTGCTTAAACGCATGCGACTTAAGCTTTTTCGGAAGCTTCTTCGCATTTAAAACTCCTTTCAATACTCAGTTATTAGAAATAAACGCCTTTTGGGTAAAATTGGGTAAAATTGTGTTTCAACCAAAAAATTGATTTTTAGCAAAGGGGTACCCCTTTCCAAAAAAATTGGCCAACAATTTTTTTTTGCTTAAATGCATGCGACTTAAGCTTTTTCGGAAGCTTCTTCGCATTTGAAACTCCTTTCAATACTCAGTTATTAGAAATAAACGCCTTTTGGGTAAAATTGTGTTTCAACCAAAAAATTGATTTTTAGCAAAGGGGTACCCCTTTCCGAAAAAATTGGCCAACAATTTTTTTTGCTTAAATACATGCGACTTAAGCTTTTTCGGAAGCTTCTTCGCATTTGAAACTCCTTTCAATACTCAGTTATTAGAAATAAACGCCTTTTGGGTAAAATTGGGTAAAATTGTGTTTAAAAAAAAATTGATTTTTAGCAAAGGGGTACCCCTTTCCAAAAAAAATTGGCCAACAATTTTTTTTGCTTAAATGCATGCGACTTAAGCTTTGTCGGAAGCTTTTTCGCATTTGAAACACCTTTCACTACTCAGTTATTAGAAATAAACGCCTTTTGGGTAAAATTGGGTAAAATTGTGTTTCAACCAAAAAATTGATTTTTAGCAAAGGGGTACCCCTTTCCAAAAAAATTGGCCAACAATTTTTTTTTGCTTAAATGCATGCGACTTAAGCTTTTTCGGAAGCTTCTTCGCATTTGAAACTCCTTTCAATACTCAGTTATTAGAAATAAACGCCTTTTGGGTAAAATTGTGTTTCAACCAAAAAATTGATTTTTAGCAGAGGGGTACCCCTTTCCAAAAAAAATTGGCCAACAATTTTTTTTGCTTAAATGCATGCGACTTAAGCTTTGTCGGAAGCTTCTTCGCATTTGAAACTTCTTTCAATACTCAGTTATTAAAAATAAACGCCTTTTGGGTAAAATTGGGTAAAATTGTGTTTCAACCAAAAAATTGATTTTTAGCAAAGGGGTACCCCTTTCCAAAAAAATTGGCCAACAATTTTTTTTTGCTTAAATGCATGCGACTTAAGCTTTTTCGGAAGCTTCTTCGCATTTGAAACTCCTTTCAATACTCAGTTATTAGAAATAAACGCCTTTTGGGTAAAATTGTGTTTCAACCAAAAAATTTATTTTTAGCAAAGGGGTACCCCTTTCCGAAAAAATTGGCCAAAAATTTTTTTTGCTTAAATACATGCGACTTAAGCTTTTTCGGAAGCTTCTTCGCATTTGAAACTCCTTTCAATACTCAGTTATTAGAAATAAACGCCTTTTGGGTAAAATTGGAAAGGGGTACCCCTTTCCAAAAAAAATTGGCCAACAATTTTTTTTGCTTAAATGCATGCGACTTAAGCTTTGTCGGAAGCTTCTTCGCATTTGAAACTCCTTTCAATACTCAGTTATTAGAAATAAGCGCCTTTTGGGTAAAATTGGGTAAAATTGTGTTTCAACCAAAAAATTGATTTTTAGCAGAGGGGTACCCCTTTCCGAAAAAATTGGCCAACAATTTTTTTTGCTTAAATGCATGCGACTTAAGCTTTGTCGGAAGCTTTTTCGCATTTGAAACACCTTTCACTACTCAGTTATTAGAAATAAACGCCTTTTGGGTAAAATTGTGTTTCAACCAAAAAATTGATTTTTAGCAGAGGGGTACCCCTTTCCGAAAAAATTGGCCAAAAATTTTTTTTGCTTAAATACATGCGACTTAAGCTTTTTCGGAAGCTTCTTCGCATTTGAAACTCCTTTCAATACTCAGTTATTAGAAATAAACGCCTTTTGGGTAAAATTGGGTAAAATTGTGTTTAAAAAAAAAAATTGATTTTTAGCAAAGGGGTACCCCTTTCCAAAAAAAATTGGCCAACAATTTTTTTTGCTTAAATGCATGCGACTTAAGCTTTGTCGGAAGCTTCTTCGCATTTGAAACTCCTTTCAATACTCAGTTATTAGAAATAAACGCCTTTTGGGTAAAATTGGGTAAAATTGTGTTTCAACCAAAAAATTGATTTTTAGCAAAGGGGTACCCCTTTCCAAAAAAATTGGCCAAAAATTTTTTTTGCTTAAATGCATGCGACTTAAGCTTTTTCGGAAGTTTCTTCGCATTTGAAACTCCTTTCAATACTCAGTTATTAGATATAAACTCCTTTTGGGTAAAATTGTGTTTCAACCAAAAAATTGATTTTTAGCAAAGGGGTACCCCTTTCCAAAAAAATTGGGCAAAAATTTTTTTTTGCTTAAATACATGCGACTTTAGCTTTTTCGGAAGCTTCTTCGCATTTGAAACTCCTTTCAATACTCAGTTATTAAAAATAAACGCCTTTTGGGTAAAATTGGGTAAAATTGTGTTTCAACCAAAAAATTGATTTTTAGCAAAGGGGTACCCCTTTCCAAAAAAATTGGCCAACAATTTTTTTTGCTTAAATGCATGCGACTTAAGCTTTTTCGGAAGCATCTTCGCATTTGAAACTCCTTTCAATACTCAGTTATTAGATATAAACGCCTTTTGGGTAAAATTGTGTTTCAACCAAAAAATTTATTTTTAGCAAAGGGGTACCCCTTTCCAAAAAAATTGGCCAAAATTTTTTTTTGCTTAAATACATGCGACTTAAGCTTTTTCGGAAGCTTCTTCGCATTTGAAACTCCTTTCAATACTCAGTTATTAGAAATAAACGCCTTTTGGGTAAAATTGGATAAAATTGTGTTTCAACCAAAAAATTGATTTTTAGCAAAGGGGTACCCCTTTCCAAAAAAATTGGCCAACAATTTTTTTTGCTTAAATGCATGCGACTTAAGCTTTTTCGGAAGCTTCTTCGCATTTGAAACTCCTTTCAATACTCAGTTATTAGAAATAAACGCCTTTTGGGTAAAATTGTGTTTCAACCAAAAAATTGATTTTTAGCAAAGGGGTACCCCTTTCCAAAAAAATTGGCCAAACATTTTTTTTGCTTAAATACATGCGACTTAAGCTTTTTCGGAAGCTTCTTCGCATATGAAACTCCTTTCAATACTCAGTTATTAGAAATAAACGCCTTTTGGGTAAAATTGGGTAAAATTGTATTTCAACCAAAAAATTGATTTTTAGCAAAGGGGTACCCCTTTCCAAAAAAAATTGGCCAACAATTTTTTTTGCTTAAATGCATGCGACTTAAGCTGTTTCGGAAGCTTCTTCGCATTTGAAACTCCTTTCAATACTCAGTTATTAGAAATAAATGCCTTTTGGGTAAAATTGGGTAAAATTGTGTTTCAACCAAAAAATTGATATTTAGCAAAGGGGTACCCCTCTCCAAAAAAATTGGCCAACAATTTTTTTTGCTTAAATACATGCGACTTAAGCTGTTTCGGAAGCTTCTTCGCATTTGAAACTCCTTTCAATACTCAGTTATTAGAAATAAACGCCTTTTGGGTAAAATTGTGTTTCAACCAAAAAATTGATTTTTAGCAAAGGGGTACCCCTTTCCGAAAAAATTGGCCAACAATTTTTTTTGTTTAAATGCATGCGACTTAAGCTTTTTCGGAAGCTTCTTCGCATTTGAAACTCCTTTCAATACTCAGTTATTAGAAATAAACGCCTTTTGGGTAAAATTGGGTAAAATTGTGTTTCAACCAAAAAATTGATTTTTAGCAAAGGGGTACCCCTTTCCAAAAAAATTGGCCAACAATTTTTTTTGCTTAAATGCATGCGACTTAAGCTGTTTCGGAAGCTTCTTCGCATTTGAAACTCCTTTCAATACTCAGTTATTAGAAATAAATGCCTTTTGGGTAAAATTGGGTAAAATTGTGTTTCAACCAAAAAATTGATATTTAGCAAAGGGGTACCCCTCTCCAAAAAAATTGGCCAACAATTTTTTTTGCTTAAATACATGCGACTTAAGCTGTTTCGGAAGCTTCTTCGCATTTGAAACTCCTTTCAATACTCAGTTATTAGAAATAAACGCCTTTTGGGTAAAATTGTGTTTCAACCAAAAAATTGATTTTTAGCAAAGGGGTACCCCTTTCCGAAAAAATTGGCCAACAATTTTTTTTGTTTAAATGCATGCGACTTAAGCTTTTTCGGAAGCTTCTTCGCATTTGAAACTCCTTTCAATACTCAGTTATTAGAAATAAACGCCTTTTGGGTAAAATTGGGTAAAATTGTGTTTCAACCAAAAAATTGATTTTTAGCAAAGGGGTACCCCTTTCCAAAAAAATTGGCCAACAATTTTTTTTGCTTAAATGCATGCGACTTAAGCTTTGTCGGAAGCTTCTTCGCATTTGAAACTCCTTTCAATACTCAGTTATTTGAAATAAACGCCTTTTGGGTAAAATTGTGTTTCAACCAAAAAATTGATTTTTAGCAAAGGGGTACCCCTTTGCAAAAAAATTGGCCAACAATTTTTTTTGCTTAAATACATGCGACTTAAGCGTTTTCGGAAGCTTCTTCGCATTTGAAACTCCTTTCAATACTCAGTTATTAGAAATAAATGCCTTTTGGGTAAAATTGTGTTTCAACCAAAAAATTGATTTTTAGCAAAGTGGTACCCCTTTCCAAAAAAATTGACCAACAATTTTTTTGCTTAAATGCATGCGACTTAAGCTTTGTCGGAAGCTTCTTCGCATTTGAAACTCCTTTCAATACTCAGTTATTAGAAATAAACGCCTTTTGGGTAAAATTGTGTTTCAAGCAAAAAATTGATTTTTAGCAAAGGGGTACCCCTTTCCAAAAAAATTGGCCAACATTTTTTTTTGCTTAAATGCATGCGACTTAAGCTTTTACGGAAGCTTCTTCGCATTTGAAACTCCTTTCAATACTCAGTTATTAGAAATAAACGCCTTTTGGGTAAAATTGTGTTTCAACCAAAAAATTGATTTTTAGCAGAGGGGTACCCCTTTCCGAAAAAATTGTCCAAAAATTTTTTTTGCTTAAATACATGCGACTTAAGCTTTTTCGGAAGCTTCTTCGCATTTGAAACTCCTTTCAATACTCAGTTATTAGAAATAAACGCCTTTTGGGTAAAATTGTGTTTCAACCAAAAAATTGATTTTTAGCAAAGGGGTACCCCTTTCCAAAAAAATTGGCCAACAATTTTTTTTGCTTAAATGCATGCTTTGTCGGAAGCTTCTTCGCATTTGAAACTCCTTTCAATACTCAGTTATTAGAAATAAACGCCTTTTGGGTAAAATTGTGTTTCAACCAAAAAATTGATTTTTAGCAAAGGGGTACCCCTTTCCAAAAAAATTGGCCAAAAATTTTTTTTGCTTAAATGCATGCGACTTAAGCTTTTTCGGAAGCTTCTTCGCATTTGAAACTCCTTTCAATACTCAGTTATTAGATATAAACTCCTTTTGGGTAAAATTGTGTTTCAACCAAAAAATTGATTTTTAGCAAAGGGGTACCCCTTTCCAAAAAAATTGGGCAAAAATTTTTTTTTGCTTAAATACATGCGACTTAAGCTTTTTCGGAAGCTTCTTCGCATTTGAAACTCCTTTCAATACTCAGTTATTAAAAATAAACGCCTTTTGGGTAAAATTGTGTTTCAACCAAAAAATTGATTTTTAGCAAAGGGGTACCCCTTTCCAAAAAAATTGGCCAACAATTTCTTTTGCTTAAATGCATGCGACTTAAGCTTTTTCGGAAGCTTCTTCGCATTTGAAATTCCTTTCAATATTCAGTTATTAGAAATAAACGCCTTTTGGGTAAAATTGGGTAAAATTGTGTTTCAACCAAAAAATTGATTTTTAGCAAAGGGGTACCCCTTTCCAAAAAAATTGGCCAACAATTTTATTTGCTTAAATGCATGCGACTTAAGCTTTTTCGGAAGCATCTTCGCATTTGAAACTCCTTTCAATACTCAGTTATTAGATATAAACGCCTTTTGGGTAAAATTGTGTTTCAACCAAAAAATTGATTTTTAGCAAAGGGCTACCCCTTTCCAAAAAAATTGGTCAACAATTTTTTTTGCTTAAATGCATGCGACTTAAGCTTTTTCGGAAGCTTCTTCGCATTTGAAACTCCTTTCAATACTCAGTTATTAGAAATAAACGCCTTTTGGGTAAAATTGGATAAAATTGTGTTTCAACCAAAAAATTTATTTTTAGCAAAGGGGTACCCCTTTCCAAAAAAATTGGCCAACAATTTTTTTTTGCTTAAATGTATGCGACTTAAGCTTTTTCGGAAGCTTCTTCGCATTTGAAACTCCTTTCAATACTCAGTTATTAGAAATAAACGCCTTTTGGGTAAAATTGGGTAAAATTGTGTTTCAACCAAAAAATTGATTTTTAGCAAAGGGGTACCCCTTTCCAAAAAAATTGGCCAAAAATTTTTTTTGCTTAAATGCATTCGACTTAAGCTTTTTCGGAAGCTTCTTCGCATTTGAAACTCCTTTCAATACTCAGTTATTAGAAATAAACGCCTTTTGGGTAAAATTGGGTAAAATTGTGTTTCAACCAAAAAATTTATTTTTAGCAAAGGGGTACCCCTTTCCAAAAAAATTGGCCAACAATTTTTTTTTGCTTAAATGTATGCGACTTAAGCTTTTTCGGAAGCTTCTTCGCATTTGAAACTCCTTTCAATACTCAGTTATTAGAAATAAACGCCTTTTGGGTAAAATTGGGTAAAATTGTGTTTCAACCAAAAAATTGATTTTTAGCAAAGGGGTACCCCTTTCCAAAAAAATTGGCCAACAATTTTTTTTGCTTAAATGCATGCGACTTAAGCTATTTCGGAAGCTTCTTCGCATTTGAAACTCCTTTCAATACTCAGTTATTAGAAATAAACGCCTTTTGGGTAAAATTGTGTTTCAATAAAAAAATTGATTTTTTCCAAAAAAATGAGCAAAAATTTTTTTCTTTAAATATTCGAAACTACCTTCATTCGTATCAAGGAAAAATAAGCACGTTTTGGGAAAAATTTTAGTACCGCCAAAAATTTAATTTTCACAAAATTTAATTTCCCAAAAAGAAATGTCAAATATGAGATTTTTCTACCTCGTCATTTTAGCGTGTAGCTTAATAATTTTGCCATCCAATAATTGTGCCTCGTACTTCAATTCTAAAAGTCTCGTCTATTGGTGTATGTGAGCATAGATAAACATATACTTAGATACGAGTGTGTGTGTATGTATGTATGTGCGAGTGCATGTCATGTGCAAAAACGTCATATAAAAATGATCTTATACAATTTTTGTTTAAATCTTACGAGACCATTATTGGTTTAACTTTTGGATGTGTATATGAATTCATCTTTATTTTTCTCCAATGCATGTGTAGCAGATAAAGTGCATAATTAATTGATATGATGACGTCGGCGACGTCGCTGTAGCTGCGGTTTTGCAAACGATTTCAATGAAAAGGGAAAGTGGAAGAACAATAAAATCATGAAACAATACAAATCATTGATTATCATTCTCTTTAGTTTCTTTTTTTATTTTCTTCTTGTTTTTAAATTCGAATTAGAAATTGATTTTTATTGAGGACCTTAGACCCCACCCAGCCAATGTGTTGAAAGAGATAATTTATTGTCGCTTTTTTCTGTTTTTTTTTTAAATAGAGGGTAATTAAATCAAGGCCAAATTATTATTCTTTTCATTTCTGGTTTATAAATACTTGGGGGAATTCAAATAGCAGTTATAGAGTTTAACCAGCTAAAGACTTCAGGAGATACACTTCTAAAAGCCTTCCTCGATAAACATTTTAATTTTCATGCAAATCCACTTAATAGTTTAGAAATGTCATACTTATTTAAACCACTGTGCGATTGTAATACAAACAGAAGTTTGTAGCTTCTGCTAGTGACTGCAATAATCCCCCTGATTGTGTAAGGCGTTGGCGTTTACGCCTCAGTCGTATTTCGTAGTAGATTAAAGAAAACTACGTGTATGTTTCTCTAATATTGTACAAAAAACGCCTTCAGCGTAAATTCCAACGCCTTACACAATCAGGCCGATTGTTTCTTTTCGATTTTAAAATTTTTTTTATTTATGCGATCAAAATTTCGTTTCGTTATTTGTAACTTTATTCGCAATATTAATTCTCTTAAATTCGCCTTTTTGAGCAGTTTTTTTTCCAAACTCAATAGCGGGCTCTCTTGCAAATACGCGTGATACTTTCTTTTTTTATATTTCAATATTTACAAAACTAAATTAATTTTTTTTTTGTATGGTTTTATTAAAGGATCCTTCAAATTTATATCTAATAATGGAATTCTTGCCCGGCGGTGATATGATGACGTTACTAATGAAAAAGGATACACTTTCAGAGGAATGTACACAATTTTACATTGCAGAAACAGCCTTGGCTATAGACTCAATACATAAATTAGGTTTCATACATAGAGATATTAAGCCCGATAATTTATTATTGGATGCACGCGGTCACCTTAAGGTAAATGTGTAATTTTTCATTGTAATAAAAATTATATCAGATATTAAAATTTATATATATATTTTTTTTAGCTGTCAGATTTTGGTTTATGTACCGGCTTAAAAAAATCACATCGTACTGATTTTTATAGAGATTTATCACAAGCAAAACCATCTGATTTTATAGGAACATGTGCAAGGTAAGTTAAATATATATACATACATACATATATATTTCAAATTAATTTATTATTATTATTTTTTGTATCAGTCCCATGGACTCAAAACGTAGAGCTGAATCGTGGAAACGCAATCGACGAGCCTTGGCCTATAGTACCGTTGGTACACCCGATTACATTGCCCCCGAAGTATTTTTACAAACCGGTTACGGTCCTGCCTGTGATTGGTGGTCATTAGGCGTTATTATGTATGAAATGTTAATGGGATATCCTCCGTTTTGCTCAGATAATCCTCAGGATACGTATCGAAAAGTTATGAATTGGCGTGAGACATTAATATTCCCTCCCGAAATACCCATATCAGAAGAAGCTAAAGAAACAATTATTAAATTTTGCTGTGAAGCCGATCGTCGGTTGGGTTCGCAGCGCGGCTTAGAAGATTTAAAATCGGTACCATTTTTCCGTGGTGTCGATTGGGAGCATATACGCGAGAGACCAGCAGCTATACCCGTTGAAGTACGTTCAATTGACGACACGTCCAACTTTGATGAATTCCCCGATGTTTCATTAGAAATACGTAAGTTTACTTTATATTTTTTGCTCTATTATTTATTATTATTATTTCCCTTTGTTAGAACCTACAGTTGAGTAATTTATTAAATAAGTTATAGTACTTGAACATGAGATATTAAATAAACTTTTGCTGTGACTTAAAATCGATTATGATGAAAAATTTTTGAAACAAACAAACTTGTTTCACAAATACGACAAGTTAATGTTATTATTAATAAAATAAATTTTGTTTTAAAATTGTTTATTCGACATATTGTCTCAATTAAATTAGTGCTTTTTGTTTGAAGCTGGAAAAACAAAATAGATTTATATCGAATAAAATTTGCTTGTTTTGTTTTCTTGAATTTCAAATTCTATGCTTTTGCTTGTGTAATTCTCAATTCATTTCTGGGAGTTTATGTATAAGCTAAGAGGTTTTGTTATTTTGGAATTAGCTTAAAGTCTACTGATGATTTGGTGTAAGAACCAATGAAATGCAGGCATATAGACATACTTGACCACATAACAAACAAAAAGCACTAATTTTGTTTTAAACATATGAAATTCTTTTAAAAAAATACTGCTATACTAGAACTTTTAAAGAAATGCCTTGACATAAATAAAAATTCATTAGACATTAGTGTAAAGGGAAATATTAAAAAAAAATCAAAACAGAAATTAACTGCCTGGCCCGCGATGTCACTCGATATCGTTCTATCGAGTAAATACATTTGAAATAAAAACTAATTTCAAAATTTTGTTTTTGTTTTAAATAGTATATTTATGTATATGACAGAACGATATCGAGTGACATCGTGGGCCAGGCAGTAAGTCTATTTTGAAAACCAATACGTATCTTCATTATCTCCATAAATAGTTTAAATGCCAAATTTAATAGTTTTTTAGGTTATCAGTGTTGGCAAAATCGATACTCAAAATTACACTTATTAACCGATTTGAATAAAATCAACCTAATATTTGTATTAATATATTGCTTCTACTACAAACATTAATCCGAATATTCATAAAAAAATAAAATCTATTTGAAGACGATTTAAAAAAAAATCTCGTATGAAAAATTTTGAATAAAGTACTACATTTCAAACGCATTTTAAATTTTATGAATAAATAAATTTACTAAGGGCCATTATTACAACTTACAAATAGTTAACAATAGGATGCTATCTGGCAGATAAATGTTATTTGATTATTACAAGTTAAAATTAACCTTAATGGTAACTGATAAGCTAAGAGGAGGTTGATCCTCATGATAACTTTCAAAGTTAACTTTAAGCAAATGAAGCTGCCATATTTTCTTCTGAAAATATGGTAACTTTAACAACATTTTTATGTCAAATTAAATAATTCTAACTTTTCAACCTAAAAATGGACAATGGACAACGTTTATTTTATTTAAATAATTTAGAAGATCTTTTTCGCTTTCTTTCTTTCCGATTCAGTCGTATTATTAAGTTTCGACATTATTTTCAATAACACAATTTACGCAAACACCAAAAGCACTTAACACAAGTAGCAAAATAATTTAACACACAGAAAAGATAATAAAGTTTTCAATTTAAGAAATAAACAAAAGTAAATCGTTGCCACTACGCTTTTTTAAAATCACTAATAGTAGTCGGTATCCACCGCAATGTTGCCACAATATATAAATTAAATTTTTTATTTTATGACAGTTGCAATAATGGAAAAACTTTAAAGGTCACTTTATAGTTCACGTTAGCTAATGTTAAGGTTAACTATTGGGAACTTTATCGTTAAGTTGTAATAATGGCCCTAAAAGTAATTAACGTTGATTTATTTTAATTGACAGGTTTATAATAAAAAATGTTTGAGCTTTTTAATTACTTAAATATATTGCGTAGCAAAAAAGTTAATTACTTTTATTGTAATATTAATCAAGCTTGTGGTCGTTTTGTACAAAATTTTATTTCTTATAGTTTTTAATCAATATTTCGTTAACATCTTCAGGAAATAAAAATTATTAAAATTTTTATAGAAAAATGGTTTTCAAACATGACATGAAAAACGATTCAAAATATGTATTTGTTTAAAAAAAAAAAAATATTTGTCATTATAATTTGTTAATGTTGAAAAATTGTTTTTCACTATAAATTGTTAATGTTGAAACATTTTTTATATGTTATTGTATTTGAAAAACAAATATTTTGAATAATTTTTGTTTCCTGAAGATGTTAACAAGCTGTTAACGAAATATTGAATAAAAATTATTACTGAATGTTTGCCGATGTTGAAAGCTATCGTTAGATCGAATCAGGGCACACTGATACATCATATCATATCATACATCATATCATATCATACATCATATCATATCATATCAGTATGCCCTGGATCGAATAAATAACATTTAAAGCAAAAACAATTTTTTAAATTTCTTTTTGTTTTAAATGTTATTTATTCGATCGAACGATAGCTTTCGACATCGGCGAACAGGCAAAAAAAAACGACCACAAGCTTGATTAATATTACAATAAAAGTAATTAACTTTTTTGCTACGCAATATATTTGAAGTAATTAAAAAGATTTTTTATTTTAAACCTGTAGGGAGTTTCAAAATTATAACTACCACCTTTTTGCAAACCTTCTTTAGTAAATAAGATTGCAATAAGTGAGAAGATAATTTGTTTGTTATATCAGTTTTGCAATTATTAAGGCTGCTGCTAAATATCGTTTCAGTTGATGCGATCGAAAAATATAATTTTTTTTCAATGTCGAAAATATTATTTCCACAAGGAAATTTTTAAAATAAACGACTTTTTTCCAATATAAACAGTCTGTTTTTATTAAGGCCACTCATTATAAAGTATGTGTAATTTTTTTTTTTCAATACAGGAATCTTTTTCGAAGGAAACATAGAGAAAAAATTAACGATTTTTAAATTAACAATGTCCATGATATTTTAAGTCTCATCACAAAATTCAAATTTTATTTGCTTAATCGCCTCTATATAAAATTGTGTACAAATTTTTTTTTCTTGGACCAGGGGGTCAGGGGATGACCCCTATATATGCAATGCATTGCGCCGCAACTGAAAACGAGGGGATAGTATTGAGGGGACAGATTACTAAAGATGAGAAGATAGACAGTTGTTTTTGTAGCTATTTCAACCTTTTACAATAATCCTTTCGGAATTAAAGCATAATGGCAAATATTCACTTGCTGTAATACCATTATAAATTCCATTTACCCGCGATTTGGCAACACTGGTTAGAGTATATAGAAGTTTTATTACATCTTTTTCTGGTATTTCAAATAAAAATAGTTCGAGAACAGAAAAAAATTAAAAGTTGAGCCGCAAAATTTTAAGTGTGTGCACCGAAACTATATATCCTCTGAAAAGACAAAAATTCGATACACTCTGATGGTTTGTAATCTAAGGCCCTTTAAAACAACTGCTTTGTTATCAAACAATTTTTGATTTTGATCTTATTTGTTTTCATATACGTTATTTAATGCAATGCATATAAACAAACAATATTTTGGTACAATTTTATAGCTTTTGTTCGTTGGGAATTACTTTTATCATTTATCATCCCTGTTACACAAGAGTTTGGAAGTAGTTTTTTTGCTTCTGATTCGACTTTGACTTTACGCAGAATTCTTGGATCATTTTAAAAAGTTGAGAAAAGTAAAAATGTTGCAACTTTTTGCTGGTGTGTCTACATTTTTTTAATGTAATAAAAATACTAGTGTGAAATTGGCTTAACAACTTTTGAGGGAATTTCTTTGTTTGGTTTGGAAAGAATGGAAAAATACTCTTATCTAAATATGTATATGTCTATTAATATATTATTTTGTTTTGTTTAATATATTAATTCGCTTTGTTTAATATATTATTAATTCATGTCTTCAAAATTTCTTACAGCTTCTGCTCCTATGCCTCAGGGCAGTGAAATAGCTAAAGATTGGGTCTTCATCAATTACACCTTCAAACGCTTCGAAGTGCGAAATTTAGAGTGAGGCTGAGCTATCATTCGTTTTTTAAAAACAACAAAAAATCATTGTTTTACATATAATTTCTCTATGTATTTTTTTCTTTTCCAAGTTGAACTTAACGCCGTAGCAAACAGAAAAAACCTACAGAACTAAAAATAAAAACTTGCAAACATACATATTCATAAGACAAACAGGAAAAAGAAAAACAAACGAAATAATCATGAACAAACTAAACTAAATTATTGAATTGAACCGAAATGAAAAGAAATACCGATCTAAAACTATCAACTGGTTTATTAGTTTCTAGATCTTAAGAAAAAACACTTATTACCGCATAATAATAATAATAATAATAATAATAACAACAATAATAGAACAACAAATATCACTAAAAACAACAATAACATAACAGAAAAAAAGGAGTAATAAAAAAAGAAAACTTTACACTAAAAAGCTTAAGTACAACAATTTTATTGTATAACAATTACAAATTTTTTTTGTTTTGTTGAAATGAAGAAAAAAGAGAAAATATCGTAAGCACCAAATTAGTTAACTTTTTATGGCAATTTTGTTTGGAACGTTTTTAGTATTAAATATAATAAAGTTAAAAGCAAAAAGTATTTTTTTAAAAAATTACATCTTCAAATTTGAACTTCTTGCAAACAGTGGAGTGGCAAAATATTTAACGATTGCTTATGTTTTTAATCAAACAGTTTTATTGGTTGCATCTTTAATTTAATTGTTGCTAATTATTTTATTACAAAAAATTATATATAACTATAAAGTGTGATTGGCAAAATTATTTGTGTGAGAATAATTAAAAAAAAATAAGGAGATATTTTCATATTGATTTGTTAACCCAACCGATTATCTTGTTGGTAGAAACGGAATTTGAAGTTTATTCACATAAATTAAAATTTAAGTGTTGAAAACATTTGGTTATTTTAAAATAACTAATGAAACTATGTGGAATATATGTACATCCGTATTAATATACTTCACAATCGAATTTGTAAATACGACGAATTGTAATGGAATAAAGATAACAATTAAAATTATTCTTTATTCTATGACAATGCGTCGTAGTATCTAATTCGACTTCGACACACATAATGTGGGTGATAATCTCATGAATTTTCATTCTACTAATTCTATAATTTGGGCGATATGATGACCACTATTGCGAATGAAAAGAACATCATTGATAACATTAAATTAAGAAACAAATCACATATAATTAAAGGCCGATTAATAAAACCAATGCATCTCTACGTCGAGCTTTTGTGAGCGGGCAAAGTTTACTTGTCTGTCTTTTTAATTATTTCACTTCTTTCCAATTTTTTTTTTAACTTTCATTTGATTCTTATTAAACAACAACAAAATACAAACGTATAAAAGCCGAATGAGTTACAAAGCATTCTTCTTCCCTTTCGCTATTTAAAAACCTTTTCGAATTCTCGAACACAATTATGATTATTAATTTAAATTTCTTATAATGCAATTGTGTACTTGACGACGGTGCATTTTTAATTGAAATTAAAACTAATTGTAATTTTTATTAAATGATAAACAAGTAGAATGTAAATTTATTGAATTTACAATATAATTGTCATTCGCATACGTGGATTACGATTAGTCGACCGACTCCTCCATATTTTGTTACAATCTCTTTTATTTGTGTAACTACAAATTGTCAACGTCACGTCGAGACAACACTTACCAACTCGTTGTCGACAACAACTAAGTACTTCTGTTATCCTGCGACTACTCTCTAAGGTCTTGAGTATGGCAAGAGGCTATTAAACACTATCAAGTGCCTAGGCAAAGGAGTACAGAAGTGTCCTATTTTTGATATTGTCTGGACGTGACGTAGACAAATAGTTACAGAATAAGGGGGAATGTTTTCGTAAGCTGATTTTACACTGTCTGATTACTCATATGACTTTAAATGAAAATGCATAACCGTTCTGTTATCACCAGATATAAATTTTTAATATTCATAGAGTTAGTCATTGAAGCCAGGCGAGAACTCGGACATGTAAAAACAGTTTTATATATAAGTATATATATATATATATATATATATATATATATATATATATATATATATATATATATATATATATATATATATATATATTTATATATATATACATATATATATATATATATATATATATGTATTTAGTTTTTATTACCACGCAGTAGTTTTAAGAAAATTTTACCTTTCGAAGTCTTCCTCTTTCATAATGTGACCACAGTCCCTGTTTATGTGGGAATAGCTGTATTTAAGTACATTAAGAATATAGTTTAGAAGTATTGTTTTGAGATTATAAGTATATAAATGATTATGAATTAAATTCTTTAGGGCTCATATGATTTTATTTCGTTAATAACAAATGAAACCACTTGAAAATCATTAAAACAATAAAACTACTGGGAGTTCTAATTGTTTGCAACACATAAATTATAAGAAAACAATTTGTTCTTTGGAGAAAATAAACCAATGAAAACTGTACACATAAAGCTCACTTCAAGACTGTCATAAGTCAAAAAAAAAAAACGTAGTCATGAAATAAAGGCGTATATATGTACATACATATTATATAATAATCATTTCCTGAAAGGCAAAGATTACTTTATTTTTCTATTTTTAACTTGTGAATAAATTGAACATTTTAATCTCGTCGATAAATGCTTTCTTCATGATTGCCTTTAAGCAAGTAAGCGATATTTTACATTGCAAATGTTTGGACAACTACACTGTTTGCAGTTCTATTATGTTTTGTGTTTTTCTGCCACACGCAAACTTCTTTCAAATTTGATTATAATGTATTAAGTATATTTTTAATTTAATTAAATTTATTACACATAGTAGTTCAAAGAAAATTGAAAAATTTCCTAATAATTGTGATTCAACAAAATCCTATTTTAGTTTTTTAAAAATCCGTTCTTTTGCTTAATTTAAATAAATTTGTTACACTTTGTTTGGCAAAAATATACCCCTGCAAATACATATTTTCTAAAAAACAAAAAAAAGAATAACTTTTTTAACAACTTAAAATATCTCCCATCCCCCTGAACCCACATTTTACAACTTTTCAACTGATAAATATCACTCACTAATCCTCCCAAAACAAATAACTAATTACAAACTAAATCATATGTATACACAACACTATTGTCGCTCTCTATGTATCTATCTAACCTCTCTTGTAACAAGCTGGCTCACACGTACAGCTTAGTTTTTTTTTTTTTTTTTTTTTGTAACCTCAAACACTTTCTCTCGATCAATTGATATATTTCTGGGAAATAAAAATTAAATTAAAAATTATATATTCTAACGAAATTTAAATAAACAATTAAGTAAATATTAAATATACACTTAAATAAAATTGACTTAATATGTACTAAACAAAAAAATAATAATAATAATAAATAATAACAGCAACCATAATACTATTGAACGGAAACTTGTTTCTTATTTAAAGACACTGGCGTTTGTTGTTTTGAATTTACATACGAGTATGTTTGTATTTAATTTTATTTAAATTCCTAATTCCGTTGCTTTTTCTTTGTCTTTAAATAAAACAAGTTTATGTATTACAATTAATAATTAATAAATTAAATTATAAATAACAAAAGTAAAAAGTTTTAAAGGAAATAATTTAAAAAATTATAAAGAAGAAAACATATTTTTGGTAATCAATAGGAATACTAAAAAAAATACATTTTAAGTAAATAAAGTGAAAAAAAACACAATAAATGGAAATGTGTATAAAAAAATATAACTCTTTTATTTCCGTGGCCAATAGAATTCATTCGTTTGAGTTATGATGGCCCCTTGTAAGTAATCAAGAAGTACGCTATTTCAAATAAAATTATTTTTAAGTTGAGATTTAATAAAAATGCTGCTTCTACAAAAAAGAGAAATGGCTGTCCAGATATTCTGCCTTATTGCCGTTCTCGAATCGACTCGAGTGTTTGTAATAGATTAAAGAAAAATCTTGAATTTTTCTTTAATTTATTACATTCTTTCGAGTCGAATCGAGAACCGTAATAAGGCCCATTATTAAGCCACTTACTTTGATGTCACTTACGGTGTCTCTCCGTTTACATCGATCTCTCTCTCATGGAGAGAGAAAATTAATTCAGTGGCCAAACTTCTTATGCTATTTATTATTTGCCATATCACAGCAGCCTCTGAAATTAATATGCCGCCAAGGAAGACAAAGATTAGTGCCTTTAGACGAAGCAATAATCTGCCTTATTACCGTTCTCGAATCAACTCGAGTGTTTGTAATAGATTAAAGAAAAATTCTGAATTTTTCTTTAATTTATTACATTCTTTCGAGTCGAATCGAGAACCGTAATAAGGCCCAATATTAATGATCGTATCACAAAAGCGAATGGTGACATGTGAATAGCGTTCCTAAGATGTTTAATGTTGTACGATTACACAGCTGGATATCAAGGATCTTCCAACCGAGTCTTTCAAACTTTGACATTTGATAACGGCCATTTTGTTGAAGCTGCATTTGTGAAATTAGTTGCCATTTATTCATTGAACACGTGCAAATAATCTGCCTTATTACCGTTCTCGAATCGACTCGAGCGTTTGTAATAGATTAAAGAAAAATCTTGTATTTTTCTTTAATCTATTACATTCTTTCGAGTCGAATCGAGAACCGTAATAAGGCCCAATAAAATTATTTCATCAAATTGAAATTCGGCCACATTTTACGTTAAGCATAATTTTCCTACCGACAGGACTATTCGCAAATTTGAGTGTACTGGTCAAATAAATGATCGACCAACAGACGTATGTTGCCGAAATGCCAAATCTGCCGAAACCATCGCCCCTGTCCGTGGGATTATCCTAACCTTTCGATTTCACTTCACTCACAAGAACTCGCCCTGCCGCAGACCACAACTGGATGAATTTTGCGCCGTGACTTGGGCCTGCAGCAATACCAAATTTAACTGACCCAAGAAGTAAAAGTAAACTATGATAAAACAACGATGTGTGCTCACTGAATGAGTGCTGCAGCAACTGACCCTTGTTTTCATCGAAAAATCTTTATGAGCCTTGAGGCCTATTTCTGGATGAATGAGTACGTGAACAAACAAAATTGTCGAATTTGGGCCGATACAAATCCACATCAGCTCCCATAGCATCCCGAGTCACTTCTTGGTGTGGTTTTCGGGCTGGCGTCGTTGTCGGTCCATATTTCTTTGAGAGCGGTGTTGGCCAAGTGCTTTGTCTCGATCATTGCCAAATTCTTGTGGTCTGAATCGCATGATCTAGACGTCAGCAGCATGTGCTTTCAACAGGATGGAATTACGTGCCACATATATCGGATATTTTGCATCAGTAATTTGAGGGCGTGGTCATCTCACGGTGTGGGCAGTGCACACAAATCGTGCGATTTGAACCCGTTAGACTTCTTCTTGTGGGGTTTCCTTAAGTCGCAGGTGTATGTTAATAAATCGCAAATAACAGCGGTCCTCAAAGCCAACATAACCAACCCTTGTCATCGGTCAAATTTAGCCTAATTTATGCGCCAGAGAAGGCGTGGCGTGGATGCATAAAATGTTTCCGAACGGCCAAGAGCCTGCTGTACAAAATCCATTTACTATGTGGAAAAGTTCTATTGGCTAAGGCACCTAGAATACGTCTCACGTTATACGTTGCCCGGCAGCTAAGTAGAATAGGACATGCTTTCTATTGAACATTTTCACATGAGGTACTTCTGCGCAAACGCAAAGTATGAAAGGGTCAACATCTGGCGTACGTTGAATCATTTGACAGACATCAGCCAGTTTTTTTAATTGTTCTGATTAATTTTTTATGTTCTATGTTCAAAATATAAAATGATACACACAAAATTAAATAAATAAATTTAAGTTGAATAAGAAAAAAAAATGGAGAAGAAACAACCGATTTAATATCCGTCAGCAAAGTACTCGTGGTGCTAACCTTCTGCGCCGCTACATTAATGCCAGTTAAAAAGTGTGAAGGATTCTATGTGCCTCGGGTTTTATTAAACAAAAATCTAGTCACCTGTAAAGAAAAAATAAAATATATTCTACTCTTGATGGTTGGCTTTGTTGTGCTTTTAAGCTCTCCGAATTCAAAAGTCTAATGAGAATTTAATAAAACACTATTATTTTAATGTTTAAACCGATTCTCTCGTAATTAGCGGCAATTGAAGTAGTTTTTTTTTTGTGGGTACCGCTGTGGCTGATTGGTAGCGATGCTAGCCTATTAGTACAGAGGTCGTGGGTTCGATTCCCACCAAGGACCTTGGTTGTTTGTGATGTTTTCGGGTGATTGTTTTTGGGTAACACAAGTGTGCTGGATTTGTTAATCAAAGCTGGCAGCCTGTTAAAAAAAATAGTTTTATGAGCTCTATAAAAGAATCTAGAACTAGTGATCTGGGGCCAAATTACCGCATTCGATATCGAGCAAAATTCCCATACAATTTAAACACAAATTTCGTTCGATATCGAGTGCCGTAATTTGCCCCCAGATTTATTATTTAAAAAAAAATTTCCAATTGTTAAAAAAATTTTTCATGAAGTCTCAATAAAATTTATCTTATCTTATATATTATTTCAAACTTTAAAAAGAAAGTAACTTTTTTAAATTTTTTTTCGTCCACGGTAAAAGTTATTCCATAAAAAAACTTTTGAAAAAATGTCTTAGTTTTTTTTTTAATTTTCGAAATCTACTGGTCAACGAAGTCTCCTAGAAATTCAAAACGTCGTGATCTGGTGAAAGCTCATTTTTTTCAAAACCGGGTAACACATAAAAATGTCCTGATTTTTTTGAGACTTTTCTATACCATTTTCCTAGGGAATGTCGTACGAGAAACGGTTATGGGTAAAATATGCGGTTTCTGTCACCCAGATTGGCAGCTGGTCCAAGCAATTGGCATATCAATTTCATCACATTTTACAACAATTTTAAAAGGTTTTTGATTGTTTTTTTTTTTCGTTTTTATTAATATTATCCATAAAATAATAATAAAATGTTAAAAGTTTAACTATGTGCTTATATTCTAATGAAAAAAAGATGTATACATAGAGAATATGTATGTATGTATGTAAATTTTATGCAGGGATTTTTGTTTTTCTTCTTTTTTTGTTTATTTTAGTTTTCAAATTTGAAGTTGTTTTTTTTTGTTTTGTTTTATTTTTTCCTTATGCTGCGATCCGGTTTTGCTTAATATTGAATTATATTTGCTGTAATTGTTGACAATGTTGTGTTTATTGTGGCATTTCAATATTTTATTTAACTTTTCCGTTGTAGTAGTTTAAATTTATTTTACTGTTTGTTGTATCTATTAAATGTTTGTCTTATTGTGTTTCCTGTAAATGTTGGAATAATTTAAGTTGTGGGCCATTCTTACTTTGTTTATTTTCTCTTTTAAAGGAAGAAAAATTGAAAGCATAGAACAGTTAGACGATGAATTTATTTAAGTTTAAAAATCTTATGGTTCTTGCTGCAGTGGTTGGGTATTGTTTTATTTTCTTGTTTTCTTTTACGATTAATGCTAATTGTTGATTTTTGTTTTACTCAAACGTATAAAGTTATTTAAAATTTAATTTTGTTTTTAATGGTTTTTAAATTGTTTATCGGTTGTTTTTGTTGGTTTTTTTATGTACAATTTCAATTCATTTAGGATTGCTCGTCAACTAGGAGCATAATTTGTTGGGTAGCAGCCGGAGCCGGATTTCTTGTACATTCTACTTGATGGGCATTCCAATCTTTTCGTTGACAAAATTCGGAACAATAGGGAGTCTTTCGGCATAATGAACATTCTGCCAATGCTTCTCGATTACAGTTGGCGCACTAAAAATGAAATAAAAAAAAATTAATTTTCATATCAATATTTTAAGAGATGCAACTGAGTTGGCATTCTCAAAATTGTTTAATGTTTACAGATGTAAACATATTAAATCATATTGCTCCAAGAAATATAATAGTAATATACATATGCATGTATGTCTGATTAATAACTTAAGTAATACTTAAATTTAAGCTCAAAACAATAATAAAATATGAAACCAAAAAATACTGGGTTTTAACCAGAGCTCAGATTTACTCGATTTTACTCGCGAGTGAAAAATACTCGCGAAGAAGAGTACTCGAAGATTACGAGTGTTACAAAAAGTTCACTCTCCACTCGTTTGTTTTAGGTGGGAGCACTCGCGAGTGCTCCTTTTTAAAAAGTAAGAGTGGGAGTAAAAATCTTCGAAATAGAGTGAGAGTTCACTCTTAAGAGTAAAATCGAGTGGAAAAATAGAAACTGTTTCTCTTTACTGACTTGTGTGTGCGTGTGGTTTTTGTGTCTTTCTTTCAGTCTTCCATACAGTGCGCGTGTGCGAAGCAATTAGTTGGTTTTTAATGGTTATATTATAATGAACAATAAAGACATAAATAATACTATACTTGCTACTACACACACACACACACACATAAATCGGCAAAAACAAACAGTTTCTATTTTTCCACTGTATGAGAAAGACTGAAAGAGTACTCGGAAAGAGTATAATCTGCTTGATTTCGAGCGTATTTCACTCGCACTCGAAATCGAGCAAAGCATATGCGCTCTTATTCGAGTGGCATAGAAAAATAGAGTACTCTCGATATTTTTTTTTCACTCGCAGGAGTACTCGCGCTCGAATTCGAGCAATTTTCACTCTCTACTCGAATTCGAGCGAAGATTTCGGAGCACTGGTTTTAACTCTTAAAGTATACCGCGTTTATGACTATGATTATATGATACATTGTTTAAAGTGAAAAGTCCAATTAAGTGTAAAAATGCCAGAAATTCAGTTTTGTGTTGTCAAAATATTAAACGTGGTATGAAAATGTTGGGTCGATTGAGCCGAAATTTGGAACTGAGTTAATAAGTGATAAAATAACAAGTTTTTAGTATTAAATTTTTATTTAATTGTGCATTTCACTTTGATTACTTAGGTTTTTATATATTTTTTTTATGGAATAACTTTTACCGTGGACGAAAAAAATTTTAAAAAAGTTACTTTCTTTTTAAAGTTTGAAATAATCTGCCTTATTACCGTTCTCGAATCGACTCGAGTGTTTGTAATAGATTAAAGAAAAATCGTGTATATTTCTTTAGTCTATTACATTCCCTCGAGTCGAATCGAGAACCGTAATAAGGCCCATTATTATTAATAGCATTATAATATTGATAAACTTTTTATTCATTCCTGCAAATCCTACTTTTAACTAACATGAAGTTGTAATAATGGCCCTTAAGGAGCTATAATTTTAAAGTATTTATAGGTAGTATTGCAACGCTGGTTGATATAGATATTTAACTTTTATGTAGTTAAATAATACGGCTAGTTTTTGCTAACACAACAAAAGAAAAGAATTGTAATGAAATTTACGAAAGTTAATCTGCTAGAATTTGTATGCTCTTCTTAACTTTGTAATTCGAAAGCAATTGCTAACGGATCGAATTACACAGTAACACCCAATTTGTGCCATATTGACGGATCTTGCCTTTAAAATATCAACAAGTAAACAAATTGAAGGAAGAACTACTTATAAGTTCCATTCTTGTCCCCAGCAAAAATAAAGTGAATAAATTAAAGGGAATAGTGAAGAAAACTCACGGAAAAAAGATCAATGAAATTATACAAGATTAGAAATTTAGGGATAAGGGAAAAATTTCTAGGGAAAAAGTAATAATTATAGAAGTGCATAAATATCTGTAGTTTTTCTAAAAGAACTTGGGTAAAAGGATCAGAGAAATGTGCATAAGAACTGGTTTAAAGCACCTCAAATGATTACTTTGTTTAAAACGAAAATCACTGATTTCGATTTAGAGTTCGTGTTAATTTTAATTTCGAGATGTTTTGGAGCACAAAAAAGATATATATGGAGCAAAACACGGGTTTTGCACTAAAAAGTATTTTAGTGGACCAAAATACGTACATTGAGTCGAAGTTTCGAACATTTTTTTTAATATCCCTATCATTTTTAATAGATAATCTGCCTTATTACCGTTCTCGAATCGACTCGAGTGTTTGTAATTGATTAAAGAAAACTCTTGTATTTTTCTTTAATTTATTACATTCTTTCGAGTCGAATCGAGAACCGTAATAAGGCCCAATATAATTTAATAAAGAATATTAGTAATTTTCACATGCAAGTGTTAAAAAAGTATTAACGTTAAACCGTATTTTAGTGTTGAAAATGTTAATTTTTTATTTTAGTATTTTAGTGTTGAAAATGTTTACAAATCTAAAATAACAAGTCATAAGTTCGCATATGAAAAAAACTAATTCGAGTTACATTTGCGTCGAAATTTCTTTCCACAACTGATTTATTAATTAAAAAAAAAAATTAATTCGTAATGAGTCTGTAATTTTATTGTTTAGTAGGGCGGGCGTTGAACCGGTTTTATTTGAATGAATCTTATAAAAACAAGAATAAAATATTGAATGCAATAAAGCTATGAATTCTTTTCTTTATATAAGATGCGGTTTAAAAATTATGATGATGTCATAAGAAATTTGATAGCAATATATTTTATACATATAATTGTGTTGTTTTTATAATATCCTAAGGTACAGAATTTGAGGAAAATATTTATAGATATATATACAAATAGATGTTTATGTTATATTTAATTTAAGAGTTTCTTCAAAATAACAAATATATGTACTAGCTTCAACAAGTTTAAGTAACAACACTAAGTCTGAATAAACATTTTTGTTTATTTTTAATGCTCTTTATGTTCAATAAAAAATTTATTACTTTTTTCTATTCAAAGGAAATTAATCTGCCTTATTACCGTTCTCGATTTCGACTCGAGTGTTTGTACTAGATTAAAGAAAAATTTTGAATTTTTCTTTAATTTATTACATTCTTTCGAGTCGAATCGAGAACCGTAATAAGGCCCAATTGCAACATTAGCGAACATTTGTTAGTATCTGGTCACACTGATGGCAATGCTGAGGATTTTTTCAACTTAAGCGCATATAAAACTAAGCTTAACTAAAGAGTACAACTCCTACAAGTATGTGCATACATGCATACATACATATGTATGTAGGTATATAATTATTGAAAAACTTACTTTTTTAGCTGATATAACTTCGTTGCCATGTAATGCACCCGCTATATTGGGATCATCAATATCTGTGTGAACTTGTACACGCATTGCTGCCACCGCTGCATCACGTTCTTTCTGTAATATTTCGATTTTACGATCATACGTATTTTTAAGATCAGTTAGAATACGTTTGAAATCATTAGTGGCTTTGACCATTGTGCAATAAACATTTTCTAGTGTTTTCATTGTTTGACTATTGTCTAACAATGCAATTGGACCAGGATCGTTTATATTCACTACAAATGTTTCTCTATCGTATGCATTGCATATTTGTGTTTGATCTACTAGCTCTGTTGATGTGTCGAGGCTATCGTTAAGTGTTGGCCACGGTTCGTCCTTGGAGGTAATGTTATCTTCCGTTAAAAACATATTATTATCATCTACTACCGTTGTGGTGTGTTGTGGTGGTTCAATGTGATTGATAATGTTGTTGTTGTTATTATTAATATTGATGTTGTTGTTAGTATTACGTTTACGTTTTGGACCACCAGATTCTCCATCATTATCAGTTTGATTTCGCTTTCGACGTTTGTATGGTGTAAATAGACGTACCGGACCCGATGCTGCGAATTTTTTTTTATAAAGAATGGAAGAATGAATGACATATAAATATTTTTAAAATGTTTAGTTGAAAAATTAAACAAAATATCAAAAAAGCAATATCTCTAGACCAACGATTTGGTTTAGTTGCAATAAAATCTGAAAAGATATTAAAACTCACCCGCTTCATCGTCACAGCAGACGGTACAACTGCAATTAGTAGCATGTGGTGTCAAAGTACCCTCATCGATTAACGACTGCAGTGATTTGCCACCATATTTGATGGAACGTTTCCAATCTTTACTTGAGCCACGACCACAAGTTTGCTCAAATTCGCTGGGCGTCAGCCATTTGTCTTTGTACTTAACACAACGGCCTCGCCCGCCCGACCCCAACTTACTGCGATATAGCTCCGCACTTGTGGTCTTGCAACGTATGGGAAATATTTCCATCTGCGACGTTTCAGTCCAACTCACACCGGGTCCATGTATCATTTGATCACCGATAACGGTACTGTCATGACTGTTGTTACTTCCGGAGCCATCATGGTTCATACCACCCGTGTCATTTTGCTGTTGCTGCTGTATTACAATGGTTTTAAGGTCGCCGCCAACACTGCCAACTACCGCACCGCTGGATATATAGCCATTGTTGTCGACACACAGCATCTGTTTGAAATGCGGTAAATGATCGGGTGAGATAACATTGAAAGCTGTTCCGGCTATCATGGAACCAATTGGCAGGGAAACGGGCACGGAAACAACATTGCCACCACTGCCACCGCTATTTTCATTCGATGATGTTACCATATGCACTTTGGTTTCCAGCTAAACACGTTTGTTGCCAGCAGCAGAAGCACCAGCAGAACCAGGAATTGTATTAAGAGGAAATGAATAATTCAATAAATAGCAACGGACACCGTACAGCACATAACAGCACACAGTACAAAATTCAACATCAATTGAAAATGTTTTCAGTATTTATTTTTTATTTTTGATCGTCGTCAATGGTTGAGGAGGAGAAATGACATGAAAAACAGACAAAATATGTAAAATAACAACAAATAAAAGAATTGCAAAATCAAAACAAAAGCAATTAGAAGTAGGAAAAAAAGCACACAAATATTAATTAATAGAGAAATTTTGGAAATCAAATAAAAAAACCACATACAAAAAATATGTACACAATATTTTATGTACAACACTCACGCACACGGTAGGACTTTCGATTGGTTTTTTGGAAGACCTTTCAGGCATTTAACGCACTTTGCAAATATGCCTCTACTTGGCATCAATTGCTGTCGTTTTCATTTTCTACAGCAGCTTTTAAGGGAACTCCGATTTGAAGCGCCGTGGCGCACTTTGAACTAATGCACTTACAACACAATATACTTTTAGCAATTCTTATTTTATTTTGTGTATATGTTTTCAATTTACTTATCACTTCGGTTTTAGATTGTTGCTGTTTTTCCCCACTTTATAATTGTAAAATTGCTTTCAGTTTATTTATTTATTGTTACGCACCTGATGGCCGGATCTTTCAAGTATGACTTCTTCCTTTACAACGTCACGCGCTTCATCACTGAGAACTGCCAATTCTTTAACATCACGTATCCTACTTAGATGCATTTCAGTGGAGTCCTGTTCCATATCTTGTTCAGGAGTTTTGACTGTGTCTACTTTGCGCTGCTTTTTCCCTGCTTTGCAATTGCTACACACACAAAATCACAATTTTTCTAAATTGCCGTGTTATAAAAAAATATTTTAGGCGGTTTTCAATCTAAGTTTCTTAAACAACTTCAATTCAGCACTTAAAAACTATTTTGCAAATTGCGTTTTCAACAGTTTAATTCTGAATAATTTCTTTAAACAAATAAATCACATTTTGCTTATAAATAAAATTTTTTTTATAGAAAAAAATATTAACTGGAGATGTATGACATTTGTGATAACAACTTTCAATTAACACATTAAAAAATTCTGTTCGTTTAGCAAGAACTGTCAAATGACAGCAAAAAAGCTTTTGAAAAATTAATTGTAGGACGCAGAGTTGAAACTGTAAACTGGTTCTCATATCATCGTGAATAGTTAAAACAGGGCTGCCATAAACATATGGTGACCGCAAGTAAACATAAATACCAATTGGAATAGAGAAGCATAAAAATTTTTACTTTTATCTGTACGATGTTGGCTGATGTTGATGTTTTTATAACCAATTATACTATAGTGGATCCAGAAATATATCAGCTATGGATAGAAGGTTACTCATGTAAGTTACAATGAAATGGTTTAAAAATTATTTTTATTGGTGCAATTACTGTAATTTGCAGCTACCGAGGCCGTTTGTTATCTGAAGCAAAAAGGCTTTGGACATTCAATGGGCGTGCATTTGGATTTAATAACTTCGGATGTTTTAGATCATTATCGCACTTATTCTTTAATAGAACGGCTGATGCATGCTCCTACAAAGTTATTGGAGCAATGTTGTTTTCAATTGGAACCAGAAACCAGGGATCTAATTATAGAAAAGTATTATTTTTAATTATTGTTTGTGGTCATGTACTTTAAAAACATTTTACAATATTATACATCGTGTTCAAAGATACTATTCCATCGATGATAGCGTGGCCAGAGAAATTTTAGGTAAAAAGTTGTCATCACGTTATCGAAAGGACTTGGATGAAGTGGCCGAAAAAACAGGAGTAAAACTAAAATCATGCAGGTAATATACAAATTCATTCAACAACAAACAATTATTAACTGTATAAACTGGTCTACAAGATAGCATGAAAGTTCTACCAGCTAAAAAATTTAATATTTCAAATTAACTCATTTTGGTATGGCTTTGGAAAAGCTACTTCAGTTGGGATATCACCATTCAGTTTATTTGTAAGAATTAAACAGCATCTTGTCTATGTAGTAGAACACGAGACTATGAAGCGGAGGAGCCTAAGTTCAGCCCCGCTCTGAGTCATGAAATATTGTGTTGAATTCTTCTGATCAGCGTTAGTGCATTGTTGTGTTAGTTTTTGCCAGCCTGTTTTCAATGATGAAGGCATAGCACTGAATATAATTGGCGGCGACTGACACGATCATGTACTGAAAGCATAGTAACAGCATCCTTCGTCGGCCCTGTAGTAAAAAAAATAGTCGACAAAGTAAAAAGGTGGAAATAGCTACAAAAAATTCTCTAAGTTCTCATCTTTCTTCATCTGTCCCCTTAATACTATCCCCTCCTTTCTAGTTCCGGCACAATGCACTGCATATGTAGGGGTCATCCACTGAGTGCTGGTCCAAGATAAACAAAAAAAATTTTAAAAAAATATTACAAAAATAACTCAATTGATTTTATAACATTAATGAATAGTGATATACAGATATATGTATGTATGCACATATTTATATTAAAAATTTTTCTTTTGCAGAAGACAATTCGACAATGTTAAACGCATTTTTAAAGCTGTTGAAGAATTACCAGGAAATATTACGCAAAATATTAAGCAACTATTTAATATACCCGATGAACTGGCCAAGTAAGTACTGAAATACCTTCCATATCCTAATTCGAATTTAGTTATTATTCTTTTACTTCTTGCTCACAAATCAAGAAAATATGCTTCTGTTGTATTTCTGGCTTGCCTACGTTTTGAAACTTCCAAGAAAAAACTACAATATTTAACGTTTAATGATTTATTTGCCTGCTCCCAAGCTGTAATGATATATTGGACTTATACTTATCAGCATTCTGGTCCCGAATATTATGATACCGAAATGGATAAAGAGTTTTTACTAGATTTACGGGAATTGAGATGTCTATTGGATAAAGAAAAGGAAATTAAACAGTAGGTAGCATACAATTTATTTAAGAAATTACATTTTATTCGAGTATTTGACAGTTTGGTTTGTTTGCGCTTAAAGCCGGTATTATTGGAAAGATCTTTTCACGAATTGGACTCAAATTTTCGGTAGTTGATTATTAAATCGTTTAATTTTTTATTTGTATTAATATTATTACTTGCTATTAATTGTAATGTAGCTCGTATTGGCGTTCCCTCATCAGTATTGCCTGCAATTTACATCGCACTAGGGAGCTGCGAGATTTATTTGTAGATCTCTGTGAAAAGCTTATTGAGCCATGGCGTCAAAACATGTGGGCTCGAGATCATGTTAACAAATTTTTAGCTGCTACTACTCAAAGTGTTTTAGACTTGGAAATATCAAGGTAAAGTTTTTAGAAGTTTTAATTTAATGTTCATATGTACATATCACCCTTGTTCCTCTAAAAAGGGTCAACTCTTAAATATTTAATTTTCCCTTTTTGAAAGAAAATAATATGATCTCTGTAAGGAAAGAAGTGCGATATTTACATATCTGCATAATAATTTAATAAACATATTGCATATGTCCATACATAATTAAGAAAGCATTTATTCTTTTTCAGAGATCAAGAAACCCGCTGTTTATGGGACCGCTATATGCAAGTTGTTAGTATATGCTTGGATAAAATGTATCACGTTTAGTAGATTATTTTTAAAACTTTTAAGTAGCAATATATTACATTTATCAATTATATTGGTAAATTATGCAGATTTGTTTAGATTTACTTGACTCCAATTAATTACACCATTAAAACAAGAACCACTGAAGACAAATCTCATCAAAAAAATATGGTGATGGACATTTATCAACATTTACAAAACTCAAACGTTCAGTGTTCCAATAGGGTCTTACTTTTATGAATTCGGATATACATACATATATAATCCTAATCGTATATTTAAGACTGTTAGGCCAATGTTTATAATGTAATATCTACAGTGTTGATGTACGCTTGCTAATTGGATCATGCTCTTTACAATATTATTGTATATTACGTGCTGTACATACGACATATGTATATACATCCTTAAGTTACCCTATCGCTCTGAAGGAGGTGTGGTGAATTCTCTCCAGATGACGTGGTTTCTGCAGACACGTGCAACACTGCGTGACTTCTGTTTATTATTATAACGTGTATGTTAAAAAAAATAATGAGTATCACAGAGCTTACATCCTTGACTCACATAAACTTTTCTTAAAAATGTACTTTATATGTTAAATTTGTATGCATGTTTCCTTTGCGACTAATCATATTAATATGATATGCTTTTGGTCACTATTTAAGCCGAGCAAATGTACATAAATATTCGAAAGAAGACCAAAACAATTTTAAATATGTGAAAAAAATTCGGTTTCTGCAACAGCCACTATTTTCGTAACTGCAAATTATCTATCGCGTCAAACGAAGCTGTTGTGTATTATTTCCTCAGACCGGTGTTGTCGTATTGTTGTTTTTTAGTATATCTAGTTTCTAAAACAAAATGTTTTATCGGATAAGAAAAGTTTCTTCCTTATTATTAAATAAGATAGGTCAATTACAACAAAATAACAAAGTCAACAACGATGAGACTTTGTGTTTTGAAACACGAAAAAAAATTTATTTAAAAAACAAAGAAACACTGATTTTAACATGAAAATCTATTTTTGCAAAATATGGAGCAGTACATGGAATATTTTATTATTATTAATAAACTAAATTTATTGAAACTTTGTTTTAAACAGGTTATAAGGCTGCTTAAATATAAAAAGATATATTTAAAAGAGCATGGAAGTTTATTGCATCGCCAAAAAAACATAAATCTGACGTTGCGACAACGCTGTCACTTGACGGTTAAAACCGTCTTCAATTGTCAAAACTTGTTTAAATTCTTCTAAATTAAATAACATTTTGATATTGTCGAATAGTTCAAGACCGTTCCGAGAACTCTATGCGCGGTTGTATATAAATATCTCTACTGGGTCGCAATAATTAACATTTTCATAAATAATCGCTGATGTTTGCGGTTGATTTGGGAGCATTTGTTCTCTATTGTTGGCCTCACTCATTCAGAAACATAAGCGCAAAGAAAATATAAAAATAGCTACGAAATTTTGCGGAAAAATAAAAGAACAAGAAGACGTATGGAAAAAAGTCAAAAGCAAAGAAGAAAATTATTTTTATTAGCCAGAAAATTATTTTTTATAATAAATACGCCAGACCTGAAATTTTTTTCTGAAAATCTTCAAAAATTATAGTGTATTAAAAGAATTAAAAAATGGTGAGAAAATCAGCATTAACATATAACAGTAAAAAAATAGAAAGTTATGAAAAATGGTAAAAGTTATAAAAAAAGAAAAAATTGGATAATGTGGAATAAAAATAATAGATTTTTCGTAAAATGTGAATGGGAAGGCTTAATGAACATTTATGCAATAAAGTATTTGGGAAAATATGCTGCAGAAAAAAATAATACAAGCACAACAATTGCAGAGATGTGCAAACTGGGCTTGTAATGAAAATTTATATATCTTTTCTTTGTAGAACAAACTTAAATCCACGCAAAGAGATAAAGTGAAAAAGTTCATCTCCTTAACCCAAACCGGTGAACAAACAGCCATTTATTGTCTGCAACAAAACGACTGGAAATTGGATTTGGCTAGTGACAACTATTTTCAGAATCCCGAGTACTATTATCGTGAGTTGGATCGCAAACGTATCGAACAGTTATTTTTACGTTATCGTGATCCTTCTGACGCTCAGAAAATTACCTCTGAAGGTGTTATACGATTTTTGGATGATTTAGAACTAAATCCCGACTCTAAATTGGTCTTGATCATTGCATGGAAATTTCATGCCGAAGTACAGTGTGAATTTACCCGCGAGGAATTCGTTAATGGCATGAGTGAGTTAGGTATTGATACTATAGACAAGCTAAAGGTTAAGTTACCGCTGCTGGAAATGGAGTTAAATGATTTGGCGAAATTCAAAGATTTCTATCAATTTACTTTTAATTATGCGAAGGACCCTGGGCAAAAGGGTATTGATTTAGACATGGCCATTGCCTATTGGACTATAGTGTTGAGCGGACGATTTAAATTTTTGGATTTGTGGTGCAAATTTTTAAAGGTAAGAAAGCTGTTTCATAGCACGCTATATTTAAAATTAAAATTTTGTTTTACAATGGATTGAAATTTGTGGATGTTTTTAGTGAGCATATCTGGACACTGTTTTCACAAATAATTATCACGGAGAGTTTTTAAAAGCACACCCAATGTATGTGTAAACTGAAACGAATTATGACAGAAAGGAGACGAAACTTTCAGTCAAGTTAGGAGAATATTATACCATATATAAAATATCTTAGGGATATTAATTGGAAGTACTTAAGAAAATACATATAGGGAACTATTTTCCTAACTTAACAATCTCACAGGATTTTTTGATCTTGCATTGGGAGTTACCCAAGTAAATCGCACTAGGACATAACGGCTTGGGACAATCTTGTGTCCCTCATTTCAGCCTTACCTATTGCATATTACAGGATTGTTATAATAATAGGAGGAAACTTGAAAAACACCAGAGAGAAAAATTAACATTCAGAGAATTGTTCAGCATCGGAATTTTTGTTTTCGTTATAATTATTGTTAAGCAATTTTGCGAGTTGTGAGTTGAAATAATAAACTGTGTCTAAGTGTATCGCAATAGTCAATTAGAAAAGCTTAATTTTTATTAGAAAACGTTATATGCACATGCTTATGTATAGTGATCACATCTATTTCGTTTTTAAATAATGTGGATTCAATTGCTTATTCAAGCAATATTTATTCAAGCAATATTTTATATTTAAATATTAAATAATTTTTTGCTTAACTTTTAATGTAGTTTTTGACATTATGTAAACACTGCTGATTTCTTGCACGTACACAAAAATAAATTAACCTGACCCTGGACTGCTTCAGATGAATTTATGCGAGAGTTATGAACACAAGATCGACAATTATATGATTAACTACATCGAAAGCTGTAAATCTGTAATTAATTCCATACATCTGTAAACTCAAATCATTATGTTTACTTAAAAGTGCAAAAACTATGCAGATGATAAAACATAGTAATGGAAATTGAATTTGATAACTAGAAACGATCAATAAGACTGCACTCAATAGATTTAAATTGCATATTCCTTGTATGCCTATTTATGTATGTATGCATGTATTTATATAAAAGTTGTTTAATATTTTTAGGAAAAACATAAACGTTCAATACCAAAAGATACATGGAATTTACTACTTGATTTTGCCATTCATATTGATGACAATATGAGCAATTACGACTCTGAAGGAGCGTGGCCAGTTCTAATCGATGATTTTGTTGAATGGTGCCAAGAAAATCGTCAACTTTTACAAAGTTACCTGCAAACAAACTCATCGCTATCATCTCAGCAAATTCAACAGCAGTCATTAGCAGCTGCAGCCAGCCAGCAAAAGAACATATCGACTAGTTTTCAATCATCAGCGCACAGTACAAATATGAACTATGGCTAACGTTTGTTTACAAATGTTTCAAATAACAACTAAACTATAAAAAGAGAAACATAAGCAAAAACAAATTTAATGAAAAGAATTATTGTTTGCTATTTTTATTCCCTATAAAATTGAAAATAAATATAATAAAACTTAACTTTTCATCTTCAGCCCCCTCTCCTCTGTCAGTACCAATACAATTTAAATACCACTTTCAACAAATACTTCTGAAATAAAAAATGAACAACTGTAATGTATTGTAATAATAATAAACTTAATGTTAATAAAATAATACTTATTTAAAATATATCTTTAGTTAAACAAAACAAAAACAAATTAAATAACGTATCGTTTTGGGTCGTTATAAAAGAAATTCTTTTTAAAAATTAAAATATTTCCTTTTAATCTGTAAAACTAGCCTTCCTTTTCAATTTTTCGTTTATTAATTTAAAAAGTTTGATTTATTATTTGTCTTCTTTTTTATGCATTTTCAGTTTTTAATAATAAACAAAATTAAGAAAATTTTTGCTTTCCTATATGTATAAATAAAAAATATAGTTTTAAATAAATAATGCTAATTAAATATAAAAATTATGTGCTTCAAATTTTATTTAAAATTTCAACTAATCTTACTTAGCAATGGATTGCTATATTTTTAAAATAATTTAATTTTGTAGGTTAAACATTTATTACTGCACTTTTGTGTATCTGTTTTAATTACTTTTCATGAAAAAGGACACAAAGCATAAGCATATAACTGGTAGAGTTAAAAGTTTTTTTCTTTCAAATATATAAAGATCCATTATTTCAGATTGTTTATAAAGTTAGGGAAACTATTGCGCTCTATTTGAGAAATACTCAGTCAAATTTATTAAACTTTGCTTTTTTATTTTAAATATTTGTTGCCATGTGTGAAAATAATAGAAAGACGATATTAGTGTGAAATATCGAAAATGGTTTACCCCTAAAGGTCAACCTTACAACTTCCTGCTGATTTTAAGTGCAAAGCTATCGTAAAGTGGCTTTTAAGCTTTTCGGGTTCAAAAGTCTAATAACTGTTAGATAAAACACTATAATTTAAATTTTCAAACGGTTATGACTTTTGGATGAATCAACCGATTCCCACATAATAAAAGGTGATTGAAATAGTATTTCGAGTCCCGTAAAAGGATCAAGAACAATAATTGATCAGAAATATAATTTCGGAGTTTATTTAAAAATATCACTTTTTGCAATTTCATCGTCCACGATATCACACGAACGAATCAACTTACAAAACGATTTCTAATACGTTTTATAATGAGTTTCAAAAGTTCCTGAAGAAGCTTAAAACGCAAGCATTCACAAATTAAAATATTTTTACCTATTTTTTGTGAATCTTTGCTAAAAACTATTTTTTGTACATTTCTCCAAAAGGTATTTTTTCTAATAAACACGTGCTGTAATGGGTTTCGAAAGTAAAGAAGCTTCTGAAGAAGATTAAATCCCATGCATTTACAAATACAATCAAAACCAATATTTTTGGTAAATTTTTCCAAAACGTAGCGTGTTCCGGAAGTAAAGAAGCCTCTGAAGAAATAAAAATTTGTTTACTTCTATCTTTGCAAAAATTAATATTTTTGTATATGTACAAATAAATTTATTAGAAATAAATACATTTTGTATTACAATTCACTGGACATCTAAGTTGAATGGAGTCAGCTTTTTCATCTTTCTGATTTCCAATACAAATTTATTTTTGTCTAAAATAGATAAGTTTCTTATTACCAAAAAAAAAATTATTTTATTTACCGTCTTTAATATTCCAAAACAAAGTATTAATTTTACAGCTCTGGAGCTATTTTTTTGGTTTTTCTGATTTCCAATGCCAATGAATTTCTATCAAAAACACCAAATATGTTTAATATTAAAGAAACAAAATTGTTTTACTTCTTCGTTACTATTCTTAAGAACTGAAAACAGTTTCAATTGTCCAGTCCTCTGGAATTGTATTTTTGATAGGTCTAATTAAACAGAATAAAAACTTTTTTATACCAAAAATTTCGATAGCAATCTATTTTCAATATATCAATCACAGACCGAAGTCGCTAGCTTTTCTGTGGGCTTCGGAAAACCAATTTTACATACAGACAGACGGACATCACTTATTAGATTTGTCTATAGTTAAGGGACTAGCATACATATAGGCTGAGCTCTGAAACATGAATATGCATTGCAGTGAAAAAAATGTTGTTTTATCGTTGTAAGAACTGCTTGATGCACCCATACTATATGGCGTCACATTTTAATATTTTGTAAATTATACCCTTTCACCATTTCTTGTGAAGAGTATAAAAAGTAAATTCGGCTTAAATATTCTTCGTTTAAAGGGGCCCATAAAAGTAATTGCAATTTGTTTTCGTAAAGTTAAAAACCTCGTTAGATACCATTTTATATGTATTTTAAACCGAACGGGAGATTAATTTATGTAACACCTCATTTTTTTATAGAACGATATAATTATCCTGTTGTAGTCACAGCCTGTCAGAAGTTGATTGATGTTCTCAAGGAGTAGGTAAGTTTGTTTTTTTTGCTTTTACCTTGACGTGATGTTACTGAATAAAGGAGGTTTCAGAATTTTAAAATCGAGCAGTTATAACGAAATAAACAATAAAAGAGCGCCGAGCAACTTGCTTTTATAAAAACCTTCAGAGATAGAGAGAACAATGTTTAGCATACTCTGGTTCCCAAATCTCTTGTTTAAATTTGATCAGTAGCAGTATATTCATTCAAAAAAATAATAATAATTAACGCATGTAAATTTGTTTTAGATAGTAATCCAAAGAAAATTCTTATGCGTTTGTTAAAAATGAATGGATTTCTTGTACTAAATTCTAACATTTTATTTTGTTTCAAAAGTAAAACTTAAGTTTATTCTTTAATTAATATATAAGAATTGATAGCGTGCGGAGGGTGGGAAAGGTTTTGATTAAAATTTAAATAAATTTATTTTAATTATAAAATGCATTGTTTTAAATGATGCCGCAACTACAAAGTGACGATATGCGAAATATATGTATATAGTAAATAAAAATACACTAAAACAATTATTACAAAAAATAGTTACTAATGAAATAAAATAATCAATCAATCTTGTTTGTTTTATCATTACACATAAAATAAGCAAAAAACTTTCATATTTATTAAAATAAAAATAAATTAATTAAAAGCATTAAAAAAATAAAACATACATAAATCAAAACAGGAGAGAGGAGAGAATAAGTGAACAGAATATTCAAAACAGACAATTATAACCATTTATGAAAATTGGTATATATGTAAATAGTGCAGCTGGTTTTCAATTTATTCCTTAGTTTAAACATTTAACAAAATATGAGAACTGTATTTTGGTTCTGGAAAGATAGTCATATGCATATAGATAGAGATTGTTAAATTTGACATATGTTTTTGAAATTATAAGTATTTTTTTGTATGTATGTATGTTTTGTATTCATTCAAAAGAAAGTTTCTTGAAATTCTTTCCAAAGCCAAGATTAAAAGAACATTTTCTCCAGCATTTTACTAAGTTTTTCGTGGGCATAACGTAACTTCTGATACAAGTCCTTGGAACAACCATGTTGTATTATGGTAGAGAAACGATATGTACGGAAATTCTTTTCATGATCCATATATGTAATGGCACTCATTCGGGGGCACAATATAATTTTCATGTGATCCGAAAAGTTTAGCTGAAAAAATTAATTTTAATTTATTCTAGTGTTTATATTCAAAATAATTGAAATCTCTTACCTGCACTGTGCCATTAGTTAAATGCATGACTACTGCACAAGTTGTTCTAAACCAGGAATGTAGATGTGGCATACGAGATATTTGATCAGACTCAAAATTAACATTGTTGGCACCAGCCTTAACTAAATGTTCAGTCATATAACGTTTGAAATATGAAAGTAATTTCATTTTCTTTTCTAACGATCTAGAATAATCCGAAGTGGTCATATACGATTCTTTGCCATCTTTGTCAATGAAATGGACATTGCTGTAAAGATAGATAGAGATTGTAAAGACATGGACTAGTTTCCTTTTTTTCTTTTACTTTAAAACAGTTTAGCACGCCATGACAATATTTAAAAGGCTTACTCTTATGAATGGTATATTTTTTACGCTAATGTTTCTATATTTTATTTTAAATATTATGATATACGAAACATGCATGATCAGACTCATAATGGTTGCAAAAACAAGACTTTTTAATTTCTGTCGCAGAATAAAACAAAAGTTTCTGTCAATGTTCTCTTGCATATGAAATATTTAATAATATTCTGAGATTTATAATATAAATAATAATAATAAAGGGGTGCTTTAACACCCCTTTTACTTACATCTGATTCGGCAACAATATAAGCTTTGTGGTATCGTTAAACATAACACCAATACCCTCATCACACAGCTGATAACCGAAACCGTATTTATCACTATAGTCCACCCATTTGGAAATCCAAAACAATGGCTGTGCAGCTGGGTCTGTATTTTCATCGCCTAAATTGCCTTGTAATAAACAGGGCTTCAAAAAAGAAAAATAGAATTTTTTGCCTCCAGTAAAAAATAAAAAGAAAAAAGTCTTTAACTCACCTTGGCGTTTAATAAATTCGTAATTTGCTGCTGCAAACTTTGTATATCGCTGCGATAATCTTCGTTGTGGCGACATGCTTGAGCAGAAGCTGTAATGGGATCATGAAGGTTGTTTTTAAGGAAGGTTGATTCCAAACGCGTATCGTCCTTAAGTCCATTTAATTCAGTCAATGGCTTACGATGGACCGCCTCGTGATCCACGGTTTCATTGAGTTCTAGACGCGGTGCCATCGTCAGACAAGAACTGGGCAAATAGGTTGGCACCGGAGAACAAGTCAAAAATTCATATTGTAACAGCTTAGTTATGGTAGGACGACTTTCGGGATTTGATTGCAACATTGCAATAACCATATCGGCCGCGCTTTTACGCAAGTGACTTGGTACACGGTATTCACATTTTTTAATTTTCGAATAAGTATCCTTAAGAGTTTTAGTCTCAAATGGTGGTTGACCCACCAGCAACGTGTACATAACACAACCTATGGACCATATATCAACTTCATACGAATGACCCTTTTTCGTTAAAATCTCCGGCGCTATATAGTTTGGTGTACCACACAGGGTCTTCTTACGTTCACCCTCATACTCAATACGTGTAGCTAAACCAAAATCACCAATTTTAACATGCAACATGTCATTTAAAAATAAATTTCCTAATTTCAAATCACGATGTATAATGCGATTATCATGTAAATATTTGACCCCTTGTATTATTTGATAGATATAATAACGACATTCATATTCCGTAATGTTTTTCCTACGTTTGTGTAATTCCATCATCGACTGGAAGGTTTCGTCAAAAAATATATTATGTAAATGTATATGTTTCAAAAAGATGTAAGACAAAGAAAAACGCTTACCCTTTTCTTACATAATTCCAAAACAATATAAATATTGGCACTGTCCTCAAAGAAGCTATAAAACTTAACAATATTCGGGTGGTTGAGACTACGATGAATGGTAATTTCCTGAGTCATTTTCTCTTTTTGATTGTGTTTCATCATGAGCTTTTTGGAAACGATTTTACCGGCATACACATCATTCGTTACGATATCGATGATTTCGTAACACTTCGCAAATCCACCCTAAAATATAATAAAACCTTAAATTGTCAATAAAGCAAAAGAAAATCATATATGTATATATAAGTTAACTTAATAATTCAAAAATCATTTTTCTATTATATTACCAGATATTTTATAACCCTAAAAAATTAGGAGTTTGAAAACAGATTTCTCAATTTCGAATTCCATAAAAGGTTTCTAATTCGAATTCTCTTTTCTAGAAATGTATAACACATTTTTTCTTTTCTAATTTCCAGTTTAACTGTTTTAAATAAAAAATGTATTTTCCTAACGGATGGTAGGACAAATTTCTAACAAATTCACAGTTTTCAAGGACATAATATGATAACATTTCTTTGAAATTTATAAAACATTTTGCACTTTTATGTAGAAAAGAAAACATTAGAAACTTTTTACAAATTAAAATTAAATTCATTAATAACAACAAAAGCATTCGTTAAAGAACCATTTATTCCGGAACTTAAGATCTTTTTTTTTGATCCCTTGAAAAACTGATTTTCTTCTTTTTCTGAAAGGAGAAAAATTAGTACAAAAACACCCACATGGGGATTTAAGAAAAAAAAAATTTGCTCAAAGGTTGGTAAAAATAGTGGAAAAACGTCTCTGGACGATGGTGTAAAGTTATATATTTATTAAAACATAAAAATTATATATTTATTAAATCCCTAAAGACAAAACCGAAATATTTATGTTGTTTTAGTTCTAGCAAATTGTTTTCCGAAGATTCAACTCTTAAAGGAAACATGTGGTAAAAATGTTTTCTTAATTCAGTTAATTTTCTCTTTTCAATTTTTACTGTACTATATCTCTATTCAGCATTGCTTTAAACGGCCTCACATATCAGCCAACTGTAGCTGTAATGCAATGCCGAAGAACTTGTTTTTGGCATTTCGCAAGACAGAGTAACCCTTAGTTCGACATACGAAAATATTTTTTTGCAGTTCAGAAAAAAAAACAAAATAAAACATTTTTTTTATGAAATATTTCTATTTGACACATTGTTGTCACAATACTAATATATAAATGAAATTTATTTGTTGGTGGTTAAGCAATGTCTATATGCATTTCATTGGTGCTTTACCAAATCGTCAGTAAACTTTAACCACAGTTTTGAAAATGAGTTTTGAGATGAGAGGTTTTTAACTTTTCAAAACTGTGGTTAGTCTACTGACGATTTGGTAAAGCACCAATGAAATGCATATAGACATTGCTTAACCACCAACAAATAAATTTCATTTCTTGTTGCTATTCTATACAGTATTGGTCATATCTGAAGCAACTTAAAGGGGGTCACAACTTGATAACAATATTTTTGTTTGTTTAAGCAATATTTTTCGGATACAATTTGGATCGATTCCTTTTCTTGATTTGCTTATTGTTTATAATTAAAAAAATTTATGCTGCTGAATCCTAAAATAAATAATTTACAGCAAAAATATTATTAAGACAAGGAAATTGAACAAACAAAACTGTCTTGACGTGACTCTGACATATAGTTAAAGAGCAGACCTTTCCAACGATATCCATATGAACTATGTAGCAATAATATGAAGGAAGTTATAGACATATATGTATGAACTTTAGAGGCCTATAACTCGAAAACTAAGCGCGTCCGCTCCAAAATTTTTCTACCATAATTCTTAGATTTAAGAGTACTATCCATGACAAAAGTTTCATAATAATCGGAGCATGACACGGAATGTAAATTTAAGCCATTATTTCCATATGAATATATGAAAGAAAGTCTGTTATGCATACATATTATATATCCAACAAATTACATTTGCAAATGTCCTTTTTTTGTTGAAACATGTGGTCAGCATGTGGTAAACCAAGAATAATTATATTAGACTCCTCCAATAAAATTTACTTTTTTGGTATTTCTCGGCTGATTTTATCAAAAATAATTTTAATTTATATATTTACATAGATAAATTTTGAGCTGTGCTCATGGATAAACTGAACTGGGATTAAAATTGTTTAACTATTTAAGACTCCAGATATTTTTTTACACAATTTTACACAAATATGTTACGAAGTGCACTAGGTAAGTATTAATGCATAAAGGGCAATAATTTTGAAAAGAGTATCAGCTAAACGCATGAGGTGGTTTTGATACTAAAAATAACTACAAATTTGTACTTTCTACGCAGAACACCATATAGACGGTGATGAGGAAAAAAATGCTTGCGCCCAGGAGATGAGACGCTATGCAGATAAGTTCTAATTAGAGACGGACTAGGGTTTGTACGATTCTTGTACCATAAGTGAAAATAACCTTCATTTTATATGGATGTGGGTCAATCAAGTAGATAGACAAAATTTTTAAAATAACTGATTATATATCCACAAGAGATCGAGTATACAACTCTGAATGTTTGTACATGCCAACTCTGTTTAAAAGCACAACTTTAAACAAACCAGGACCCCATAAAAAAAGCGAATGTAAAGTGAAAGAAAATAAAAAAAAAGACAAGCAAATGCAATAATTTTTATCCCTTTACCATTTTTGTGAATTTTGTTACCAATTTGAAGGGAGCTCTTACCTTTCCAAAGAAGCGCATTCGTTTGTAGTTTCTACTATTAGAGGAATCATAAAGTCTCTCCGGTATATCCGAGGATTTATCATCAATTTTCGTGGCCATTTTGAAAGTGTTTATTAAATGTATAAATGAAAAGCCTGCTTCAACGATTTAAATCACAGATTACACAAAATATTTACACAGAATATTATTGTCGGTACTCTGTTGCTCTATGACACGAAGTTTCAAAAATGTTGGATTCTTCCCAAGAAAAAAAGTACAAGAAATTAAACTTGTAAAAGTTGTTCCTTATATTTGAAACACATATACACTACAAATAAACAATAATAGAATACATTTACTTATTTATACTTCAATTGCTGCCTTTTCATATATATATTTTTTAAAATTTCGAACAATTGCAGCGCGCGGTTTAAAGAAGCATTAATGCAAAAGAAAACAGCAGCAAATATATTCAACGAACTGCCTATTATTCGTCAATCCACTGCTCGTTATGCTAAAATAGCTGTAAGCGTTGTCAACTTGAAAATTTCAAAAATCACTAAGGCCAGAAAAAACGCTGAAATTGTAATATACATGGTCTGCTTTTTCACACATCAGTTTTTTTTTTAAGCAAGTCTGAGTTTATGGGAGAGAGAGGAAAGAAGCAAGAAGAGGGGTACATACTTGCTTGTACCGGAAAGTTACTTCAATTCTCTTTTGTTATTTTATTCTCATTAATGGCGTCATATTAAGAAATTGAACACAGACTGTCTGTGTGTAAACAAACGGGCAGTTTTAAAAGAGAACTGTAGAGAACTGCTTCAAGAAAAACTGATGTGTGTAAAAGCAGACATGTATTCAAAGTATATCTATATCAAGTATATGCAAGAGCCCAGCAGACTAACATTTTTTTTTAGTTCTTACCTGAACGTATGTCAAAATTTGTTTACTTTTGTAGCGAGCCATATTTGTTTATTTCGTTGAAAAATTAATTTTCTAAAATTGTGAAAAACGTTATTAATTCAACAAAAGTAGCAAAAAAGTCTGCAATTTGAATTAGTTAAGAAAAGTAACAAAAAGAAATTGTTTTAAAAAAGTTCTATGCGAAAAGTAGTGAAACGTATTTAAATTTTTGGAAATAATTGTGAACAAAATACCTACATTATGAAAGAAAATTTCTGTTTGGTAGAGCAAACGAATTCATATACAAAAAGAGATAACACATCTGTGTCGAAATATTGAAAAAGCGCTAAAACGATGGGAAAAGCGCTGAATTGACAACGTTGAATAAAATACATAGCAAACCATAGAACAATAACAACAGCAAGCAACCGTTTGTAAAATATTCAAAATGTTTAAGTAACTAGTACTTGACAAACAACGAGTACACAAAAATAGCTTTACACATAAGAGCTTGCCAGATGTGATAGTTTATTTACTCGTTACGTTGCTTACCTTAATCCCTTTGTATATTTATCTCTTTTACGTACACAAAACATGAATATAAAATATTAAAATAAATGATTGTGTTTCTCATTTTTATAGTTAACAAATTAGATTATTGCCATATAAGAAATATTCTGTGGACGTTGCCAAGTAGAAGTTTTAATCATTTAAGCCTTTCAGAGCCAGCATATTACAATTAAATATGTAACTTAAGAGTATTTTCAAAATTAACGATGCATTTTTATATAAATAGGGTTGGGTGTCCCATAAAACTTTTAGTTATTTTTATTCAGCACTCAATAACATCATCAAGTCATGTATATTGTTTATAATGCCAAAACGCAAAGCAACATCACCATCATCATCACCGGACGATACCGAGGATAATAGCTGTACTGTTGTGGTCAAGAAAGGATTGCAATCGATGAGCAGAAATGACCTGGTTTACAATAAAATTCAACAACACGTTACAGAAATGTCGGCATTAATTGTCGAAGCGTCTATATACATTCATCATACACTAATGACAAGATGGAGAACTGGCAATTTTGAACCTGTAAAATTTCTACATTAGTACTATCCACTGATGATCAAGAAGAAAATGCAGTACTGTCTCGATCCTGAATATGAAAATTTACGAAATGCCTGCAAGACCCCCTTTCGGTTATACGACAGTGCATATCGTTCCAATTTGTTTGTGGATTCATCTAATCAATATGAGACGGTATTTCACAACAATATCTGGATGCATGGCTATACAAGACTAAGGCGTTTCTTCAAATCAGAACCTGACAAATCAAAAGTATATCGCACGCTATCACATTCACCAGATGGGGAACTCCTGAATAAACTACGTACAGACTTGCAGTGGACTGGCGAAAAACTCGATAAACTACAAAATAAAAAGCTATTTTGGAATTCGTTGTATCTGTTTTATAATTTGCAGCACTACAACGAACGCAACAATCTACGTAATTTTGTTCTAATTCCAATATTCAAAAATGAACTGCATTACATCAGATATGACACGTTCGCTTTCCGATACCTCTTGTCGAGTTTGAAACTGTGCTCTAGCGATCCAAAAACCTTTGATCGCGACATTGAATGGCGAAAATATTTTAAATTTCCTGAAACAAAAATAAAGAAATTCAATTACTCACTTCCAACGGATGGGGTGTCTGCATCGTTTTCAATGAAAAAACCTGCAATGTGTACGGCGAAACGGAACGCAATACAAAAAAAATGAAGCAGACTGCAAAGGGGATTTGCTAAAAATTCGTAATACACATTATGATGACCGAATTGGTTTAGATCCGGGACTGCGTCTCATATATGGTGGCGTTAAAAATAATAAACCAATAAAGTTAAAAAATTCAACATAGGCGATGAATGGCCATCATTCGCGCAAATGACAACTAGCAAAGTATACACAATCATGTAATGAGATCTCTCAGGAATCACCATTTCTTGAAGATACTTCATCATATACTAAATATCGATTGGGGGCATTTGTGAACAAGCAAAATGTATTTGGTCAGCGTAAGGTTGCACGTCTCAAACTCAAGAAATTTATTTGGGGAGAAAAAAAGACTGTTCACAAAGTTGCAGCACAACTAGTTCCTGATACTAAGAGGGCAACGTTGATTTGTATTGGATCGACAGAAATTGCTGGAAACGCGGCTACATACGAACACCGAACAAAAAGATTATTGCGGGTCTGCGAGCAAGACTTGCAGACATTCTGTTTGTCAATGAATTTCGAACTACAAAGCTGTGTGAAAATTGCCATCAACCGAATATCACATCAAAATCACCACACAGGTATCAGTCTTGCCCAAACTGCCATACTTGTTGGAATTGAGACGTGAATGCTGGCATCAATATACTATACCTTGGAGAATGTATTATACGTCAGAAAGAAAAACATTTAAATTTTTGTAGAATCTAAGTATCATTATTTCTTGTATTACGAAAAATATGTATACTTGTCTGTTTTTAATGAAAACGGATTAACTCGATCGGATTCACATAGCACAATTATGTATTGTGGGTCTGAAAGGGTTAAGCTAATTACCCAACAATCATCAATAGTCGAGTTTAACGTAGAATGACCAGAATATCATTCGGATACTAAAAATGGCCCATTTCAGAAGCGTTATGTTTTCACGCTGAATGAATGATCAATCGGGCGTTGCGAAATTATGAATTGGCTATTAAGACACTTTTTCGTGCGGTGCCAATAAAGTTCATTGTTACACAAAATATCATACAGCAACGATATATATCCCTAAGATTAATATCGTTGGTCATGTGAAACCATCAACAAGGTCCTCTAAAATTTAATTGGAAGTGAAAACTATGCTTGAACCAAATCGTTTCATATATATTGAGAATATTTATTTGTAATACATGTACATATGTAATTCTATGTACCAAAAGTTAATTTTAGTTAAAATAGATATTTTTTAAATACTTATGTTGGACCATACCTTATAGACAGACACACCGCATTTACGTACTATGAATTTTCTGAATAGTCAAATTGCGTTTCTTTAAAAGTTAATACTAAGTTGAAAAATAATTTATATAACGCAAATTTAGGTAATTTTAAACTTTGTTTAATACTTTTTGCTGTTTTTATTTATTTTTTTTTATTTTAATTTATTATTTCCACACATCATATCTTTATCTTTAATGACAATTTTATCACTACAATAGTATTTTAAAGAAGTAACTTAATTCAAATAACTTTGATACATACTTATCAAATCCGTACAAATGTTTTCTTTTTCTAGCTGACTGAAGGAATGGTTAACCATTGACTATCATTGATTATCAGCTAGATGATTTGTGTTTTTGAATAGTGTTAGGGCTTTTTATACTTTAAAAGAAGCCCTTGATATTTCATTATTATAAATACATATATGTATATATTGTTTGTTCAATAAATATTAATGGAGTTATTAAAGGAAACTTTTTTGCATCAAAATGTCAATTTTATTACAAATATTTTTCTTCCTTCTTTTTTGATTTGTTAAGTTATTATTCAAAGATAATTTTGTTGGTACCATTCATAATTAATATGGATTTTTTTTTTAAATTTCTGAGTAATAAAAAGAAGGAAAACGAAAACGAACAAAAATGTATGACAGTAAAAGCTGCTACTAATTTTATCATGGTGGTGGTTATGGTTGGTATTGATGATGATGGTAATAAGGGTTATACCAAAAATTTCAGCTCGATGTTGTACTCGTACATTGGCGTTGCTGTCGTAACCATTCAACAAATTCATCCAACATAACGGGCCCTGAAAACAAATAGCACAATTTTCCAAAAACCTTCAAATATAATTTCCATTTTCAATATCTCTACTTACATGCTCCATCGATATCGTAATTTGTTAGATCATTATTAATAGTGCGTGAAAATTCCAATATATTACACCACTGATCTTTATTTATGACTTTGTACTTTGATTGATCTAGGAATTGTGCAAATTGTGGATACAAAGGCCAATGTTTACCCAGCAATAATTGCAGCATAGCCTTTGCTGTATTTATATCCATACTACGTTGATCGGAGTCCTAAGAGGCAAAAGAGTTTTACTCAAAAACATGAATTGTTATATATTATATAAATCCATGTAATATGTAAGAGTAGCTAAATATATTTAAAAATTACAAACAAATTTGATGGAAAACTTATGATGCTATGTGTTCAGTTTTGAAGGAATGAATATAAAATAGAGTAGCACATGAGATGTTTTCTGAGCAAGTAAGCACATGATGTCACTGAAAATTCAGAGTTCAAAAACGAATTTCAAAATTTACTTTTTTAACTATAAAATTGCACTTCAAAATTATTTAAAATTTAAAATTCAAATTTATTAAAAAATACCATGAGGTTCATGAGATGAAAGAGATATTTATTATTTTAATTAAATAAATAGAAATACATTAAGTTAAGAAATTAAATAAAGGCAGCATAAGTAAAATTTTAAAATATAGTAATATCGCTAAATACGTCTTGGGTGGCAAAAGAAATCATCTACCAAAGGTCAATTTCGTACAATATTAATATACAAAATTAATTTCATTAAGATATACACTTTACACTTGTTTTATTGTGGGTTTCAGTTTTAATTTTAAAAATGTGTAAACATAGTTTAATAATGTATAAAGAACCCATTTTGTAGTAACCTGCTATTTTTTAGTCTCAGACTAAAACAGATTTGATTCACTGATGCTCAAAGTTCATTATCAATTAGTTCAATAAGTCCTAGAATGTTTCCATTCTCATTTGAGGTTTTTAAAATTAAAAAAAAGTAGCAATTAAAAAAAACTTCTACATACATACGTATCGCACCCTAAATACAAAAGGGTCACAACTCAAAGTTTTCCAAAACTGACTTTTTTCCATAAATTAATTCAGAATACACATCTCTAACTACTGCAAAAATTTCTTTAACTGGAAAAATACAGTATGTCTATTTTTATATTAAGTGTGTTGCTTCTGCACAATGAACAGTTTTTTGTCTCTCCTCAAAATATTAGTATTTTGAGTTGTGACCCTTTTGTATTTAGAGTGCGATATGTATATATTATTAAGGTTGTGTGTTGAAAACTAATTCCGTACTGAATTCCATGAACAGGATGTGTAAAATCTTTTATAACTTTCTGTGAAGTTATATTTAATTTGTGCACGTTTAGATTTAATGAAATTTATAAAAAAGCAAAAACAAATTTCTTTAAAAAAAATGTTTTTGTTTTGTACACAATTTGTTCACCAAACAAACGTAAAGAAATTCATGCGTTGCTTTGCCTTTCAAAATTTGTAAAAATTTATGGAAATTAAGAGTAAAAATATTTGAAAAAAAATATATTTTTGTGTACATATAAATTTCAGCAACGCAAAGTAATTTACGCAATTAGAATCTTATTTAAAAAAATATAATTTTACAATAGGTATATAAATTAGTTCTTTTTTTTTAAACCTAAAAAGAAAATATCATAATAAATAAATATTGTGCTTCTACTTACTTTTGCAAAATCATATGCATAACGATATATACTTTTAAATATATTTGCATCATTTAATATGCTCTTTAAATAATCCAATTTTGATTGCATTTTAAGTGCAGAATCACATTCTAATTCGGTTAAACCTTTCAACCATTCATACTGACTAAAGAAACCCATTTGTGTGGCACCCATTTTATAAGCCAATACCAGCATCACAACATTTTCGGGTTCAACACCGATGTCTTCGCAAAATTTTTCCATGCCATCAGGACCTTAAAAACACAATTCAAATAATAAATAAAGGAGGTTTAAGAAAAGTTTCAGTTAATGTTTATACCCACCCAGTGTATCTGGCTCGTCAGGATTTGTATATTCTCTAAACCATGCTAAGCATCTTTTATGACTGAAAGAATCTTCTGCTTTTATATGGCGTCTATAAAGTAAAAAAAAAAAAATACCAGTTATTGAATTTTTATTTAAAATGTCTTTTAACAAAGCATTTACTTTGACATTTTTTATACGAATATTTTAAGGGTTTGTTTTGCTTCTATTTTGTTTCTGTTTATGAGCTAAAAATAGTTTTGAGATTTTTAGCATCTAAATTTTCTAAACAAATACCAACAAATTATTATTTAAATAATACAAGGTGTCTTTTAATTTCAAAATCATGATCATGATAAGTTAGAGACATTGACAGTATAAAAACAAATAGAGAGGAGGAGAGAGATAGAGAAAGCTGATGCACAAATTTTTTTCTTTTTTTTCCTTTTGAGAAATAAATATATAAAGTGGAACAACGAAATGTTTAAAGAAAATTTATTAAACATAAGTTGTGGTCATACTGTGCAAATATTTGATATGATACCAGAAAGACCACTATTTCTATGTCTTTTGCTCTAGACAAAAAAGTGTTAATTTTAAATCATATACATATATTAATAGCTGTGTTCCAGATGCAGCCCGAACTCGCCCAAAGTTACCCAAATGCGTTCCAGATAACAATTTTTGTGCAATTTTGAGAGATAATGAGAGAGTAATTTTTTTCATTTCCTGTACAAAGTCGCCCGAACGATTTCTTTGGGTAAGTTTGGGCAAGAATTATATTATCAGCTGTTTTTTGTTTGCATTTGAAAATAAAAAAGTAAAAAGAAAATTTACAAATAAAGGAAAGAAGTTGTTAATTGAAAATTGGTTAAAAGTAAAATGGAAGATTTTTCAAAAAAACTTGAAGTTGTTAGTACATTTGCGCTTATTTGCCCCTTTGTTTAGTATACAAAAATGCTTTTTCAGATTAGTGAACAACTTATGGACACATCAAGTGAGTCTGATGAAGACGACATGTTACATTTACAATGATGCTTATCTTTCATTTCATGATGTTGAGCCTTATTCAGTGTATAAAACCACTAAAATAAAAATAAATTTAAAAAGTAAAAATCACTAGTTTTTCAAAAGATATAATTATGGTTTTTTGCGTTCCAGCAAATTTGGGTAGATTTTGCACTTTGAGAGAGTAATTTTCTTTTTACTCTCATTAGCCCAAACTTGCCCGAAATTACTTGGAACAGAACTATTATGTTAATGAAAAAGGGTTACGTAGTTCATAGAAATTATGAAGAATTAAGTTCGAAACTTTTAATATTCGATGAAGACATTAATCATGATCTAGCATGATTAATGACTAATATGTATGTGTGAAGGGGTGCTTTCCCCTGTTATATGAAGTTTCTAATTAAGCGGGTTTGGTAATGTTCTACAAATTAATAACAGAAAGTTCTATTTTTAATACACACGAACATCGATTAAATATACGATTTTCTTACCTAAAGAAAAGTGGTAAAGACAAAACGCCGATGAGATTCTTTGGTCTTAATTATCATTGCAAAGATTTAATTTTTAATTAAAAAAAATATTGCATCTAGTACATGCATATTCATCCATGTCACCGAACAACATTCCAAAGTGATTTTAAGTATATAAATTTTCTGTGGTATCAAACTAATTTAAGATTATTTCTACTAAACTTTTCCGAAAAATTGCAAAAATGTAGGAAATGGTAGCAGGAATCTGAAGAATTCAATTCTATCGAAATGCAAGTTAGCAAATAAATGGCATTCTGGGAAGGTTACGGTTACTCTGTAATAGGATGCAAAAGGAATTGCTTTCGTATTGCAATGTGAAGAGCATGCCTTTCGTATCGTATTACAGAGTAACCTTCTTGATTGGAATGTATAATAGTTTGAAAAATATAATTAAATCGTATAACTCCGGACCAGGGCTGCCAGAAATTTTTCGTGAAAAATCAGCAAATTTCCCAAAAAAAATCGGCATTATCGGCACTTTCATTTCTTAAAATCCGCAAAAAATCGGCATTAATTAAAAAACTTATTTTGACATATAAACAAAAACAATTCAATATAATTTATTAAATATTATACATAAAACAGCATGTATAGATCAATAAATTTGCACCTCACAAGGTTTGAAATTATTTTGGCGTTTCGTTTAATCTCCCAATTGGCAATTTAAAAGAAACGATTTGTTATTTTATTCATTTAGAATGACTTTTACTTACAAAAAATACATAAGATCAACTTGCTTTTTATAAAACAGTATAAAATAATTAAAAAAGATGTGTGGTGTCGTGGGACACCGGATAGGAACACTGTTCCTTATTATAAAAATATTAATTTTAAGTTCTATTCGAGGTATAAAGAAAATAATTATTCGGGTATACATTTTTGTTCCCAAACGAAATTGAATTCTGTGACGGCCCGGCTGCGTATGATTAACATTTGTTTGTATGGAATTGTATTACTCATACGTCTTAAACATTGAGTTGGAAACAAAATATCTTACGTTACGTTACGTTTCAACCTTTTACTCCGCCGGCTAGTTTTTGCTACAGGGCCGACGAAGGTGGATGCTGTTACTCTGCTTTTAGTACATGATAGTGTCAGTCGCTACCAATTATGTTCAATGATCAGTGACTATGCCTTCATCATTGAAACAGGCTGGCAACAACTAATACAACCATGCACTAATGCTGATCAGAAGAATTAAACACAATATTTCATGTCTCAGCACGGGCTCGAACTCACGAGCCTCCGCTTCATAGTCTCGTGTTCTACTACTTCAGCCAACAGCACTCGCAATAGAGTTTTTCATTTTCAAATAATCTTTAGAATAAAGAATTCCTTCTTTTAAAGTTTCATTTTCTAAGGAACCTTTACCACAAAAACTCTTTGCGTATCTTTATCCTATCTGATTTCAGTGATGGGGATACTGTAGCAGCTGCTCTGGAGACCCCGTCCGGTACGGTTTGGTTGGTCTCGAGCTATATGGCGCATGAACATGAGGGCAGTCCACCAAATGGCAAGGTGCGTGGCATTGTGTCAAGGGCTATAAGCACGAGGACGCCTATAATAATAAGTGCTGACGCCAATTCACACATCTCCTGGGGTAGTAGCGATACTAACGAGCGGGGTGAGTGTCTCTTCGATTTCATTTTAAATAATAATCTTGAAATTGTCAACACTTTTATTGTGTCTAACCGTAGAGAGGTTTTAGATGTAACATTGGTTAGTGCAGAGCACACCAATCTGGTTAGCGGTTGGAGGGTTGCGGATGACTGCTCCCTATCCGATCATCGCTATATTGACTTTAACATAGAGTTAGGTGTAAGTAGATTCAATCCTATAGTTAACAGAAAGAAGACTGACTGGGAGCTACAGAACAATGTACTCTGCAACTCCTTATCGACGTCTCCAACTATTAGAAATATTGGGGACATTGACTCTGCTGTGGAGATTCTAAGTGAATCGTTTCGCTGTGCCACTAATGTGGCTTGCAAACCAACGGTTTGCAGGGGAAGGGCCAGACCACCATGGTGGAGCCCGGAAATTGCACATTCACGAAAGGAATGTCGTAGGCTATTCAACGAGGCTAAACGATCAGGCGACTGGTCGGCATACAAAACCTCGGTGAATCGCTTCAAGAATCTTGTCAGGAACGCAAAAAGGAGGTCTTGGAGGGCTTTCTGCAGTAATGTGGAGGGTTCATCTGAAACCAACAGGCTGCGTAAGATGCTATCAACCGCACCGGTTGTACCCAGCTACATACAGAAACCCTGTGGTAGCTGGACCATGAGTAGTCAAGAGACGCTAAGCGTACTACTCGACACTCATTTTCCTGGCAGCCAGGCGGCACCTTTAACAGGCACTTCCGATGGCAGCTTGGCGACAGACGCAGTCACAACTCCATTGGATATGGATAGGCTCCGCTGGGCTGTACACAGCTTTGATCCGTTCAAGTCTCCGGGACCAGATGGAATAATTCCAGCGGATCTACAGAGAAATGCGGACATTGTCCTACCTTGGCTCACGGTAATTTACAGTGAATGCCTTAGGAGGGCTTATATACCTATATTTTGGCGTACGTGCAAGGTTGTCTTTATCCCGAAGGGGGGTAAGACGTCACACACTAACCCTAAAGACTTCAGACAGATAAGTCTTACTTCTTTTTTACTCAAAACTTTAGAAAGAGTAATTGATATTCATCTGAGAATGACCATTCCGAATGAGCTTCTCTCCAAATCACAGCACGCCTACACTAAAGGCAAATCTGTGGAAACGGCACTACATTCTCTAGTGGGCCACATAGAAAAATCTCTTGAGTATAGGGAATTTACTATGGGGGCTTTTCTGGACATAGAGGGTGCTTTCAACTATGTCAACCCCGATTCCATCATCAATGGGATGGCAGCGGTAGGGATTGATGACAATTTATGCCGGTTTGTTAGAAACTTACTAACTTTCAGGGTAGTCAGGGCCTCGATTGGGGATGTCACTGAGTATAGGGCAGTCTATCGGGGCACTCCACAGGGAGGTGTTCTGTCACCTCTGTTGTGGAACCTGACCATTAATTCGCTTTTGCTAAGTCTAGAACGCAGACAGATTATGATTGTCGCGTACGCGGATGACGTAGCGGTGGCGATATCGGGTAAGCACTTGGATACCATATCTCAGTGTATGGAGTCTGCGCTGGCTCTGCTGAGTAGGTGGAGTGTCAGCTGTGGGCTCGGCATCAACCCAGCCAAGACTGAGTTGGTGCTCTTCACTAGGAGGTACAAGACCGATAGCTTTATACACCCAAAGCTTAACGGCACCTCCTTGGAACTATCTAAAACCGCCAAGTACCTGGGTGTGATTCTGGATAGTAAGCTATCATGGAATCAGAACATACAGGCGAGAGCGGAAAGGGCCTTAGTGGCTATTTATACATGCAAAAGGGCAGTAGGCCTCAAATGGGGTATCAACCCTAAGGGGATCAATTGGATCCTTGAGGCTGTTATTAAACCAGTACTCTTTTACGGGGTATTGGTTTGGTGGAATGCGATGGACAAGCAGGCTCATCGCAGGACCTTTGAAAAAGTCTTTCGGGTCGTAGCGAGACTGATGACAGGCGCACTACGATCTACACCAACGGGAGCAATTTTTGCAATGCTAAACTGGCTCCCGGTTGACATTCTGGCCAGACAACTGGCTCTATTCTCAGCGGTCAGGTTGAATACAGTATGTCCATGGACTAGGACTGACTATGGGCATGCTAGGATTTTAAGAGAGCACTCGGAAATCCATGCCAACATTGACTACTGTGTACCAAGACCCTTCTTTGGTGGACTTTTCCGTTCCATTGTCGTTGACAGGGAACAGGTGGACAGGCTTTCCTTTCCCGAGGATTCAGTTAGAGTTTTCACTGACGGATCCAAAAGGGGAATAAGAACGGGCGGAGGCTTCTATGTGGAGAACTTCAATGTTAGATCTCCATTCCGGCTCCAGGACGGTTGTACTGTCTTACAGGCCGAAATCTCTGCTATTACTCGGGCAGCGAGGTGGCTAAGGTACTATAGGATATCGAATGATATCTTCATTGTTACCGATAGCAAGGCAGCCATCTCTGCTATTAGTGGAGTGTACAGTACATCAAAAACTGTGGTCGAATGCCGACTGTCTATCAACGAGATAGCGAGACATTCGAGGGTGACACTGGTTTGGGTGCCAGGGCATTCTGGATGTCCAGGCAACCATACTGCGGATGAGATTGCCAGACAAGGGACTGAATTGAACAGTTCAATGATCAGTCACTTCACTGGCATTCCATTAGCGCGATGCAAGTTTCTGATTCAAAGCGAATCATACAAACTAGCTCAACTTAGGTGGGAAAGCGTGGCTAACTGTCTCGTGGCAAGAGCCACGTGGCCCCATTACGATTTGCGCAAAACACGCGACCTTCTCAAGTTTGACAAGGCGCGCATGCGTCAACTGGTGACTGTTCTGACAGGACACTGTAGCTTTGGGACTCATGCTAGGAGGATGGGTCTAATATACAACGACTATTGCAGAAGCTGCAATGATGAGGAGGAGGAAGAAACTGTCCTCCATCTTCTGTGTCAGTGTCCTGCCCTTGCTAATGTAAGGCAGCGGCGCTGGGCTCCCGATTCCTGTCAGACTTAGACAGCCTGGCAAACATGGAGCTTTCAGGGATATCATCCTTCCTCAGGGGTACAGGATGGTTTGAAACGGCGGAGGACATCCCTTAGGAGGTCCCCTGCTTAAGGGCATCACAAAGGGACCGAATTGACGGACCCAAGTGGATTGTCCCGCCAGGGACAACGGCCCTCTAACCTAACCTAACCTAAGGAACATCGGAATTTCGTGCACACCTACAACAAGGCAATTGAATTGTTATTAAAAGAAGAATTATATAATAATAGAATTATATAATAAAAGATGTTCCACACTATTATTAAAAAATCGGCATTTTTTAGGGGTAAAATCGGCAAATCGGCATATTAACATTTTTGAAGTAAAAAATCGTCAAAATGCCGATAAATCGGCATTTCTGGCAGCCCTGCTCCGGACTGATGAAAATAAATAAACAATTAATCTCTGAGCGCAAAAAAAGAGACTGATGAAAGCAAACTGAAAATTAATCTCTAAATGAAAAAAAAACACAAACACAATAACGCTGCTTAATTTCTGAAATAAATTTTATTTTAGTGATTTCAGACGCTGAAAAGCAAACAATTTGCACCATTGGCAATAGCTGTAAAGTAAATTAGAGTAAAAAATTTATGGGAATTAATTAATATTAAAAAAAAGAAGAAATATACACAAAATTGCTTACAACCTCAAGTCTTTTCAAGAAAACCTAAATTTTTTTTATATTAAATTTTTAAACAAAACCTTTTTTTTCTATATTAAATTGAATTAAGATTCTATAGGCTAATTGTTCGAAATTTTTAATTTAAATCTCAGAAAGACATGATAAATATTCCAAGGCACAAAGGCAAGTCAATATCAGTTTTTGTTATTCAACTTACACAGCAGAGCAGAACAGCTGTTTTCGAAAGACGCAACCCTTTCATCATCAGTGCTCATGTGTATTGTGTTTGTCACCACTTATTAGGTGGCTTAGTTGAATGTGATAACAGTTCCTATTTACACAAATTTTATTGTGAAAAAGAATACGAGAACTGTATCAAGCTGATGTTAACATTTTTTTCCTTTTTTCGAAAATTTTCTAATTAATTTTCCGTTTAAAATGTAAACAAAAAACAGTTGATAATTTAACTCTTGCCCGAACTTACAAAATGAAAATGTTCGTTCAACTTTGCACAGGAAATGAAAGAGATTACTCTCCCATTTTCTGTCGAAATTGCAATTAAAAAGATTGTTTTATAATTTTAATTACAAGCTAATAAAAATTTTTAATTTTTTACATGTTTAAGTAAATTTTCTACTCATTCAATTTAAGGCGGATTCACCCATGTTGTCCGAACAAAATTTTTGTCCGGACATTTTTTTTATATGTAGTTTGACGTCTCTCTTCTTGAGAGAGAGAGAGAGAGAAAATATTTTTTACGAACAACTCTCAGCTTGAATTGGTTTAATTTTATATTTTGTCCGGACAAAAGTGAACCGAGTTGCCAATACGTTAAACTTTTTCACATAAACTTGAGGAGTCATTTTGTGTTTGATATATTAAATTGTGTGTGAGACTAAAAAAATAAATTTTGAGAATTAATATTATCTATTTGTTTCTTTTTTTATATGTATTTTGCTAATAACAATGCTTTATGTAATTCAATGGCCATAAGGTAAAGCAATTTACTTTTCTCCTCCATTATTATTATCACAAATTCTTGAAAAATAATTTAAAATATGTTATATCCAAATATCTAAAATATCAAGAAAACAAAGTAAAACATAAAAAAACGCTTGCAGTACTACCATTTTGCAAAACTCATTTTTTATATGAATGGCAACTTTGATTTTCCGGAAAAATTTATCGAAATGAGTGAATCGTGCTGCAGAAAACTCTCAGTAAAATAAATTTTGTCCGGACAAAACTTTTGTTCGGAAAACATGGGTGAATCCGCCTTTAGAGCGCATTACATATCGTTACATGAAAATAGATAGGCTCATATACACTATTGAGTTAAATTCGTACCAGAGAAAAGAAATTGCATTGGTTTTAATGCATTGAATACGTTCACACAAAAATAATTTTGTTGTCGTTACTACACAGTACGTTAATGAAGCGAATGAAAATACATTCACACAGAGATCGTATGATGAAATATGATGTATGTGCTGCATGTATTACCTAAATGTCAACAATGATTCACAAAGATTCATAAATACATGAATACCGCGTCTGTATTCATGAATCATATGTGAATACCTGTGAGCACTAAATTAAAACACATAAAAGAGAATTTTAGTATTGTACGTAGGAGGAGTGTTGTCAACTATTTTTAACGAAAACGTGCCGATGGTTATTTCGAAACACAACAAAAAGCGCTAAAATAATTTCAACGATTTTTTAATACAGCTTAGAAGACGGTATGTATTATGGCACAAGAAAGTTTATGGTTTTTTATCAAAAACTTATTTTCATACTCTTGGTCAAAACCAGAATTACTGTATGAAACCCCTGTATATTTTTCATGTATTAAGTTTAAATCTGTAATAAAAAATATTAATGAACTTATTATTTAACATTAATTTTTTTAATTTACGAATATAGGTTTAAAGCAAAAAATGAATTCAATCTCTCCTGTAGCACCGTGTAATTATTAAGTAACTTTTTATATGTAATAAAAAATATATATATTAATGAACTTTTTATTCAAATACATTTTAAATATTTAGCACTTTAGAAAGATTTTCTTTGTAGAATTCTAACATGTCTAAAATGTTAATGTTTTTTATGAAAAATGTCCTTTTTGTCAAAATTACCAAAATTATTGTTGAAAAAAGTACTAACTAAAAGGCTTCAAATTAAAATCTACCAGACCTTTCAAGTAAAAATCAAAATAAATCTAAATACTGCAATAGAAAAACTAAAAGAAATACTGATACTTTGGTGTTTAAAAAAACGCTTACTCTACCACAAAATCAGTAAAATTGGCAACACTGGCTATATTCCAACAGACTCATTTTCTGCTGTATTTGCCGAATCTGATTAGCCCTTCACCAACTGCACTATACATAAACAATTTAAAAAAAATCTAAAACGATGGAAAAATACCCGATTTCAAACATTTTCTTCATGTACAGTATCTTATTATTTGTTAATGTTCTTTGCATTAAGCAATAAAAAAAATAAGTCAGTATAACGCAACCAACAATAATTTCAGCAAACATACAAATGGACGGGCATGGCTAAATCGACTCCACTACATTTAAGTTTCCAGAATACATACTAAGTATTCACTTCATGGGGTCTTGTGTGACTAAATATTATAAAAATTGCAAACAGACTAACAGACATATACAGTTGACTCCGCTTTACTGGATATAACCAAAACCCCATTTTTTCAGTTATCCGATGTTTTTCTCTAAAACGTAGTTCGGATTACTGAAATTTGTTACAGTTAAGCGTACTGCTTAAAATCACGGTGTGACACAAAAAAAGATATCCTAACTAATACAATCACTAACAAACAATTAGAAATCTTTACTTAGTATAAGTGCAAGTATGAGAAGTGCATAGCAGGCACTTTGTTGGAAGAATTCACAGTGTGGCACAAAAACAGAAATCGTAATAATACAATCACTAACAAACAATTAGAAATCTTTACTTAGCTTAAGTCCAAGTATGAGAAGTGCATAGCAGGCATTTTGTTGGAAGAATTCACAGTGTGGCACAAAAACAGAAATCGTAGCTAATACAATCACTAACAAACAATTAGAAATCTTTACTTAGCCTAACTGCAAGTATGAGAAGTGCATAGCAGGCATTTTGTTGGAAGAATTCACGGTGTGGCACAAAAAAATATATCGTAACTAATACAATCACTAACAAACAATTAGAAATCTTTACTTAGCTTAAGTCCAAGTATGAGAAGAGCATAGCAGGCATTTTTTTGGAAGAATTCACAGTGTGGCACAAAAACAGAAATCGTAACTAATACAATCACTAACAAACAATTAAGAAGTTTATTAGGTAAATGCTTTATATATTAATGCTACGGAGTTCTAATATATCACTGCAAAGGTAATTACGTCTACGGTTTAAAAACTTGTTCAGTTGAATTGTATATTTCGATTTCGCTTTACTGGAAATAACCAAAACCCAATTTTTTCAATTATCCGATTTTTTCCCCAAAACGTAGTTCGGATTACTGAAATTTGTTACAATTAAGCGTACTGCTTCAAATCAGTAAAACAATACTTTTTATATCAAATGTCTAGCCATTTGCATCGACAATATAATAGAAAAATACAGTCAAGTACGTAAGAGCGAAAAGGACAAATACATTTTACCATTTAATTTTTTAACGGACAAAACATGCACAATTTTGTCAGCCTTAAGTTATGCAGTCGATTCGATGTCATTGTTTATTTTTTCAAAAAGCGAAGTAAGTTTCACACAAACCGTAGTTGTAGGCTTACTTTTGGTTTTCAGTAATACGATATTTTCATGTTCATGCTCAAATTAACATTGAGTGTGTTTGGAAAATTACTAGTACAATTGGTATTACATGGAAACTAGGGGGATACTAGTACTATTAGTACTAGTATAATTTCTTCTAGTCGGATACTAGTATAATCAGTTCTGCATTAAGAACTGGTTCACATATAAAAAAAAATCCCTAAATTTATTGGTTTTTTAAACCCAATGACATTTGTTAAGTCTTTGTCTTCACAAGCAATTTCTGGTTCATCAATTTTTAGTTTATAAGAGGAAATGGAAAGTTCCTCTTATTTAGTTTTTAAAATGTCACTTTTTTAACACACAAGAAAACTGCGGCTTAATTACATAAATTATCGAATAAATAAACTGATATGCAGGTGGCAAAGTCTTCTAATACTATTCTTTGTTTCAAATTTGAATTTGTTTAAAAATTGTAACAATTAAAAATAAAATTAATGAAAATGAGAATTAGCAATTCGCTTTAAAACATTATCAAAAAGTAATATGAAATTCTACAAGTCAAATCAGTCTACAAATGAACTACTTGAAGTACTAGTACTTTTCTGTATATGTCCATTAACGCTTATCCTCCTGCAGGGTACATACATACATACTTAGTATGTATGATGATTACACACATTTATATGTACATACGCACAATTTGTGGTTTTTGTTCGTACAAGCAGATTTTTTTTATTTCTTTTTTCTTCTATTTATGCATGAATGCCATGTGAATACTATGAAATCTGATGGTCAGCAATGAATACGTAGCAGAGTCTCGTGCTGTTTTCAAAATTTTTAGATGGCATGAATGAAAGGGTTGATTAAACTTGTGTTGGCATAACAAAAGTAGTGCGAAAAAAACAGTCAAAGCAAATGCAGAGTTAAATACAAGCACGTGCATTGATGTTTTTGGGCAGTTAAATGAACGGCAAAAGCAATGAACATATGAATGAGCAATAAAAGTGAATATGCAATTTCTTTTCTCTGATTCGTACTTTTATTTTTTAAAGGTTGCTGTATATAATATATCTCTCCTTTATTGCAACATACTCATATCTCAAAAAGTCAAATTTTTTAGTTATTTAAACAAAAGTTCTCTTTCATACCATCTGCATACATAAAGCACAAGTTCAGCATTATATCTCAAGCTGAACCAAATTTATAGGCAAATATATTTTGTGCAGTCACATCTGAAAGCCTTGAGTTTAAAATCTTTTATCGCATTTTTTATCTTTTTGAGATATGACTACGTTGCAATAAAGGAGCGATATGAGTTATTCCACCAACTATATAAGAGCTCGGTTGGTTTGCTTTTTATAACAAACAGTTATAAAATTTCAATGATATTTGGAAAGAAGTTTTAAAAATAATGCAATTTAGTACTAAACATATTTTTCATTTTCGATATCGAAAACGAGTAAGTACTACTTCAAAGCTGAATGCCTATGCCGGATATTTGGATGTATTTTTTCTTTATGCCGAAAAAGATAAACGAAAAAATTTTTCAGAATGAAATCATTTTTAACTTTTAAGCTACATATATATTTTTATTTCCAAGCGCAATTTGAGTAACGAGTTTTTGCTATAATATGTTAAATGTTAGTTTTCTTTAAAGATATAAGATATGTGAACTAAAGTTTGGAGAATGATGCATTATATTCCACCGCTTTGAGTTTTAATAGTGAAAAATTATGTACAAGAAATGGAAGCTGGCGTCTTTCATCACTTATAAAAATTGCAGCTACACACTGTTCTTTTTAGTCAGACGTGCGTCGGTAAACTAAATTTATGCCATGAATTTCTCTCTCTCTGATTTGCAGTCGATGTTTCGTTTAAAGAACATAAACATATTTTTTTCAATAGGAATCTTTTTATATCAATCATATTTGAAATGCAAACGCTCTTTTAATTCCACAACCAATCATGATGCGTTGCGTAGTGGAAAAATGTTGGGAGTTGCAATCGCGTTTGGTATAAGAGACAGGAATTAAGAGAATTAATCTCCTGGAAAATTTTGTATAGAATCTGGATCTTTTATATACTGCTCAAATATAATTTTTACAGATCTATTGATGAGTTGGCATTACTACCACAACAAATAAATATTTTGATATACTTAAAACAATTTATTAAAAATATTTAAAAAAATAAGGCATACCTGCTGGTATTTTGTGCTGTGGCTGTCGTATATGCATTACGTTGCCTTTTCGAAGTTTGACGATCATCTTCACCCATATCATGATTGGAACGACGTTTACCGCGGGGCATGGCTGTGTACTGTACGTGTTCTTTAAAAACCCAATATTATTATAACAGAATCGAATGATGATTTTAATACAAATATATAAGATGCCTTGGTTAAAATTTTGTATATGTCAATCAAGGAGATAATATATGCTAAAAAGATTTAAAAATCACAAGTATATTTTTAGGCTTTAATACTAAAAGCAATTTTACCTTCTAAGGAAACTCGTCAATATCACCTTTTATGAACGGGGGATGTGGGGAAAACAGCTGGAAATTAAATTAAGAAACCCCATTAGTGATATGTACCTATATAATAAGTTAAAAAATTCAGTTTAGGCCTGCGAAAAATTTTCGCAGTTTTCTAACTTGTATTGAATTTTTATATTGTTTGCTTTTTTTTTTTGCTATACAGATTTTTTTAGCCACCGGCTGGAAAATTTTCACATACGATAAATTGGAAGAATACTGTTTTCTATTATTGCACAATGTAAGAGGTAAAGGTTTTAATGTTATGACTGGAATTTTAATTTTTCAAATTTACATTTGAATAAAAATAATTTATAATATAATTTTTAATATAAGCACCACTATTATATTTTTTAAGGTGCGTAATGATTCTTTTTTATTTTCCTTTAGTTTTCTTTTATCCCAACCAGCTGAGTGTATAGCAACATTTCTCAAAACGCCGTGTGCAGGGTTTCGGAGAAAATATTTTTCCTTTCATCAGACATGTTAAACTTCTATTCTTATTTCCTTGCTCGATTTTCTTTTTTCATTGCTATATTTGTTATTGCAAACGTAGAACTCCACTTCTCTTGCAACAAAACAACGGAATGGTGTCACCACTATTCGCGCTCACTGTACCAAGGAAAAAACTATTGTGTGTTCACTTGGAATGTTTTCAATTCACGTGGTTAGAAAGGGTTTTCGCCAATTGGTTATTATATTCACTTGGTTTTTAATTACTTTTCAATTTTCCAAAGGAATTTACCCGTTTTTAAGTTAATTTTATTTAATTAAATGGCAACAAGAAATTTTGTGTTGTTTTCTTTCTTTTCTTTTCGTGTTTGAAATGGCTTTTGTATACAGAGTTGTCAACTAAAAAATTTCAAAAAAACGCCGAATTATTGAAAAGACGTATAAATTACGCCTTAAAATATATGATTGCATATTGAAATGCTTTTACCATATTTTAGTTATTGATGTAGTCATCCTTTACGTGAAAACATATTTTTGTATATTTCGTCTGCTATTTCTGTGCAAAATCTTCCAAAAAAAAAAACATCTACAAAATCTGTGCTGGTATTCCAGTCTGAAAGATTCATGCTTCATGCAATAAGCATACCCAAATTGGGTATCCAATAGGAGCAGATAGCAGTAATTTGTAATTTGGCTATTTTTCTTATGCTTAGAAAAGGTGTATTGCTATTATTTATGAATTTTTACTATCAATTAAGGAATGTGTAGAGTCGTTACAACAAGCCAATGGTTAAATACCCATTTTATTTCCTACATAAACTCATTTTATATGTTGGTGACAAAGAATATAAAAATACAAAAACAGCACTAAGCTACAGCTTTTGGAAACATAAAAACATTGCGACATACCCTCCTCCAATTAGAATTAGTAAAATCGCATCGTGAAGTTTCGTGTTCACCGACAAAACCGTGCCATACACAGTGCGTATTGCAGTTATTAGTTGTATTGGTAGCACTGGTCTGTAGACACCACAGTGTAGAGATTTACAGAATTTTCCGAATAAGATGTCAAAGAAGAATCGTAATAAACCAAACAGCTGACATATTGCAAACAAAATATTTCATTTTCACTAATAGAGAGCAAAGTTGAGCGATATGGCAAGACGTCATGTAGGATATTTCGATATTTATTTACTAATTGTACCTTAATATTAGCTGCTAATAATAATATTAATAGTGGTAAAATCAATCATGTTGAAATCAATAGGGCATAGGTTTTTCGGTTGCAAATATAAAAATATACATTTATAGTGCGCCGTGTTCTAGATCTGCTACCCGAAGCTGAACGATAATAAAAATTAGTAAAATAGCACGATATATTCCTAATTCTGACCACATATATATTCTTTGGTTGGTACTATATTTTACTTTATAACAGTTCGTGGTAGCTAAATGTGCTGCAGTATTACCACAACATTGTGCTGCCACCTTTTCATATGTATAACAATTTCTTGTTTTGCTATTAAATATTGTAAAATTGTGTGTGTGCGAACAGAGCTAGACAAATCACGAATTATTTTTCACGACCTATAATAGTGGATGAAAAATTTATGAACTTAGCTAAAAATCTAGTGCATTTGTAAAAACTTAAAGGAATTTACAAATTAAAAGATGAAGATGTAAGAATATAGGCGTATAATTAATAAAACTATAGTGAACAAGTGGTGTGGAAAAGAAAAATGTGATAAAGAAAAGTATTGTCGTATATTGGTGAAAAAGTGAAGGAGATTTTATCTGCTCAAATCGTAATAAATTTTGTGCTTCACATATGTGTATATAAAGTTTGTGTGCATCTTATAAGAATATATGTACATAATGTTAAAAATTAGTTGAAAATGTTTAAACGCAAAGCATGTTTGAAGTGAGTAGAAAATTGTTAATTATTGAATAGTTCATGGCGAAGATATACATATGTATGTGGCAGCTTGATGTCAATGATTGATCTGCAAAACTTGAGATTTTTGGGGTGAAATAAAGCAAAATTTAAGAAAAATTAAAAGTATAAACAAGGTGCGGCAGGATTAATTAAATAGATGAAAATTTTTTCTTGTTGCTATAAGTATATAATGGACAAAATACAATGGATGATGAGTGTGGTTGAAATTTTTATACTACGTACATTTACTTAGATGTTTATGTGTGTGTATTAAATCATGTGTTAGACTGTATGTTTTTGTTTTAAATTGTTGTTGTTATTGACTAAGGTATATTGTATTGATATTGTTTTGTTTTTGTTGTTGCTATACATACATCAGTATGTATGCACTATGTGGATAAGTTGCTAGTTTTGCCAGTATTTCAAAGATATCTAAACAACTGGAGTCGGTAATGTTATGTCGACGTTAGTTATACATGAAAAATTGTTACGTTCGGTTTACACTGCAACTTTTACTACACTTTTTGTTTTTGGGTAGAACAATGATAAACGCCGCGTTTTGCCACGATTTCAAAATGTCCCTCCAGCATTTTTCATTTTTCATTTTCACGATTTTGACAAGAATTGTGTCGAACTCGTACATTCGTTTTTGACAAGAACTTTTGATCAAACCTATGTCATTTGAATGGGTTTGATCATAATTTATTGTCCATAACGCGCGAATGAACGAGTTCGAGACAAGGTTAGATCAAACCTATTTAAATTACATTGGTTTGATCAAAAGTTCTTGTCAAAAAAGAGCAGATGAACGAGTCCGAAACAAGACTAAATCTATTGCTCAATCGATGTTGCAATTTGTAAATAAAGATTTTGGTTCAAATTATGTATCTTTTTGGTAGGTACATATATTCTTTAGTAATTATTTACTCTGTTGCTATGTACATATTCATATTCAGGTTCAATAAACGGAATAAATGCTCTAAGATATTCTAGAAAGGTGAAATAAAAAGAGATAATGAATGCTTGGCAGCTCCTAAAGGCGGATTTCCTAAATTTAGTTGCTAAAATTATGTACTAGAGGGCACTGTTTGGTTGTGTTAATTGTTGCATCCTATCCTATATCTGTTTTGTTATATAGAGACTTTAAAATTTTTAGAAATATTGTTAATAGATATTGGATAATAAAAAATTAAATTTCGTTTATAAAAAAAGTGCCTTAAAGCTGGTTAAAAAAACAGATAATTAAAAATCTAATGGTCGAAGAATCCGCGATCAAAGAGTAGGAAATCTATAATATTTTAGAAAGAGGTATGTGTATATGAATTCTTCTGTGTGATGTACTGCAAGAATTGTTATCTCTCTTAAAATAATGAACAATTTACATCAAACGAATATTAAACTATAAAAGCGAAACATCTATTAAGTAATTGGGTGATTAAACGACTTAAACAGCAGTCCCTACCACATGCATATATACATGTCGCTCCTTTTATGCGAAATAGTCATATCTGAAAAAATTTATTTTTTTGGGAGCATATTAATTTAATTATTATATCTCGAGCAGAACCGAAGTTAAAGCAAAATAAATTTTTGTCCGATCGTTTCTCGTTTGTTTGTTTTTATTTTTGAGATATGACTATGTTGCATTAAAGGAACGACATGCATGTTTCATAACATTGAGTACGTTAAATATTTGGTTTTAAATAAAATTAATGACTATAAGAAAACATTTTATTTGGTTTTATTAAATTTACATCTCTTGGCCATATACTGAAACAGTGAATGAAATTCATTTCTGTCATCCAGTATTCGATAATTATGTCCACAACTGTATACAAACATATGAATGTTTTAGTTTTTTGTTGTTGCAAATATTAAATCGTCTTTGTGTACATATGTATGCATGTATGTTCAATGACCTTTACCAAGTGTAAATCGTATAGCATTGATCTCTAAATTCTGCCAGTCATAATTCAACTAATTATAAAATAATTTCTTATGTTAGTGGCCGTAGGAGGGTCATATTTGTGTCATTTTCGATTCTTGCTTGCAAATTGTGTGTGTTTGTCATTCATTTTTAATTTCTCCGTATAAATGTTTTCCTTTTTGTTTATTTTCAAAAATATTATTCATTTACCACAGTCGGACAAATCATAGAAAAATTTTCTATTTATTATACCCAGATTAAAGACGCAAACAAAACTTTTGGCAGTTAAAAAATTGCGCATGTTTTTCGATTTATGAAATATTTTTATTTATTATTGTATTAACTTGTAATTAAAATTATAAGATAATAAAGGAAGGAGCTTTAGCAACATCGGCCTTTAGCTAATTTACTGAAAAATTTATTTATTTACTTACAAATATTGTTATTTATTTTTTATTTTGGCTTAACGGCCAAAAACATGAATGTGTTTTTAATACCCAGATTTGAAATTGAAATAAAGTAAACAAAAATACTATGAAAATGTTTCATTCAAACCTTTTCAAAAACTTAACGGCAAACGATTTCTGGAAGCTTTGTTCCGTGCATTTACTTAGAGTTTGAAGTTCTTCAGGTACGACGATGACCCCTAAAAATGTTAAGTTATTTAAACCTTTACTTCGTCGGCGATTTTTTAGCAATAGGTTGGACGAAAGAGGGTGCTGTACCTCTGGTTTTTAGTACATGAAAGTGTCAGTCGCTGGCAGTTATGTTCAGTGACCGGTGCTATGCCTTCGTCTCTGATACAGACCTAAAGCAGATTAGAAAAATTCGCCACCAGCTTCATAACTGAGTGCGAAGTCGAACTCGGGATTCTCGGCTTCTTAGTCTCGCGTTAACTACTTCAGCTAACAGCTGATTATTGGGACCGTAAATGGACGAAGCGGTCAGCGGAACAGAACACGAAGTTCGATAAAAAAATTTTATTAAATAGAAGTACTGTTGAATTTCAAATGGTGATTTGACAAAACAAACCGAATGAATGACAATTTACAAAATTTAGCTTTAATAAAATGGCCGTTATCATCTGTCAAAGTTGTGTTATGTTGTGGTTTATTTAAAAATAATCTGAACTTTTTAAAAATAATACAATAAACAAGGAATTTTCATTAGTTGTGGTAACGACTATTTCTCGCCCTTGTAAAACAATTTTTAAACCGCAGAAAAAATTTTAAAAATAGTTATAAAAACGTAAAGTACAGTTTTTTTTATTTATGAATTATTTATTTATTTGTTTTTTTTATTTTTTTTTATTTTTATTTCTTTTAAGATAGTTTATTTGTTATCAACTTAAGTAATTATCTCTTTTATTTATATACATTTTAGAATATTCGCACTAAAAACATTTATAGGATTTGTTATACTGCTGCCACATACAGCCATTTTAAAAATTTTATTGGTGTTTCTAAAGCGGCATTTGTTGACATTTTAAAATATTTCAAAGAGCTACGAGTAGATAGAACATCGTAATGAAGAACTGCTCTACTGAATACTTACAAAACATTTTTTCATGTTATTTTTTATTTTAGTATTTTTTTTAGTTTAAATTCTTAAGTAAAGAACTTATTTTTTATGTACATGTAGTCGACTTGTCTACTGTTTCCTCTGTTTGCATTTCATTCCACCGACAGCCTAAATAAATTCGCATGATAATTACAAATGCTAATTATATACTTATTTGTATTTGTTAGATTTATCAGAGACTGTATCACAAACAGATACAATTTCTATAGTAAATTAAGTTTTGAATAATTTAGGAAATTAAACTGAAGTATGATAAAATTCTTTTGCTCCCTAAACTGGAGGTAATGGAAAATGCTATGTAATACAGGGTGGTCCAACCAAAATGCACCATGTTAATTTCAAATGAAACGTTTTCAAAGAATTATCTTAATCTTTTTTGCTATGATAGAAGAGTCTATGAAAATTATGTGTGAAACAAAATGTCGCCATGCCTTCGGTGGCATATCTCTATCCGATGATGCATACTTACAATGACTGAGAATTAATTTAAGCCCAATGTCATTAATGTACCGAATTATCTCATCGTTTAGCTCTTGAATTGCCCTTGGCTTATTGACGTACACTTTTATCTGGAGAAAAATTAGTCCATCGCTAATAAATCACACGATCGTGACGGGCAATCAACACTGCCACGACATGAGATAACACGGCCATTGAATTTCTCGTGCAAAAGAGTTACTGTTTTGTTGGCTGTGTGGCAAGAGACACCATTCTATATCATATCCTCAATTTCTGGCCACAAGAAATCCGTTGTCATCTTGCTTTAGCGAACTCCATTCACGGTAACTGCTTGGCCGACCTCATTTTCGAAGAAGTACGGCCCCATGACGCCGTCAGCCTATAAATCGCATCAAGCAGTCACTCTTTGTGTATGCTTCGGCTTTTCAACAATCCCTCGTGAATTCTCATTTGCCCAAATGCGTCAATTCCGCTTGTTAACGAATCACAGAGATGGAAAATGGATATTTTGTTTTTGTACTAATCAACTAAGCCAAATGTAGTTTTCACACCATTTTTTTTAATATATGTTAAAAAAATTATTATTAAGATAAGAATTCCTTAAAGGCGGATTCGCCCATATTTTCCGAACAAACGTTTTGTCCGGACAAAATTTATTTTTCTGCAGCACGATTCACTAAATTTGTCCGGAAAATCAAAGTTGCCATTCATATAAAAAATTAGTTTTGCAAAATGGTAGTACTACAGCGATTTTTTATGTTTTGCTTTGTTTTCTTGATATTTTAGATATTTGGATATTACATATTTTAAATTATTTTTCAAGAATTTGTGATAATAATAATGGAGGAGAAAAGTAAATTGCTTTACCTTATGGCCATTGAATTGCATAAAGCATTGTTATTAGCAAAATACATATAAAAAAAGAAACAAGTAGATAATATTAGTTCACAAAATTTATTTTTTTAGTCTCACACACAATTTAATATATCAAACACAAAATGACACCTCAACTTTATGTGAAAAAGTTTAACGTATTGGCAACTCAGTTCAATTTTGTCCGGACAAAATATAAAATTAAACCAATTCAAGCTGAGAGTTGTTCGAAAAAAATATTTTCTCTCTCTCAAGAAGAGAGACGTCGAACTACATATAAAAAAAATTTGTCCGGACAAAAATTTTGTTCGGACAACATGGGTGAATCCGCCTTTATTGGACTCAAGTTCAAATCTGCAAATTATTATATTTTTTTATGAATTTATATTAAATTGAAATAATGGAAATATAGTTTTCAAGAGGCCAATAAATCGCCCAGAAGGGATCATTCCCTACGTTGTCAACCGCGCTGACTCTTTAACGAGGTAACAAGGCTGTGGCGAGATCATCTAGTATTTGCTTTGGCCGTAGGGATATTTCAAATCTCATCGCAATTGACACGACACCGGTTGATCGGCAGACATGTCAATAGGATAACCCTGTAATAGCTGTCGCAAAGAAAGCAGGGAACAAATAGTTTTCATCTTTCTTGGCGTATATCCTGATTTACATCTTTCTAGGTACAAATTCTTATGGAGTCATGTACTCATCGAACTCGCAAAGCTATCATTGATTGATCTATCAGGGACCTGATCATATAACTCAATGCGACAGATTGGTTATAATTAGAAATGGGCAAATGGTGTAATTTTTCCGTTTCACGAGTGATTCACGTAAATCACGTGATTACAAATTATTCAAATCACGCGGCGTGCGTGATTTTTCCGTTTCACAAGTTCACGTGATTTCAAATTATTAAAATCATGTGGCGTGCATTAGCGTGATTTAAAAATTTAGGACCGTGCGTGAGTTTTAATACTCATAATATTCAGGCACACAAAAAGGAAAATAAATTACACTGTACAACAATTTCAAACTTTTTGCACAATTACGAGGCTCTGACGATTGATCCTGGTAGAGGAGACTAAAAAAATATAAAAAAGATCACATCGGAATTTTATTTTATAGGCGGTTAAAATTTTTCATCTCTGGCCTGTTTTTGCATCTATTGGCATATACAATTTTGTCTTACTTACATCTGAGGTATATAGTGTTTAGCAACTTTGTTGAAAATGTCACGGCAAATAGTTTTGTAGAATATATTAACCCTCTAACTCCCCCGCATAATGGCATTTTGTGGCTTTATTCTAACAAATCGTAAAAAACACCTCGAAAGAGGGGAAGGGCGGAAATGAAATGTTTTACAAAAATGTGGGCCATAAAATTTTAGTATATATGTCAGAACACACCAAAGCCCAAAACTTAACGCAACCACCAAAAACTAATTAAATTCAAGATTGCTCGTTTAGTATCAGGTTCCGAAATCAGAGTTGTTCTGCGAACGGGTGGTACAGGTACCGGAAGCACATCCGAATGTGGCACTGGAAGCGAAGCTGATGGCACGGCTGTAAACAAAAATTAAATCGTATTTAATTTCATTATGACACTATTTTCTCAAACATAGCATGTTTGCTAAAATAGTGCTCACCTGGCTCTAGCCAACGCATTGGAATGCCAAATTTCATTGAGTATCGTTCACCTAGACCAAGAATTTCAAAAAATTATTATCGATTAAAACTATTATCGATTGCCTTCACACCACAGCATCAAACTGTTATAACAATTTCGGCAGATATGTTTTGGCACCCATGGGTTATATGGGAAAACTTCCAGTTCGAAATAAAGTTTGTATATATCCTCTACTTTACTATTGAAAAATGAAACCTTGTATTCCTTTAGGGTATATTTGCCGCAGGCATAGCAAAAGCAGTCAAGTTTTTCTAAACAGTCAGGCATTTTAATTCTTACAAACTCTCTTGTGGGACAATGAAAACACAAAAAAGGTCAGATTTCCTTATTTAAATTTTGAGTGGAAAACGATGATATAAAATAAAATAAGCAAGAAGGTTAGCACAAATTTGAAGTCATAGGGACGTATGTATATACGAAAGTATTCAGTATTTTAATGTCAAACCTTCATGTCTGGGATGAGATGATCTAAATTTTTGAACAATAACTAAATTAACCCTAAATGGGCAATCTTGAATTTGATTGTTTTTTGGTGTTTGCGTTAAGTTTTGGGTTTTGGTGTATTCTGACATACATATGTAGTATATAGTAAAATTTTATGGCCCATATATAATATTTATTTTATTTGTGAATGAAAAAATTTAAGTTTTGTGATCGTACGTTGTCGTGATCTAATTACAAGACCAATATTATTCGGAACCGTACTTGGATATGGAACTACATAGCTTGACGGAGTGTAGGCATAGTGTTTTATCGTTCTACTAGCACTTAATAAATAAAAAAGTTATGTCCTGCTAGATTGGCGAAAAATCCCTATGTGCAGCGGCACGTCTCTTGTAACACCTTCCCTACCTTTTTGCTACTACCACTTCTTATGGGAAACTGAAATTCAAGCATTACGAATTTAAATTTTTTTGTGCGCGAAAGGAATGCAGTATTTAAAATGAAAATTTTATAACCTGTTGCCCACACTTTTAATATCGGAAACCATTGATCTTTAACAACACGGCTCTGCACAGGTTGAAGTGAATTAGCTGCCAGCACTTAACTGTCCTGGTGAAAAATCTGTTGACATTAGTTGTTACGCACAAACGAACAAACAAACAAACAAACACTCACATTCATGCTTTTGACAACGTCAAGCAAAAATCATTCAATTATATAGTGATAGCATCAGCATGTTTTTGTCGTTGACACAAATATAATAATCATTTATTTGTTTATAATATTAATTTTATTATACCGACCGTTCGTTCATTCTGTTGTATCTTTTGTAGTTTAAATAATAAATTATACAAGTCGTCCGAAATACAATATGTAGCACATACTGTGTCGTTTTGCTTTGCACTATTTTCTGTATTTTACTCGTACTATTTGAAGTTCAGATTAAATTAAAAACGCGTAAGAGAATTAAATGAATAATTCTGAAGATTTTGTAGCACAAAGAAAAGTTTAACATTGAGATGAAAAGTTTAAAATTAAGATAAAAAATTAAAAGCGGAAAAATATTCCAATGATGAACAAATGAAATATTCATGATTAAATGGAATTCCGAAAGTGATCAATGAGTAATACACGAGACCGACGCCGCCAGCCAGAGAAAAAAAATTAATAATTATTATCATACATATGCTTCAGATATTAGTGTGCCATTCATTTGCTCAGCCCACTCAGCAATAAAATATCAACAAAAAATTATTGCCAACAATTTAGTACGATATTTAAATCTCACTACGGACACACGTATTGCGAGTTCAAATTAAGTGAAGCGATATAGATTTTTGTAAGAATAAAAATAAATAATAATTTATTTAGTTTATTAAATTAATATTGTATTATTGATATAAAAAAAGTGCTGCATAGTCATACCAGAAGTATGGCACATATAGACCCAGTTTATACGATTGATTTACTCAAAAAAAAAAATCTAGAAAACAATTCTTAATATGGAAAAGTTGGTATGAAATTGCTTTAAAGCGTTAAAAATCAATCAATCACTCACATAAAAAAAAGAAATAACAAAATAAAAATCAACACATTAAAATTAAAAACGAGAAAAAAACAACGAAGAAGTCGAGCAAAATCATGTAAGAAGCACTAAATTTTAAACTTGAGTAGATGTTTCACAAAACTGACAAGTTGTGAAAGACAGTGAGTGGTCAACTTTAAGGAAATCCAAATTAAATTTTATTTTATATTGCGGAAAATAAATTATTTTCACCTTAAATATATAATAAAATCGTTGCTAAATTAACTAAACGAGAAAATCAAAGTACGAGGGAGGCCCAATAATGCATTGGAAAATAAGAAAGGTATAATTGTTTGAAAATTTATTTTCAATTAAGAAAAACATGTTAAGTATTCCAATATACGACGGAAAGTCAACATCAGTTTTTATCTATTCAACTTACACTGCAGAGCAGAACAGCAGTTTTCGAAAACCGCTACACATTCATCATCTGTAACCATACGTATTTTTGTTTGTCAAAGTAGTTTTTCGTACGTGTTCATCCAGTCGCCAAAGATGGTTGTAAATTTTTTTTATTATCACTGATGTCAACAAAAATAGGTTACCATGGTTTGCTAACGCAGAGAATTCACGCTGACGGCGTTTCTTCTCTCATTTTCGAAAATATACGGGACGATGATGCCGCCTAATCACAAACGCACTATACAATCGCTTTCTTTTGTGTGTAATAGTTTTTTGAGGACTGTTTTGAGGATTTTGTGAGCCTCTTATGCGATAATTTTGTTTTGTTTAATAACCGCCTAATTGAAAATGGGACTCATCTCTAGAGATGATTTTTCTGAAAAATGCGTTGTTTTCATTCTATTTTTTAAACAGCCAAACTCACAAATGTTCGACGCAAACAATGGTCGGCCGGCGTTCCATGGTTAAAATTTCTCAACTTTTTTGCTAAATAAATGCCAAAGGATGACAACTTAATTCTTGTCATTTCATCATTTGACAGCCGACTTACTTCCTAACCTCAAATTTGTCCACGCCTTATTAATCAAACATATTTTATTCAGATACGTGTTTATTGAGTAAAACAGTTTCATACATTATTAATAGACACTGTAATCAAACATAATATTACAGTTATAGAACAGTTCAAATCGAGAAACACTTGTTGGAATTAAAACGTTTTTCGTTAACATTTAGTGATTACACTTTTTTAGATTAATATTTGACCGCGCCTTTCAACTTTTGGACTTGAAGAGCACAAAAAAACCACGTTACGATAGTTTTGCGGTTAAAATTAGCTGGGAGTTGCAGAGGTAGCTTTTACAGTCAACCGTTTTCCAATTTTTGTTAGCTATGGCGGGCGCTCGTAAACGAGCCCTACTCATGCATGAGGGTTAAAATTTGTAGTAGCAATTTAATTTTTTTATTAATTTACAATACTGCAATATATGGGCGCTGCTACACGATCAATATATATTGTGATATTTGGATCGCGATCCATGTCAATGGATTGATGAATCACGATCGTATGCTACATGTTCAATATTTATCGCGTCAGTATTTACGTTATTTTTGTACTGTGCGGATCATTTATTAAAAAAATGTCGCGAGAAAACCAAAAAAAAAAAGCTTTAGCCGACGAGTCCCACAACTCTAGCAATGCCTCCAAATTAAAAATGAAGTCTTTCAAAATAATTTTTTCGGTCGTTAATTCCGATTCCATCGGCAGAACCCACTCGCTTTCGCTATCTTCTGCCGTTACCCTTTAAAAAAAAACTTTACACACAAATGTAATAAACTTTTTTACTTTTTATTTGTTAAATTTTTTGCACTGCGTCTTTTATTTTATTTGTTTTATTTCACTTCTTATTAACCCTTAATAGCCTGATTTTTTCTTTTGGCCGGAAAAAAATCAGTATTATAAAACTTGCAATTCTAAACATATTTTACTCTACAACTTTCTTCGCAATTTCTATTTACCTGAAAAATTTAACAAATACCTGGTTGGTTCCTAGCGGGACCAGTAGCCTATTAAGGGTTAACGTATCACGATCTAATATCATGAAAATGCTACACGTTCAATATTTATCACGCGATCCGCGATCTGGATTTAATATTTTAGTCCATTCTGCGATATGGATTGCGATCCATCAATACAGCATGCTACACGTTTAATAAATATCGCGATACTGGATCGCGTTCTATATATATTGAACGTGTAGCAGTGCCCTATATGAGTCCATAGGTCGGTAGTACATTTTTATGAAATTCTTAAACCGGCTATCACGTCCCAACTATCAGGTCATGTCACTAGTACAACAATACAAAAAACAACACGCATTTTGTTTGTGTAAAGATTTTCCATCTTGTCAACGACAGCAATAGCTTATTATGGTTTTGCACCAATACTTCTTATAATCCCCCTTATTCTGTAACTGTTTGTCAAGGTCACATCAAGATAATATCAAAATTAGAACGCTTCTGTACTTATTCTCTTCAACAATTACCAATTTCTTACAACCTTTTGCTTTATTCAATGCCATAGAGAGTAGTTAGAAGCTGTCAGATATAGTTAATTGTTATCCACAAGGAGTACGTATTTGTCCCATTTTTAATATTGTCTTGATGTGACGTTGACAAATAGTTGGAGAATAAGGGGGAATAACAAAAATCAGCACCGTAAACAAACATCGGTAAAAGGTAAACAAAGTAAATAATGGCGGCCGCAAATGTAAACAGATTATCAGCAGAAGTGGATGACCTGTTTGGCGGCCAGCTTGATATAATTGTAAATATAATTTGCATAATATCGTTGTACAGATGCCGACGAGGGGACCTGGGATCATACGCCGGCGATGTTTTTAACCTGTTTTTTATCCGTTACTGCGGCTGACTTATGCCTTCACATAAGAAGTAGCAACGTAGTTAACCACAGAAAATTCCTCGGATGTACTGTAAATCTATACTGTTATCTGAGGTGCGTAAATTAACTAGTGCGAGTGAGATGCGATGTGTGGTTGAACGATCAGTGGTGTTGTTTCACTTAAAAAAATAACTGCCAACGAGGCAGGATGTTGACTTACTCAGTCATACATATATTTAAGTAGTTTACGTTAATATTTACATGAATGATAATGCGACAATTTATAAAGGAATCGTAGCGACTGCTCATTGTTCGCATATGTGTCAGGAAATTGTTGCAGACAAATAGACGTGCTCATGCACTTAATAGTTTTTCTACAACCGATTATTATTAGATCAATCAATAAAAACAATAACAGTTAATGATTAATATTTTAATTAAAAAACAGAAAACAATGAGAAACTCTTTGTTCATCAAGATTTACATTAAACTTGCAAGACATTATGCCCATGAACGAAAACACATTAAAATGATAAACGGCCTCCCTATATACATACGAGTATGTACTCGTACATATGTAAAGTATAGCTTGACAATTTACACATTTATGGGATCAATGGGTATGAAATGGTCACAAGCGCGCAGCCAGTCAACCAACATCTCACTCGAAAGTGACAATAACAACACATGTTAAGCTTCCTCATGCATACAAGTGATAGATATATTTTTAAAATAAATTGTTTCTTAATAATAAAAGCACAATATGAGTATCAACAACAACAACAACAATAACAACAACAACAAAATATATGATAATTAAATTTACAATATTAAATCTTTGATCGTACTCACATATTTCAACTGTTTGTATTTCCAGGTTAAATTTATGCTTGATGGAAAAGTTAAATATTATATTGGATAACGATTATAAGTTTTCAATAATAACGAAAATCGCCCAGCCAACCGTCTAGCCCGCGGTAATATAACAGCAACAACAATCTATTAAATAGGTTTTAATAAAATTAAGCAGAAACACCAGCCGAATGCCCGGAAGATTGACAACACAAATTTGCTAAATAAATAATGATTTTCATTTTAAGCAAATTTATATTTATCTATAACTAAAAATATACTTATAATAATAATAACTTAAATAATTCAAAATATATGTATAATTAAGGAATTGCTGTTTATAACGAACAAAATAAAAATCAAAAATTGCAAAGATGGAAAAGTTGTCAAAATATGCTGATGAATGCTGTTAGTAGTGAACTTAAAATTGTAAAATAAAAGTGCAAAAAAAAAAAAAATTGTAGCTGCCAACATGTCGAAGACTTCAAATACAAAAAGCTCCTCCCCTTCACCCGTGAGCGCCAACATGAGTAAAATATCCACTTCTACACCACAAAAACATGCTGCAGATGATCCTGTCGCACAAGAGGTGTCGTTGGCCGATTTAAGTGGTTTAGCTGATACCGAAACATCTCATGTGTTACATGACAGCACAACAAATATCAGTCTAAGTCCACATCACAGCGGCAATAACAACAAATTGATTAAATCAAATTCGGCCTCGAATAGTCCAGTTGCAAAGCGACATATTAGTTCTGGTTCTATAACACGTATACGCCCACAGTCCAGCTACTCGGCCAGGGTATTAATATTTGACGATTCTGATCAGGAAATGGGTGGCAGTGGAAGTAATAATAGCAACGCTAGCGGAAGTGGTAATATAACTTATGATGGCACTACAAAATCATCGACTGGCCTGGAAATGTTGGCTTCATCGCCCAAAAATGATTCATCGATATCATCGTCTCAATCGTTGTTACGCAATTTGAATTTGACAAAATCCTCTTCGGGTGGCTTATCGGGTAGTTCAGTTTCTCTGCCCGCCAGGGGCTATGGAGCGTTATTGCGTAAAATATCCTATCAGCAACATAACTACTCCATGAGATCATCAAGCAATGGTAAGTGGAAATATATTATTTTATATTAAAATATACGGAAATTTTTGTATGCTATATTATTGGTTAAACTGTTGCTATTAGTAGCTCTATTCGTTTACCCCAAAATTTGTGCAAATTTGTTGTACTGGATTTTGCTGAAATGTGTTCGTTTACACAAAAATTTGCAAAAGAGAGCATGAAATGAGAGCGTAAAATGACAGTTGCTGATTGAGAGCCTGCAAATTTTTACTGGACAAATTTTTGCCAGTAAAATCCAGTAGAAAACAAAAAACATATGATGCAATAGACAAAAGATGAGTTTCGCTATTTTCGATGCAATGAATTGATCGGTTGAATCATCATCTGAAAGCGAACTGGAAATAAATATTCTTGAAAGGTAAAGAAATGAAAAGAGCATACAATATCGAGTTTTTTTTTGACATCCATGGCGAAATTTGTCTTTATGTTATTTACGCTAATGTTTTAGAGATATAAAGTCAATACATTATATTCGAGTACTTCTTACTGCCTATTATTCTGGGCACCCATTATCAAACATGAAATACATATTGATATATTTTATTAACAAGAAACAAAATAAGTCATGTACATAATGAACGAGTTTAAATTTTGTGCAACAGTTCATTTAATAAATACATTTCGCAATGAATTAATAATTGATAAAATACATTGCATCAAGTACCAAAAACATTATGTACTGGGCAGTCAAAACAAACCATATTTTACAACTCTAAGATATTTAGTGATCAGCTGTTTTAAATAACCTGCAAGTTTCTGCAATTTTTCCGTTCACGTCCTGAGACTACAATTTTTAAATTGAACAAAATTTACTCAACTACTGGATTTTACTGGAAAAGTAAACGAACAGACCTAGTATCGGTAGTATGAAAGAAAATAATTTAAAGCAAAATGAGTTTTACCTAAAAAGATTCGAACTGAAACCGATCTGGTTCAAAATAACCTTTGAAAACACAATTCTTGTTGCAATCATTTTAAAATAACAATTGTTTTGTTATTAAAAATTTTGTACATATTTCATTTATTTTATGTACCTTATTTTCGACTATACATAAATCCATATGCGAATATTGTCACAGAAAATGCAAAACGCCCTATCTGACATATTACAAAATTTGACAGGAAAACTTATTTAAATGAAAAATAGATGCGCAAATTTTGAAATATCGGTAGAAAAAGGTTAACAAATTTATTTCTACCGAAAATAAGTTGTTACTTTTGATATTGAAAAAGCGGAATAAATATTTTCGGAGTTGTCGCAGCATTGTTGTTTTAAATATAAATTTGTAACAACGAAATCTTGATGATTTCGAACATTTTTATTACGCAACGAGTACCGAACAGAACTGTCGATTGGAATACGTCGAGTGAGACATTCTCGTTGACCTTTATTGCCATTATGGTTCCGAAGATCTTATGGTTAAGCCGGAGGCATTTTAACCAATCGTTGTCTGCACTGAGTGTGAATCTTCTCTTGCTATACCCTCCAAAAAAAGATTATGGAGGGTATATTCACTTTTTGATATTCCGTTTGTAACGTAGCGAAATATCCATCTGAGACCCCATGAAGTATAGTATATACATATATTCTTGATCAGTGATAAAATCTAAGACGATCTGAGCTTGTCCGTCCGTCTGTGGAAATCACGTTTCAGTCCAAACGAAAAGAGTTAGACTCTTGAAATTTGCTATAAATATATCTTGAAGGATAGCACAGATCAAGTTCGTAAATGGGCTGCATAGGGCCAGAGGGAAAAAAGTTCCCCGAAGAAGAACTAAACCAACCTCCAAAAAACAATATAATTTTTTGTAATTTGGTTAAGCAAATGATATATTTTTATATTAAAGAAGGTCCGACGCGTTAAACTTGGAGCCATAAAACAAAAATAAACGCCCCTTTAGGGGGCGTTATATGCAAAAATAGTGTAAAAATTTAACAAAATGTTTTACTTAAGCCTGCATTCCTTAAAAATACAATTTTTAAGCTTTAATGACGAAGCTGAGATGTAACCTGGTACTACTCTGCCCTACCCCCTCCTAACCCTTTGCCCCCTAAATAACCCTATCAAAACATATTTTTTTTAACATTTTGCATATAATTATCCCAAGCATTTATTTTTAGAGTTTTATGACAAAGGTGAAATGTCTCCCCAACAGCCCTTGCCAAAGCGACGCCGACAAAATACAGTTAAAAATTTTAAATTTACTTACTAAATATTTGGAGGGTATATAAGATTCGACCCGGTCGAATATAACGTTTTTACTTGTTTTCTATTTTCAATGCATTGAGATGAACTATTCCATTGGCATACGTAGAGTGATTACTTCCATGAGAGTGATTACTTCCATTATTATTCCAGCGATCTTATGGTTAAGCCGGAATATGTTTAATATTAAGTTCGCTACAGAAAGAGGGCTTAAATACCAAATAATGATCTCTGATAAATTATTTGACACCCTTCGAACTGTCTTCAATATATAACATCATGTTCTCCGACCCTGGTCGTCGGAAAATACTCATTTGTCAAACACTGAAACACAGAAATATTAAATTAAGTGGGGGGAAAAACTTGACGTGTAACTCACAATTAACAAGGTGCGTTTTGGTTGAACGCCCAAATGCATCTGAGGCATAATACACAGCTTTGTCCTTAACGGCTTTTGAGGGAAAGGCATTGTTCAGTAAACACAATTTTAAGATTCAGAGCGAACGCGCATCAACTCAGTGCGAAATTAAATATGATTAATAAATAAATAATAAATATTTATAATTAATAAATACTTGACCACATAAAAAATTAAAGGACCTAGTATTACTAAAATAAAAAATAAAACTATCCTAAAGAAAATGCAAGATATGTTGCCCAAAATTGCTTGAACAATTTTTTTAAATGCCAACTTTGGGCAAAGAAAAGCTTTGGGTAAGTTTGGGCAACCTCTTCAATGTATCACAACTGATCTAATATCATTATAATATTCTCATCTAGATTCTTCAAATATGGTGCGTATGCGAAACACATCGCTGGGTAAATCGGCCCCCTGTCTAACATGCTGCTCTTTTCGTGAACGGGAATCAAGTCTTTGTAAGACATCAACACCCCCCAATGCACTTACCCAATCGCCTTCATCAACATCGTGCAACAATGCTTATATATCATCTTCTACGGCTAACGCAAATATTACAGCACCATCGTCTGGAGCTTTGAATATATCACGATCTGGCAGTTGTGCCGGTCTCGGTATTGGCAAACACCATTTGCATGGTGTTGTAATGCGCGGTAGTGGTGCCTCCAGTGGTGTAGCACATCATCGTTTAAGTTTGGTTACGGGCGGTATAGGCGCGGCGGCTGCAGCAGCGGCGGCCAATTCCAGATCTCATTCTCCCTATTCGGCTAGTCCTGTTGACAGTCCGCGCATCAACTCGCCCATGCAATTTGCTTTTGCTCCCATTAAACGTATAGCTACATGCCGTGGAGACGGTAGAAGATGGTCTGTAGCCTCATTGCCATCCTCTGGTTATGGCACGACGCCGGGCAGTTCAAATTTGTCGGTAATATCAATACATATGAAAATGTAATATTATTGTTACGTTAAATAAAATGTTTCTTCTTACAGAGCCAATGTTCTAGCCAAGAGGCCTTGCATCAATTACATATTGCCATGGGCCAAGAAGAGCTGCATGGTTTGGCAGGTGAAGCGAGCAATGCTAATGTTATTGTTAATTGCTGTACGGAACACATGCAACAGCACCAACAAGCCATGGCTTCTGTGCACCCAAATCGTCCACATTGCATAAAACACTGTGCTTTATTCCATAATTCATCATCAGCTACTTTAACAACGAATAAATCGACCGTCCTGGGACCGAATAGTCCTAAACCGTTTCAAAAACAACATGTGCCAATATCACAATCTCATCCGCCACCAGCAACTTTTGTAAATAAAGCGTGTCCAAATTGTTGTGCTGACATCAGCATGGTTTGCAGCGGCAATGGTGCGAATAGCCAACAACAGCAGCAGAATAATAGTGGCGGAACTTCGGCAGGTTCTCAAAGCAATAACAACCCAAATACAAGCAATAGTAGTGGAAGAATATCGCCTTTTCACAGGCCCAGATCGAGATCATTATCGAGTCCGTCTCGTAGTCCCGCTATAGACAATGAAATTGCTATGATGAACACTTTGTACAAAGAACGTTTTCCGAAAGCCACACAGCAAATGGAGGAGCGTCTGAAACACTTTATAAATGAAAACAAATCAGCTGCCTGTAATAGTTTTCGCGACTCCCAGCCTATCGTAAGATTCGTGCATCATCAAGTTTTGGAAATGGCACGCGATTGTCTTAACAAATCGGAAGCCAAGTTGATAACTTCGCGTTATTTCTATGAAATGAGTGAAAATTTGGAACGTTTGTTGCTAGAAACTAAGGAGAAGAGTCCCGAAGCGGCGGTAGAACTAGCGGGAGTTATAAAGAAACTATTGTTGATTATATCCAGGCCAGCACGTTTGCTGGAATGCCTAGAATTTGATCCAGAGGAGTTCTATCATCTTTTAGAAGCCGCCGAAGGTCAGGCCAAGGCTATACAGGGTATTAAAGCCGATATACCGCAATATATAATACACAAGTTGGGCTTGAATCGTGATCCCATAGCGGAAATGCAACAGGAGGCTAAAGAAACTAGAGAAGCATGTGATACCAGGGGTGGCACAGCCTCGGTCAACACCAGTTTACTGAATGACTCGGGTACACCGTGTTCACTTTTACTAAGTTCGCCTTTAACTTGTGTATCGGCTACACTAAATCCTAACGCTGAACTAAGTTTATTAGCCAGCAGTGGTACGAGTACACCTCATCCACGTATGCCACAACAGCCACCGCAAACACCGGTAGCCACCACAGATATGCCTTCATTTGCAGCAGCGATCAGCAATTTAAATAAAACCGAAAGACCGGCTTGTGAAGAACAAGGCGAAGTACTAACGGCAACTAATTCGCCAGATCAACAACAACAACAGCAAGTTGCTGCATCGGATGCGCAAGCACCTCCGCCCCCCTCTGCATCCCAGCCTATACCTAATGAACAAGATTTTGATATTATTAAATTGATCTCAAACGGTGCTTACGGTGCTGTCTACTTGGTTAAACACAAAACAACACGTCAACGTTTTGCCATGAAAAAAATCAATAAAAATAATCTAATTCTACGCAATCAAGTGGAACAAGTCTTTGCCGAACGCGATATACTGTCGTTTGCCGACAATCCCTTTGTCGTCAGCATGTATTGTTCATTTGAAACGAAGAAGCATTTGTGTCTGGTCATGGAGTATGTGGAGGGTGGAGATTGTGCTACTCTGCTAAAAAATATTGGTCCTTTACCGGCCGATATGGCGCGCTTTTATTTTGCCGAAACCGTTTTGGCTGTCGAATATCTTCACAGTTATGGCATAGTCCATCGAGATCTTAAGCCGGATAATTTATTAATAACGGCATTGGGTCATATTAAGCTAACGGATTTTGGTCTGTCCAAAATGGGGCTGATGTCGTTGGCTACCAACTTGTATGAGGGATATATTGATTCTGAAACTCGCCAGTTTTCCGATAAGCAAGTATGTCACAAATAATTTTCTCATTCTAAGAAATTAAAATTCTCTATTTCTATTGCTAAAGGTGTATGGTACTCCTGAGTATATAGCGCCTGAAGTGATATTACGTCAAGGTTATGGAAAACCGGTAGACTGGTGGTCTATGGGTATTATTTTGTATGAATTTCTTATAGGTTGTGTACCATTTTTTGGCGAAACTGCTGAAGAACTTTTTGCTCATACTGTCAACGATGATATCGAGTGGCCGGACAATGATGACTGGCCCGTACAACCAGAGGCTAAGGATATTATTACACAATTGTTGCAACAAAATCCCCGAGATCGTTTAGGTACACAGGCTGGCGCTTTAGAAGTAAAAGAACATTTTTATTTTGACGGTTTGGACTGGAATTCGTTGTTAAGACAAAAGGCCGAATTTGTGCCGCAATTATCTAATGAAGATGACACCAGTTATTTTGATAGTAAGTAGGAGTGTCATTTCTATGTCAACCTGTTTAATTGATAAATAAATCTATTTGAATAAGCTCGCATGGATCGTTATAATCATGATTTAGCGGGTGAAGATACTGATGACACCGATGATACGCCTGTAATTGGTTCTTTTTCATCATATACACCACAGTACCGTAAACAGCACTATTCCTGGTCACGCACAGCATCTACGACAGCTGTAAGCACTTCTACAACAAACACGTCCGCGGTTTCTCATAATAGCAACACTTCGGTTACTGCCACAACAGCCAGCAGTACAATAAGCGAAACTAAATTGCAAATTACGGAAAGTTCTTCATCGTCCACTAATGCTGTTGATTCGGTGGCTAAACATCAAAAGGTGGCAGCTCCTTTGTCTTCACCTCAAAATATTGTGACTCAACAGCTGGTAAATAAGGTTTTAAATACACCACAATTGAGAAAAATAGAGGTAATTAACTTGTTTCCTTTCGAAAATTCATATATGTGTTTGTATTAGAAAAATACTTCGCAAAGTAAATTTGCAAAGCATCTGTGAAGTTTTTAACCCCTTTTTATCTGTTACTGTGACGTCAATCACAGAAATTTCCTCAGTAGAACCGTAAATCTATACAGTAATCTGAGGTGTTGAAATTAACTAGTTGAGAATTGCGAGTGACACGCAAAATTGTCGAAGGGCAGCAAACGATCAGTGGTCTTGCTGCACTAAAAAATAATGGCCAACGAGGCTGGATGTTGACTGACTCGGTGCTTCTTTGCGATTGTGAAGATACATTTAAAGGGTGGGCGAATTTGAGGTTAGGTAAATTGGCTTAAAAACACACTTTTTTTTGGCAAATTTAGTTTTATTGATAACAATGTAAAGTAGAAATATAGGAATTAATAATGGCATAGGATGTCCATCTCTAGCACGTCGGCAGATGTCCGCTCTTTTCACAAATATTTGAACCACAATAAAGCTCCGCTTATATCGCCAATGCAATGACGAATTTCATCTTTCATAGCGTTAGTTGTTTTTGTTTTGTTTACGCACACCCAGCCTTTCAAATGTCCCCTGAGAAAATAATCTAGGGGCGTTAAATTACAAGACCGAGGCAGCCAATTGACATCACCATATAAATTTTGCCATGCAATAACTGAACTGTTTGGCCAGAAACCAAAGGTCACTGATGTCAACATTAGCCAATTGTGGCCACAAAAAATCAATTATCATGATTTGCTAGCGCAGGGAAATCACGGTTACGACGTTTCCTTGCTCATTTTCGAAATAATACGGGCGGATAATGCCGCCTGACCGCAAACCGCAAAATACGGTCACTTTCTTTAGATGTAATGGTTTTTCGAGGATTGTTTGTGGATTTTTGTGAACCCCATATGCGACAATTTTGTTTTTTTTACTGGGCGGTCATGTAAAATGAAAATGGGTGTTATCTATGCGATTGCTCTTCTAATATAATCCTACTATAGAAAATTGGCACACAACCAGTTCTTCCATAAACATTCTAGCTTTAGGTTATGTTAGGTTAGGTTGAAGAGAGGGGCATAAGCTATCCCAATCCGTTCAGGATTACACTTAGGCCTCATGCGCTCTATAATAAGGAGTTCCCATTCTACTGTAGGGAGCCTCCTTAACTCTGTATGTCCTGTTATTAAATAAACCAATCTCCGTAGTGCTGGCATACTCAATGTTAGGATATCCTTTGTCCTGTTACCATCTAGGTCCCCTCATAGAATTCTAGTCACCCTACCTACGGTAGAGTGCTGTCAATCTCTTGTATGCAATTCTATAGCCCATCGTTTTAGTTCGTCCTTAAAAAACTGAAATGGCTTCGGACCGTCTAGTGTGATGTTCGCCATTAATGCTCCCATCTTTGCTAGCCTATCTGCCTCAACATTTCGTAGTCGTAATAAGCTTCGAATCGAACTGTTCGTGCAGACTTGACGGGAAAGCACACAAAAACATTCTAGCTTTAAAAAATGTTTTAATTATTTTAAAAATCTAACGATTTTTGACAGCGTTAGGCTTGAAATTAGGGAAAATTCCTGTAATGCCAGAAATATTCTTTGTTTATAATTTTCTTAAATGTTTATGAAACTCCTTTAATTATAGTAATAAAATATTTGTTCCCTGCGTCATATAAGAGTGCCTTCCGATTAAATTTTTTAAATTTACATACATAAAATTTTTACTTAGTGTCTCTGCATCCGCCTTATCCATTTCGCAGCAATTTTCTTTTGCAAGAACAGTTTTATAATTTTTTTTTATAAGAAATTTTATTTGTTATGAAATTGATTAAAATCTTTCCTTTAGATATCCACCAGTTGTTTGAAAGTTCCCTCAACACCAGATGCCGACTATTTACCAGAATTATTGCACAACGTTACTTTGGGCAATGAAAATGAGATGCGCTTGCTGCATCAATTTTTGCAACAACCAGCTGCCGCTGTTTTTGAGAATGCTACTCAAAAACTGGGCAAACTGGAAAAACATAACAGACACAACAGTATGCCACCCAACACTACAGCAATTATTACAACACCAGCCACACCACCAGCTGCAATGGCCAATGCTCCCGTTGAAGTTGCAACAAGTACCTCAAAGTTATTTGCAACTGCCGCAAAAACAACCTCAGTTACTAATACCACAAGTATGACATCGACTGCTACTATTACTACTACAGCCACCTCAAGTACAACTCCAACTGTAACCACCGATCGTAGACTTGCCGACATTCATCGTAAATTAGCAACAATTGCTACAGCACGCAGTACTCCCGAATCCTCACAAACCGATAGTGACGATTTTTCACCTCAGATAGCACGCAAACGTAAAGGGGTTTGTGCTCGTGATATTTTGCCTAGATTTTCAATATCTATTGAAGATGAAACCATAAGTGGTGGTTCTTCTTCGGCTGAAAATACCCGAGAACAATCACCGCTGGCACTGCAACATCAAAAATCGATGGACAGTCACATTGGGGTTAAAAATCATCGTTCACGTTCATCGATTGTAAAATCAGCCTCGGCCTTAGGTCTATCTTTAATGTCCTCATCTAGTAAGTAAAATGCAATTACACTTAATTACACTGTCTTATTAAATTAATTTTCTCTGCAGTTGATAATACACAATTGGCCCAACAATTATGCAATATAACCGCTGGCCTACAGTCTCCCAGTGGTGTTGTTGGCGGTGGCGGAGGTGGTGGTTCCAGCACTGCCTCTTCTCGAGACACTTCACCTTGTCGTGAACTTTCTCCTTTGGTTACTAATCTCAAGCCGCCCATTATTATACGTCGCGGTCCGAGAGGCTTCGGTTTTACTGTCCATACTATACGTGTCTACTATGGAGATACTGATTTTTATACCATGCATCACCTGGTAATGGCTGTGGATGAGGGCAGTCCAGCTTTTGAAGCCGGGTTAAGGCCAGCTGACTTAATTACTCATGTTAATGGTGAGACTGTGCAGGGTCTGTTCCATACACAAGTATTACAATTGCTCTTAAGCGGTGGAGAACATGTAACATTAAGGGCAACCCCCTTAGAGCATACCAGCATTCAAAGCGGTGGTCGTAAACGTGATTTAATGCAAAGCAAATTGGCCAAAAAAGGTGTAAATCGTCAAAAGAAACAAACGAAAAAGGAACACGATAAAAAGCGCAAAACATCACTATTTAGACGCATAAGTAGTAAAAGAGCTTCAGCTGAAATCCAGCAGGTGAGTAAAAAATAACAAAAAAGAATATATATATATATATATATATATATATATATATATATATATATATATATATATATATATATATATCACATTTATGGCCATTATCACAACTTCATGTTAGTTAAAAGTAGGATTTCATCGGATTGTTCATTTTAGCTTTAAGTGAATTGTACTTTTGAACGTCAGACAAAATCCTATTTTTAGCTAACATGGCCCTTAATGTAATTTATTTGAGATATATCAGTTAAATTCTTTTTAATATACATGTGCCTATATGTATACTACATGCATTGCATTGACTATTACACTAAATCATCAGGAGGCTTCAATATAATTTCAAAAAATTACATAACCTATTCGCTTATCTGAAAACTTTGAAACCCCAATTGAGAATTACATAAGAAAAGGCATGGTAGGCTTTGAAAATTTTATAAAAAAATAACCACTAGAGGTCGCACAATAAAGGTGGAAGTCCATACCATGTGTAGATGCGTCTCATACTAGGTCTGTTCCAAGTAATATCAGGCAAGTTTGGGTTAATGAGAGTAAAAAGAAAATTACTCTCTCAAAGTGCAAAATCTACCCAAATTTGCTGGAACGCAAAAAACCATAATTATATCTTTTGAAAAACTAGTGCTGCTTACTTTTTGAATTAATTTTTATTTTAGTGGTTTTATACACTGAATAAGGCTCAACATGATGAAATGAAAGACTAACATCATTGTAAATGTAACATGTCGTCTTCATCAGACTCACTTGATGTGTCCATAAGTTGCTCACTAATCTGTAAAAGCTTTTTTGTATACTAAACAAAGGGGCAAATAAGCGCAAATGTACTAACAATTTCAAGTTTTTTTGAAAAATCTTCCATTTTACTTTTAACCAATTTCCAATTAACAACTTCTTTCCTTTATTTGTAAATTTTCTTTTTACTTTTTTATTTTCAAATGTAAACAAAAAACAGCTGATAATATAATTATTGCCCAAACCAAGGCGAATTAATAACAGGTGGCCGCATAAGCACATATGATCATCAGCTGTTCGAGCGAATTCAGCTATTCTAAGCCAATGTGTCAAAATTTTGTTGTTGTTTTCACATGTACATATATTTAAAAAGAAATTTTTTATTCTTTTGTAAACTTCATTTTACAAGAGTAAAAATAATTAGTTTATTATGTTTTTATTTGAAATTAAAACTTACTTATATGCATACGACGTATCTATTATTTTTTTATTTTCATTTGCAACTTTATAATTTTTAAACATTTTTTTACAGTTTCTGTTTATCCATTGCATAAAATATTATATAGGCATTTGTATTGCACACATTTTGCATAAATATTATAAAAACTAAAAAACATGGTGGTAACTTAAGTAGTGATAATAAGAACATTTAAATTAATCTACATATATATTTAAGTGTGGCTAAGATCATTACGTCTATTCTTAAGTTGCTATTAGTGTCATTATTGGCATCGTCATCATTATCCGAAGGACTATTGCTGGACCATGGTAATGAGCTCTGTCTTCTTTTTAGAGGATTGGGTAACAGACGCTTTTGTTGTTCACTGGTTGCATCTGTATTTGTAACAATTGTCATTATGCAAACATCAGCTTCATCATCCGTTTCGGAACCATATGGTACAAGACTTTTTATTGGGGCAGGGGTTTTTTTTAACAAGGAAATTCGTTAAGATTGATGTGGAGTTTGTGGTTTCGACACCCAATTTAGGCATGCTAGGCAGTATGGATTTGATAGCGTTTTGTGTTTGAGATGATGTTGAAGAGCTTACGTTCTGATTTTCGCCATCGTCACCGGAGGAACGTTCGTTACAGCTTTTATAATTATTAATTTGTCTTTTAGTTGTTGAGACACCCATTGGATACTTCGCATTCGCAGACTCCTGAAATTTATTGGTCCCCATTTTGAACTTGAATTGGGCGTTGCTTTAGTAATTGAAGTTGTTGCAGCATTTTTCTTAACTAAGTTTGTTGAAGTACTATTGTTGCTGCTATCGTAGCTAATATATTTGAAATGAAACATTATTTTACTACATCCACCATTTGATGATGCTGATGACGGTGTGTTTAACGAATTTGATGGTACTAATGCAGAGCTACGGTTCGATATAAACTTATTGCCACCGTTCGTAAGTGGCAAAAAGTTTCCCCCATTTGAGTTGGCGTTATTATATCCAGGTGGTAGTTGAGGTCCTATTATGCGTTGTTGAGACCCTCCCACGGCATGGCCATTCAGTTTTATCGGCTGCAAATCCTTTTGATTTATAGTTGAAGCCGCAGATGCTTGTGAGCACTTGCGTGCTGCTAACATTTCTTGGTAACTGTGTATCCATTGCATAAAATATTATATAGGCATTTGTATTGCACACATTTTGCATTGATATTGATACGATTATCATCGTAATTGTAGTATGTGCCAGATTCTGTTAAGCCAATGGCTGTATAATGACCACAATGTTGTGAGGCTCCCAAATGTGTTACCATTGCCACCAGGCGATAGGAAAGTTGCTCACCAGGAGTTTTACGTGTGACAAATTTTGTTAGATTTTGTTTATTTAATTTAGTTTTACAAATTTTATTTTTTTTGTTTAATCAAGGGAATTCGCCTTGGTTCTCTAGTTTTTGACAGATTGATCAATACGAATACGGCGAACAGAAGGAAAACAGCGTGTTGTTTTTTTTATTGTTGGGTTGTTGTAGCGATAAGGCCACCTGTTATTAATTCGCCTTGGCCCAAACTTACCCAAAGAAATAGTTCGGGCGACTTTGAACAGGAAGTGAAAAAAAATTACTCTCTCATTTTCTCTCAAAATTGCACAAAAATTGTTATCTGAAACGCATTTGGGTAACTTTGGGCGAGTTCGGGCTGTTTTGGGCTGCATCTGGAACACAGCTACTTTCTGTGCAGTCTATGCGTTGCTAAATTCAAGTTACATGCAAAGCGTTTTATACGCCCACCTTTTTTTCTATGTTTAATACAAAAAACCATTGTGAAATAAATAAAGGGTCCGCCATCTAACGTTTTTTTTTTAACTAGTGCTTATTTCGTGAATGGTAACACTTAGCTCCTGTCTGATTTGACAGATAATTAGTTTTATCCTTTCGCTGAACGAATATGGTTGTGTATAGGCTTGAACAACGCTGGGAAATATGGGCCTGCGATCGACTTACAGAAGATGCCGATTTTGCCAAAAAAATCATCTTTTCAGATGAAGCTCATTTTGATCTTGGCGGGTATGTAATCAAGCAAAATTGTCGCATTTGGGGCACAGAAAACCCGCACGCATACATTGAAAAGCCGACGCACCCAAAACGAGTCACTGTTTGGTGCGGATTTTGGTCCAGAGGCATAATTGGGCCATTTTTCTTCGAAAATGAGCAAGGGGTGGCCGATACAGTCAATGACGATCGTTATCGGGCCATGTTGAACGAATTTTTGTTCACAAAAATTGATGAGGAGGATATTGGCAACATTTGCCGAAACTACACTCGATGTTTTGCGCCCTGTTTTTGAAGATCGCATTATCAGCCGCAGAGCTGATGTCGTTTGGCCACATCGGAGCTGCGATTTGACACCGTTGGACTATTATTTGAGGGGTGCCGTCAAAGATAAGGGCTATGCCGACAAGCCAGAGACAATTGACGCTTTAAAGGACAATATTCGTGAAGCCATTGGTGAAATACAGCTGCACGCAATCGATAATGTGCTTAAAAATTGGACCGATCGTGTAGGCTACTGCATGGCCAGCCGAGGCAGCCATTTGTATAAAATTATTTTCCATTATTAACCGGAAGGAAGTATTGTACTTTCAAATAAAAAAGAAATTGAGAAAATATTCTGTAGTTTTTTTATAGCATTTTCAACAAAAAAATGTTATTTGGCGGACCCTGTATATTTATATCACCATGACAAGAGAGAAAGAAAAAAGTAATCCACCACTCAAACATTTTCTCAACTCGCGTGCGACGCATGGAAAAGTAGAAAGTAAACCTACTTTAATGCGTTGCATTCTATGCGTTTTGCTGTGTAACTTGCCACATACAATTATGCGGATTCTACTTTTTTGTCAGCTGCATAAAAAGGAGAGACGCATGAACGCATGGTATGAACCTTCATCTTAAGTACTTTGTTGACGGTTATCAAATCAGTTGTTTGTTCCCCATTTTATTTATTTAACTTAAATTTATTTATTTTATAAAATTTTTTATACATATATATATGATTTAATTTTTCCTGAACACAAAACACAATAAAATTAATAAAAATAATTTGAAAAACTTACTGATGTCTGTCAAAGTATTCAACGTACGCCAAAAGTTAAAAGTTGGCCAACTTTCGTACTGAATGTGACAACTCACATAAGACAGCATGTATTTCAACTCAGCTGTCAGTTGAAAAAGGCGACGTATAACGTATGACGGATTCTATGTGCATCGGCCTTAATTCTAAAACATTCATTTATTTGAAAAACACTTTACAAAGTAAATTTGCGTAGTATTGGTGCAAAAATGCCGATGGGTTGACTCAGACCATACGTTGACGATGTTATTAACACGTAATTTTTTCCCTTTCTGTAACTGACTGTACACGACCTATGCCTTCACATAGGAAGTAGCAAGTAACAGTAAATCTATACAGTAAATCTATCCATGATCTGGCTGCGGTTAAAAAAAATAACTGCCAACGAGGCTTGATGTTGACTGTCTCAGAGCTGCTTTGCGACCGAATTCTAAAATAAATTAATTTCAAATCGAATTTGTTTCAAGGCACATCAAATATGCAAAGCGAATTCTTTACAACAAAGCTACTTTTTTATGAAATACGAGGGTGGATCAATAAGTCCGTGAATTTTTGAATGAAATACAAGGTTTTGTATAAACAGAATTTTATTTTTCAACATGGTCTGCTCTGAGTTGTATACACTTAGTCCACTGTTTCTAGAATTTGTCTATCCCTTCCAAAAAATATCATTTGTCGAGGTCATCAAAATAGGCAATTGTCAGTGAGATTATTTCATCGTTGCAGTTAAATCTCTTAACGTCGAATCATTTCTTCAAGTTTGGGTACAAGAAACAGTCCCTCAGGGCTAAATGTGGAGAATAGGACGTATGAGGGAGCAATTCGTAGCCCCATTTATGGATTCAAGAATTTTTTCAATTGTTTCCGATTTAGAGTCCTCAACTGGGGGAACAGAACATTCGGCATCTTCCCTGATTTTACGACACATCGAAATCCCATCCCATCCCATGATATTACTTCCTGTGTTTTTTTGTTTGTTTTGTTTTGGGTGCCGAGGCAAATTCAGAAAATTTTGACAATGTGTTCACTGTCAAATATGCTGTTGAATATACCTATTTTTTATCTCGGATCATCCCCTGAGTGACGACCCCTAGATATGCAGTACATTGCGACGGAACTAGAAAGCAAGGGATAGTATTGAAGGGTAAGATGAAGGAAGATGAGGATTTGATTTGCCTTGATTTGTTTGCAATATTTTTTAAAAAATTACAAAGCCTATTATATATGTATGTTCTTATACAATTCTCAATTGGTTGTTGAAAGTTTATGTTTAAGCTAAGAGATTTTTTTGGAATTAATTTTTTTGGAGCAAAACCCAATGAAGTGCAGGCATATCGACATGCATGCATAACCCACAACAAACAAAACAAATATTTAAAAAATATCACTTTTAATTATTTTTTATGCGGCCGCAGATTGCTGCAGGCATAAATTCGCCTACCACACCATCGGTTTTGGCTGGTGCTGCAACTATAGCTAAAAATTTGTCTCCCTTGGACTCATCCTACCATAGCAGCAGCTGTTGTCAATCGGCCAATACTTCATCGCAATCTACATCACCTTCTTCTTCTTCACCAAATACGCCCACTGGTGCTGGAGGAGGTAATAACAATAATAATAATAACAATAACAACAACATTGCTATCTCTTCGGCTGGCAATAACACCGGCATAGGCTTTGTTAGCACTTCGAATACGGTGCTTTTGCCAATAGCCGGCTCTGTTTCTGGTGCTGCCACTGCAGGTGCTCCGGTGGGTGTAATGGGAGCGATACCAGGTTGATTATGATGCAAAAAATTTGAAATTTCTTTTATTATTTCATATTTCTAATTTCAGTATCTCCCACTGCAGTGCCTCAACTTTATCAAAGACCCTCCACATTACATGGCTTAAAGCACAAACTACACACTGGCTGTGCTGGCAATACAACAGTTTGTGCCAGCGGTGCAGGTGTTAAAACATTGCACACCAATTCGTCTGCCGCCATACCTAACAGACGTAAATCAGTCGGTCATATACCATTATCGCCACTGGCTAGGACACCTTCGCCATCTCCTCTACCATCTTCGCCAACACGTTCCCCTTCGCCTTTGGCCTTTCCACTAATAGGACACCAGCCGGGCTCTTCAAATACTACACAGTCCTATAGTCCTGGCGGTTCATTGCCTGTGGTACAAAGTGTTGCTGCTGCCTCCAAGAAGGCCGGTTTTGTGCGCACAAAATCTTCAGAACCTAGTTCGCCCCTATTGCGTCGTGCGCTATCGCCTGATCGTCTACATCCACGTAGTGCAGAATCGAAATGTACACTTATTTCACCATTATGTTGTTCACCACCCATTAAACAGCCTCAGCGAGTTATAGGTGGTGTATGGCGTCCTTCGAACACCACAGCATGTACTTCCACTACGCATGCCATTAACAGTCAGCCGACTTTGCCACCCATAACCACACATCCACAAAACCAGCAAGCGCAGCAGCAACAGCTGGATGCTTCAAATGCCAATGTCACAACTTGTAGCAGTCGGCTTTTAGAGCAAACACAAACACAGCCGTTACATCATCTCCAAGTTCAGCAACACTGTGATCTTTCCCACAATTTGGATGATACTGCATTAGTAAGCGATACTTCCTCTTCGTCATCGTCGTCGTCGTCTTCACAGGTTTCTACAACTGCAGCCTTAGTTAGTACTCCGTCCGGTATTGCTTTGCCAGCACCGGGTGAAATGTTACCTCGCATTGCCGAAGAGAAAGACTCTCCCACCAGCACTTCGGAAACAACGCCCGGTTTTATGCAGACCATTAATGAGCATGAAGGCGAAACCAACTACAATCAACAATTGAAAGTGGATAAGGACAAAACTTTCGAAAATAAAGCTAAACATCAACAAGAGTCACATATAAAAGACGCTGCTAGTGGTGAATGTGTAAAGGAATTGAAAAGTGCAAATTTCATGACTAAGTCTAAAGGCAACGAAAGCAGTAAGTTTTTAAATTGATTTTTGTAATATTTCTATAAAAGGCTCTTACTTTTCAGTAATAAAGTGTCTTTCGTTTGGCTAGTTCATATTGTAAATGTAGTTGAAATTGTAAAAGGTATCGTGAGTAACTTTTCACTTCCCATCATGCGCGATTATGAGCTATTCATGCACGGTCTTGCAAGATCTTGCATTTTTGACTGACATTGGCTCACGCACACGTGAGTGTAACATAAACTTACGGTCATGTAATGGAAATCGCTTATCGCATGAAATAAGGCGTTTTCGATTTGAAGTCACAAAATTGGTGTGCTGGAGTTCACAATCGCTCAAAATCGTTCAAAAGAAATTGGCGTTTTTCAAGTCGCATGTGATTCGACAATCGTGCGATTCACAGCACATACATGTTAGTCTCTAACGATCAGTTTGGATTAAAACCAATTAGTTGGAATAAGAAATTTTCGTTCACCTTAAATGGAAGTTTACTAGATGTTATGCAGGTCCTTTCATTTTCATTTCAGTTTTAATGATAAATAAATCTGGGGAGTTACTCTGTAATGCGATGCGAAAGAAAAACTGAACACATTTGTATGTTGTTTACATTGAAATGCGCAAGCCATTGTTTCTGCATCACGTTACAGAGTGACCTCCCCCCCTGTGTTTATACAAATGCTTCTCATCTCCATCAGCATAAAAGCAATTTATATTATTTTTGTAGTTAATATTTTTTTTAACTCGGACCAGCACTCAGGGATGAACCCTACATAAGCAGAGCATTGCGACGGAACAGGAAAAGAGGGTGTAGCATTGAGAGGACTGATGAAGAAAGATGAGAAGATAGAAAATTTGTTGTAGCTACATCGCCGGCTAATTTTTTGCTAAAGGGCCGATGAAAGAGGGAGGGTGCTGTTATTCTTCTCTTTAGTACACGACAGTGTCAATCGCTGGCAGTTATGTTCAGTGACCAGTGCTATGCCTTCATTACTGAAACAGGCTGATAACAACTAACACAAACCACGCACTAATGCTGAACAGAATAATTCGATACAATACAATATTCATGATTGAGCACGGAGTCGATCTCAGTACCCTCCGCTTCATACTTTCCTGTTAACTGCTTCAGCCAACAGCAGTGTTTATATCAAAGCGCATAAAATCTGCTGTGCCAGAATTTGCCTTCAAGACATTTCAGTGTCCAATTTTAAAACTCTATTTTGACAGGTTCACTCCGGGAAGACCCATGCAATATCTCACCTTAGTTGTAAAAACTAAAAAAATAATTTTTTGGCCTAATTAAGTGTAGAAAAAACATTTTTTTTTCAGGGTCATTTAAGGAGGGTAAAGTTGGGTTAACTAAAGCAAAAATTTCCATTGCATGCACATAAATAACAAAAGACTTTTGATCTCAGCAGCCGATGGCTCTGGTAAAAGCAAAGAGAAAATGTAATATTTGGAATAATAATCGTCCGAGTTGGGAAATTTCGTGAATATTAGAAGTTCTCATATGCTCTTTCGTTAAATAGTTAATATTCCTAATGACTAGTACCATGATGGACAGTGGAAAAAATGTAACAAAGAACGCAGACGAAATCAGTACCTGATCCGTTCTGCTAGTTTGATGATCTAAAAAATATTCTAAATATTCCAATCTTCTTAAAATAACTTTAATTTGAAAAAAAATTCTTAAAAAAATAATCTGGAGATTTGAACTTCAGTCTGAATAAAAAATTCTTATCTTTAGAATATTTTCTTCAACATATTTTTTTTCAAAAGGCATGATTTATATACATATTTAAAAATACCACAAGATGTTGTGTATTTATTTCCTAATACGAAGAAAATTAAATATAATCGTTAGAATTATTTTATTGGGCCATGTCAGTAATTCCGATTCCGTATTTTAATTCCTCAGAAAATAAAGAAGGAAAATTTTTTTTTTGAATGAAATCTTTTTAATTTTACCAAAGCACAGTGAAATTTCGATATAACAAACTTTGTTATAGCGAAAAACTTAATATAACGTACATATGTTTTATTGAGTCTCTTAATAAAAGCTCTTTATTGCAAAGTTTATCATACAAAAATACACTATAGCTATAACGAACAAATTCTGAGCAAAGAAACCACTATATAGCGATATATTCCTTCAAATGCTTCAAGCGAAGTACTCATACAAAAGCCTCTATACAACAAAGTAAGAATAAAATTATAGCACAATGATAAAGTCCCGTTATCAAAAGAACGAATTCTAAGTGTGCGTGCAAAACTATAGTTATAACGAATTTTTTGCGTATTTCTTCGTTATATCAAGACTGCTGATTATATTTATAGCGAAGCAATGGCTATAACCAAGTCTTTTTGGATCCCCTTGGTATTCGTTAGATCGAAGTTTTACTGCATTAAACAGGATTTCATTCCGAGAAATTGCTTTAATTTTTTAATTAAATTAAAATAATTAATATCACTATATTTTTACAGCAACTCAAGAAGAACCTGATTCAAAAACTTCAACAAGCAACAAACCAATTACGCAACAAACCGACACAGGTAGCAAAAAAAATTCAAGTGATATAAAAATTAGCAAAATTACCACCACAACTGTAACCACAACTACTACCACCAACATCAATACAATAATTACGGCCACAACCACAACAGTAACTCAAGGAAAGGCTACAAAAAGTACAGCAACATGTCGGCGTGAGCAAAGCGGAACTTCAACAGGAAATGGTGGAGGTAATAGTAGTGGAAATGGTGGAGCCAATAGTAGTGGAAATGGTGGAGCCTATAGTAGTGGAAATGGCGGTGCTAATAAAACAGCTCCTAATACATCAAACGCTAAACAAAAGAAGTAAATATGTACGATGTTACTGAAGGAAATAAAAAAAATATGTCTGGTTTGTTAACAATGTTGTAAGAATCTTATGGCCTGTTTGTGTCTGTGTGTGAGCTGCTTGAATGAGAGCGTAAAATATCGCATATTTACCGGTTTATATAATAAATATGATAAGAAATTTTTAGAGTGAGTGTATGGTAAGATTGTTTATTGTTTTTTTCTTCTTAGTATTTGTTACACTTAGTTTGATGATTTATTAATTTAATATGAAACAAAAAATAATGTGCGAAAGTTTATTTATCCCTTTTGGATGATTGTATACTATAACTATTTTCTCCCTCCTTTCTTAGAAAAGTTACTAACGCAACTATATATAAACTTTAAACTGCTACTACTACGTACATACATACATACATACATGCATACATATAATATGTTATATATAGCATAACAAAAAGTATATGTAAAGTTAAGATTAAAGCAAAGCAAACCAACCCTTTAATTTTGATTGCTATTAATATTCCTGCATAATAATATTTTTCTTATAGTGTAGCTTTGTGTGTGTATGTCTTTGTCTATTTGATCTGTATACATACTATGTGATTAATATTGAACTATTTGTATAGAAAAACTTATTACGTAATTATAAATAAATTATATATTTTGGAAAAAAATTCTGATATGAAAAAAAAATAATAATAATAATAATAAAAATTTAAAACTAATTGGAAATAATAAGGGTACTCGTTTAAACTACTAACTTTAGTAGCTCTTAAATTGTTGGCTTCTAGCAAAAAAAGTTAAACGAACACACCGCCTAAATAAATTTTTGTAGTCTGTTGGTTGTAACAAGTTTTCTGATTTTAATAAAATTTCCCAAAATAAGTAAAAATCAGGCACGTCACACATTCCGATAGGAATAGTTTTGATTCCGTATTTGTAACTGCAATCACTTTTGTTTATTCCCGAACAAAATTTTAAAATCTATGTTTTTTAAATAAAAAGAAAAAACAAAAACAAGAGGAATAAAAACCAAACAAGAGAAAATGTGATAAAGCAAATATTTTAAATCATACCAAATGAAATTAAAAATATTAATGAAAAATGACCGGAATCTCAATTGTTGCTGTAGTAGCTGCTCAGAGATGACAATGCCTTGTTTTGTGTCTCTCAACAACTTTAAAATCATTGTAATCATTAAAATCATTGTAATAAACATAATCGGTTATTATATAGATTCCGATTCCATTCGGAAACGGAATTGCTTCCGCAATTTGGACTCACCAGGAAGCAAATTGTCTGTAATGAACTATTTTTTTTTTAATTTCTTTTACTAATTCCGTTCATGATATCAAAAATGATTTCATTCCGGAAAATTATTTCGTTTATCGTTTTCTACTGCACTACCCATTCTGAAATTTCGAAGTGATTTCATACCGCAGAAAATTTTCGTTTTGTAAAGAACCGAATTTCGGAATTGAATCCACTTTCGATCGAATTTGTGTTATGAGACATGACTGTATGTATGCCTGCTTAAAGAAATTAAGTTTTATATTAAAATGTATTTTTCAAGCTATTCTGTGCCGTATGTTAAGCTTTAAGTGTAAGAGTCAAGATTGCTGCTTATATATTTAACAGTCTATTATAAAAATTTTCCATAAATATATTGCAAGACATATATTGCAAGAGCTCTTAAATATTTACAGTTTAAGTCGTATAAAATGCAGATAGCAGATTAAATGAGTACCCTTAATGTATATGTCTGCAAATAAACTTGTTTAATAGTCTGAAGCAAAACAAGAATTTATCAAAAAAAAAATGTTTTTTGTTTGTTTTTGGTTTTATGGGTTTAAATTAATTTGTTTAAAAAGGAGCTGTTTAAACATCTTTCAACAAACAGGCAGCCCAGTTATGAATAGAAATACCGCTCAACATTTTATCTCCTCGTTCTCGCCATTATGAATCTAAAATTATTAAATTATTATTTTTTTCTGTTATTAGATATTCTCATGGAATAAAGCTAAATATGTGTTACATAATATGTAAAGTGGGCGTTCTGCATACTATGTGGAACTCTTACTTAATATTTTTCGTTAAAAATAAATATTCGTTTCGGAGATTACTAAAAAACAATTGTTAGTTGTAAAGTTTCCATACATTTCAAATTGAAGTTTTTTCACAACTTCAAGAGGTAGATTTTAGCGCCTCTAAGCACATTTAGCTACTTAATAAAAATTTAATTCATATGTATAGTTGTGTATTTTATTCGACCTTAGAAATTTATGCATATATGCAAAAATTTAATTCTTTAGGCATAATTCATAAAAAAGATGTTATGTTTGTAAAATCTTTTTATGGCATATTTTTTGTTTATAGAAATTTGTTAAAGCACAAGGTTTTATAATTACAATATTTTTTATGAATCTAGGACTTTTATGTGCGAGAAAATCTTCAAGCGGTGAGCGCCCTAATTTTATTTAATTATTTTACTCTCACTTAGTTTTTGTTTTGCAACTGCTTTTTCTATTTGAAGTTATGGGCGGTGGAAATATTGAAATACTGTTTTTTGTAAATTTTGCAATTTTCGTTTAGCAACACCTAAAATATTTTTAAACTGATCACTACTTTACTATGTTTAAAATTTAATTAAGACTCTTTAAATGCTTGTTTAGAAATATTTTATTATTTTTTATTAGTTTTATTAATTTTTTTCCTCATCAACACGCAACAGTTGTGCATTTGTGCAATAATATACATTTTTATATGTATTTGTATAAAAAAGAAAATTATTTAAATAAGGAAAATTTTAATAAAATATATAGTACATAATAATAAATATAGCATAGCTTTCATTAAATAAAAAAGCGTTTAAGTTAAAAGGAAAAACAACTTAAGTAGATGCTTATTCAGCGATAATAAAATTAAATAAATAAAAATTAGATTAAAATCCTTAAAGGCATATTTTATAGAAGTAAGAAATAAATTAACAATTCATTACGTTGATTTCAAAATACTGGATTAAATAAGGAAAGCAATTAATTTCAAATAATAAAAGTAATTTAAATTTTGTTAAAATTTTGTTATAGACACAGACTTAAAATTAATTTTAGTTACATATATGCTTTTTAACACTTAATTGTTGTAAATTACACCTCGCACGTTCGGCCCGTGATCAAGTTGCAGACACTATTTCTTGTAGAATATATATCTTTCTTTTAATGCCACATAATCATAACTTAAAAAATAAAATTTTAAATTTAATTAACATTTATTTTATTATTTATTAAGCCGAGGTCGTTTTTTTATATAAAATTATTACAATTTTATTTTATTATTCAATATTTCGTCAACAATTTAATTTGTTAACATCATTAGGAATAAAACAAAAATTGTAACAATTTTGTATAAAAAAACTACCTTGAGTTTAATAAATAATAAAGGTCAAAAAGTTAATAACACTTATATTAGCATATAAACCAGGAACCGCAACGGTTATAAGTGTTATTTTAAAAATTACATTTTAATCATTCCCCCTTATTCTATTTGTCAACGTCAACTTCACGTCAAGACAATGTGAAAGTTAGAACACTTCTATACTTATTCTCTTCTTCTTTTCTCACAAACTTTTTACTATATTCAATGACATAGAGAGTAGTAAGAGGCTGTCAGAAGTAGTTAATTGTTGCACAGAAGGGGTGTCCTATTTTTGATATTGTCTTGACGTGACGTTGACGTTGACAAATAGAATAAGGGGAATTATTTCCTTGCTTAGTTTTTGCATAGAAAATAAAAGTATGTTCCGAGAACTTTTTGTATTTATTTTTTTTTTATTTTAGCTTATAATTAAAAATTATAAGATAAAAAAAAAACAAGAGCAATAGCAACATAGACCTTCAGCTCAACCTATTTTGTGAGGAATGAACAAAAACCAATATCTAACTTTTATATTCTTGGGAATAAATAATTGTTTTGGGAATAAATAAAAAGCTCAGAAAATAATGGACAATTTTTTTTTTGTAAAATTTAAATAAAAAATTCATGTATTCAAAGGTAGTACTTGTAACAAGGATTACTACACAAGTATTGTTTGTACATGTAATAATATATTTTGTGCATTTATATCTGCAAGCATTGACATTTGAAAAACGTAAATCGAATTTTTCTAAGTTTGATATTTTTTGAGATATGATTTATGTTGCATTAAAGTAGCGATATTGTGTAAAGAAACTTTGTTTGCGGTCAAAATGTTCAAAGACATTTTACGATATAACTTCACCAGTGTTTCAACAACAATTTATAATTACAAAAAAAAAAAGAAAAATTTAAATAAAATAAAATACCTAAAAATCAACGATTAGTTTTAAAACTTAATAAAATTTATTGAGAAAAGAAAACTATAATTTTTAAACTCATACATTTAAGGAAGTACGAAAATTGTAAAACAAATTAGTTTTTAGTTTCCCATTTTTAAACTTTCCACATATCTATTCCATTAAAATATGTATATCGTCTTATTTTGTGTGTGTATGTGTTATTGTTTAAATTTTTATTTATTTTTAAAGCAATTAAATATATTTTGTATTATATTAATAACGGAAACTTAAAAAGTTAATTGAATGTAAACCATAAAGCGTTTAATAAATACGAGTACATATTATCATAAATTAGAAAAGTATTTGAAGAATAACAAAAACATACACCTTGAGAAATAGTGGAAGGTTTTGTAAGTAGATTATTTAAACATGTATTAGAAAAAAGTCCTCACTTATATCATGGCCGAATAAACTGGTCATCCCACTTCTCCTAATGATTTGTTGCAGGGTTGTGTATTGACCGTTAATTTTCTACGATATCAAAAGTTGTTTACATTTTCGGGCTCCGTTATCTACTTTGTTTACCGATGTTTGTTTACGGTGCTGATTTTTGTGTTATTGTAAAAAGCTTTGCTGCACAATCACAAACACGTGTTTTCTGTCTTTGACAAGATGGAACATTTTTACACAAAAAAAAAATGCCTCTTGTTTTTTCTATTGTTGTATTGCACTCCCACAGCACTCGAGGAACGACTTCTACATGTGTATTGAGGCCGACGAATTTTTTGCTCTGCCTTCGTCACTGAAACAGAAGAAGAAGACACCATTTTCATGACTGAACGTGGAATCCAATTCGGAACTTTCGGCTTCATGGTATCGTTTTAACTATTTCATTCAACAGCAATTTCTGCCACAGCACGATAGCTTGCGATATCATGGAAGAGTTCCGATTTTTTTTTTCAGGGACTGTTATAAGTTTTATTTTAAAAATTACATTTTCATCATTATTTACTGAGTTTTATTTTTTGCTTATAAAATTAAAGTTATTTCCTGAGTTTTATTTATTCCTTAGAAAATAAAACCTATTTCTTGATTTCTCTTTATTCTACAGAAAATAAAAGTTGTTTCTTGATTTTTATTTATTTTTGAGAAAGTAAAAGTGAGTTCTTGATTTTAATTTATTCATCAGAAAATGAACTTTATTTCTTGATTGTTCTTATGAATTTAATAGCGTGTATGCATTTATACATCTCTGAACAAGTCTTCTTTGCCAACTCATTCATCATAAAGTTCTTCATTTTCAGGAATAAATAAAAATCAAGAAATAATTTCTATTTGTGACGAATAAATAACAATTAAAAAATAACTTCTATTTTGTGGCAGGGCACACTGATACAGGTAGGAGCGATAGCCCATACGGTTATTTTGTTTTTGGGAGAAGTTCTAGTACAAACGTCAAAATTTCTTTACATATTTACATACATACAAAACTTAAGAGCAAATGTAAAAACAAACATGTATATTTTGTTTTTGTACTTTTTCGTTTTGCTTTGCTCTACACAATTAATTGTGACGTTTGAATTAGAATTCACAAAAACAAAATACATGTAGGTTTTTATTTTTGTAAAACCGCTCCTACCTGTATCAGTGTGCCCTGATTTTGTGGGGAATAAATAAAAAGTAAACAATAACTTTAATTTTCGTAGGAATAAATAAAAATCAAGACAACTTTTATTTTCTGAGAAACAAATAAAACTCAAGACATAACTTTTATTTTCTTAGCAATAAATAAAAATCAAGAATTAAATTTTGTTTTCTGAGGAATTAAAAAAATTCAGAAAATCAACTTTAATTTTGAGTTTTTTTTGTAATAAAACTTAAGCAAAAAAAATATGTTTAGTTTAAATTTGCAAAATAATCGTTATTTGTGATCCCTGGGTTTTTTCACATAATTTTGACTTTTCCAAATTTTTGCTTTGGTCAAGTCAAGTTGTGAGTTTCTGGCAAATTTAATTAACTTGCTTTTTCAACTTTGTCGGATTAACTTCGCTTTCTTGCGAGTTCTTGATGTACATGTGTAATGAAATTCGATTTTAATTAATTTTTCGAAATGATGTATATTTTTAATTCACGTCTATATATTTAGAGTCTTCTATTTCGTTTGTAAAATGATGGGGTTTAGGCGGATTTTAATGCATTTTATTATATTAATGCTTATAAAATTGTAATTCTTGTAAATAAAGTTCACAAAATTTGTTTTGGCAACGCCAAACAGACAAAATAATTGCAATTATCGATTGCAACTTTCGTTTAATTTGTTAGAAAGTGAAGCAAATCACTTCATAAAAAAATTGTGTTTATAATAAATTTTAGTTCTAAAATTTATCTTGGCTGTATATTTTTCTTGTGTTTTATTTATAAATTATTTAGCATAAAGATTTTTATTTTTGTTAATTATTTTATCCGAAAGATTCATAACATTGACACTGCAGTTTTAACTATTCTTAGATACATATATATTTATAAATGCACATCTGCGTATGTATTAATTAATTACAACTAACAATTACAATTATTTTTACTATATACATACATATGTACATACGTACATAAAAACATCAAAATATATTTTTTGTAAATTGTCTTAAAATATAAATACAAGAGAAATTACTATTTATAAAATCTCTTTGCATGCAATACATGAGAAAAGAAGCAACTTCAATTGGAATTGTTAAATTAAATATGAAAAAAATAAATGAAAATTAAAAAAAAAAGATTTAAAACAAAATAAGAATATAAATGTTTTTTGCGTTAAATTTAAAATGTACGAAAAATATAAATAAAAAGTATATGCCCTTAAAAATTAAATTAAATTGTTTTTATTGTAGCAAGGAAAACTATAAAAAAAATAAAATATTTCGTATTCCAATTTAAACAAGTCCGTTTTTGGTTTCTCTACGAAGTGACCAGATTGTTCACCGAACTAAATATCGATTGGACTGGCTGGCAACACTATCTCCCAAAATTAAAGGGGCTAAAATCCGCAGTCGTGATCGAAATTAGATTTGGAGGCAAATTCGTAACCGAAATTGTTCTCGAATGAAATTTAATATCGGCTGGTTTCTATTTACCAGTTCTGTTATCCGATTCTAAGCGAAGTGACCCGTTTTTTAAGTGTTGCGCAGAAAGTGCAAAACAAACTATTTTTTTAAAATCAAACTGATTCTTTTATTAAGAAAACGTAATTTTTTCCAAATCCAAAAACCTGTTTATTTCTAATAAATACGTATTAGAAGGAGTTTCAAGAGTACTGAAGCTTTTAAAAAAGCTTGAGTCGCAAACATTCAAGCAAAAAAAAAAGTTTTTAGGAAAGGGGTACCTCTTTTTGGGGCGTTTATGTTATATTGCTAAAATAAACTAAGTGGGCGTGGCGATGGGCGAAAACTTTCTTCGGCAAAACTATAGCCCTTTCTTTAAGCTAACCCATGGTGCAAATTGTGTTGTAATAGCGTCAACCGTCCCTGAGTTATGCAGATTTAAAAGTAACTCGAACAAGGATTTTTTTAATGCGTAGCGCTCCTCTTTGCCTTTTTCGTAGCTTTATATCTTTTACATAAAACAAGCTATTGGTAGGATCACAGACATTGAGATGGGCCATCCGCTGATAACTTTAGAAAACGTGCCACGCCCACAAGATTTTGAGTTTATGGGGCGTTTATAGTATATCGCTAAAATAAACTAAGTGGGCGTGGCGATGGGCGAAAACTTTCTTCGGCAAAACTATAGTCCTTTTCTCAAGCTAACCCATGGTGCAAATTGTGTTATAACAGCGTCAACCGTTACCGAGATATGCAGATTTAAAAGTAACTCAAACAAGGATTTTTTTTAATGCGTAGCGCTCCTCGTTGCCTATTTCGTAACTTTATAACTTTCGCATAAAACAAAGTACGTGAATAAAAATTGATAGGATTATAGATATTGAGATGGGCTATCTGCTGATACGTTCAGGGAAAGTGCCACGCCCACAAGATTTTGAGTTTTTGGGGCGTTTTTGGTATATTGCTGTAATAAACTACGTGGACGTGGCGATAGGAGAAGAAATTTCATAAAGAAATATAGATTAAAAATTTTGTGGTGATTTTTTATACATTTGAAAACTCTTCTGCTTTCTTGACCTATTTTTAATTATTATTATATTCTGATATTTTTAAGCTTAACGTCTCTTTATTTTAATTTAATTTTTAATTTCAATATTTCGTCACTCCTTTGTGTGACTTCTTTAGGAAATTATTTATTTTATTATTTTTTTTTAAATTTAATTTTTAATATTGAAATTAAAAATTAAACTAAAATAAAGAGACATTAAGCTTAAAAATATTAGAATATAATATAAACATTTGAAAACACTTATTTCATTAAAATTGGAAGCCCCTGTTATTTCATTCCAAAACAACGAATTTTTTTTTTTGGAAATAAAAAATTTTCAATCGTTGAAGTTATATCCAAACATATAAAAATTTGTTTAAATCGAAATTCAAAAAGTTGGAAATTAATTTTTGTTGCTTTAAATTAAAGTTGAAATCTCAATTAACACATGGGCTTTACTTATCAGGAATTGAAGCGGACTAAAAGTATTGAAATAAATAACATATTTCAAGCACACTGATTCATGATATAAATTCTTTTGATATCTCTTCAGAAAATAGCATCGTTTTGGAGAAACAAGAAAATATCGAAATTCAACAAAATTCAGCAGGATTTTTCAAAACCAAAAGGACTTTAAAAAGAGAAAGGTTTTTCGATAGGCCCCACAACACACACACTTTTAACGGCTGCCATGAAGACAAAGTTTGGCAAAAGGACATGAAAGTGGAAACAGAGGAGAAACCCAGAACAAAAAAATATCATCAAAAGGACAAGATAGAAAAAACCTGGGCTGATCATTTAGCCAATAATAACGGCCGAGAAAGAATGCAAGATGAGTTGCAAGTAGCCAAAGAAAAATTTTCTTTACAACATAAGTGTATTTGCATTTCCCCACGTTATGCCAACGATGAAGATTTAAAGCCTAGACCACGAATGCGTAGCGTTGGTTCGCAAGATACAGCCAGGAAAAAGTGTTTAGATCAGGGAGCTTTGGGCGATCGCAGTTCTTGTTTAAACAGTAAATTAGAAACTGGTAACAAGTCCAGAGATATTAAAGAATTATTTAAGGCAGATTCATCCAGAATTACAAAAAAGGATCACGCAGTTAATTGCTACTATAGCAGAATAGAGCAACCACTTTGTCAGAACTGTGCCAACTGCCGGGTAATAAATAATGGCAGTACTTGCCAACACCAAATCGGCTTAGACTGCCACAGTCGTCAATATACCTATTGTTGTGATGAATACTATTATGATTGTGGAAATTGTAGATGTGATGGTAATTGTGCGGGATGTCATAACACTGCACGATCTGCACATCAAAATAGACGTCAAAGGACAGATCTTAATACTGAACATTTTTACTGCCAGCCTATTAACAAAACTTGTGCTAATGAGGCATTTTCCAAAAGGAAAACAAAAACTGTTACCAAAACTAAAGAATTAAATGCGGAGAGTGTGCAACACAAAAAGAGAGAAGGTGAAATGAGAAAAGAGCAAAGAAATAAACGGCGAGTCAGTAAATCAAAAGAAGCAGAAGAAAAGAAAACAATAAAAGAAGAACGATTTTTAGCGCAAGATAAACTGTCAGAAATTTTGAAGTATCTCGATCGTTATATTGATGATCAGGAAATAGAGTTAAAGCTCCGTACTCCAAATAGGAAAGCAAAATTATATCAAGATGCAGTTAACAAAAACCGGCAGGACTCACAACAGGACCCAAATACTCCAGAAGCGGTTATAAAAAGTAATGGCAGTGTGCCTCAGCAACCTGTTTACTCTTTAGAAACTGTGGAAATGCTAAAACAAATGAAGATTTATGAGTACAAACCAAGGAGAGCGAGGGAACAGATTGAGGAAAACAAATTAAAGAGAGAAACAGTGAAAGAGTATAAACAGCAAGAGAAAGAGGAGATTTATCAACGATACTTAGAAATGTATAAAAAGGAAAATGAAGCAAATAGTATGAAAATAAAAGTTTTAAAAAATCCTTCAAAAACTTGGAGAAAGCAGGAAAGTGAAGAACCGATCACATACAGATCAGGCAAGGATCAAAAAGAAGTTTCTAGGGAATATGTTTTAAAACAGGAAAGTATTCAAGTTAACAAAGATAAAACAAACTTTTATTATAATCAAAATAGTGCAGAAGATTTTCAAAATAATAACGAAAGAGATAAAAGCAATTTAGGTTATGTTGAAGAACATATTCACAGCTCTGGAGAATTAAGCTGTAAACCAGATGAGCCCAAAAGGAGCGTAGAAAGTGAGCTAAGCCAACTAGAAGTTGCGATAGCCGATTTAAAACATCACAGACACATGACTAATGGTCTTATGGGTACGCGAAAAAAATCGACTAATTGCACTGATGACTATGAACAAGTAAAAGGGAAAGAAGAGAACACTACAAAACCGGTTATGACATATGATCACAACAAAGTCAGAGACACAACACAAAAGCAACCAGAAAATATATTAACTGAAGATCAATATGTAGATAAAACTTTCCAGCAATCTGGCAAGCCATACAATCCACTTGAATTTCAGAGTAAAAGCAGTGACAACGGCCACGGGTTTCAAGGAAGTATTGGTTCTAAATCTGATATACGAAGAGAGTCTATACAACATGAGAGCGTAAGAGAAAGGAGGTCAAAAGAAATCAATGAACAACATGAGAGTAAAGAAACGAAAGAAAAAACACCGAAGAAAATTTCAGAACAATATGGATGTGAGAGTGAAGAAAAGAACGATGATACAATTAATGATGAACATTTCGAAATCTATAGAGAGAAGGAAAAAGAAAAACGATCATCGCTATTACAATCGGTCGGGAAACAAGCAATTGAAACTTTAAACTTTCCCGACTCATATGGAAAGGTGACAAATGATGAAGCATTACAACAAAAAGAAGACAAAGAAATACAACTTAACAGATCTCTGAATACGAAATTCACCATTAAAGCGGACACAAACCAAGAGGTAATAGCAACACCAGCTGTATTGGTGGACCATAAATTTTATCCTCTTGAAAAGAAAAATGATAATTTCTTAATACAGAAGCCACAAGAATACGATGCAAAAGCATTTGAAGTATTAGAACAAAAATCCCACTCCTCGACATACAATGATTTCAAGCAAGTGATGGATCATAATTTGGGAGTTTTTGTAAGCCGATCAAGTCAAACCGAGGATCACATTAACACTGAATTGAATGTTCCAGTTTCAAAAGAAACCTTTAATAAAGAACTAAATCCTGAAGAAGAAATTTCCGACAGGCACTGCACATTAGCAGAGGCTTTAAAGTATTTGGAGAACTTTTTAAAATTTTCTCCACAGCCCACTAAAGACGATCACTGTTCAAACCCAGTAATTAGCCCCGGCAATGATTTAGTAACAAAATTAAGTTCTAGCAAAACTTCACTCTTCGCACATCAGCTCTTGGCGTCTCCAGAAGACTTAAAAAAGTCCACACATTCTTCAGGAGACCGATCAAATTATACCATCGAGCAAAAAATTACACAGGATACCCAATATAAAGATCCAAAATCCAGTGATCTTCAAATTCAGCAGCTGACGAGAGAGCTAGAAAACGTTTCTACTTTAGCCGAGAACAAAGACATCGAACCACAACTAGAAAGAAAGCAAAACTCATTCCTTTCCACTGCAACTATTAAACCAGAGTTGGAAAGTTCACATGTAATACAGGACACACAATTAGAAAATACTGGCAAAGAATTAGCAACAAATGAATTCGTTGAACCAGAATCTTATGATGATAAAACACCAGCGAATTTACAGCAACGGCAAAGTTCTGAAATCTATCAGAGATATCAGCCGTACAAAGAAAATCCATATAATTTGAAACAATTGGCAGAATACAACAATGGACACGACACACATTGTAAAGGAATTTATAAACAACAAGAACAACAACAGTGTTGCGAGTCTTATACGGCAAGTCAACAACTTTTTAAAGACTTGTCCAGTTCTAGTCGACAAGCAGATGTTGATTCCAATTTAATGCCCTCAAATAGTAGTTTAAAGTCTTGTTGCACTATGGGAACTCCTCAAGAATTCTGTTGTGACTCGCAAACTTATAAAATTGAATCTGAGTTTAGTTTTTATCCAAAAGATGAAATTAATATAAAAGGGCAGTCTCTAATGCAATACGGTCAACTACAGGAAGAAACAGGTAAGTGGATCAAAACAAAATACACTCTTGATCATATGATTCGAACCACTTAATATTCTTATTTTATCTTTCGGCCATTTTTGTCAATTTTTATACCATTCGAAAATACTTTTTCTTAATATTACTTACAAACAGAAAATAAAATTTATTTCTTGATTTTTCTTTATTCCTTAGAAAATAAAAGTTTCTATTTATTCCTCAGAAAATAAAAGTTATTTCTTAATTTTCATTTATTCCTCAGAAAATAAAAGTTATTTATTGATTTTTATTTATTCTTTAGAAACTAAAAGTTATTTCTTGGTTTTTTATTTATTCCTCAGGAAATAAGAGTTAATTTTTTGTTTATTTATTCCTCAGGAAATAAAAGTTATTTCTTCGCTTTTATTTATTCTTTAGAAAATAAAAGTTATTTCTTGATTTTTTATTTATTCCTCAGAAAAGTCAGTTATTTCTTGATTTTCATTTATTCCTCCGAAAATAAAAGTTATTTCTTGATTTTTATTTATTCTTTAGAAAATAAAAGTTATTTCGCGATTTTTATTTATTCCTCAGAAAATACGAATTATTTCTTGAGAGAATCTGACAACCGTGTAAACTGACAATTTTTGTTGGTAGATAAATTTATTGTCAAAGAAATTGTACGGTTTTCTTACAATCGTGTTAAATGACAATTTACCATATGAAAACAATTTGTCATTCTCAGTATATTGTCAGCACATTGTCAAGTCTTACAATGTTGTTAGATCTGACAATCGTCTGTACATAGCTTCAGAAAATAATCGGACACAACATCAGCCATTACACGCATGTCCACGACATAGAGCTATTTTCGTTATATCGATAAAGACTTCATATATTTCTATAAATTTTAAGTTATTTTTTTTAATCAAATGAGAAAGCTCTTAACAAAACCACCCATTATTTATCTTTCCCTGCTTTCGGTGATGGTTTTTTTGTGAAAAAAATACTTATTCAACCCGGAAAATAATTTTTTTTATTTTTGTTAAAAATCCCTATATTGTTTATTTTTAATGGCTGTCAAACACAAACTAAATGAAGCAGCCTGATCCAAATTTGACAGTAGTCTATTAATAGACAGTGGTTGATGGCAGCACTGTTGCTTTTACAGTTACTGCGAGAGAAATACAAAAGGTCAAGAAGTAACATAGAAACCCTTGTATATTTAATATAATAAAAGTTATGATTTTTATAACGAAAAAAATGTAACTGAGCCACTGTGCATTGATTCAACAGCTGTTCTTAGGGTGACTAATAATATTTTGAATTATAAATTTTTGACACCCATGAATGCGAGACATAAAAAATATATTTAATAAAATTTAAAAGCAACAATTAACTTGTTTTAATATATTCTTCCTCTTATATAAATACCTATTTTTATGGTAGATAATTTTTTATAATTTAAAATTTTTTCACAAGGAAAACCATTTTTTTTTTTAAATATGATGCCATTTGTAAATTTACTACACAAATATTTAAACTCTCTGTAAATTTTTTAACGATTTCAGGCGAAAAAATTTATAAAAACACAGAAGGAATTATAGCTAAAGATTCAATTTCGAAACAATCCAATCTTAAGCTCACCGAAAGTCAAAACCAACCGATTTATACACAATATCAACTAGACCCACTAGAGCCGCAGTCAGTGTTGGCACATTATGGCGCTCAGAATAATTCACCTATTTCATGTAGCGTAGAAGCGCCAGCCTTTGAACAGTGTCCCTGCATGTGGGAAACTTATATGGAAATGGTGAGAAATTTCTATAAAGGAAAACAAAAACAATTAATAATTGACTCTTAAAATGTTTCTAAAAGTTTCATAATTTATTTTGCTATTGTTTTTAAAAGGAATGTTTTTTTTGTTCAAATAAAAACTAATTTAAAAAAACTTTATAATTTAAAAGGAATGTTTTTTTTGTTAAAATAAAAACTAATTTAAAAAAACTTTATAATTTAAAAAACTTATGTATAATTTAAAATTGTCTATAACGTATGTGTGGGAAAACGTGGACTTTGCTCTCTCGAACGAGCTTGGCGAAAACGATCATCGGTTAGATTGTGACGCAGCTCTTGATTTTGAACGTGATACTCGTGGGCCAGAATTTGATGTTGTTCACGTTTCTGTTTCTCTTGCTCTAAAGAGTTCTGTTAAGAAAACAAATTTTAAGTTTAATGAATATTTAAAATTCTTATTAAACTCACCAATAAATCCTCATTTTTTCGCCTTAAACGCATCAACTCTTGACTTAATTTACTATCAACTTTGATTTGTTCTTCCAAATCACGTCGAGTTTTGCTTAATAGTTCCTCCAGAGTTTCCGAAGACATCTGTTTTACTTTTTCCGTTTTTTCCATATCCAAACGAAGTTTTTCGTTTTCATTCTCCAGCTTAAAAGAAACATTAACAATTAAAAAAAAAAGAAATCATAAAATACGCTCTAAGAACTTTTGAACTCACCTTTCTTTTGATGTCATTCAATTCAAAAAGTTCAGCATTTAATTTCTCCTTTTCTATATCTAACTTATCGCACAGCTCTTTGCGTGCATTTAAATCGGTCTTTAGCAGATGTTGTTCATCTAGACTTTCTTCTAATTTATGTTGCAAACATGTCGCTTTGGCAGTGAGTGTAGCAATTTTGTCTTCTAATTCCGAAATTGTAGAATTGCGGCAACATAGATCTTTTTTAAGAGTCCCAATTTCGGACTCTAGTTCCCTGACTTGGCGTCTTAAATTTGTTTTTAAATTTATTATATCAGATTAAAAGTTTGAGCAGGTACTTAAAATAAATGCAAGTTTTTACAAACGCTAGTGATTATTTTCTACTTCTAGTAGTTGCTTAATTCTAAGGCAGCAACAACAATTACAACAACTAAAGGCAAGATGAATTAGAAAAGTAGAAAGTAAGAAATATTATGAAGAAAGAAACAAGATAGAATTTAAATAAAATATATTAAAGACAATTTGGTTTATATAGTAAAATGAAAACTTAAAATTAGTAATTAAAATATGTGAGGAAAAATTGCAGAAAAAATTTTTTCAACAAACGCTATTAGACTTTTTTGTGAGGAATAATTTTTTTAGCAACTTTTCTTTTGGCAACACTGTTTTTGGCAGCTCAGCTGTTTTCGTGTAACTGTTAAACATGTTCAGTTTGGTCTACAATTTAACCACGAAACGGCTTAACACGAACAACGCTTGCAGATTATTATCAAAATTCCTGGTCGGTTAAGAAAATGCATCGCGTTCATTTCTGATTGAATGAATACGCGAACAAGCAAAAGTGCTGTATTTGGTGTGAAGAGGAGTCAGAATCATTGCAAGAACTGCCAATGCATCCCGAAAAATGCACTTTTCAAAGACGACGAAGACATGAACGTTACTGTGAAGATTTTATTTCACTTCTGACCAGTCCAATTGGCCGCCAAGATCCTGCGATTTAACGCCTTTACATTATTTTTTGTGTTCTTATGATAAGACTTGCAGCCATCCCTAAATACGGCCGGCAAGCGTGTTTTAGCTGTCAAAAGTTCTCATGTCCCTACATTTTGGAAAATCCGTTTTTGACAGAGCGTTTCCCAATGAAGTTAGTCGCAAAAGAAAACAATTGTAACCAGAGAAAAAAAGCAAAAATTTACAAAAGTGAAAGAAATAATAAAAGAAAAAATTTGTGCACTTCGTATTAGAAAATGGAGGTAAGAAAATATTTCCAATATGATTATATACATACATATGTATGCACGTTTGTAATTTGTACAAAATTTCAATAACAAAATCACAAATGTCGTCCGTCCAGCTTTTAAAATAATCAGGGTTGTTTAATTGGTTTGTTTGATAACCCTGTTTTTACTGTTTTTTGACATAACGTTGCCCCTTTTGTTTAGGTATGGAATGTCAGGGTTAAAGCTCAGCGGAAAAAAACGTTCCGCTCTCCGCCCGTATTTAGGGATGGCTGTTATGTCTGTAGATACAAGCAAAAAAATGTCGGTGTCAACAATTTTTCTATAGAAAAAAAAATGTCGTCGTCAACAATTTTTCTATGAAAAATAAATGTCGGCGTCAACAATTTTTCTATGAAAAATAAATGTCGGCGTCAACAATTTTTGTATGAAAAATAAATGTCGGCGTCAACAATTTTTCTATAGAAAAAAATGTCGGCGTCAACAATTTTTCTATAGAAAAAAATGTCGGCGTCAACAATTTTTCTATAGAAAAAAATGTCGGCGTCAACAATTTTTCTATAGAAAAAAAATGTCGGCGTCAACAATTTTTCTATAGAAAAAAAATGTCGTCGTCAACAATTTTGCTATGAAAAATAAATGTCGGCGTCAACAATTTTTCTATGAAAAATAAATGTCGGCGTCAACAATTTTTGTATGAAAAATAAATGTCGGCGTCAACAATTTTTCTATAGAAAAAAATGTCGGCGTCAACAATTTTTCTATAGAAAAAAATGTCGGCGTCAACAATTTTTCTATAGAAAAAAAATGTTGGCGTCAACAATTTTTCTATAGAAAAAAATGTCGGCGTCAACTATTTTTCTATAGAAAAAATGTCGGAGTCAACAATTTTTCTATAGAAAAAAAATGTCGGCGTCAACAATTTTTCTATAGAAAAAAAATTTTGGCGTCAACAATTTTTCTATAGAAAGAAAATGTCGGCGTCAACAATTTTTCTATAGAAAAAAAATTTTGGCGTCAACAATTTTTCTATAGAAAGAAAATGTCGACGTCAACAATTTTTCTATAGAAAGAAAATGTCGGCGTCAACAATTTTTTTATAGAAAAACATGTCGGCGTTAACAATTTTTTTATAGAAAAATATATGTCTGCGTCAACAATTTTTTTATAGAAAAAAAATGTCGGCGTCAACAATTTTTTTATAGAAAAAATATGTCGGCGTCAACAATTTATTTATAGAAAAAAATGTTGGCGTCAACTATTTTTCTATAGAAAAAAATGTCGGCGTCAACAATTTTTCTATAGAAAAAAAATTTTGGCGTCAACAATTTTTCTATAGAAAGAAAATGTCGGCGTCAACAATTTTTCTATAGAAAAAAATTTTGGCGTCAACAATTTTTCTATAGAAAGAAAATGTCGGCGTCAACAATTTTTCTATAGAAAGAAAATGTCGGCGTCAACAATTTTTTTATAGAAAAACATGTCGGCGTTAACAATTTTTTTATAGAAAAAAAATGTCGGCGTCAACAATTTTTTTATAGAAAAAATATGTCGGCGTCAACAATTTTTTTATAGAAAAAAATGTTGGCGTCAACTATTTTTCTATAGAAAAAAATGTCGGCGTCAACTATTTTTCTATAGAAAAAAATGTCGGCGTCAACAATTTTTCTATAGAAAAAAAATGTCGGCGTCAACTATTTTCCTATAGAAAAAATGTCGGAGTCAACAATTTTTCTATAGAAGAAAAATGAGGGAAAAAAAATTTCGGCATCAATCATTTTTCGATAGAAAAATATGTCGGCGAATCTTGCTGCGTCAGGGATGCTGAGACACTCCGACGCTATTGCCAAGAAGTCAATATATCTACAGAAAGCACTAGATTGGTATGGGGTTTGAAGTGTTGACATCATTGGATCACATTCTGTGGTAAACCGCATTTTATTCAACGGAAAGCGCTATAGGGCCATAATTATGGTTTTAAATTAAATTGTATATGAATTTGGATAATACTTGGTTTCGGCAGATTTTGTTATAACACAGAGCACTAAACAACCGATTTGTTGCACAATAATTTTTAAAAACCTCTACCCGGATTAGACCCAACCGTTAAAACATTTTCCCAAGCTCTACTCAATTATCGTTTTTTAAAATAAAAATAAACTCACTTATATTCAGCAGCTTCAGTTTCCAAACTTTGATTATTACCCTCCAGCATGACAGCATCATGCGACAAACTTCTATAATGATCCAGCATTTCCTCACGTTCTTTTTCCTTGCAAAAAAAAATAAATAAAAATAATAATAAAACATCAGATGAGCTGATTTACATTTGCCAGTGTGTAAATCTTTATAAATCCTACTTTGTGCATTAATAAATCCTCAGCTTTTTTCACTTCCTCCACATATTTTTTAAGCTGTTGTTTCAAGCGCTCGATTTCCTTTTCAGAATCTTTAAGTTGCTTTTTTAAAATCACTATTTCTGCTTGACTTTCGGCCAAGTCATTGGTCAGGCGTCTTAAAATAAAGTTAAGTAAAATTTATGAAATTGTCATGTTCACGTATTATTATGAATGCATTAATAACAAGTTTACACTTATTTCCTACAAACTTAACTGGAGACATAAAAATAGTGTATGTATGCAAATTAGAAAAAAAATACTTGGAAAAAACAAAACACTTACACATTTTCTTTTATGGCCTGATCTCGACTTGTTTTTAAGGCGGTTATTTGTTGTTTCAAACTTTTGCTTTCCGTTGAGGTCTCGTGTAGTTCAGAATCACGTTCACGTGTTTGGCTTTTAAGTTTACTGAAAATAATGGTAAAAAGTATTCTATTAAATAAAAAAATAATTGCTTAACACACAGCCAGCGTACACTGAAGCTTAGAAAAAACAAAAGATTTAAGACACAAACCTGTTTTTCTTTAATTACTTTTTCTATTTCTGGTGTCATTACAAAATCATATATTCGATTAATTAATAATTAATTGCCCAACATTTTTTCCTTTTCATTCTACTGACACAATGACATGTTTTTTCTTTTTGCTGCAAGTCTGTGTTACATTAACAAAGAAAAAATGCTTTACAATCAATGTTTTGGGATTAATTTCACTTTTTAAGCCCAATTTTCTTTAAAAAAAACTCTGTCTAACTTTATTGTATTGTTAAACATTTATTTATTATTGTATTTATAGCATTAAGTTTATGAATGTCTGTTGATAGCAGACCACACCCACGACTCTTGTTATGACCATTTGAACACTTTGATAGCCTTTTTAACCCACCATGTGTTTGATTTTTTATCTCCCAGATAGACTTATTACAACATCAAATGGAAATGGAAAATATTTTCAAAAAATATCAGTCGCAAGCAACAAATATTTTGAAATAAAAAATTTACTTAATAAAAAAATTTCTTCTCAATAATTTCGGTACAAAATAAATTGTAAACCACAAAAGACGGCAGACAGTTATCATGCAAGTCGCACTTTCAATTAAATTTAAAAAAAATATGTGCCACCTTTAAAGTATTGAAAATTTTTTCTCAATAATTACACAGTGTAACAACTGTTAAATTCTTCTGGTTTCTTGACCTCTTTTTAATTACATTTTTAAGCTTACGGTCTCTTTATTTAAATTTAATTTTTAATTTCAATATTTCGTCACTCCTTTGTGTGACTTCTTCAGGAAATTAATTATTTATTATTTTAAGCTTAAAAATATCAGAATATAATAACAGTGTAACAACTTTTTTCCGACCATTTTGATATGCGTCCGAATAATAAAACTTTATATTATAAAAAAAAACAGCACAAAAAATTAAACTATTAACAGAACATGAATTAAATTGTTTTTGGTTGGTTTGGGGAATTTCTTGCTAACCAAAAGTGAGGTTAACGTAAACGGTGTTCAGACATGCATTTTTAATTGAGTCAATATTCACTTAATTGCTAAGAAAAAACTTCCTACATTTGGCAACCCTGTACATGTGCTCTCAATATAACTGTCTTCTCTTTGTAGGTCGCCGCAAAATTCTATCCAAATATTCAAAACTTTTATATTTTGCATCTCCTTGATAAAGCAGCCAATTTTAATGTAAATAATTAAAGTTCAAGCACCTCGTATGTGCAAATGAATTAAAAATACTCACTCATGGACATGTAACTGCTACGAATATAAAAGTTGTGTGTGTGTTTTTTTTAATGACAGCCGAAAATATTTAACTCTCAAAATTAATAGTAGATGTTCTAATTTTAAAACAAGAGTTTTTAAAGAGCTTAATTAATATTGACTCTGAGTTAAATATAATTTTTTCACTTATTTTCTTAAGTTTGTTATTATTTTTTGTGCAAAGTAACCAGATATTGTGTGTCAAAATTGCAATTTCTATCAAATTACAATTTATTTGCAATATGTATGAATGTGTGTATGTATTTGGCTTTACGAGTAGCAAAAAGTATTATTGATTTGTAAAGTTGCGGTTAATATTTTCCCAGATTTCTATATTATACGAAAAAATATATATATTTTTGGTACAAAAATCTTTAGCACGGAAAACGGTTTATTTTGGAAATAATTTAGCAACAAGTAAATCGTTCAATTTGGGACCTGTAACGCCTATTGTGCACAAATTCCTAGAGCAAAGAAAAGAAAATATCAAAAATTTAAATTTTATAGTGAAATATTATTTTAACTAGAAAACACACAAGTACAATTGTGCGACCATTTTCGGCTTATTTTATCTACAATAGTAAAATCTAACGCGCTCAAAAATATACAAATTGTTTAGTACAGTCGACTCCGCTTTATTGGAAATAACCAAAACACAATTTTTTCCAGTTATCCGATTTCTTCTCTAAAACGAAGTTCGGATTACTGAAATTTGTTAGAGTTAAGCGTACTGCTTAAAAGCATGGTGTGGCGCAAAAAAAAAATCGTAGCTAATACAATCACTAACGTACAATTAGAAATCTTTACTTAGCTTAAGTGCAAGTATGAAAAGTGCATAGTAGGCATTTTGATGGAAGAATGCACAGTGAGGCAATTTTGAAGAAGTTTATTAGTTAAATGCTACGGACGTGTAACATATCACTGCAAAGGTAATTACATACGTTTACGGTTTAAAAACTTGTTCAATTGAATTGTATATTTCGACTCCGCTTTACCGGAAATAACCAAAACCCAATTTTTTTTCAGTCTTCCCCTCTTTTCTCAAAACGTAGTTCGGATTACTGAAATTTGTTACAGTTAAGCGTACTGCTTGAAATCAGTAAAACAATACTTTTTATATCAAATGTCTAGCCATTTGCATCGACAATATAATAAAAAAATACGTAAGAGCGAAAAGGACAAATACATTTTACCATTTAATTTTTTAACGGACAAAACATACACAATTTTGTCAGCCTTAAGTTATGCAGTCGATTCGATGTCATTGTTTATTTTTTCACTAAAGCGAAGTAAGTTTCATACAAAACGTAGTTTTTGGTTTTCAGTAATACGATATTTTCTGTAAAGCGATGTTTCGCTAAAGTGAAGTGAATAAGACTAGCTGCGTTTAAAATCAGTGCGGGGATTTGTATTGCTTTCAGTAATCCGATTTTTTCCAGTAAAGCGTGTTGCGCTAAAGCGGATTCGACTGTATTTACGAAAGTTGCAGGCCGCACAACGTTCTCTACACCCGAAGTTATCAACTAGCATCCATTATATGTATGTAGCTCCGCTCCTGGTGCAGCTGAATTGTTAAAAAGACATGACTCTAAAAGTCTGGCTCCTTTTCTGCAAACAGCTCAAACAAATTTATAAAAATTCATTCAGTCTTATAAAAGTTCTATACTTATTATCCCATTTTTTTTTAATTCAGACCACTGTGCCAGAGCCTTTTATTACTTCAATTAAGAATAAAATAAAGTTTCATCAAAATTGGCCACGCCCACTACCCAGCGCCCATAGAAATTAAAATTTATTTTTGTCCCAAAGCTTTTGAAATCTGGCACAGAGCCTTTTATTACCTCAATTAAGAATAAAATAAAGTTTCATCAAAATTGGCCACGCCCACTACCCAGCGCCCATAGAAATTAAAATTTATTTTTGGCCCAAAGTTTTTGAAATTGGGCACAGAGCCTTTTATTATCTGAATTGAGAATGAAATAAAGTTTTATCAAAATTGGCCACGCCCACTACCCAGCGCCCATAGAAACTAAAATTTATTTTTGGCCCAAAGTTTTTGAAATTTGGCACAGAGCCTTTATTACCTCAATTAACGCCCATCACTCACCGCCCATATAACCCATATTATATTTTTTCCCACAACTTTTTGTTTATTTACCAAAACTAATTACTTTTTATAATTTTTTTAAATTAAAAATTTCATGAATTTGGAGAAAAATTTTATGATTTTATAAAAGATTATTAATTATTTAAACTTTTTTGAGTGTTTTAAAGTAAAATAAAAATGGCACAAAAATTCAGAAAATAGAACAGGAATAACATAATTAAACAGGAAGACAGGGATTTAAGGGTTTTGTTACCATCGGTAAAATTCTCGTATACTAATATAAATTTGAGGTTAGGAAGTAAATTGGCTTAAAAATACACTTCTTTTTTTTATCAATTGAGTGTTATTGATAAAAATGTAAAGTAGAAACATGGATATTAGCAATGGAATATGATGTCGAGGAATTGGCAGACGTCCGCTCTTTTCACCACGTACGTTTTGAAATACATTTTGGAACCAAACTTCGCTTATCTCGTCCATGCGAAGGCGAATTTCATCTTTCAGAGCGTCAGTTGTTTGGAATTTCTTCACGTAAGGCCGGTCCTTCAAATGGACCCAGAGAAAATAATCCACTGGCGTTAAATCACAAGAACGAGGGGGGTGGGGGCAATTGATATCGCCAAATCGAGAAATTACGCGACCGGAAAATTTCTCATACAATAATTGCATTTTTTGGACGGCTGTGTGGCTTGTGGCACCGTCTTGTTGAAACCAAAGGTAAGTGATGTCAACCTTAGCCAATTGTGGCCACAAATGTGACAATTTTCTTTGTTTGCATAATCGCCTACTTGAAAATGGACCTCATCACTAAAGATGATTTTATTTAAAAATTTTTTGGTTTTTCTTCACTTTTTCAGACAGCCTTTTCACAAACGTTCTACGTTCTACCGGTTCTATGGTTAAAATTTCCCAACTTTTTACTAAATAAATGTTAAAGAATGGCAACTCCATTCTTGATATTTCATCACATGACAGCCAATTTACTTCCTAACCTCAAATTTGCCCACAATATAAAGGGTGTTTTTTATAGAGTGATACAACTTTGAGTTGACATCACTGCTTTATTTGACCACCTATTTAACAGTTGATAGTTGCTTTTTGTTTAGTTTGCTTTGACATTTCATTATGGATCGACTTACACCAGAGCAACGCGTGCAAATTGTTAAAATTTTTAATCAAAATAATTGTTTTATTCGTCAAACTCATAGTGCACTTCTTCCATTTTATGGCGTACACAATCGTCCTTCAGAGCGGCGCGGCTAATTCGAAGAACAATAGATCATTTTCGGACCACATTTACTGTTACTGTGATAATGTGGACTGGAGAAGCTGTTGCCGCTGTACAGGAAAACATTGAAGATGATCCTAATCCATTAATTCGTCACCGTTCTCAGCAACCGGGGGAGGTTGTGTCCTTCCACTTTATGTTAGATTTTTTTAGTTGTTGAATATTGGTGTTCCAGACTGCGCCTTCTACGCGCCGGCCATGGCGGCCACATGCCCGAAATCATATTTAAACATTAATGTCATAAAAGTTTCTATCCAATAAAGACCGTTTCATTGATATCAAAAATATATTACTATGTTTTATTATGATTTAAACTTGTATCACTCTATAAAAAACACACGATATATGACTGCATTAGGTCTCAGACGTTTCTATAAAATTTTTTTAATTTAAATTTTTCGTATAATTGTTATTTACGGCACCTGCTTCTGTACGTTACATTATTTACATACTACCAAATTACCCAACCTCGTCCACATGAAGAACAATAACCCTCGTAGTAGTCACTTAAATGTCTGTCTGAAATTATGTAGAATTGTTTTTTTGTTCCTTTTCAAAATTTCTCAAGTAGAGAATTGAAAATTTATATTAATCTGTCGTTAACCTTTCTTAATAGTTGGCAAATAAATACCCAAGCCACTCTTACTTCTTCTTAGTGTTTGTTTACCTCTTCTTCTTCTTTTTAACACCACCTCAAGTCAAGTTTGTCTGTCTGCGCCGTACGAAAAACATGCTTAAGACGATTGTCTTTGATTGAAAGGAAAATGAACAGAGACACATAATAAAATTGAAAAGAAGAACAAACCGACTGCGGTTTTAGTTCTTTACAATTTCATTGACGGATATTGTAAAAAGTAATTACGTGATTTGCATACAACCAGCTTTATTATACTTGTAGCGAAAAATTCATTTGGTTTTCAAGTATTTTATTTTAATTTGTTCTCTTCTTTTTGCTATGATTCATGGCTGCATTTCAAAAGTTTAAACAAATGGACTGACTGACTGACTGACTGAGTTGAAGAACACTAGAACGAACAACAACTTTTAGCAAACCAAGTCTATTAATACTCGTACTTATTATTTATATTTTATTTTTAATGTTTATTCGACTGACATTTTCAGCAATTATCGATAGCAAAAGGTGTGCCTTTAACGAAACTTAAACAAGTTAATTCGAACATGCAAGTATTATTTATGAGTATCAACATGTTTCTTTTATTTTTTAGGTTTTACTTTTAAGTCATAAAAGGTTATTGAGGTCTTTGGTTGTTTTCAAAATGTCAAAATCTGTTAGAGAAACTTTAATTGATAATATTATAATAAATAATTCAGCATAGATTTTGAAAAAGAAAAGTTAATCACCCCTATCATGAATAATTTTTTCCCTTTTCCCTAAAATTGCAATCATGAAAAAATTCCCCGTGAATGATTTCACACTAATATTAAATTCCCCTGATCGTGAATGATATTTCTCCCGCGAGTTTTTTCACTTTTCCCTTTAATTTATTCACTTAGTTTTTGGTGGGGAATAGAGTAGAAACAGTAGGCATTTTCTATTATAATTCGAATATTAGAGTTTGCAAATTTTATTTTTGTGGCAAGACCCGTTAATAAGACACAAACTTATATTTTTTGCAACACATCAATTCCCTAGGGTCTTTGTAAAACTTGTTGCTCCAATTCTAAAGATTAAGAATATTTTTAATTTGTTTTGTCTGGTTTTCAAAGTGTATCCAAATTATTTGGCTATTAAATATTTAGCCATACTTTTTTTAAATTATTACATGAACATAAATTTTTCAACACAAATCCTTTGATTTTTCATGTTGTTTTCGGCTTCTTCTCATTTTCTTCATTCAGTGAGAACTGATAGCGGGAATAATTTCTCAGGGGAGATTCACGATATCATTTTTCCCTTCGAGTGGAATAAAAATTTCATGTGAACAAAAATTCCCCTTGTTATTCACGATAGGGGTGATTATTCACGATAGGGGTGATTATCCTGGTCAATTAAGAAAGTGCATCCTGCTCATTTCTGATTGAATGGATACGTGAACAAGCAAAAGTGCTGTATTTGGTGTGAAGACCGGCCAGAATCATTGCAAAAATTGCCAAGGCATCCCGAAAATGCACTGTTTGGTGTGAATTATGGGCCGGTGGCATAATTTTTCAAAGACGACGAAAGCAGGAAAGCGACTGTGAATGACGAGTGATACCGTGTGATGATTAAAAAATTTCTTTTGATCAAAATGGAAGAGTTGGACTTTGCTGGCATGTGGTTTCAACAAGACGGTGCCACATGCCACACAGTACGCCAAAAATCCAATTGATAGGCGAGTTCAGTTAATAGTTTATTTCACGTTTGGGGCCGGTCAAGATATTGCGATTTAACGCCTTTAGACTATTTCTTGTACGCTTATCTTAAGGTTCATGTGCGTAGGGACAAGCCAGTAAATGGTTGACGCACTGGAAGCCAATATTAAAGAATATATTCCTGAGATACCGGCCGATATGTTGGAGAGAGTGTGCAAAAATTTGACATCGTATGAAACATTTTAGTCATAGCCGCAGTCAGCATTTTTAAACATTTGAGGTATTCAAACTGCAGTTATAAACCCATATGTCATAAAATATTAGCGCAAAAACCCCTCATAATTTAGTGTGCTATTTCGAAATTCGGTCAGCTGATAAGAAGAAACACATTTATAATTATTTCCAATTAAAGAAAAAATAAAATAAAATATTTCTAAAATCTTCTAAATATTATAAATTTTGTCAAATGGATGGATAATTTAAATTTCAGTTTACTTTTTTATTTTTAACTAATTCTAGTTTTAAATATGTTTTGTTATTCGTTTTATAAAATAAAATATATATTTAAGTATCACTGTTGCCAGGTACTTTTTTTCTCGACAATTTTTCTCAAGAATCAATAATAGATCACTTACGCACTATTTTTAATAGCCTCTTGTTTTTTTCTAGGCATTAAGGAATATTCAGAGGTTGTCAGCAGGAGTCAGTTGTTGTACGCAATGTATACGTAAGTGTCCTATTTTTGATATTGTCTTGACTTGAAATAAGAATACATTAAGTTTAATAGTTTCATTCTCCAAAAAGTACCATTAAGGTGAAAAAAGTACTTTTTTCGTTTAAGGCTCAGTTCCATTTCAAAATCTGCATGTTCCATCACTGCTATAGATACGCAACTAATCCTCTAACGATAAATTTATACCCTTTAAATTTCCCCGTAGGAATTTCTACCTCCTAAATATAGAGGGAAACTCCATAAACTGGCAACTCCATTAAGTATTGAAACCTTAAATAGAAATTATAAGTTACGTGGTCCCTTCTCGTTCGCAATGGCCTAGTTGTAAATTTATTTTTTAAAATAATTCGCCATATTTCCTAAGTTTGTGAAATCACAGGAAATATTTACGATGGCAAATCAGAAATCATGGAAGTTGCTTCACGGGAATCGCTGTTCGCGGTAGGGTTGATGAAATGCTTTAGGCCTTGACAATGAAAATATACAATAAAACCTCACAATAATAAATTTAAAGTTTTTTTTTTGTAAATTTGGGAAAAAAGATCAGCACAATTAAAATTCATAAATAAGTGTTAAAAAACAGTTCCCAAATATATAAATTAAACTAAAAATTAATATATGTACAAATATTTTTCTATAAATCAGGCCACTTTGCTTCAAAGCATATTGCTGGAAGAAAAAATTCTATGCGATTTGATTTCGATAAAATTCTTCTTTAAATTGTTGCTTTTAAAAACATTCCACCAACAAAAATATTTCTCTCATTTTGCATGGCGTTTGTGTCTTGAGTTTTTCGTTTTTTTTTTGTTTTTGTTTTGTTTTTTTTTTTTGTTCGTTTTTTAAGTGTTTGTATAACACTCATGTTTCTTAAGTTTTCGACATTTAAAATTTCTTATTTGTCAAGATGGAAAATAAACAAAATCCTTTGGATAAAAAACTACAACAAGAACAAACAAACACCCACAAGTGCTGAGCAAAATTATAAAACATTTTTATTTTTTTAAAGAAAATTTGAAACAAACGGGTTGATTCCTCAAATATAAGAGGCAGAAAGACAACCGGCATTTAGAAATAAAAGTGCTGAGTGTGATTTTTGTTTTTGTTTTTATTTTTCTTGTCTTCTACTACAATTTTATTTAATTGTACCTGGCTGCAGTTGACAGCAGGTAAAAGACAAACAGATACAATATGAACGCGAAGGCAGCCGGTTGGTTTGATCGTAATAAAAAATCATATTAAAAACGGCAATTAATGAATATAAAATATTAAACAAAAAATCGTTGACATATATTTTGTGCGTTTAAAAATACAAATTTATTTATAAAAAAATATATAAATAACATACAACAACAAAATGTAAGATGCATTCCCTTGATGTTTTAATTATAACACAAGATAAAAAGAGTTTAATAAAATATTTCCTCTTAAATTAACAAAACTTTAACTGAAACAAAACCAAATTAAAAAAGCTTACAAATAATTAATTTAAAAAAAAATTCACAATGAAAAGAAAGAAATAAAATGTTTGTTATTTATATGCAGAAATGAAGCAGAAATCATGGAAATGTTACAATTTTTCAAAAATATATGCATGTGCGTTCAAAAGCAATAAAATCAAAAAGAGTTTCAAAAACAATTTGTTGTGATGTGTTAATTATACAGCAATTAACATTTTTATTTAAAACTTGCTAAATGTTTTATTGTTAATTGTGCTTCTAATTAAGCAATGAGAGGCTGTTTGAAGTTTTAAAACTAATTCCGTTAAAACAGTAGCTCTATAAAATAAAATAAAATAAAAGTATGTAGAAATGAAAATATTGCATGAAAATGGGAAATTGTAATCAAGTCAAGAGATTTTTAAATATTTGGATTTATATGACATTTTCGAAAGAATTTAATAAATTAGTTTTTTTTACAACCGATTTTGCAGTAAAATTATAGCCATAGTGCTAAGAATAATTTTGAAATCAATTAAACTGCTAGCAAATTTTAATAAAAATAATTTAAATTTTTTCATTTAAATACTTCTTCCAAGTTTATATTTTTTATATCCTCCCAAAAGATATTGGAGGCTATATTCACTTTGTCATTCCATGTGTAACGCAGAGAGCCCATTCCATCTGAGAGCCCATAAAGTATATATATTCTTGATCAGTGATGAAATGTAAGACGATCTAGGCATGTCCGTACGTGCGTCCGTCTGTGGAAATCACGATTCAGTACAAACGAAAAGAGCCAGACAATTAAAATTTGGTATAAATATATTTTGAAGGATAGCACAGATCAGGTTCGTAAATGGGCTGAATCCGGCCAGAGGGAAAAAATTTCCCCTTAGAAGAACTAAACCAAACTCTAAAAAACATGAAATGAATACCCTAATATGTGTGTACAGTCGAATCCGCTTTAGCGCAACACGCTTTACTGAAAAAATCGGATTACTGAAAGCGATACAAATCCCCGCACTGATTTGAAATGCAGCTAGTCTTATTCACTTACCTTTAGCGAAGAACATCGCTTTAATGAAAATATCGTATTACTGAAAACCAAAAGCAAGCCCACAACTACTTTGAAAAAACAAACAATGACAAATGTATTTATTAGAATTCCATTGCATAACTTAAGGCTGAAAAAATTGTGCATGTTTTCTCTGTTAAAACATTAAAATGCATTTGTCCTTTTCGCTCTTACGTACTTTATTGTATTTTTCTATTATATTGTCAATGCAAGTGGCTAGACATTTTCGAGGAATTCGTGAAAAATTTCAACAACAAAAATAATATTTCTATGAATAATTTTTTTTTTAAATAAAATTTTTACGTTACTAATTTTTTACTAATTTTAATCAGTATGCTTAACTGTAACAAATTGCAGTAATCCGAACTACGTTTTAGAGAAAAAATCGGATAACTGAAAAAATTGGGTTTTGGTAATTTCCACTAAAGCGGAGTCGACTGTATATATTTTTTGTGGTACACGAAGTTTGACAGGATCGCTGGTTATGCAAACGGTCTTTTAAAAATATTTCTATCTTGTATAGGGTCCGCAATGTAACGTTTTTTTTTAACGAGTCACTGTTTGGTGCGGATTTTGTTCCAGAGGCATAATTGATACAGTCAATGGCGATCGTTATCGGGCCATGCAGCCGTTTGAATGAAATTATTTTCCATTATTAACCGGAAGGATTGTACTTTCAAATAAAAAAAGAAATTTGAGAAAATATTCAGTAGTTTTTGTTATAGTATTTTCAAAAAAAAAAGTAATTTGGCGGACCCTATATATAAGTTTTCATGCAGTTAACAAAACACCCTATATAAATGTATTAAATTTAAGAACAAGACAATAAACAACTTGTGTTCTAAGATTAACTTACCACAGAACAAATAAAGATTTTTCATTAAAAAACAACCAGATTGAATAGATAAGCAAAAATCATTAACTATTTCATTTTTGAAAATAAAAACTTATCGGCAGTTATGGAGAGAGAGAGAGAGAGAGAGAGAAAAAGAACGGATCTAATTTTATATAATTTCACTCATACCGTTATTGTTGCTACAAAATAGGTTTTGTGCGGCTGGCTGATCACTGGTGTAGTTCGCTTTTATACAAGTTTTAACCATCCACCAAAACGTTGTTGCCAATAAGTATTTAAAACGGGTAAGAATTAAAAAAATTATTAGCAAAAAAAACTTCATAAGTAAAGTGTGATAATAATGATGTGGATGCGATCGATAGTGACCACATGAAAGAATTTGTTTCTTTATTTTATTTTGTATTCAAACGAAACACTTTAAAAGTCAAGGCCATTAACGCCGCAATTTCTTTCCATTTTTTTTTTTTAAATTCAAAATATGTGCTATAAAACAAATATATATCAGTTAAGAAAAACATTTAAAGATAAAACGAAAAGAAGAAGTTCCATAAAAACTGTTAAACAAACAATATAATAATAAAATAAAAAAAACAAAAAATAAACATAAGAAAAAGGAAGTAGACAAAATATCAAAAAACACTTGTTAAAATTTTAGCTCAAGTTCTGCCTTCAATATTTGTACGATTATTTAAATATATGTAAAGGGTGTTTCATTAAGCGCTCTCCGTTAGGAAATTTAAATAAAACATCGGGAGATACTAGCAAAAGTTTTTATTTGTTTGAAAAAAAAAGTAAATGGCAAACCCATTATTAACAAGTTAACAATTTCTCTGTTTGTTGCATTGTCGAGTTTAATTAAAATAAACAATGTCTGTGTTTATTTGAAAACTACAAACTCTTAATGCAAAATAGTTTTAAAAGTTTTTGATTAAATATTATTAACTTTTTTTCATTTATTGTATTGTTCAGACAATCAATCAGATTATTACGACTGCGTGAAGTCCGCCTGCAATTAAAATTACATTTAGAGCAGAGTTTTAATTCAAGCGCATGATTAATGAATTTTTTATTTTTATGTTATTTAAGTAAAATAAATTTGCTACAGTAAAAAAAAAGGTGTGAACTTAAATCGCATTACGGGCATAAGATTTGGTAACGCAACTATTTTAAAAATCAAGAATGATGGTGCCGTTGGCTGAAGTAGTTAATACGAGACTATGAAGCGGAGGGTCCTGAGTTCAACACCGCGTTCAGTCATGAATGTTGTGTCGAATTCTTCTGATCAGCATTACTGCATGGTTGTGTGAGTTGTTGCCAGCCTGTTTCAGTGATGAAGGCATATCACTGGGCACTGAACATAACTGGCAGCGACTGACACTATCATGTACTAAAGAGAAGAGTAACAGCACTCTCTCTCTCCCGTCGGCTCTGTAGCAACACATTCACCCCTATCGTGAACACCAAAGGGAATTTTTGTTCACATGAAATTTTTATTCCACTCGAAGGGAAAAATGGTATCGTGAATCTCCCGTAAGAAATTATTCCCGCTATGAGTTCTCAGTGAATGCAAAAAAGAGAAGAAGCCGAAAACAACATGAAAAATCAAAGAATTTGTGTTGAAAAATGTATGTTCATGCAATAATTTAAAAAAAATTAAAAGTAGTATGCCTAAATATTTAATAGTGAAATAATTTGGATACATTTTGAAAACCAAACAAAACAAATTAAAAATATTCTTACAGCAGTATTGACAAAAAATAAAGTAGACTTGATCAACACTTTAAAATAAATGTTCCATGAAATTTTTACTTTAAAGCACACTTGAAGTACACATTAATTTTTGTGAATACAGCAGTTATTCTTTAGAATTGGAGCAACAAGTTTTACAAAGACGCAGGCAATTGATTTGTTGCAAAAAATATAAGTTTTTGTCTTATTAATAGATCTTGCCCCTAAAATAAAATTTTTAAACTCTAATATTGGAATTATAATAGAAAATACTTACATACATTTTCTACTCTATTCCCCACCAAAAATTTAAAATCAAAGAATTTGTGTTGAAAAATTTATGTTTATGCAATAATTTAAAAAAATTTAAAATAAGTATCGCTAAATATTTAATAATCAAATAATTTGGATACATTTTGAAAACCAGACAAAACAAATAAAAAATATTCTTAATCTTTAGAATTGGAGCAACAAGTTTTACAAAGACGCAGGGAATTTATTTGTTGCAAAAAATATAAATTTGGGTCTTGCCACAGAAATAAAATTTGCAAACTCTAATATTCGAATTATAATAGAAAATGCTTACAGTTTCTACTCTATTCCCCACCAAAAACTAAGTGAATAAATTAAAGGGAAAAGTGAAAAAACTCGCGGGAGAAATATCATTCACGATCAGGGGAATTTAATTTTAGCGTGAAATCATTCACTGGGAATTTTTTCATGATTGCAATTTCAGGGAAAAGGGAAAAATTTCGAGGGAAAAATTATTTATGATAGGGGTGATTAGCTGGCGAAGTAAAAGGTTCAAATTGCTCCAAAAAACTCTCTATCTTCTCATCTTTCCTCATCTGTCCCCCCAATACTATCCCCTACTTTCTAGTTCGGCCACAATGTACAGCATATACATATGTATAGGGGTCATTCTCTGAGTGCTGGTCCGAGTAAACAAAACCGTGTCGAGTTTATAATGCTAATGGTGAGTCTCACCTTTACGTCAAGTTTTATGCCAAACTTAATTTGGCATTTCTTTCTTAAAGTGTTTGCAAATTCAGTGAGAAACAGGTACGAAAAATGGCTTTCAAATCAAAATCCATTTCGTGCACTTCGTGATATTTTTCGGTCAGCACGCTCTCACCTCAGTGGCTTATTTAACAGGCTGAATTGACACATTTGGGGAAATGAGAATCCAAGACTGACCGTTTGATGCGGTTTATGCTCTGGTGACATCATCGGCCTGTACTTATACGAAAATGAGGTCGGCTAAGCAATTATTTATTAAGTAAATTTAAAATGTTTAACTTGGTGGGACAGAGTTCCTTTAAGACATCTCTGTACCCAATTTTAAATCTCTAGTTTGACAGAGTCATTCCGGGAAGGGCCGTGGGGGAGACGTTTCACCTCTGCAAGATCTGAGAACATATCAGCTTCTTATAGGCTTAAAGAATACAAATTGTTCAATATTTACACTATTTTTGCACATAATATCGTACGTCAAAGCCCACTAAAGGCAGCGGGTTCAAAAATAGACTGTATCATGTTTTCTCCAGACGAATGTATGGTCATTGCTAGACCGTCTTAGCCTTCATCACTGAAGAATATATACATCTATATGTGACAGCGCATAGAGAAAGGGACCTAAGGATAAAAAAATCAATTTTCATTTTTTTTTTTTTTTGATGTGGACAACATCTGAGCATCGAATGAGAACGATCCCATGCCCCAAAAGTGTTTCCTCCCAGAGATATTCGCGTTTTATCATGATGACGTACACCAAAGATACACGTATTTAAATCTTTAATATGGCCCTTCTGAACAAAACCGGTTTTTACCCTTAGGTCCCTTTCTAATTTGCGCGTCACATATTATGTATATAAAAGAAAGTCCTGTTAGTTACACTATTTATAACTCAAGAACGACTTTACCGATTTGGTTGCAAATTTAGCTTAGAGTCAGGAGACGAACATAGGATACCAAAATGGCGGTTACCCCTAAGATGTGGGCCATTCCTTTTTATCCACCACCATGATAAGGGTATCAAATGAAAGCGATTTTTGAAAAGGAAATATAAAACCTAATAAAATTATTTGAAAAACAATATGGGGACGCTTCAAAATAGCGGAGCACTACTTTTTTCCTTCCATCCACGTGATATGGGTATAAAATGAAAGGGATTTTTGAGAACGAAACATAAAATATAATAAAACCTCTTACAAACAAATGGGCGGATCATTCCCATGACATGCGTACCAAATTGAAGGAGTTTTGGAAGTGGGAACGCAAAATATTATGAAATATCTACAAACACTTTATGAGACACGCCCCAAAATGGTCATACGACAACTTTTTATACACCACACGATATGGGTATCAAATTAAAAGGAAGGAAACTGAGACTAAAGTTTAGTAACTACAAAAAAAATCTAACAGAGAGATTTATTCTGACTTTATCGACCTGAAAAAACTAAACAACTAGACTTTGTATTTTTTTCGTTTCCCATTTTGTGTGACGATATATAACTTTCTATATATACACTTGAGCATTCGAATCTTAAGTATTGCTTTTATAGTAAATTTTTATTTCAAATATTTTTATAATTAAGATATATGCCTTTTTCTTTAAAGCAAAAAATATTATTTAACAGCAATATAATATAAAAAGGTGTAAACGCAATTAAACCAATTTCAACCGAAATAACTCGCCAAACAGTGAGGGACGGGCCTGCTAGTATATACTATATATATATATATATATATATATATATATATATATATATATATATATATATGTATATATATGTATACTCGTATATATATATATATATATGTATATATATGTATACTCGTATATATATATATATATATATATATATATATATGTATATATATGTATACTCGTATATATATATATATATATATATATATATATATATATATATACATATATATATATATATATATATATACATATATATATATATATATATATATATATATATATATATATATATACATATATATATATATATATATACATATATGTATATATATATATATATATATATATACATATATATATATATATATATATATATATATATATATGTATATATATATATATATATATATATATATGTATATACATATATGTATATATACATATGTATATATACATATATATATATATTTTTTTTATAGGGTCATTTAGGGGGCAAAGAGGGAGGAGGGGTATGGCAGAGGAGTACCAGGTTACGTCTCAGGTTCGTCATTAAAGCTTAAAAATTTAACTTTTAAGGGATGTATACAAGATTAATACAATTTGTTACATTTTTGCAGTATTTTGCATATAATAAGGCCCACTAAAGGGGGCGGGTTCCAAAAATTAAGTTTTTGGATTTTATGGCGCCAGGTTTAATGCGTTGGACGTTCTTTGACATAAAAATGTATCATTTGATTAACAAAATTACAAAAAAATTTAAAAATTATGTTGTTTTTTTGAGGTTGGTTTAGTTTTTCTTAGGGAACTTTTTTTGCCTCTGGACCGATTCAGCCCATTTACGAACTTGACCCGAGCTATCCTTCTAGATATATTTATACCAAATTTCAAGAGTCTGGCTCTTTTCGTTTGTACTGAATCGTGATTTCCACAGACGGACGGATGGACGGACATGCTCAGATCGTCTTAGATTTCATCACTGATCAAGAATATATATACTTTATGGGGTCTCAGATGGATATTTCGCGGCGTTACAAACGGAATGACAAAGTGAATATACCCTCAATATTTTTTTTGTCGGGTATAAAAAAAATAGAAATAAAAAACAGTTTTGCTTGTCAAAGAACATGCAAAAACAAAAGAATCTGACGTTATGGCAACACTGGCTGTACGCATGTGTATTTAAAGAAGGGTATGCAAGATTCTTCTGAACCGAATAAAGTAATTTCACCAGTTTTTTTTTCTTATTTTCATTCACACACCTCTACATCTTATACATTTGAGTTTTTGTAACCATAAATTCAAAATATAAAACTTGTTTGCTATAATTAAATCTTGTTTAGGGCAACAAAAGAAAAATAAAAAAAATTCGCATAGTGTTTTTTTCGTGACATTTTAAAGGGCTAAACATTTTTTTCAATAACATCTTATGTTCACAGACATTCAAGGCCATTTTAAATTTAATCAACCATTTTTTTTTTTGTTTCTTCTTTTTTGTCCAGTTAACACTGACCCACATACAATTTGCTTTATGTGACATCAAAAACACACGAAATGATAAATTTTCTGGGACATGATCGAGTTTGGCTCTATCTCATGATTAGAGGTCAAAGAATCAATTAAAGTAAATGACGCACATCGTCTAAATGATCTAAATATTTTATTTCTTGTGTAATGGAAATTATATAAATTTTCAATTCATACATTTTTATAATATAGAGTGATACAACTTTGAGTTGGCATCACTGCTTTATTTGACCACCCATTTAACAGCTGATAGTTGCTTTTTGTTTAGTTTGCTTTGACAATTCCAGGGCGTACTAAACCAGGTGGCATCGTTAGGAATGTAAACAATTTTTTGCTCCTATTGAATTTTTGTTTGTTGTGAGTTTAAACTGTCAAAGTACGGCGTAATTATATTTATGTTCAGAGCTGATATATGAATAAAAACTGTTTATTGAAAAACGAATATTATATTATAATAATAATAATAACGATAAAAGGTGTTTTATGTTTGATACAGTCGTTTTTTCTGTTATTTTCAAATTTATTTTTAAAAGTGTTTTCAATATATTTGGAACAAATTCAGTTGCAATTATATTGCATTTCATAGTGGAATTATATATTTTTTCTTTAATTGTTCAAAATTAATGATAAAATTTTGTAAAAATATGCCTTTTTGTGAGCTATGCAAAAAAAATATGTTCCTGGTAAAGGCGACTCATTTTTTCGTGTGCCTAAGTGCTACATAGCAATGGAAAAGTGGAGTAGCTTGTGCCAAAAGCAATTCACAAAGCGTTCGCTTATACGCAGTGATCACTTTTTGAAGAATCAGATCATATCATATATAGACCCATTTCCGATTTCAGGTCACAAGAAAATATTGTGTTTTGATTAAATATTTTTTTTTTTTACTTTTTCTTCACTTTTGTATGTTGCCATGATGCAAGATATTTTATTTCTTAAATTTTAAATGCTTCTTTTTCTTACGCTTTTGACATTTATATCTTAACTCATTGTTTTGACAATCTCAACTTTATTACACAAACAAAAACACCTATGTTGTTGTATTGTTGTACTTGTAGCCCTTACGCTGCCACCTGGTTTTATTACGCCATGGACAATTCATTATGGATCGACTTACACCAAAGCAACGCGTGCAAATTGTGGAAATTTTTAATCAAAATAATGGTTCTGTTCGTCAAACTTATCGTGCACTTCGTCTATTTTATGACGTACATAATCGTCCTTCAGAGCGGCTACTTCGAAGAACAATAGATCGTTTTCGGACCACATTTACTGTTACGGGAAATTAGTCAAGATGATCCTAATCAATCAATTCGTCGCCGTTCTCAGTAACTGGGGTTGTGTCCTTGAATTTTATGGAAGATTTTTTTAGTTGTTGAAAATTGGTGTTCCAGATTGCGCCTTCTACGGCCACATGGCCGAAATCATATTTAAACATTAATGTCATAAAATAAAGACCATTTCATTGATATCAAAAATATATTCCTATGTTTTATTATGATTTAAACTTGTATCACTCTATAAAAAACACCCGATATAAACAATAACGCTGAGCACAGTGGGGGAGGTGAAAAGATGTCAATTTGGAAAATAATTTAATTAAAATTTTACAAATATTATTATTATTGTTTTATTTTTAGTATTTTAAAATATTTCATATTTAAGCATGAATGTAAATTTTATTATTCGAACCTGTTAATTTTAATATTAAGATGGGAATTTTTTATTCAGAGTCAAGTTCAAATCTGTAATCTGCAAATTATTTTTTTATGTGGTTTTTATACCCTCCAAAAAAGAATATGGAGGGTATATTCACTTTGTCATTCCGTTTGTAACGCAGCGAAATATCCATCTGAGACCCCATAAAGTATATATATTTTTGATCAGTGATGAAATCTGAGATGAACTGAGCATGTCCGTCCATCCGTCCGTCTGTGGAAATCACGGTTCAGTCCAAATGAAAAGAGCCAGACTATTGAAATTTGGTATAAATATATCTTGAAGGATATCACAGGTTAAGTTCGGAAATGGGCAAAATCGGGCAAGAGGGAAAAAAATTCCCCTAAGAAGAACTAAACCAACCTCTAAAAACAACATAATTTTTAAAGTTTTTTTGTAATATTGTTAAGCAAATTATATATTTTTATGTCAACGAAGGTCCACCACGTTAAAATTGGAGCCATAAAATAAAATAATTTTTGGACTCCGCCTTCTTTAGTGGGCGTTATTATACGCAAAAATAGTGTAAAAATTTAACAAATTGTTTTACTTAAGCCTACTATCCTTAATAATAAAATTTTTAAGCTTTAATGACAAAACTGAGACCTGCTACTAGTCTGCCCTACCCCCTCCTCCCCTTTTGTCCCCTAAATGACCCTATCAAAAAAAAGTTTTTTTTAAATTTTGTATTTCATTATCCCAAACATTTATTTTTAGAGTTTTATGACAAAGGTGAAATGTCTACCCCACAGCCCTTGCCAGACCGACCCCGCTAAAATATAGTTTTAATACCCCCCAAAGAGAATTGGACCCCATAAAGTGTATATATTCTTGATCTGTGATGACGTCTAAGATGATCTAGCAATGCCCATACGTTCGTCTGTGGAAAACATGATATAGTCTATTTATGGACCTAGCCCCCTTTAGTGGGCGTTGACGTACGATATTATATACAAAAATAGTGTAAATATTTAACAATTTGTATTCCTTAAGCCTATAAGAAGCTGAGATGTTCTCAGATCTTGCAGAGGTGAAACGTCTCCCCCACGACCCTTCCCGGAATGACTCTGTCAAAATAGAGATTTAAAATTGGGTACAGAGATGTCTTAAAGGAACTCTGTCCCACCAAGTTAAACATTTTAAATCTACTTAGTAAATATTTGGAGGGTATTTAAGATTCGACCCGGTCGAATATAACGTTTTTACTTGTTTGGATTAACTTTTAATATTTAAGAAACACAATTATATTGTTTTGTTTATATATCTGATTAATTAATGTTCTAGATTCTTTTATTGAACTCGAAAAACTACATTAATCACGTTTAATAACGTGGGAATCGGTTGATTCATTCAAAAGCTAAAGCATTTTAAAAACTCAAATTATAGTGTTTTTTAGAGGTGGAAATTAGTGGGGGCCTTTAGGATCAACCGTCTCTAGGGTTCGAATTCGAAATTTTTTTTTGGTACCGAAAATTAACCAAATAAGTTTTTAGTATTTTACACTTCAGAAAGAATAAAATTGCTATTAAAAATAAAAATAAAAGTTCTATTCCAGGTTTGGGCAATCGAAAAATTTTTTTTTTCGATTGCCAAATAAATTTTTCAAAACGGTATCTCAGAGATCCTACTTGAGTGCTTGTGGGTTGCAGGCAGCCTCGTATACCAACCAAATTAGTTACTAATTTTTTTTCAGGAAGAATAAAATTTATTAAATAATATAATATTGAAAAAATTCTATTCCAGGGTTGGGCAATCGAAATTTTTTTTTTTTTTGGTACACGAAAGTAACTAATTTTTTTTCTTGCCTATTTTATGCTTTACAAAAAATAAAATTGGTATGTATTAAAAATAAAAAATTCGATTCCAGGGTTGGACAACAGATTTTTTTTTTGTACACAAAAGTGAATTGAACCTATTTTATACCTCACGAAACATTTAATAAAATTGAATAAAAGTGAGCAAATAGGTTACTAATTTTATACCTCAGAAAGAATTCAATTCATGTTGAAAATTAAAAAAAGAAGATTCCAGGGTTAGGCAATTGAAGCTTTTTTGGTACATAAAGTTACTAAATTCGGATTTTTTGTTAATTAAAACAATTTTATGGCTCAGCAGGAATAAAACACAAATATATTTCATTGGTAATCAAACCAATTTTCTATATTAAAAATAATTTTCTATATAAAATAAATTAGTATTGAAAACCAGAATGAGCGAAAAGATGTTTCCAGTGTTTGGAATGAATGCGTGTATATACTCCAGACGTACTACGTCAACGAAGAATATATAAGATTCGGCACAGCTGAATATGGAAGTTTTGCACATATTTATTATCGAGTTTCGATAGGGCCGAAGCAATAACCGTGAGATATTTTATTTAACCAGATTTTGCTGCAGATGCGGTTGATTGAAATAGTTAACGCTTTCGGTTGTGAGTTAAATCTTGTACTCAGCCAAGTCATGAATATGAGTTCGAATTTTTGTTATCTGCATTAATGATTGATTAAGTTCATTCTTGTCGGCTTGTTTAAGTGATAAAAGCTTGGGTCGGTGTGGTCACTGAACGATTGACACAATCATCTAAAAAAAGCACCCTGATTCTGTGCTATTTTGGTGTATTAAAATAATAAATAAAATTAAATTAAATAAAATATTTAGTGCAAATTAGTTCTTTATTTGCATGAGTAGGTGCTATTCCCTGAGAGTCATTGCTAAATAGTTCCTGTTACGACTTTTTTTATTTTCTATGACCGGAAAAAGTACCAAATTTCAGGGAAAACCAGTCAAAAATTGCCCGATTATTATATCATTATATGTACATTAAATGTTGAGAAGCGTAAAATATTTGAATGAAAATAGATATTGACATCCAAAAATGTTTGCTTTCAACTTTTACAGCAGTTTGAATTGTGTTCATGCCTACTCTTACTTTCATCTAGTGAATAAAATTAATAAACCAGTAGCGACAATTATATCATTTATTGAATAGGCAAGACAACATATTTGGCATTATTAACACACTGAGACAGTAATTGTGGCCTGAAGTGAAAGAAATCAAAAGATGTAATAAACAAACAAGAAACATGTCAATAGACCAACAACTTTATCTCAAGACTATCACTACACTATGCAACAACATTAATTTTTTTTATGGGCACCAGAAATTTTTTATTAACCACTCGTAGGTTCCCCTTCAAGCAAAAAAATAAAAATCTAATAATTAAAATTGCATTTTTTTAAGCACTCATTTCAATGATGAGATGCTTTATTTACTTTAAACACGTCTGTGATATTGTCTTGACGTGACGTTGACAAATAGTTACAGAATAAGGGCAAATAGCTTCAAAATTAAGGGGATGCAAATAGTAGCTTTGGGACTTGACGTTTTAAAAATTGAAGTTTTAGAAGAAGAGTTAAATAAAACAGAAATAATTTCGGAAGTGTCTGCAGATTAGCAAGAAGTGCAGAAAATCTTTTCTAAAAATCACTAATCAGTGTTGCCATTGCTCCAAAAAACATGGACAAGGTAAAATCTGCCAACTAAATAAAATATGGCGTTATTTAATAAAACATCTCTGTATAGAATTTTTTCCTTTACGGTATTTCGAATTACGCTACTGCTTACAAATGATTTTCTTAAAAGTAAAATTTTTTTGAAATACATCTTATTTTTCTTATTTTTTTGGACACTTTTCATGTTTCGAAAAAATTTGTCAGCCCTATTTCCTTCTAGCCATACATTCTTAAAATACAGAACAAAAACAGAAACTGAAGAATTCGGAAATACAAGTTTTTGTAGAATATTCGGTGCTGAATTTTTTTCTTGACGATTCAGATGATGACCTGATTGCGCATGACTGTGCATGCAAAGTTAACCACCATTCCATCTCTAAAGCACATGTGTGACAACGCATATTTAACAGCATGTCTTTGTAATCTATGTATGTGAGTGTGTAAACATTCGATATGGCTGCAAACGTAACAACATCTTTGGGGTTTGAGGTTTTCTATTTAAGCCATTTCAAAATCTGCAATCATTTTTTGGTGGCATGAATCAACACAATCTCAGCTGCTTAAACACAATAATTGATGCTATTGCTAACTGCCTGGGTTGTACTTGCATCCACACATACATACATACACACACATATATGCATGTCACATTTACATTTTCCAGCTGGTTTCATAGCTGTATTTGGACTTTCGTGCGGTATTGCCGGTGGAAAGCTTGAGCTATCACAAAATACATTAATCTATTTAATTTATTTATGATTTACCATTAAACGCTGATTTGTTGTTGTTTTTGTTTCCATATTGGTGGCACTTGTTGCATTAACAACTTCTTACGTAAGAAACATATAAAATTTGTTTAAAAAAAAAATTTCTTCCGCTTAAACTATTTTCAATATGAATTTCCAGCTCTATTTGGAAAAGTTGTAGGAAATTTTTGTAACAATTCTTTTCTTATGCAACGAAATTGTGGCAATTTAATGCAGCCATGTCAAGGTCAATTAAACTGGAAATAAGCGTATTAGTTTATTTTTCTTTAACTCAATTTAATCATGAGCTGAAGTATAACATTATTTCGTGATTACAAAGAAAAGTTCAACAAAACAAGGTCTCTTGCTTTGCTTTGCTTTAATGTAAAGGCTGATTTTTTTAAAAGCTTTCGGATTTGATATAAAAAAAGATATCAAATATATGGCCCATGTGAAGATAAATTCCAAGTACATTTGTAATGCAGTTTAATTTCAAAGCCGAGGTATCCTCAATCTATCCAGGCACGTTACAGGTCTGCTTCCTTTGCAATATGTCCACCACTGTAGTCCAATTCGTGTACTTAGGTTTCGTACTCTAAGCGAGGCGACGTGAATATTCTTCGGATATCGGTTGACTAACTAAGGTGATATAATACGAACGGTATAAATTCTTCTGATATCGTTCGGCTAAAAACGGTAACAATAACACTCAACAAATTGAAAAATATCTATGTAATTTGGTCCCCTCAATAATTTGAAATTATTTGAATGGCATTTTGGTCGCCGACTCGCTATAATTTGAATTTTTTGGCTCTATGCTCTATAATTTGAATCATTTTAATTGCTGTGTTTTATGCTAAATATAAAATAAATAAAACAACCATTTATTTTAGTTTTTTGCGATGTGCTACAAAAATGACATCTTGCCCGCCAACGTTCTATAATTTGAAGTTCGGTTATTCTACACTCTTTAATTTGAACTCCTAATGTGATTTTGTTGCTGTTTTTGAAAGAAATTTAAATCGTGTGCATTAGTTTCTGTGCCACGATTTTTGTATACACCACTACATCGACAGTTGCTAACATAAAAAATTAAATTTCTTTGCTTTGCTTTTGCGGAATTTAGTGCGTGCAAATGGTTTTGCTTTTTTTATGAAAACTCTTGTTAATTTGAATTTTTTCTGTCTCTCTTACGATATTTTGAAGTCTCGTTAAAATGAAAACTCTGGTCCCTTCAGTTTCAAATTATCAAGAGTCGACTGTATTAATATTTTAGTATAGCTATGCCGATAAGCTTTGATTTTTCGTACACAAAAATTGACAAATTCTAGACAGGATAAGTCAGGATCCTGGGAATATGTGGGCGACTAGAAATTTTTTTATTTTGTAGCTCTTATGGTCCTCTATCACGTCCAACGGTCATAGCCCTTAACAGTTGGATTTTTAAGCCTTAACATGGCTCCATAAAAAATAGTCTAATGACGTTAAATCGCGCGATATGGGCGGCCAATTGACCGTCGTCAAAAGTGAAATAAATAGTTCAATGAACTCACCTCTCAACTGGGCCATTATTTAGCGTGGTCTGTGGTATTTGGCAGCGTGTTTTTCAAACCACATGTCAGCCAACTACAGTTTTTCCACTTTGGGCAAAAATAAATAAATAAATAAATCATCGCACAGTAGCGCTCTTTGAAAAATGATGCCATCGGCCCAATATCCGCTCCAAACAGTGAATTTTTCTTCACACAAAATGCGGTAATTTTACTTGTTGCACGATGAATTTTCTTAATCGACCAAGAATTTTGATAATAAAATTTAATAAACCGCCAGCGTTTTTCTTTTGTAAGTCGATTTGTGGTTAAATTATAGACCAAACTGAACATGTTTAACATTAAAAGGTTACATGAAAACAACTGAGCTGCCAAAAACAGCTGAGCTGCCAAAAGCAGCTGAGCTGCCAAAAACAGCTGAGCTGCCAAATACAGCTGAGTTGCCAAAGACATCTGAGTTGCCAAAAACATTGCTGCCAATAAGAAAGTTACCAAAAAATCACCCTTTATTAATTATTGAACATTAAAATATTTACGTGACCTTTAGATTAGATATTATTTTTGACAATTAAAGATTTATTTTACTAGACGGACTGTGTCAATTGTATTGATGCGTGTACTAAGATTTATTGTACTATTTTTTAATAAATATGTATTAAATCCCCGACATCGCACAGTGGATGATTTTGAGAAAAAAAATGCAAATAATTCTGCAGTTTCTAATAAACTGTCACACAGCATTTAAGGAGGTCTTGTTTCGTTCATTACAATAGCTGTGTTCCAGATGCAGCCCGAAACTGCCCGAACTCGCCCAAAGTTACCCAAATGCGTTCCAGATAACAAATTTTGGTGCAATTTTGAGAAAAAATTAGAGAGTAATTTTTTCATTTCCTGTACAAACTCGCCCGAACTATTTGTTTGGATAAGTTTGGGCAGGAATTATATTATCAGCTGTTTTCTGTTTACATTTGAAAATAAAAAAGTAAAAAGAAAATTTACAAATAAAGGAAAGAAGTTGTGAATTGAAAATTGGTTAAAAGTAAAATGGAATACTTTTCAAAAAAACTTGAAGTTGCTAGTACATATGCGCATATTTGCCCCTTTGTTTAGTATACCAAAATGCTTTTTCAGATTAGTGAACAACTAATGGACACATCAAGTGAGTCTGATGAAGACGACATGTTACATTTACAATGATGCTTATCTTTCATCTCATGATATTGAGCCTTATTCAGTGTATAAAACCACTAAAATAAAAATTAATTTAAAAAGTAAGCACCACTAGTTTTTCAAAAGATATGATTATGGTTTTTTGCGTTCCAGCAAATTTGGGTAGATTTTGCACTTTGAGAGAGTAATTTTCTTTTTACTCTCATTAGCCCAAACTTGCCCGAAATTATTTGGAACAGACCTAATATAAAAAATAAAATTATTTGTATTTGTATTTGTATGTTGAAATACTTTACAAAGTAAATTTGCAAAGTATTTGGTGCACAGATGCCGACGGAGTGACTTAGACTATATGCCGGCGATGTTATTAACCCGTATTTTCTTCCGTTACTGTGACTGACTGTAAACGACCTATGCCTTCACATAGGAAGTAGCAACGTAGTTAACCACGGAATATTCCTCAGAAGAACTGTAAAACTATACAGTTATCTGAGGTGTCGAAATTAAGTAGTGCGAGTGAGACGCAAAACTCTCGAAAGAGAGTAAACAATCAGTGGTCTGGCTGCACTTAAAAAATAATTGCCAACGAGGCTTGATGTTAACTGACTCAGAGCTGCTTTGCGACTGAAAATAAAATTAGAATTAAATTGATTTGCGAAAGAAAAAAATTAAACATTCTTCATACATGAAATTATTTCATTTAATTATTATTACGTAATATTTAAAAAATAAACTGTGAGATAATTTTATTAGTCATTTCAATAGTTTAAGGAGGTCTTATAAAGTAATCATTTAGAAGAAAATAATTTTGTTAAAATGTTTAGGATTTAAGCGACTCTTTTTTAGTTTTAATAAAACTTGACTTGTATAAAATTCTTTCATTTATCGTAGATGTTGGAGAGATCGAAAGCAACCTATAATACATAATATCTAATTACTCAATTCTTTTTCTGAATTTCTCTAAACATTTAAAATTTTCCATTACGCCATTACAGTTCTAGAGGCAAATTACGGCATTCGATATGGATCGAAATTTGTATATAAATTGTATTACTATTGTATTACTTGTGTTACTACAGAGGGTTTCTTCTGTTGCCAGGTCATCATCTGACCCGATCGTGCTAAAGCTCAGCACCGAACATTCTGCAAAAAATTTATTTCCGAATTCATTGGCTTGTGTTTTTGTACTGCATTTTAAATATGAAATTAACCGTTTTAATTTTAAACTAACCGATCTGTTAATCGCGAAGTATTTAACCGGTTAGCCGAATAAATATCCTAGCCTTATGTCAAATTTAGGCCACTTGGCGGCTGACGGCCTTAACTACAACTTGTAAATATCATAAAAAGCAGCTCACAATAAAATTTCTGTTTTTATCTTTACAGTTAGTTGCTCCACTCCAAAACACACAGACAGTCATGAAACGGCGGAAACTTTTAATATACTGGTCGGCTTTACAGGCTGGCATAAGTTTATTTACCTTCTTGACTCTGCTGCTGGTGCAACAAGGCGACAGTGGCATTATACCGCCACCCTGGAGTGATCCTGAGAAAAATCCCTGTGTCACAATGCCAGGCGGCTGGCAATTATTGTATTGGCCACCGTTAAAAAAATGTTTCAAAATATTTAGCCTAGGTTATCCATGTCCCGAGACTATGGAGTTGGCACCGACAGCCTCAATTGGGGCAAGTAAAAAGCGTACTATGGAGAATGCTGCCATCGCACAGTGTAGATGTCCGCCGGGCACAGTGTTAAGTGCTAAATACAACAAATGCTACAAGATATTTGAAAGAGGCCCCTGTAATAAGGGCCAGTACTTTAGTCCCATAGCCGAGTCACAGTTGGGCAATAAAAGGTACGCAAAATAATCACTCTTATCGTGGTTGGCATTTTTCGCCTTCAAATTTGAGAATTTGTAATAGATTAAAGAAAGCTTTACCTTTTTGTCTTTAAGCTATTACAAATTGGCGAATTTAAAGGCCAAAAACGCCAACCACGATAAGTTTGAGTGTGTGGACAAATTTGACGTTAGGAAATAAATTGGCTGTCAAATGATGAAATGACAAGAATTGAGCTGTCAGACTTTGAGAAAGTTGCAAAATTTTAACCAGGAAAAGCCGCCCGAAAATTGTTTGCGTCGAACGTTTGTGAATTCGCAAAATCATTTTTAGTGATGAGGCCCATTTTCAATTAGGCGATTATGTAAACAAAGAAAATTGTTACATATGGGGCTCAGAAACTCCACAAACAGTCCTCCAAAATGTTATTACTTCCAAAGAAAGGGACCATATAGCGCGGTTTGTGGTCAGGCTGCATCATCGGCCCGTATTTTTTGAAAATGATTAACGAAACGCAGTCACCGTGAATTTCTTGCGCTACCAAACCATGACAACCGATTTTTTTGTGGCCACAATTGGCTAATGTTGACATCAGTGACCTTTGGGCGTCATATGCCACACAGCCGTCCAAACAATTCAGTTATTGCATGAGAAATTTCTCGGTCGCGATTGAACTATGTCAATTGGCCGCCTCGTTCTTGTGATTTAGTGCCGCTGGATTGTTTTCTCTAGGGCCATTTGAAATACCGGGTTTACGTGAACAAACCACAAACAACTGACGCTCTCGCAGATGATATTCGGCGCCGCATTGACGTGATAAGCGAATCTTTGTTGCAAAATGTGGTTTAAAATTTTGTGGAAAGAGCGTACGTCTGCCGACATGCTAGAGGTGGACATTTGTCCAACATCATATTCCATTATTAATTCCCACATTTCAGCTTCACATTGAATTCAATAAAACTGAATTTGTCGAAAAAAAAATTGTGTGTTTCAGCCAATTTACTTCCTAACCTCAAATTTGTCCACCCTTTATTTATGCGTGTAGTTGGAAAGTTAAAATTTCTATGGTGTTCACTTTTAGAACCACAAATCGCTGGGGTGTTTGCAAAACGCCAAGAACCTGTCCCGACAATATGTTATTTTGGCCCAAAGATGGTAAATGTTATACGAAATTAACCAAAGGCCCATGTACCAAAGGAAAACTATTAGTATTAAACGATGAAAATTTGTCCGAATGTCAGGTAATTATTTGTTAAATGACATGGAACAAGAAAATTTAAAACAATTATGCGTAATGGATTTCAAGTGTGAAAATACTGGAGAATTGGAACGTTATTTTTATGATATAGAAGAAACCTGCCATGAACACTTTACCAAGGGACCGTGCTCAACGCCTGGCCATTTATTTTTGCCCGGAGGATACTGTGATTGTCATCCCTTCCTGCCGCATTATCATGAAGATCAGCACATGTGTTATGAAATAAGTATACATATAAAAATCAGTCTTATGTAATGAAATAAGAAAATATTTAATTGACTTGTTTCAGATACTATAGGCCCTTGTCCTACAGGCCATGTTTACACCTTGCCCGAAAATATCAGCTCTAGTTCTGGTCTAATGTTTACACGGGCTAAATGCCAATGCAAAGACGGATATGTATTGTGGTCAGATGGCATTTGTTATCGTCCTTACACACGAGGTCCTTGCGCAGCAGATGAATTCTTAATAAATTCTACCAGCTGCATACGGAACTTTTGCGGCAAAAATCGTTTATATTTTCCCGATCAAAATGAATGCTATCGCATAGGTAGCCAGGGACCCTGCGATCTGTATCAGGTGGTGGTATTTGATTTTACCGCCCGTCCCTCAGTGGATGGCATTTCCTATAACGGCATATGTGGCTGTGCCGGAGTTATTATGAATTTGGATCAACAGTGTTCAGCGTCCGAAGACTCTACAAGAAATACTTGTGAATCCACGCCTGGCATGGTGGAGCTAGAGGGTAATTGTTACAAATTGTATACCAGGGGACCATGTGGACCAGGTCAATGGTTAGAGCCTATTAAATCCCTGACCATAGATGCTTCTAGATCTATACAAACAAAAGCGAAATGTGTATGCCGTCCCGGTTATAAGCCAGCTGAAAAGGACGATAATATGACGACAACGACCGGCGTTCGCCATTGCAATGCGCCCACAGTGGACTTAGCCAGGTATTTGACGGCACATTCTCTAAGTCAACGACAAAATTCCAAATATTCTTTCAACTTTGCTATGACTAATTTTCCTTTTTAAAAACGTTTCTAACTTATGGAATTTGTGTTTTTGTAAAAATGCATGTCAAACCTCAAAACTTTTGTATAGTAGTATTTTTAATGTTACGATCTTGCATGTACCTAAATTACAAACGAATGTCATATATTATATACTTTTTCCAAAATCTATAATTTTTTTAACTCTGAATGGTTTCTGTAACTTATGAGAAGTTTTCACATCGAAAAAAAATTAGTAATTATGCTTGTCATGCTATTTTTGCAGGGTGACTCATAGAATATTTTGATTGTTATATGAATCACCACCAAACAGGTCAGACTAAATCCTACTAAGTTCTCTCAATCTAAAAAAGCATGTTACTTTCTGTCTGTAATCGTTACTTTCCACCTTTTTCATTACATACTTACATACATAAATAAATATTATTTAAAAATTATATTTTATTTTAATTTTTAGATGGTTTTTAGAAATATTCGGTTAAAACTCAGTATCAACGCAAATAAAATTCGATTGAAATCTTCATATTAGGAAACAATTTAATTTCTAGTTTAGTATTTAAGTTTTAAATTTAAATCTAAGAAATTGTTATAAAATCCATCATTTTATTTAAATAAAACAAAAGCTACTCTAAATTTAAGTTTGTGCCATTAATGTAGAGAAAGAATATATATAAAAATATTTTAATAATTAAAATGCTTGTATTTTAATTTCAAAAATAAAGATATGATAAACCGGTAGGTATATAAACAAAAACTAAAGCAAATTTATAAAAACCAAACACTAATTTTTGGAGTTTTAAGTCAGTCTACCAAAAGCTAGCGCCCATGGTATAATAAAACAAGGTACTGCCACTGTGTGCTACTAAATTTAAAATAATTTTCTGACAATTTTAAGGATTCTGACATTCCCACAAAAATTAAGTTACCATATTATTTTAAGTTACCCGTTTTTTTTCTTTTGATTTGAGTTGTTCAAATTTTTAATTGCATCGATGTCATAATTAACAATAATTAAAATCCGTTTGCCAATTAATTTATTATAAAAATCTTGTCGTGAATCTTGAATAAACATATTTTTGTTAAATTGTCTTATTGATCAATGTAATGGTTTCAATGTTTTTGGTTCAATGCAAAGCAACACAATGGCTTCTTATTTCTTGTGGAAATTCATAGAAACTGGGATTTTTCGTAGTTTTCAATATTCTTTACATTTTATATAGCTTTTATTAAATTATTTTAACAAAATAATAACAAAATGTTTATGTTCAAAACCTCAAAATGAAATTTTTCTCTGTCAATATGCAAAAACGATTCACAATAAGATTTTGAGCGGGAGATTCTATCTATGTTGTACGTTCAGTATGTTTAAATTGAAAATGAGGTAATACAATGAAATATGTTAAAAGAGAGATAAAATAATAGTTACTAAATACCATGGTATAATATATTATAATGGTGGTTTGTCCGTGATCTCATGAAAATGTTGCTTGGTACTAAAAAGGCCATTTTTTTGGAAATTGCTGAACTGGACAGCTTGAAATTTAAATAAGTTAGAGATCAATGAATGAAGTTTAGTCTATACAATTAATTAAATCTCATTTAAAATACACACATATATATATATATATATATATATATATATATATATATATATATATATATATATATATTTACATATATATATATATATATATATATATATATATACATATATATATATATATATATATATATATATATTTACATATATATCTATATATATATATATATATATATATATATATATATATTTACATACATATATATATATATATATATATATATATATATATATATATATATATTTACATATATATATATATATATATATATATATATATATATATATATATATATATATATATATATTTATATATATATATATATATATATATATATATATATACATATATATGTATTACAGATTTTATTTAAAAATTTCCAAATAAAGAAAATTATTTTTTATAATGTGGCAACGTCATATTCAATATGATATAGAAAAATAAACTTCAAAAATCCTTATTAAAATTTAATAAAAGCAAGTGGCACTACCTTGTATTTATATACCTTGCTAGCGCCTACATTTATTTTGAGTTTTCAAAATACAGTGAACTCGCGAAAACATGAACTAATTTTTACCAAGGGTGTTCACGTTTTCAAATTTGTTCATGTTTTCGATTGTAAAAATTGTATAATAAAAAAGCACAGTTTACCTTCAAATAATAACTTCAAGCAAACAATTTAACATCAGATATTAAAATTGGATGGAAAATTAAAAATTTATTCACTTAGCAAAGATAAAATAAAATGTTTACACTTTTTCACTTCTAGAAAACTGAATAAAGATTCCTAAAAGTAACCATAAGAAACAACTAAACTAATTTTATACCAAGAAATCGCTTGTCTTCCTTTGGTATATATTTTGTTTTACAATTTTTATTGCAGCCATAAACCTCGCTTTAGTCAACCTTTTTATTTTTATGTATGTATGTATGTAAATTTAAACTTACAGGTTGTCATGGCACAACTAAATCAGTATAATCAGGCCTGCATACGTATGCATATACAACGTACATAAGGATGTACCTATGTATATGCATGTGTTTGTTGAAAACAATCAACATAAAATGAGATAAATGTTCTGGGATTCCCAAAATTAAACGTAAATTCAAAAATAAATCGAAAAAGGCGAAGAAAACTTTGTTCAAGTTTTAGAGCTTTCAGACTTTGTTCACGTTTTAGAGTAGTCAATGTAAAAATAAAAATGTTCACGTTTCCGAGTCGTTCATGTATTCGAGTATTCACGTTTTCGCGAGTTCACTGTATGTCAAAAACGAGTTTTCTTTTTATTGTTCAATATGTTCTATGAATTTTTCATATTTGGCATATACAATCACCGTTATCGTGGTTGGCGTTTTTCGCCATTAAAATCGACAACTTGTAATAGATTAAAAAAAATTTTGCTTTTTGTCTTTAAGTTATTACAAATTGTCACAACACAACCGTTATATTTTAGTTGCTGAAGAAAATCACCAATTTGACCGCCTCCAAACATAAAAATATGGCTACAATGTTTCACAATTTTTTAATTTGAAACGTGCCGACTCTTTTTCCAAATTTGAAAAGAAAAGTAAAATTGATTATTGAGGTGTTTTAAGGCAGTTGGGATTGTGGTTAATCACAGTTGCCAGATTTGACGATTAACCGTCAATTTAAAAAAATATATATAATTTTCTCAGTCGCAAAGCAGCTCTGAGTCAGTTAACATCAAGCCTCGTTGGCAATTATTTTTTAAGTGCAGCCAGACCACTGATTGTTTACTCTCTTTCGAGAGTTTTGCGTCTCACTCGCACTAGTTAATTTCAACACCTCAGATAACTGTATAGTTTTACAGTTCTTCTGAGGAATATTCCGTGGTTAACTACGTTGCTACTTCCTATGTGAAGGCATAGGTCGTGTACAGTCAGTCACAGTAACGGAAGAAAATACGGGTTAATAACATCGCCGGCATATGGTCTAAGTCACTCCGTCGGCATCTGTGCACCAAATACTTTGCAAATTAACTTTGTAAAGTATTTCAACATACAAATACAAATACAATATATAATTTTCTGACAAATAATTGATTAGCGCTATCTTGCGGCGCTTTTCTGAAACAAATGATAAAACAGTAAACATGCTAGTTTTACACCCTTTCCAAAATTTGTGGTTAACTACGTTGCTACTTCTTATGTGAAGGTATAAGTCGTGTACAGTCACAGTAACGGATAAAATACGGGTAAGCAACATCGTCGGCATATGGTCCCAGTCACCCCACCGGCGTCTGTGCACCGATGATTTGCAAGGTATTTTTTTATGCAAATATAAATAAAAAAATATATATATTTTTACATTTAAAGTTTTAGTATAGAAGTCGATTTATGTTTCTAAATAAAAAAAAACACGCATTAACTGAACTTTTCGTGCGAAATAAAAATATTTTTAAAACGAATAGTTTAAAGAAAAACACAAAACTTTTCTTTAATCTAGTACAAACTTTCGAGTCAATTCGAAAAGGGTAATTGCACAGACTATATTATCGCTCTTATTTTCCAATAATACCACATAAATATTTACCCCGGTATTCATAAAATTTTAAATGATGCTAGAGTTAATGTCGACGCCGTTGACGGCGTTTCAACGCCGAAAAAGTTGAAATAGATTGAACTTTTACGGCGTTGCAACGCGTTGAGATTAACTGCTCTCAGCAATTTCATACGATTCAACTTTTTTTTTTGACATTTGACGCCGTCGACGTCGTCGACATTAACTCTAGCATGAGTTTGAAATGTATTTTACTCAAATTTTTTCATACAAAATTTTCTTAAAACAGATTCCAAATACGTTTTATTTTTTTTTATGAATATGGGGGTTAATATATAATAAAAAATACAATCACTAACCTTAATTGCTCCTCCAATTCAATTACTTGTTTCTCTAAACAATTGCTTTTGTCTTTACTGGTTTTTAATTCATATTCCAAATTGAAAACTTTCTCCGTTTTGGCATCAAGTTGATTCTGCAAAATAGTCAATATTTCAAAAAATATTTAACGTAATTGCAATTGAATACAATGACCAATTCAAAAAGCTACCTACCAAAATTTTGTCTTTTTCATTTTCCAAAGTAATATAAGTTTGTTTCAAAGCCGCCACTTCTCCGCGTAATTTGGCAGCTTCTTGTAGAGAAGACTCACGATTTGTATCCAAAGTGTTACAGCGCATTTTTGATGATTCTATTTTTTGTTCAGCTATTAAGAGTTTATTTTGGTAGTCCGATAAAGAGCGTTCAGTTTGCTCATGAAGCATTCTTGAAGAAAGTAAGACACAACGATGTGATTAATTTAAAATTTCATTTGTAATTAAGTCTTGACTTACTTTAATTGATTGTAAATGGTTTGCAATTTACTATTGTCTTCTCTTAATTGAAATTGCTGTTGCTTATAACATTCCAATTCATCTTTCAACATCATTATATGCGACTCTGTTGGCATACGGGCCGATTGCAGATCACGATTTTCTCCTTCTAGCTGTTTTAGACGTTCACTAAGATCCTGATAGCGCTGCTGAAAGTCGTGCATTTGCTGATCGTACATTCTTGTGTTGCACAAAATCTTTTCTTTCAAAGTATCTCTTTCACATTTGACACGCTCTACTTCAGCTCTAGCACAATCACGTTCTCTTTCCACTCTTAAAACTACGGCTTGAACGCAATCACTGTTGGAGCTAGAAGCAGACGAACAAGCTGTTGAGGGCAAGGAATTACCCAGACCTTGATTATCTTTTAGACAAGGCACTAGAGCATGACTTTGTCTTAAACATAATTCGGAACGTAGTACACGCAGTTCTTCATCTTTCGTCTTTATTTGAGTTTGTAGAAATTCAATTTCCTTGTCAGAACCCGTTTTATTCAGCAAACGTAAATATTCCTTTTGAAAGAAATCTCTTTCGGACTTAAGACGTATTTTTTCCTCATCTAAATACTGGGCATGTTGAGTTTCAATTTCTTTGAGTTCTAAGACAAACGTTTAAAAAAATTACGTAATAAAAAAAATTATATAAAAATATGGCAAACCTTTTTCTAGCGAATGTAGCTTAGTTTTCAATTTCGAAACTTTGCGCTGCAAATGTTTGTTTTCCTGTTTTAGTTCACATTCTAGAATTAATTTTAAATCCATTAGTAAAAATAATAGCTTCTATTGTATCCTAAAATCTGAAGTCTGGAACTTTTACCTTTTTGTGTCAACTCATTGATTTTCTCATTTATTTTGTGTTTTTCATTTAACAATGTTGATTCTTGTCCTGTTTTCACCTTCTTTAAATTTTTCTTAAGCTTATCAGAATTTTGCTTATCCTTGCCTATCATTTCTTCTAACTGCAGCTTAAGCTGTTCCACTTCTGTTTCCCTTTGGGCAATTTCATTATTCGCCTGAGTTTCAACTAATAATGCCACATCTTTTAGTTCGTCTAATTGTTTTTGCAAAGAACGATTTGCTTTTTCTAAATCTAAAGCTCTTTGCATTGCCTCGTGCATTTGCTCTTGATATTCACGCATACGGGTCAGGCTGTCCATTTTTTCACGTTGCAACAAATCGATATCTTCTTTAAGAGTATTCAAGTTTTTATAGCAACATTCTCTAGCCAAAACCGCCGGAGGCCTGCCACCGGAGAGTAAATCATTAAGACGCAGTATTTCGCGATCTCTAGCTTCAATCTGAATTGTTTAATTATGAAATATTTTTTTAAACAATTTAATTATGCAAAGCAAAGCACCTTTTTTTGATAAAATTGAATATGGTCCATTAAGTTCTTATTTGTACTTTCCAGTTGTTGCAATTTCTTATCGCTGTCTTTTGCTGTTAGGCCACCTGCCTCTAAACGCTGGTAGTAACCCATATTACACTTAGTACATTTCAAATTGCTATTGTTTTCCTGTAAAGGCTGTAGTGCAGGTAATTCATCGCCCGAACGAACGGTGGTAATAAAAGGCTTCTTGGCTAAAAATATCAAAGTTTACTTAAAGCTAAAATAATTATGAATTAAAAAAACTCATTTACGTTTTGAGTCCTTTCCATATTTCATATTTACGTTAGTTATTTTAGCTTGCATCAACCTCAATTGTTGTTGCAATTGTTCGCATTGTTGTTGTAAATGAAGTTTGTTCAATCCCTGTCTGTCTGTAGGTCTCTGATTTTGATATTAAGTTCTAAAAATATGATTTTTAAACACCTTGAGTTTCTAACTGCAAGTAAGAAAGTAGAATAAAACATTCTTACATACCTTGTATCTTTTCTTCATACTCTTCTTGCTGTTTAATTGTTTGTATGTGCAATTGATTGCATTCTTGTAGTAAACGAGAATTGTCGCACTTATATGGTTCGACACCCATTTCCCAACATGATTTTTCCTTAAAGACACGCAATAACACAAATAAAGAAAAAATTATTAAAATTTTTCATCAGGTTTATGTGTATGAACGTGGAATAGCATGAAGGTTGTGAAGACCACGACTTGCAAAAGGGTTCTGTTGAGTACAATATGGTATGAGCTACTTTTTAAAATATGTGTTACATTTTTAGTGCATTAAAACTAATTGGTGTAAAAAATTAGCACACTTGATTTTATTTTATAAATTTAGAACTTCGTTTATGGATATTACATCTGTGACTATATGTATATTTTTCTTTAATTCTAATAATTGAGTGGTTCATCATTAATAAATGAAATTAACGTAAATATGTGAGTACATGTAATCAATAGCCTTGAAGCCCTGCATTCGATATGGATCGAAATTTCAGTGTAATTTAAGTGGAAATTTCGATCGATATCGAATGCCGTAATTTGGCCCGTGATAAGAACTAGAAAACTCTTCGTTTTTTAGGTCCTTCATTCCCACCATTAAAGGGCATTGTTAGCAAAGTTTGATTATAAATTCCTAACTCTGCTAAATAAATATTCAGGAAAGCTATTTCGCGTAATAATGGAACTGTATTTTAACACCAAAATTCTTAAAAAAAACACTTAATTTTAAGTTGACCTAATCTACATGCAGAAATTAGTATTCATTATAATAAGTACATAAGAAACTGTTGTAATAATTATATCCACAACTGTTGCCCCCTCCAATAAAAAAAAAAGAAATGACCACAAACCTCTATGGCAACTAAATGCAGGACATCACAAAAAATATATGCCATAATGTACTTTAAAAAGATTACCTATATAATATTAAATTAACAAACATTTACCTCTAATAAATCTACGATTTTCTTTTTAGAATCTCTCAAACTTTCTGTAGTTTTTATAAAATCTTCAAATAAACTGCCAACAAGTGGTATGGCGGCTAATGGCAGGGACTGTCTGTAGCCCATAATGTCCAGCTTTTGGCGCAAATTGTTGAAAACGCCTTCACTTAAACTCATTTTTATAAATTTTTCAATCTTAAATAACAACAATGACTAAAAAAATATCTTTTAAGTACAATAATTTAAATGCATGTCCAAAAAAATAAAACAAGCCGCTATAAATGTCAAAATAAAAATACTTCTTCTTGTTAACTGCAAAAGGTAAAAGAAATTGTTAGTTCATAGCATGGCATAGCCAACTTAAAGTTGGGATATAAATCTCTCTCGCATATTTTTGTTTAAATTGCAGTTTAGTTTGCGTATTCTGTGGTTTAGTTCCTCATAAAAAAGGCTTTAACATTCTAAAAAATAGTACAACAAATTATCTTAAAATGTTTAGTTATTAACTAATTGAATGTGAACACAGTCTATTAATTTGTAATGGGTGACACAAAGTCATCACGTTCTTCGTCATCACAACAATCTCTGTTGGCCAACAAGCCGGCCAATTTGCAATGCAAAGATTTCCAGGAATATTTGCGAACTCGATCTGCTGATACTTTGGACAGGCTCTACAATTATCCGACAATTTGTTTGGCGGTTTACAGGGAATTGCCTGAAATTGCAAGACAGTTTATAATACGAATATTATTTGCTGAACAACCAGTACCACAAGCAGTAGTTGCCTCTTGGGGCTCGCAACATTATGCCAAGTAGGTTGAAAATTTTAGTAATTTATTGCATTGTTTGTTATGTTAACAAATCTTTCATAGAGAACAGCAAGCTTCCACTAATATTCTAACAGAACTTAACGTTTGGCGTACTACAGCAATTCCTGGTGGATTATCGGCTTGGGAATTATGTCCCACGTTTAAAAAGAATCTTAAAATTGCGCTGCTAGGTGGCGGTAAACCGTGGACTATGTCTCATACTCTGGAAAAGGATTCTAAACCACGTGATATTGCATTTTTGGATCAATACGCTATGTCTAGATGGCGCTGTGTTCTTCACTATATGGTGGGCACCGGTGGATCAGGCAAAAGCCAAGAAAGTGAAGTTATAAGTCCGGATGCAGTAAGAATTTTATTACATGCAAACCTAATGAAACGCGAGGATTCCGTAATTACCATTACCCGCCAAGGCTTCCAATTCCTTTTGCTCGATACGCAGTCACAAGTTTGGCACTTTATGCTACAGTATTTAGACACTTGTGAGGAGAGAGGACTTTCATTGCCAGAATGTTTAAGTATGTTATTCCAACTAAGTTTTTCAACCTTGGGTAGAGATTATAGTTCTGAAGGCTTGAACGCCAAAATGCTAACCTTTCTTCAACACTTGAGGGAATTTGGTTTAGTATTTCAACGGAAGCGCAAAGAGGGACGTTTTTACCCAACACGTTTAGCTTTAAATATCACAAATAAATGCTCCACTGTACCTTCGGTTATATTGGATGAGGAAAAGTCTCAAGATAATGGATATATAATAGTTGAAACTAATTATCGTGTTTACGCCTACACCGACTCACCCCTACAAGTAGCCGTTCTTGGTTTATTTACTGAACTGCTGTATCGTTTTCCCAACCTAGTTGTTGGTGTCTTAACCCGGGATTCGGTACGCCAAGCTCTAAGGGGAGGCATTACCGCTGACCAAATTATTAGCTATTTGGAACAATACTGTCATCCCAATATGAAATTAACTGAGTCTGCTATTAAATCTAAATCACCTTTACCTCCAACTGTAGTGGATCAAATAAAGTTATGGGAATTGGAACGTAATCGATTTATCTATACCGAAGGAGTAGTATACAATCAATTTTTGTCGCAAGCAGATTTCGTCACTTTGCGCGACTATGCACAGTCTATCAATGTATTGGTGTGGCAAAACGAAAGGACTCGCACAATGGTTGTTACTAAAAATGGTCATGATGATGTTAAGAAATATTGGAAAAGATATTCAAAAAGTGGTACTTAATAAACTGAATAAAATTAAGTATTTTATGCCGTTAGAGATAAAAGATTAATTTCGTTTAAGGTAAGAATTGCCAAACAAATAATGTTGCCGCGAAACTAAAGCTAATGTAAATTTTTACAAGGAAGAATTCTTCTCTATAAACGTATATCGACTCAACTAATTTTATTACAAAAATGTGCTATAAAAATTATAAAAAATTACATGGTCAAATGTTTAAAGCAATCATATACATACACTTCCACAATCCAAAAAACTTTTCACATACATCGAGATATGTTTGAAAATAAATAACAGAAGAAACTTAAAAATGGAAAACCCTACGACAATTTAGCAAAAACAAATCTTACAAAATACATCTTAATATTCTAGAACATAATGGGTCTTTGTGGCATGCACAAATTGTAATAGCTCTTCTTATCCCAGAAGTCTACACCTTTCCAGCCACACCAACCTTTAGCTTGTATGGTCTGCAAATTGTCTTCGCCAGTATAGTGAGGATCTAAGATAAGGAATTTGACCTGACCTGTTTGCACACAATAGTCAATGCCTATAATGGTGTGAGCCAGTACACCGCCGCCAATCATAATCGGTGTACCTTGAGTTTGAAAATGCGTGGCCAGATCTGAAGCTATTATAGACAATTCCCCACCTGAAGCGCAGTGTTGAATTTTTGAGTCTACATTAAGGAAACCGTGCAAGCACATTGCAACTTCCGTTGAGCCTAAAAACGGAATTAAACTTTGTAATATAGAATAGGTATTTTTTTTAAAATCTTATCTCACCAATCCATTGGGACGATCCTTTAAAACTTTGTGGTTTATCGCCAATTTTTACCAAATGTTGTTGTATTTCCAAGTGAGTTGGCACTGGCCTTTCCGTATAGCCCTGCAACAAGAACCAAGAGCATATAGTCTGCAACGATCTGTAGGCGCAACCCCAACCGTTGTCTTGCATTTTCTGTTGCAAATAATGATAATATTGGTAATTTCCTTGTACAATATACAATTTGCCATCTTTTACACCGCTTGGTTTGAGTCCAACGTGTGTGTTGAGTAGAGGATTATCGGTGGTAATATCATTATGGAATATACAAGCATTTGCACGTCTAAAATAAGGCCTGGTCACAGTTAAACCAAAGTGGCGGTGTAATCGTTTACGTTTATCTTGCGTTACTGAATTGTCATCAGATAAACCATCCAAATAACAGCAGGAAATAAAATGCCCGAACTCCTGTATAATCGATTTAAATATTTTTAAAGTTATATTATAACTTTTTTAATGTAATAGTGCTTACCACTGGAAAAAAATTAAACATTCGGGGAGCCATTAACTGCTTAGTTTCACTTTCTTCCAGATGCTCAGTTATACTTTGCTCACACAAACGTAAAGCACGACATATACTTTCTATAAGAACATCATACAGCCTTCCGGCTTTTGTAGATTTGCTTAAAATGGCCATTGGTTCTATATCTATGGGAATGCGAAATTTTTTTTCTGAAGGTTTTAAGCACATGCTCATTGAGGGCATTACTTTGTTCGTTCCGTCTGCGTCGGAAAATTCTTTAGTTTTAGATCGCAAAACATCTATATTTAAAATATCAAAGTCACATCCTACAGCACCAAAAATCGTATTAAGTTGTATATCATTAGGTGACGTCTTCTTATGTTTCTTTTCACTTGAATTATCCTTGTTCTCCTGGTGATAATGTATGGCTTCTTGAAGCGAAGTTAATAAATCTTTAATAAGAGATTCATTATTTATCGACTTCTTGGATTCAGAATGGCCAGAACCTTGTGCTCCACCATTAGTTATAAACATTTTAGTGGACGCTATATTGAAAGCTAAACTTCCACCCGATATAGTTTTACGTAATGCATGAATTTCCTTACGCACGGCCAAAGGATTGTCATCTGTATAAATGGTCCAGCTGGATTTAAGCCGTGTAAAGCAAAAATCACGATAAATTTCATCAGATTTTAAAACTTCATATGGAACTTGCTCCAGCTTGCCATGCATTAAGAACGAAGCTTTCAAACCCACTAAAGTCAGAAGTTCACAATTCAACAAAATTGGGTTGTCGGTAATGTCGACATCTTTGAAAATCTCTGACAAATGAGCCTCAGAGTCAGTACAGTGTCCGAATTTCACTAAGCCACATAAATCCAACTCAGCTGGAAATTTGTGTTGTATCTGCTCATAGTTTAGCTGACCTATAGTAGATTCAACATTAAACCCCATTAATAACAGAGTGCCATCGCCGTAGAAGACCCCAAACAAACAGCCACTGCATTGCTGTTTCACTTGCTCCAAACGCTGGTACAATTTACCAATTTAAATGAAATTTAAAAAATTGAAAATGGTTTCCAGCTTACCTGTAATAAAATTGACGAAATCTTTAATTTGGGCAACATTTTTTATTATATCTCAGAAAAAATAATGCGTTGGCAAAACTTTCAATGGTCCCCACTCTAAAATCAACAACAATGACAACAATAGGAAATGCTGCTTCTCCTTATTGACGATTCAGGATGAAATAATACCACTACGACGTTGAACGCTTAGACGATACAGAATTACACCTTAGCAATAATTGCGATATTTTGGAATTAACATAATCCCACAATTAGAGAGTATATATATATATATATATATATATATATATATATATATATATATATATATATATATATATATACATAATGGTGGGCACACACTTCATTATTTTGAAGTTTTAACCGAACGTGTAAAACTGTACGGTTTAACACGTACAACGGCCATGCACAAACACTATACGTTGTTTTCTTCTTTGCAATAATTAAAACAAAACAAAAATATGTATGCAAATGTAAGTAAACACGTAATTTTTACTTTTTCATTATTTTACACTGGCAAAAGCTATCCTTTTTACTGTTTGGCCCACACACAAGCAGTTTTAAACGAACACGTATGCAAACCGACGGTTAAAATGAAGACGCTACAGATTTTTGCACGTTCCAAAAGAACGTCTGTTTTTGCACACACACACTAGTAGTTTTAACCGTACAGTTTGAACCGTACGGAACGATGTCTGTGATGCCCTTAAAAACTAAGAATTAAACTGAACTATACAACAGAAATTGGAAATACGAATTTTTGTCTAGCAAAACCAAGCACTAATAATATTATTATTATTTATAGCTAGGAGCCATAGATCGACCGTGAGCATAGTTGTGTGTGTAAAGCTTCAAATGATATACATATTTAGGACATCAGTATTGTGTTAAGCATATATTGTGTACATTTGTTTGCATTTGTAACTAATTCCACAATGTTTTCTTATGCCTTTCGGGGAACTCATCTCATCTCTAGCTAGAAATTATTTTGAGTTGGCAGCTCCTTTGTGAGTGAGAAATTTTTGTCTTTGCTTTTATATTCAATTTCTTATTAAATTCTTTTCGACCAACAAAATATATCAGTGAAATAAGAAATCAAATTAAATTATTTAATTTAAAATATTTGCAAATTAACACAAATTTATCTTTGACACTGCAATAAAATCATTTTGTTATTTAAGCGTAATTATATGTGAGTAAAACGTTATTGTAAAGTTTTTGCAACAAAGAAAATGTCTGATGCAGCCATGAAAGTGTTCTTGGTAGAGTTTATATTAAATGCAAAATAAAAAATTGTGAAAAAATTAAAAAAAAAATATATACAAATATGTAATTTAAAAGAAACCATTGCAAGCAAAAATATTTTGATTAAAAAAAAACATTTTTTTGCCACATTTATTGAGAATCATTGAATACGGGTTCTATTGTTTCTGCGTGAAAGGCACTTGTCTGTGTGACACGAAAAATAATTATTGCTAATTTATTAATTAACTGGCTGCTGGCTAGCTCACCTTGGCAGAAATGCTGCTGATCTGACATCTAAATAAAATACGTTGTAATATTTTTGCATTTGGCCAAGTTGATGAAGTTCAATATTTGCGAAATTGAAAATTTAACATATTTTTGTTCTTCATCAGACTAATTTTTCAAAGTTATAATATACACATTTCGTTTGTTCTTTGCTCAGAAATTATACGTAACTTACAAAGAAGGAGAAAGCAGTCACTAAGTTCATAACTTGTATCCTAAATGTCACATTCATTGGCTTCAACTTCCTCCACAAATAATTCATCGTTGGCCCCACCCAGTAGCTCAGCGGTAAGAGCTTTGGCCTTGGAATACAAATCGCTACAAGAAGAACCGGTTGAAGGTTTCCGTGTCAAGTTAGTGAATGACGAAAATCTCTTTGAATGGGAGGTAGCAATATTTGGTCCACCGGATACCCTTTATCAGGGAGGTTATTTTAAGGCTCATATGAAATTTCCTCATGACTATCCATATTCACCGCCATCTATACGATTTTTAACCAAAGTTTGGCATCCAAATGTGTATGAGAATGGAGACCTGTGTATTTCGATTTTACACCCACCGGTCGATGATCCCCAGAGTGGTGAACTGCCGTGCGAACGTTGGAATCCTACACAAAATGTTAGAACCATATTGCTGTCGGTTATATCTCTGCTCAATGAACCAAATACATATTCGCCGGCCAACGTTGATGCCTCCGTAATGTATCGAAGGTGGAGAGATTCTCAGGTGAGTAAATTAAATGATATTTTTGAGCTGCCCATACAGATTTATATATCTGATATAGGACCTAATATTACCGTTGAATACATATATTATATTTTTCCAGGGTAAAGATAATGAGTATCCCAATATTATACGTAAACAAGCATTAGCAGCGAATGCTGAAGCTAAAAAGGAAGGCATTGTTGTGCCCATGACTTTAGAAGATTATTGCATTAAACCAAAACGAAAAGAAACAAATGAGCCAACTCTGGACTCAAATTTTTTTGACGATGTTTTTGATTTAGAAACTGAAGATGATTTGCCAACAGATGATGACGACGATGATGATGATTATGATGACGATGATGATGATAATGCAGATGATAGTGGCAAAGGTGAAACAACAAAAAGAATCAAGTAAAGGTAAAAGTTTAAACAATTTAAACGTGCATTAGAATAAACAAAGTTTTTAATTTGTTTAATCTTCTTTTAGATTATTGACTGGTTGTCGTAAAAAAGTGGTGACTTGTTTTTATTTTTTTTTTTTTTAGCTAAAACCACGTCTGTAAGGAACATCAGGAATTCTTTTTTTATATTTTGTTTATTATTATTTATAATATAATTTATATGTTTAAGCTAATTTTCAGTGAAAATCAAACAAAATGTTAACAAAATTTCCCTTTTCACTCTAAATGTCACCTTTTAATAAATTAATATGTACATGAAATTTAATTTGTTAAATTATATACATATATATACATACATAGAAAAATAAACGTATAAGATTTAGCAAACAAAGATTCAAAGCCAAATAGTTAAACAACACTTACAAAGCCAAGCAAAAGAAAATCAAATTGCCATATATGTACGTTTAAACTACAATAATGCTGTTCATTTTAGCTGTTGATCTGAAAGCCAGTTTAATTTAAAAAGAAAAATAAATAAATGCATATAATAAGAATGCGATTTAATTTTATAAGCAAGCCTGCTTTTTTTATTTTCTGCTAAAACGAATCATTTAATTACCTGCTATTTTTGTTAAGTATTAATTCAGAAAAAATAATGATTTTTTTTATGTTATAATTATACGACTGCATAATATAACTATAAGATTTTTGAAACATAGCAAACACTTTAAAATATTTTTTTTTGCCAATAAATCTCTAATTTGTTCACGCTCTAGTTGGTTCCAAAATGATGAAAATAGCGTTAAATCTTTGTATATTTTAGAAGATAATACAAACATATACATATATAAAATAAAAACATTTAAGTCTATCATATTTTATTTAAACTCGTGCATAAAAAGTTTAATTAAATGTAAACATATATTTTTTTAAGTCTCTCTCAACTTACTTTAATATTACAATCTATATATAATAAACATTCTAATTATTAAAATAAAAGCAAACAACTGCAGAAAGTTCTTTTAAAATTATTTAATAAAAAAAATATTAACAAAAATACTTTGAGTAATTTAATTATGAAATTATTTACATGAAAATTTACGTGCTTAATCAATTGTATCAGCAAACATTTTCATTAACCCCTTGAAAAAAATTTTCATCGGCTTAAAAATTGTCCTACAACTACAGCGATAATCGAATTCCTATGTTAATACCAAGGTATATAAATACCATGGTTAATACTATACAGTTTCGAAAAGTTCTATTCAAATCGAATTAGAAGTCACCCTCAGGATTTGTTCCCGCATTTAGATTGATGTTTGGGAATGGAAATTTGAAATCCGTGAATCTTGTGCGGATACATAAATAATCAGTGTTCTTTACAAATTGTTATTCCATTTTAAAAGACCACCAAATAAATCGGAATACTACAGAACTCTTAAATTGCATGAAAAATATAATTTATATAAAAGAAAACCTGTGAATTTTCGGGGATGTATAACAGGATAACCTATCACTAGCATGAGTCTTGGTATCTACATATCGTTCATTTACTTCAACAGAAAACTAGGGGTTTTAAAATAATCAGCGGTATGTATGTATTAATATGCGTAATTGATTAGCAGCGTTATATTTATAACAACATTTTTGGAAGAGAGATACATATATGTAACTTAGAAAAAATACATTTTCTGGAATTTCGAATCCATTGGTTTTGCTTATGTAATTCTCAATTAATTTTTGGGAGTTTATATATAAGCTGAGAGGTTTTGTTATTTTGGAATTAGGTTAAAGTCTACTGATGAGTTTGAAATGCAGGCATATAGATATAGTTGACCACATAACAGACAAAAAGCAGTAATTTATATGTTATCTGTAAAAAAGATGGAGCGTTTTAGAAAAATGTGATAATCATTTGCTTTTCTTTTATTCTACTTGCTTTTACTTTTCAAAAAAAATTTAAATATTTTGAAAGGCAAAGAAAACAACGCATGAATTTGTTCGGTAAACAAAATGTAAGCAAAATAAATTTTAAAATATTTTAGAATTTTCTTTTTGTGTGCCCATAAGTTTCACCAACACAAAGAGATTTGCAAAAATAGGACCTTTTGCGTTCTTTCGGTAAAAAAATTATATGAAAATCTTTTAAATTCTTCTAGTTTCTTGACCTCTTTTTAATTAGTTATTATTATACTCTGGGGGTTTATTCTGTAATGCGATGCGAATGAAGAACTGAACGCATTTGTATGCCATTTACATTGACATGCGAAAGCAATTCCTTTCGCATCGCATTACAGATATTTTTAAGCTAAAAGTCTCTTTAATTTAATTTAAAAAATGATCATTTTCAATCGCCCCTATTATGAATGACGACATCGACGCCGTATCAAGACGACAGCAAAAAATTGTCGCTTGCCCACTCTTTTTCGACAGCAACTGACTACTATTGACATGTTCTATCGATATTATTTGCCCTAGAGAATGCTAAGAAATTGTCAAGGGTAATTAATTGCTATCGACACATTGTAGACAAGAATAATTTTTTACTGTCGGGTTGATGTGACGTCGACGTCGCCATTCATAATAGGGGCGAATATTTCGTCACTCCTTTGTGTGACTTCTTCAGGAAATGAAATAAAGAGACCTTAAGCTTAAAAATTTATAATTATATGAAAAACAAATTTGATTTTCCTTTCCATTTAAGCTTCATATCAACCACCTGAGTTACACGATTAGAGCCCAAATATCAATACAATCAATACACAGTTTTGGAGAATTCTTTTTTTTTTACTTTTCCTGGCACTCGTAATGATCCACACAATACATTGTGCGGGAACTATGAAATAGTGTTGAGACGACAGATGAAGATAATTTGATGAATGTATTTAGTTTTGTTCATTATTTTCCTTCCCTTGAAGGAAGAAATTATAGTGTCAATAGCTGTCGGTAATACTCAGTGGCTAGTGCTTCCGACAACAATTAAAAAAACATGCTCTTACGAACGACCACAACCTTTGGCCTTGTTATTTCCGCCAACAACAATGCTCTACTTTATTTGATTAATATTCTTCAAAACTTTTTAACGAAAGTAATCAAAATTGAAGTTAAGATGTAGGCTTAAAAACAGACTTTTGACCAATTCAGTTTTATTAACACTAATGTAAATTAGAAATATGGGAATTAATAATGGAATATGGCATCGGACAAATGTCCGTCTCTAGCGCGCCGGCAGCACAGAATACGCCTATGCCTATGCCGGCAGACCCGCACTATTTGCACAAAATTGTGAACCACATTTTCAAACAAAGCTTCGCTTATCTCGTCAATACAGCGCTTAATTTCATCTTTCAGATCTTATGTTGTTTGTGCTTTTTTCATGATCGGCAGACTTTAATTCTTGAACGAGTTGATCTTCAGAAGCGTGAAGATCTTTATTTAAAATGTTGCGCAAAGTCCCTCTGCTGATACCCAATTCTTGTGAACGTCGACGACTTGATGTTCCTGGCTCATTCTTAACACTTTGCTTTACAGCCGCTATGTTTGCATCACTACGGCCACTACGAGCGTATTGTTTTGGCCTAACGTCAGCAACGGTACCGCGAGCCTCGAATTTAGCGATTAACTTACGCACAGCGGTCTCAGAAGGAGCCTGATTACGAGGAAAAGCTGCTCGAATTTTACGAAGTGATATAGTAAAATTTTTACCATTTTCATAGTAAATTTTCACAATTAAAGTTCTCTGTTCAAGAGTGTAGCGTTCCATGGTTAAAATCACAAATAAAATTTCCCAACTTTTTACTAAATAAATGCCAAAGAAAGATGGTTCAGTTCTTTTCATTTGACAAACAGTAAATTGACTGTCAAATGATGAAATATCAAGAATTGAGCTGTCATCCTATGTCATATATTTTGTAAAAAATTCTTAAATTGGCTGTATATATATATGTATATATATATATATATACTACATTCTTTTATATATATATATATATATATATATATATATATATATAAACATATGTATGTATATATATATATATATATATATATATATATAAACATATGTATGTATATATATATATATATATATATAAACATATGTATATATATATAAACATATGTATATATATATATATATATATATATAAACATATGTATATATATATATATATATAAACATATGTATATATATATATATATATATATATAAACATATGTATATATATATATATATATATATATATATATATATATATACTTATATATACATATATAGTTTTGTGGTTGCATGGTGAGTGCATCATAGGGCTGTATAAATATTGTACGTTATTTTCGCACAATAACATTCCTCTCTATAATATAATTATTCATTTATATTTTTTCGTTAATAATTTAGTTTTTATTTGTTGAAATTTCGTTCCCTTGCAGAACTACATGTTTTGTTTACATACATAAATGGTAGTTAATTAGAGTATGTACGACATAGATAACAGATAAGTAAAGCCTAAAAAGTAATGGTGGTGCTACAAATAAAAGTAAAACTCACGTTTAATTATAAATGTAGGAAATTTGAATTTGCATTAATAAAAATGATAAACAAAAATAAAACTTAAAATATCACTCTTCTCACAATTTAACGAAACTTGTCTACATTGCATCGAAATGAAAACGATGAGCTTCCTGCAGTTTCTCCTGTTTATCCTCACGTTTCTCCTTAATGTACAGCACCAATATGATGAGAATAATAACTAAACATGTGCCACCCAAGGCCACCACACTCATAAGTATAAGTTTACTGGGCGTAACAAAGAGTTGGGCTTTCCAACGTTGTGGATCTTCAATAGGTTTGGGAACTACAATGATTTGTGAGTTTGGTATAAGTTGAGTCCAAGTGCGTGACATGTGCCCCAATCCAATAGTCAAGGTTTCGACAAAATTCGGTGCTCTGCCTAAGCCGAAAATGGTGTAGGGTAACTGCAAGGCGAAATAAGAAGATTGTGGCAACTGCACCGAAGAACCCCTTTGTTTTTCCCCATCTTGTGTCGTAGTGTTATAAATTATACGTGGACCCGGCAAGTTAGTACCATAAGTACGCTTTTTGCGACCCAAAGCTGTTTGTGAAGTGGGATTCTTTTTATTTATCAATCCTGTTAAAACAATGACTTTAATGAAATTTGCATCATTGTCTAAAGTGTTACGGAAAGCCAAGGGCTTATATTGACCATTTTTCGTTTTTTGTATTAAAATAACATCCAAAATACCTAAAAAAAAGTTAACGTTATGAGCCAAATTCAATACACATATGTATATATTCTAAGAAATTACCATCTTGATAGAAATCGTAAAACGCACCAGCGACGGTATCATTACCTAAGGGATTTAACGCATTCCATTTTACCTCAAAAGTTCTTTTTAACGGCGAATTACACATTTTACATTTGACATTTTCCAAGAGAAAGGTTTGCATACGTTTCGGACCCGGTATGGTTTGCAGAGTAACTATAAGATCAGGATAACCATCCATATTGAAATCACCACTGCGTGCTGTGATAGTCTTTAGATAAACATCATCTTTGACGGGAGGTACAAAACCCCAAGAAACAGCCTGGGGATCCTTGAAGTTGACATGAACGTCGCGAAAATTGGAGCCATCATGTACTAATATGGTACAGTTGGAACAATCTTTATCGAAACAGACTGGCAAAATTATATTTTGCACCCCTTTAAGCTCAAAGTCGGCAAATACAGCCTGACCTATATTGTAAGAGGTACCTAGTATCCAAGTATCTATAGTATGATTAAAGGTAAAATCTTCTGGACTATCATTCCGACCATACCAAACTTCATAGTATTTATCAGTTTGTATGAATAAATCTGCATTAAAGTCATCATTTAAATCCAGATAAGCATTAGCGTTAGGAATTGTAATGTTCGCTGAAAATGCACTTGTTCCCGTAAAAGGAGCCTGTCTTTCACGTTTTGGTGGCTCACGAGATTTTTGGAATATCCAAAACATTCTATCTCCGTTCTCATCAAGACCATATAGGTCTATAATCATATCGCGGTTAAAGTCCAATGCCAAAGGCTCCCCTCTAGTTTTAAACAATGGTGGTTCCGATTCTTTAGTACAGCTAAGACCATCTGGGCCACCCCAATTCACGTAAACACTATAGATATTGTCATTACTGCCTTTAGGTTTCAAAGTTACCATTACATCCATCAAAGCATCTCCATCGAAATCTCCAGGTACAACACTAGTAATTTGGAACGTTTCATATTCACAATATGGTCCATTGGACAACAGTGGTTCCGTATCTTCACCTAGAATAAATCCACATTATATATCCCTTTTAGATATTTAGAAAACAATGTAAGACTTGCCATATAATATTTGCAATACTCTCATGTTATCCTTTATTAAGAATACATCGGTCAGTTCATCCGAATTAAAATCACCAAAAGCAGCTATAATTCCTTCTTTGACAATACCAAACACTTGATTTGTTATATCACTGGCATGGGCAGATCTTATGGAAAACCACATTATAGTGGCCATTAACCACTTAATACTTAATATATTAAGCCTCATGGTTTTATATTGATTTAAATTTTAAAACATCAATTGGTAAAAAGAAAACACAGCCAAAATCAATTGTGACGGTAGAACCTTTCAAACTTTGTAGCAAGTAAGAGCGGAAGTTTTCTACTACCGCGGTACGAAAGAGTTGGATATTAAAATTCTTTAAGCCTATTTACTTTAAATTTTGACTCTTGTAAAATGAACTTTTTTGCAAATTTCAGGCACAGACATAAAATTTCTCAAATTTATGAGTCAATTCTGTTGTTACTGTTTGGGAAGGGACAAATAACAAAGAACGATTACATATGTAACAGAGTTGCATATTTTCTTGATGCTGGCACTTATTATATACACAAAATATTTTTCTTCTCCCCACAGATATTAAACTTATTATCGTCTATTACCAAGATTTTGGCTGAATCATCGGATCAGGCAAGAACAACTATAAACTGTATACAGGTCGACAAATGACATACTGTTTTTTATTTCTTATATTATAATGAAGTGTAATCCATGCAACATTTTTTACATGCATGCTTTTTAAATTTGATACGAACTTGCTTACAAATTTGCTTTCCAACTGACTGTTTCAATTTTCAAGCAAGAAAACAGCTGATAACATTTTCAATGAGCACATTTGTAATTTTTCTTCTCGAATGTTCTGCCATTATAATTTTATGTGTTTCTTTATTGAAAATAAAAATTAAACTGAAATAGGATTATTATAAAGCTGTTGTCACTTCGATGACATATTGAGTTCAAGCGATTATCATATAAATATTTTAGATAAAATTTGTTTATATGTTAGAATATTCTAAATAAATAAATAATCATTGTCACCTGGTTGGTAATTTACCTTTGATTAAGCAGGTGTGTGTTCTATAACAAAAATTTCTGCTGTAGCTCGTATATGTGGTATCTGAATCAGAGCAAATCTCGCACTTTTTGCGCACTTGAATAAAATATAAACATATGTTATATATTCTGTTGTACTTGTTTGTTATGTAATAGATTTAGCAAAACACATATGTTTTCAATATTAGCGAATGCATGTGCCTTATTCATTGCGTGTTATACCAGCCTTGATTATCATAAACGTTGGATTGTTAACACTGGCCATATGTCAAATTACAAAAAATCAACAAACGTGCTTTTGACAAAAGTTATTATTTTATTGTGTATAAGTTTCTAACAATAATAAATCTTGTTGTGCTTTTTAAGCATAAATTTATCAGGTAAACAAACTAAATTATAAATATTACTAAAAAAATATTAAAATACAACTGAAAATGGACAATTTCCATCAATTAAAATTGAAAGAAAAACTGACTTCTTTGCAAGTTTGGTGTACGTGACTAACGGATCTCTACTAATGGTAGACGTGCATATGTTTGTATTTAGATATGTATGTACATGTGTTAAAAAACCATACAACATAGTCGAAGCCAAGGCAGATTTACCAGGTACTCTCAGTACCGCAGCTGTATATTGAAATTTGTTGAGCTACTGTCAAAAGTTTATATACAAGCCACATAAAATGTTTTTTTTTCTTAAATCTTCCTTGTTAATGATGCTTCATCTTCCTTGATTTTGACATTAGCTCTTCATTTTCTACCAACAAAATACGTGTGGTTTTTGGTGTTGTTTCATTGTTGTACTAGTAAGTCTTCGTCCAGATTTGCAATTTTGTTGCATGCAATTCTGCTACGGAATTGCTTTAGTGTCCACATTCGAAAAATCTGGTATTGCAATTCTTGTATAAAACGTCAAATACCACCACACCAAACTTCAAGTTGAATAGTGAGAATTGCAAAGTAAAAGAGAATTGCCGAGAACATGAACCTCTGTACCCCTCCCCAAGCTTCTCACCTCTCTCACCTAAAACATTCAAGAATTGCTGCAACAAAATTGCAAATGTGGACACCGACTAAGAGTACCTGGTAAATCTGCCTTGGTCGAAGCATACATAAAGTATGACCAGATTAGGTGTTTTAGACATCATTACTTGCATCATTATTAAAACAATTTTGCTCTAAACGGATGTTTTCTGATGAATAATGATCAAATTTGAATAGAATAACTATAGCCATTTTTGAAAAACACCATTTAATAGTATAATTGTGTATACATATAAAATATAGTGTTAAAGTGAAACTTTCAAAAATAGTTTATATCAGATGCATTTTTGCATTAATTTAAAAAATCTATATATAGTTTATCAATTAAATCATAACGTTTGCTAAATTAAAATCAGGAAATCGTATTCAAAACGACCGTTTTTGTTTGTTAATCGCTTTGTCTGCATTATTTGATAATAATTGGCAAGAGTATCTAAAGAAATCAATTAAAACAAAAGGTGAGTGAGTCAGTTAATAAACTTATTCAAGGTGGTCTTATGTTTTTTTTTGCTTTTACTTTTTTATTTTTGTGTGCAAAAAAAAAAAAAAAAATTGTGAAGTAGCAATTTTTATTGGCATAGTATTTATTTCAATTTTCAATTGAGCTTGATGTCTTTTATTTACATCAAACTTAATAAGTTGCATGTTTGAAAGTTTATTGAAGTTGTATAACTCCCCTTGAAACCAAATGTTGTACACTACATTTTGTGTTGTTTTACAGTGGCCGGCAATCAGTTCCAAAATGTCTAAATGCATTTCAGTGAAACAGTCTTGTCTGAAGTATTTGTTTGTTTAGACGTTCACTCTACTTCATATTGTAGTGCCTTAATCAGAGAATTTAGATGTTATTCATAATCATTATTTAAACGGCTGTTAAGCTTTGACTAGGTAGAAATGGGGATACATATCAGAAATACAATGTCTGCCATTTTTTTATTGTATTTATATTGTTCACACAAATCCAATATTATAAAAAGTTTATCTTCTTACAATTGCAGTGAAAATTAAATCTGGGACATGGTCCTTCCTAATGCTGCTATGACTAATGATAGGCCACAAACCACATTATCGAACGATGACACAACTTCAACAGATGTGGTGGTAGTTAGAGCCAAACCCAGAAAGGTATTCAAACCGAAGGCACGCTTAAATCGCATACCCCAAAGTTTGCTAGATGATCCGCAGCTTCAGAGGGCTATTGAACGTTTGCCCTCAAATTATAATTTTGAAATTCACAAAACGATATGGCGTATAAGAGAAATTAAAGCCAAACGTGTGGCTTTGCAATTGCCTGAAGGCCTACTGATGTATGCCATGGTCATTAGCGATATAATAGAACGTTTTACCGATGCCGATACGGTAATAATGGGTGATGTTACTTACGGAGCTTGTTGTGTGGACGATTATACCGCGAAAGCTTTGGGAGCAGAATTGTTGGTACATTATGGCCATAGCTGTTTGATACCTCTTGACCAAACACAAGGCATTAAGGTTTTATATATCTTTGTTGATATAAAAATTGACCCCTTACACTTTTTGGATTCCGTCAAGCTGAACTTTAAACCTGAGGATGGTCAAATGGCTTTAGTTAGCACCATACAATTCGTAACGACCTTACAAGCGGCTTCTACAGAGCTAAAAAATGCCGGCTATGATGTTATAGTACCACAAGCTAAACCATTAAGTCCAGGAGAAATTTTAGGCTGTACTTCCCCTACATTGCCAGAGACAACAAAGTTGATTATCTATTTGGGAGATGGACGTTTTCATTTGGAGTCCGCCATGATTGCAAATCCTAAATTGAACGTATGTAGCTTTCTATTTTTAATTTCGCAAGTAAAACATAGTAAATTTTTATACTTTCTAGGCTTACAGATACGATCCCTATGAAAAGAAATTCACTATCGAAGAATACGATCATAAAACCATGCAGTCTATGCGTTATGGTGAAATTGAAAAGGCGATGAAAGCCAAGAAGATTGGAATTATTTTGGGCACTTTAGGAAGGCAGGGCAGCTCAAGAGTTCATAAATTCTTGGAGAAACGTATTACAGCTAAGGGTTTCGAGTCCACAACAATTTTATTATCGGAAATTTTCCCCCAAAAATTAGCTTTATTTGAAGATATTGATGCTTTTGTGCAGATAGCCTGCCCTCGTTTATCTATAGACTGGGGTTCTGCATTTGCCAAACCTTTATTAAATCCTTATGAATTGTCAGTAGTTTTGGGTGATGTCGAATATACACCTCACAATGCTGCTCCGAAACAAGATTCCTATCCAATGGACTTTTACGCTAGTGGTAGCTTAGGGCCATGGACGCCAAATTTCAAGCCTCCCGCATTAGGTGAATGTGAAAATAAACCCTCCGCTGATTGTTGCGGCCGTTGTGCGCGTGCTGAACTGGAAAAAGATGATGAGGGTAAAACTATAGCAAAAGTTTTGGAAATAGATGATTTTAAAAAGGGCTAAAGAGGTTATAAAAATGTTTTAACATTTTGCTTACCTAATTCCCTAAAGAACACATTTTCTTACAAAACTTGTGATTGTTTATCTCAAATAATAAGAGAATTATATTATTAAGGAATATCTGCTGTATATATTACATACATAAATGCAAACATATAAAGATACTTAAGTAAAAATATATAATTTTGAAATATGTTCATAATTTAAGTAACTAAATATATTTTAATTTATTGACGTAAATTGTATTACAGAATGTTAATTTTCTTAACAGGCTATAAGTTCAAATCTGCGAAACTGCAAATTATTTTTTATTTTTATTTTAATAAATGAACGTGACTACATTTTATTTATTTTTGTGAGTGGAATATTAAGAATATTTTTCATAGTCATTAAACCAGCAGATTTCGAGGCCGCTACGCATCTCATTTATTAAAATAAAAATAAAAAATAATTTGCAGTTTCGCAGATTTGAACTTATAGCCTGTTGAGAAAATTAACATCCTGTAATACAATTTACATAAATAGGGGTTCACTATTAAAATGGAAATTCATACATAATTTAATTTATTGACTAGTTTGATTTTTTTTAGTTTAATATATTTTCCTGTCTTCTATAACTTTAGAACTTTAGTTTTTACTACAGTTTTTGACTTGTCAAATGCAATTTTATACAATTTAGAAAAAATAAAATTATGTAAATATAAAATAAAATCTATTTGTTATTTATTGATATCTGAAGAAGTTTTCAGGCACGCATTTGGGAAGAGGACTTTCTATAAATACATACATAATTAGTGGTATTTATGCCATCGTTTGAAGATGTTTTCCTCGTCTACCACCAACATGATACTAGTATTCGATATGAATCCACTTGGTTTTTCTCCGAAATACTTAGCAATGGTGCCACTTTACATTGTTTACAAAACTCATTGGTTCCGTTTATTAAAAAGCCTACTATTAATTTTTTTAATAATTCTCAATTGGGTTTTGAAAGTTTGTGCATAAACATGAAGTTTTGGTATAAGATCCAATGAAATGCAGGCATATAGTTATACTATACAAACAACAAAGTGCTAAAGCTGCAGTTCAAATTATTTCACGTGCATGGGTTTCTTTTTTTTAATTTTTTTATGTATTTTTCAAGGGACCTGGGGTCTATTTATATTTAAATTAACAATAAAATAACTAAATAAATTACCAATGAGTTTCACATCATACATAGCCGACTGTAATTGTAGATGTATATAAACATTTGTACTGATGAATCAAAAATAAACAAGTTTGTTTATATTCATGCATATAAACATAATGTTGAGTTTATTTCTACACTTTCTTGCGGTTGTCAAAAAACAGCTGTCTATTATTGTTTTTCTTAATTCTTTTGTAATTTTTCTCTAATTCTTGTTATTTGATTTAGCAAATATTTATTTTTTATTTTGTTAGTTTTTTTTTACATTTATTTGTTAGAATAATAAACCAAATATGCTAAAAAGCAATAACTTTAACAGGTTACTTACAATTATGTTTAATAAATATACGTAAAACATTTGTAGAATGTGTTTCGTCGCCATAAAATAATTCTAACAAAGATAATTCTAACTTTTTTATAATCTACTTGATTAATTTGTATATTTTTAGTGTCGTCGATGATTTAGCGGTATTTAGTTCACCATTAAACGCGGAAGCTTTAAGACCTGCCACTGTACCTTTGAAGGCAACATCAACTACTACCACTACTTCCACAGAAGTTTTAGATGAATTACAAATCTCAAACAACATTAGCAAGTTTGAGAAAGATAATGCAAGAACTGCAACGCAGATCGATACGGAAACGACCTCCGTAGCTGCTCAACAATTAACAACTGGGATTTTGCAATTTTATGCTCCTCCTATAGCTAAGGCCAAAGGACAACTTAAGGAATTAATGTGAGATATTAAATGGGGTTTGATTTTATAAAATTATATAAATTTCTTTATTTTAAATAATTGCAGTCAAAAGCAAAACAAAATCTATATCGATTTATGTGCTGAAAAATTTAAACTGGACAATGCTGAGGTGGCTAAATTAAGTGAAATGGTAAGTGAGGCCTTTAGAAGCGAGATTTAACTTAAATTTTTTTAATTCCGCACGTATGTACATACGAATTTATTTATGTATGCTTCTAAAAGAAACATGAAAAATTCGTAACAACTTTTTTTCCAGTTACTGTAATGGCTTCTTAGGTTCCTTGGGGACAAAAAACTGTGAATTAAAAAATATAACTAACTTATTTCGGGATGTTTAGTGAAATGCATATGGTGCACATATACTGCTGTCTTTGTGCCCAAAACTTAATAAAAAGATAGATAAATGTTGATAATGAGTATGTAACAAAATTAATTAATATTTATGAAATTATTATTTGACATATTGTTGTCACAATACTATTTTAAATGACATTTATTTGTTGGTGGTCAATCATTGTCTATATGCATTTCATTGGTGCTTTACCAAATCATCAATAGACTTTAAGCACAGTTTTGAAAAGTTAAAAACCTCTTATCTTATGCATATACTTTTGAAAACCATCTGAGAATTCACAATTTGTAATTAACAAACTATTTTCAAAAATCACAACAGAATAAGCATAGTAGGCCTTGAAACTCATACAAAACTAAACCAACAAATAAATTATATTCGATATGAATACCAGAGGGTTAAATACGTGCAATATTTTATGACTTCCCTTTTTACATCTTTTTGCTTTAAACTTATAAATACAGTCTACTAAATCGGGATCGCGAATCAAATGAGTTTAAATTTTTAAATTATTGTTGCAGTAAAATAAGTTTTTTTTTTTAATTTATTATATTTTCGTCGACATTTATACTACTTTGTATCGCTATCTAAAAGACTTTGATTAAACAAGTTTTAAGGTTTTCCATATCTTATCGAATTTTTAAACGTTATAGTGAAAATATATTAGCATCAAATAAAAGTTATTTTTATCTTTATTACTTTTCAGATGAACAATATTAAATTGTACAGAGAAAAATTGTTAAAAATTAAAAAGCAAATGCAAACCATATATCAGCGAACAAAAGTATTAAAGGTAAGTAAAATTGTCGTTTATAGCTAAACATATTGTACACTACACTATTATAAATATAATCTAATAGGCGACTTTAAAATGTTATTACTTGTATTTTTATGTTATATAAGAATTTTTTCCACGACGCACAGAGGAGTGTTTCACCCAAAAAGCTGGCCAAAAAGGCAAAACTGAATTTAAAGAAATCTTAAGAACTAAGTACGCAGCTCGATAGACAACAATCTTTTACATTATATTGTAAATTTTGAAGACTTTTAGTTGCGATTTGTAGCTCTGAGACGCTGATAAAGTCAGGAAAGTGAAGAAAATTATATGAGATTTAAATTTTTTTTCGGTTTCTAGATGTTTATATGATATTTTTGCGGCTAAACAAATAAAGGTTTAACAGTGATTTTTTTTCGCTGAAAGGTTTGATCAAAAGATATGTATTTAAAAAAAAAATTAAAAATTATACACTTTTTTTGCAAAAAAAAGGTTTTAAAAAGTGAGGTTAGCATATCTACGAATTATGTTTAACACCACAATAAAATTTGGAATCTCTAATTTTAGAAACAAAAAAAGTGCGCGTCAAGTTTGCGCCATTATTTTTGGCGATTTTTCTAAATTTCGACATTTCTTCTATTTTTCCTCATCAGGCACTTTTTCTTATACATTTATATCGTCATCAACTTTTATGTATTTTGAATTATTGATTTCAACTGTTATTCACATCACTTTTGACACGTTTATACCACGATTTATACCGTCTTTTATTCCTTTGGAATGTGGCTTTTACAACAAATTTAAACTTTTTGGTTCTTTTATTTTTTTATTGCATTTTGAAAACAAAAAATTTTACGAATTTTGCAGGAAAATTTTTTTTTTGCCATTAAATTTTTAATAACTCCGAAATAGTAATAGATAGAAAATAAATGTGTTTGGCCAGTTAAAGCAGAATTTTCCGTTGCATCTTCTGATCCTCTTCCTATTAAAATCGGAGAACCTGTTTTCAAGTTATGACAAAATGTATTAGGCAACCCAACGATTTAGGAGGGTGAAATATACCACGCCTTTAAAAGAAAATCCTTACGTACTAGAGAAAAACGGAAAACTGATTTGAATTAAGGGCATCCAAATCCATATAGTCCACATACTTTTATTTCTAGAGTAGACAAAAATTTTTTTTGTTGCGCAGTGTAATTTTTTTTATACTACACCTAAAACTATAAAAAACTAAAACTTTTAATTCAAAAACCACGTTAAATAATTTTGGTCAGCTTTTCAGGCCAAATACTCCTCTGTGCGACGTGTTATATGTTTTGTTTTATAAATACAGTCGAATATGGCTAAGCACAAACCGCAAAATATTTGATTAAAATATAGGTTTTTACTCTCAAATTAACACATTTTCGGAACAAAGTCAACTTTTTTTCAAAGTAATTTGAATTATTTTCAACACAAATTAAACATTTTCCTTTTTAAATTAAATTTGTTTCATTTCTAATTCAAATTATTAAAATCCAAATTCATTTGTTTTTTAATTCACTATTAAAAGCTTAAAGAATAAAGGCCTTATTTATAAAAAATAATTTATGTGTATTAAGCAGGGCTGTGGAGTCGGAGTCGAAGAGTCGGAGTTGCACTGTTTTTGCCGGAGTCGGAGTCGCTAAAAAAAGTCGCGACTCCGACAAAGAATTTTTTAAATATTTTTCATAATAAAAATTCTGCGAATTTTTTTTTTTAAATATTTTCTATTTTCAAATATTTGCCTTTTTACAGAAATTGACTTAATCTGATTATGAAATATTCAACAACTTTTTTTTTTGGAGGGTACTTATGGACCTCTAAACGGGATTGAAGTTTGAGATTTCGCGAAAAAAAGTTGTTTGTTTTTTACAAATTAATGCTGAATTGTTTGGTAAAATAGTGCTCATTAAAGGAAAAATTTCAAACAATCGTTAGTGCACCGATTTTGATCCATAATTGCATTTTTAATACATATTAATATTTATTCACAAAAACTCCTTTTTTCCACAAAAAAATTAAATTTTTGCAAAAGATTGCAAAATATTATAGTTTGATTATATTTTATGAGAAAGTTTTTAAATTTGCTTAAAACGGCAAAAAAATCAATGAAAAATATGTTTTTGTGAAAATTCTTTTTTAAAAATGCAATTATGATTCAAAATCGGTGCACTAAAATTTGTTTGTAAATTTTCTTTTAATGACCACTATTTTACCAAACAATACAGACATATTTTGTAAAAAACAAACAACTTTTGATTCAGCTTTATTTTGTTATATTTATTTTTATGTTTTTTCGCGAAATCCCAAACTTCAATCGCGTTTAGAGGTCCATAAGTACCCTCAAAAAAAGTTGTTAAACATTTCTTGATTCAATTATCGGGATACCCTAAGGTCCATATACATTTAGCATTGGAGTTGAAGTCGGAGTCGGAGTCGTACTTTGAAAATTTCGGCGGCTGGAGTCGGAGTCGGAACTATTTTTTCACGACTCCACAGCCCTGGTATTAAGCTCTTATTTGACGTATATCTATGGGTCGTAGTTTAATTTTTAAACTTTTCGGTTAGTACTACTATGAACTAGCTTTGAGTTAAATTTTAAAATTTAATGGAATAAATATAAAAATATAAATTAACTTAATTTTTAAGGTTTCTTCCTTTTTTTTTTTTTTAATTTCATAACATTCAAATGAACTTAATTTTTAGATTTGGTAGTAAATGTAATTCAAAACGTTTTACTGTGAATATAAAGTTGGATTCACCCATTGTTTCGGAACAAAAAATTTGTTCCGAAACAATTTTAGTTTTTTGAAAGTTTGTTCTGAAATGATTCACCCACTTCGAACAATTGTTCTGGAAAAACAAGAATACCATATGAAATATTTTTGTAAACGATGCGTGTTAGTTTTTCAGTTAGGCAGCACAGTAGCATATAAATGCAATTTGCTTGTTTTCTTGACGTCACACTCATATATTTTATTGTGTAATAAACAAATTGTAAATTCAAAAATCTTAATAAAATAAAAATTTTACTCTATTAAGATTGTATTGTATTATATATATATATATATATATATATATATATATATATATATATATATGTATATATATATATATATATATATGTATATATATAAGTATATATATTTATATATATATAAATATATATATATATATATATATATATATATATATATATACATATATATATATATATATATATATATATATATATATATATATATAGGTTTTTACTTCCAAATTCATGTTTTTTCAAATTAAATTCAACTTTTTTCCAATAAAATTGAATTTTTTTCAAAACAAATTAAATTCTTTTCCAAATAAATTCAATTATATTCAAAATAAATTAAATTTTTTTCATTTCAAATTCAATTTTTTTTATTTTTAATTCAAGTTTTTTCTTTTTAAATTCAATTTATTAAAATACATATTTATTTCAATATACATATATGTATATTAATTTCTTTATTCATAAAATTTATCAAATGCCTATAGAATTGTAATAAAACAGATTTCATATGAAAATTTGTTTTATAGGGCTTATATAAAAATTTTAAAAATATAAATACAACAGTAAAGCTTCTAAAATAAAATTTTTTTCGTAATGCTTTTGTTCTACTGTCTTGTTTGTTGTACGAAACTGGAAAATATTTCCAATATTCTCTAGTGAAACAAATACATAGAGCTCTGCTATCAAACATCTGATCAACGGAACCTTTTTGTTGTTTATTTCAAGACCAATTGAATTTTTGTTTTGATTGGAAGTTAGATTGAACCGGTCAACTTGTTTTAACTTTGCAGTTGAGATTATTACAAACACGTGTTTTACTAGTTATCAGCTTTGCGCAACGTTTGTGAATTTTTAAATTTATAATATGTCGTCTATCACAGAAAGTAATTGCAGCTCTAATTCTGTTACAACAAATTCTCAAAATTATCGTCGTATTCGACTTCTAACAGATAGCTCTGTAGAAGAAAGCGTATCAGAGATACCAACACATGAACGTCGTGGTACCAGCTGTGTAAAATACGATCACATAAGTTTAGATAAAAAGAAGATTTTGGTCAAATTTTACGAAGAGGGAAGAAGCATTGTTGAATCCGCTGAAAAAGCTGGTATAAATAAAAACACCGCTATGTCAGCTATAAATCGATATAAGAAGGATGGGTGCATTGCCGTAAAAAAACGTGGAGGCCGACGTCGATTTAAATTGACTACAGAAATATTGGGAAAAATTAAAGCCATAATCGAAAATAACCCTTGTATAACTTTAAAAGGCATTCGTGAAAAAATTCGAGACACATGCAATATGGACTTAAGTACAACATGTATACACAATGCATTAAAAAAATTGAAAATTACATTGAAAAGTGCTACAATTAATATTGATCGCCTAAATAGTGAAGCTACGATTCAACGACGCATACCATATGCAATGCATTTCGCTCAAAATGCACCGGAAATAAGAGAAAAAATAATATTTATTGACGAGTCTGGTTTCAATTATCACCTCCGAAGGAACAAGGCCAGATCTAAAAAAAATACCGTGGCACATGTCATTGTTCCCACTGTTAGAGGACGAAATGTTTCGCTCATCGCAGCTATGAACATTCATGGCATTTTACATCATAAAGTAATTGCAAATTCTGCGGTTAACTCTAATATTTTTGTAAATTTTCTCGATGAACTTTTCAACAAATTAGTTGAATTCAATATCACAGGTGCTTGGCTCATACTAGATAATGCACAGATACATAAAACGCAAACTGTGAAGGATAAAATTATTGAATCTGGCCATATTTTAGTTTTTCTTCCTCCATACTCCCCTATGCTTAATCCGATAGAAAAAGTTTTTTCAAAAACAAAACTCTGTGCTCGAAATTTGCTTTCGGATCCCGAGACTAATATTGACTTAGTTACAATTACAATTGTTGACATGACAATGAATCTGTCATTGGCAGCATCTGGAGAACCTATGCAATAAATATATATATATATATATATATATATATATATATATATATATATATATATATATATGTATATATGTAAAAAGATTGTATGTACTTACATATGAATATAAAAGTTGTATGCTTTAAATGATATTTAAGTAAAATATTATATATAAGAATCGAGTAGACTTCAATAAAATAAAATTTGAAATAAAAATATTTAGTTTTCTAGAAGAATTAACCCTAGTTATGAAATAATTTAACTTACAATTAAAAAAAGTGAATTTTTTATGTAATACATTGTATCTAAATTGCAAGAAAAATTGTTATTTTAAAAACTTTAACATTTTTATATTGAAATAAATATGTATTTTAATAAATTGAATTTAAAAAGAAAAAACTTGAATTAAAAATAAAAAAATTGAATTTGAAATGAAAAAAATTGAATTTATTTTGAATATAATTGAATTTATTTGGAAAAGAATTTAATTTGTTTTGAAAAAAATTCAATTTTATTGGAAAAAAGTTGAATTTAATTTGAAAAAACATGAATTTGGAAGTAAAAACCTATATATATATATATATATATATGTATATATATACATATATATATGTATATATATACATATATATATATATATATATATATATATATATATATATGTATATATATACATATATATATATATATATATATATATATATATATATATATTTATATATATATATATATATATATATATATATATATTTATATATATATATATATATATATACATATATATATATATATATATAAATTGAATTTGAAAATGAAAATACTTAATTTTAAATTAAAAAAAGTGAATTTAATACGAACAATTTTGAATTTGATATGCAAAAATTTTAATTTATATTAAAAATACTTTAATTTGTTTGAAATAAATGTTAACTTGTTTTGAAAAAAATTGAGTTTGAATTTAAAAAATTTTAATTTGATCTAAAAAATTGTTAATTTGGGAGTAAAACCCTATATATGTATGTACTTTAATTCGAATAACACTAGGGTATTTGAAACAAGCACCGATTAATGGATTAATAAATACGTACATAGATATAAATGTACAAATAGTAAAATACAAATTAAATAACACACTAACAAAATTACTGTTATCAACACTTAACATCGTCCCAAAAATAATTATGAAAATATAAATGAATGGTCACGGTAGTCACATGTGTAATGGAGTGTTAAAAAAATTAACCTTTCATTAATAACTTAAAATCGGTAAAAAAAATTTAGTGCAATTATTCATTATTTAAATGTTAATTTTTAAGCCTACTTACCGCCAGTCTTATTTCACACATTTGGTTTATTTGATCGGTTTTCAAATTTCTTTTGAATCTGCATTCACGTTGTTTCACCAAATTTTATTTTCTTTGCCTTCAGCTTTACATCTTTTTTGACGTTTCATTTTAAACTTGAAGGTACAGTGTGATTTGGTACCCCTTTACATTCTCCCAAAAACTCAAGATATGCTATTTTCCCATTTTCAACTATTATTAATCGATTTTTTATTTAACATGTTTTAGCAAAAAAATTCAACTACATAACTTTTTTTTTATATTAAAAAAAATGTTTGTTTATTTTAGAAAAGAGCCATTAACATACAAACGTGCAAAGAAAAAGAATTACAGCGTAAATTACAAAAACAGCAGCAGGAAGAGTCCTTAATTGCTAAACAACCTTGATAATATAAATCAGTATACATGCAATAACAAACATTATGTAAATTAATAAGACTTTCTTTTTCTAAAAATTTTTTCATAAAAAATCTACTCGTATATATTAAAAAATAAATGTATATTTATGTATAAATTTTAATAAATTGTTACCCATTTTTTTTATAAATATGTATATATAATTTGCAACTTAATTACTACATATATTAAAGGACTTATAGGTACAATATATTAATTAGATAGATTTCCTTCGATTATTTAACAGAATCCATGTGAGCCGTATTTATATTAATAATTCATTATCTGCTCAGCAGCAAAATCTTGCTTTAAATAAAACAATGTGGACTATATGAATTTCGATGCGCTGAACTCAAATCCGTTTTCGGTTTTTTCCATCAGGTCGGGATTTTCTTTTTTTATAGGCGTGGCAAATTTTTTTCCCTAAATTAGTCAGGTACGGAGACATATTTCACCCTAACTCGAGAACGAGTCATCCGATTTTCAAAAGTAAAACACCAGAAGATGTGTAACAAAATTGTATTTATTTTAATCGAATATAATTTTTCTCTATCTCTTATCGTTTTGGAATTATTCAGAAATTAATGGAGAAACAAAATTTTTTTCAGTTTAAAAATTTAATTAAAAAAAAAAAAAAAATAAAGCAAATTTCGTTTTGAATAATTAAAAAAAAATAAAATAAAATCCCGACCTGATGGAAAAAAACCGAAAACGGATTTGAGTTTAGCGCATCAAAATCCATATAGTCCACATAGTTATATTTAAAGGAGAGACAAAAAATTATTTTTTGTTGCTGAGCAGTGTAATTATAAAAGAAAATTGAGAGCGAGATACAGAGTTTGACTACTAAACATCTGTACCAAAAAAACTAGCTGGATTCACCCATTGTTTCGGGACCAGTTTTTTGTTGGAACCATGGAATTAAAATTAAGAAGAAACAATATTAAAACGGAACTAACAGGCAATTAGCAAACGAATTAAGAAGTGTTTTCACGCTAACTCCTCATAAAATAAATGCCATTTCTTGCTTTTTATACTGCCTGGCCCACGATGTCGTTTTCTCATATAAATACATTTAAAACAAAAACAAATTTCAAAATTTTGTTTTTGTTTTAAATATACATATATATATATATATATATATATATATATATATGTATGTATATATATATATATATATATATATATATATATATATATATATGTATATATATATATGTATATATATATATATGTATATATATATATATATATATATATATATATATATATATATATATATATATATGAGAAAACGATATCGAGTGACATCGTGGGCCAGGCAGATAGAAATAAAAAACTAATTGATAAACTTTTTCTTCTTTTTTTTTTTTGAAAGCGACTAAGTAAAACGTTTTCTGAAGTATTTTAATTTTTTTTTGCGGTTCCGCAACCGATATATTATTACAAAATACTTTGATACCATCTTCAAACATGCACTTTAATTGAGCTTTTTGCTACAAATTATTGAGCTCAATTATCCATATAAAATTTCAAATAATGATTGTTCAATAAATATGAAATTGTTATAATATTGAGTAAAATTACAAATGCAGCACTGCTAAAAAGTGTGTTTAGTGAGCAAAACACAACTCACTGAACAAAGTTAGTCGAGACCTAAATTGTGGGAATAGTGAAAAAGAAAAACACAAAGAAAATATGTCAAGCCATGTTGAAATTAAATTATTGGCATTAAATTTATTATTAATTGGAAAGAAAAAGAAAGACCCCACATTTGACTTGAGGTTCTTATGTAAATGAAAAATTTTTACTTCTAGTAGTCATGAGTTAATTGAGTTGACTAAATTTTGTCCCCTATATTCATAAAGAGATAAAATGTATTTGAAATCTGTTTTATTTTGTATGAAAAACTTTGACTAAAATACATTTCAAAGCTGTTTTAAATTTTATGAATATGGAGGTGTATATGTGAACAGGAAGATAATTATGGCAATAAAGTGAGTATTGCCTCAATTAAAAATACATGTCTGAACACCGTATGAGACATACTAATTTTAACAAAAATGTTTGTATACCCTCTGCAGCTAGAAGTTGAATTAGTTGCTAGAATAGTTATTATTCGGAGGAAATTCTTTTTATATACTTTTGTGTATATAGATTTTTAATTTAATTTTACATTCTATATTTGAAAATCCTTTGGTCTTCAATACATACCAAAATAATTGTGAAATGTATTAATATATATGTACATACATATTAAATTATTGTAGCATTCTTTGTATATTGTGTTTGGCAGGTTGGTTTCCAACCAATTCATTAAAGATCATTTGAAATTAATGCTACAACAATTTTAAATGATCTTTGATGAATTGGCTGGAAACCAACCTGCCAAACACAATATACAGGGTGTTTTTTTATAGAGTGATACAACTTTGAGTTGGCATCACTGCTTTATTTGACCACCCATTTAACAGCTGATAGTTGCTTTTTGTTTAGTTTGCATTGACATTTCATTATGGATCGACTTACACCAGAGCAACGCGTGCAAATTGTGGAAATTTTTTATCGAAATTATTGTTCTATTCGTGAAACTCAACAAACAATTAATTGATTTACTCAATTAAACTTTTGACGAAAAAATAATTTCACGAAATGGCCCAATTAATTGGCCCCCAAGATCGCGTGATTTAACCCCATTGGATTATTTTGTTATGTAGTCACTTGTATACGTCGATAAACCACAAATAATTGAACACCTGGGGTCAAAAAAACCTAGCACGTCATCTTAATATACTAAACGTCAAAAATATATACCGCTTAACAGTTCTGACTGACATGAACGATTCCCAACTTCTACAACACATCAATCATCAATACAACACTCGCCTCCGTTCTCAAGGACGCCTTCAAATCGCAACTACAAGAAACAGCTTCGGTGATCGAACCCTAAAAGTTCTATTGCCAAAAATATACCATGAGATGCCAGTGTACTTGACGGATATTACTGACAATACAATAATGAAAAAAAATTTAAGAAGTATTTATTATCCTCGCAATAAAATGTAACATATTAAAATCTCCTAAATAATCTCTTACCCACAGACAAGCCACAAGGCTTCGCGGGTTGTTTATATTATTAAGGATGAATTCAATTAAATTAAATAAAATTAAAAAAAGAAAAAAAAAATTACGCCACTCGATATCGAACGAAATTTGTATTTAAATAGTATGGAAATTTCGCTCGATATCGCATGCGGTAATTTGGCACCTGGAAATCAACATTCGAAGAGTTATCGGCGAGATACAGCTGCAAATGCTGCGAAAAGTTTGTGAAAATTGGTGTTCCAGATTGCGCCTTGTACGCGCCAGCCGTGCCGGCCACATGGTCGAAAACATATTTAAACATTAATGTCATAAAATTTTCTATCCAATAAAGACCGTTTCATTGATATCAAAAATATATTACTATGTTTTATTATGATTTAAACTTGTATCACTCTATAAAAAACACCCGATACAAAGAATGCTACAATAATTTAATATATGTATATGTGTGTGGCTGTAATAATAAGACTTTCTAATTAAATAAACTTGGGGATAAATTAAATTATATTTTTTTATATAGAATTCCACATTAAAAACGTAAATTTAAAAGTAAGACAGAACGAATTCTAAAAAAGTTTACCCGTTTTACATGCAATTTTAATATTGCTAAAAATAAATAAAAATATGTCTACTTAATTAAAATTAAATTAAAAAAAACAAACATTTAAACATGCTAAACTTATGAAAGAACACAAACTTACACGCTAAAGTTTTACAACTAAAATTGTAAAAAACAATTTGTTTGATTCATAACAGGCGTATAAAATAAAGTTTTATTAACCCGTTATAAATCCGATTTTTTGATAAATTAGGTCTTTAAAATATGAAATTTACTATTTTTTTAATAATAAATTAAAATACATGCTGTTTCTGCTGTTTTCTTTTATGTACACATTCAAGTACAATCAATGTCTGTTTTCAATAAATTAATAAGGTAAAATTTTAAATACTTAGAGGAATTACATATTTTTTAAAATACAACTACAATACACATAAAATTATTAAATACTCGTATTAAATACACCCACATAAAGCATTTAAAGGAAAAAAGTTACATAAATAACACAGTCCATCTACGTTAAAATATATTCATATTCATTAAGCATATGCATGGCATCTGTAGGCGCTAAATATTTAACTGTTCCTAAAAGAAAAATATTATTTAAAAGAAAAAGAAGAAAAAATAACAAATTAAAATTGTTTAGTTACATTGAAAGTCAAATCAAATAAATAATAATTATACACATACATACATGCAAGAAAAGTAATCAAATGATATTGTTCAAAAGACAAAAATACAAAATTTTTAGAAAAAATACAATATTTTTAGAAAAAAAAAAAATGTGAAAACCAATCCAAGGCATATCAATAAAGGGCGTGACACACTATCCTACACAATCGTTATGACGTGTTCTAAAAAAGTATAGTAGAATGGACTAAAAATGAAACTGTGACAGATTTAGTTGAAAAATCGTGGGATTTGAAAAATTTTCTTCTTTGAAAATTTTCATAAAAAAATAGTTTCCATGAGATCAGAGTAGTAGTTATTGTCAGCCAGATGTTTTTGCTTCATTTTTGTGTAACAGTGTGTCACAACGCCATATTTTCCTACGAATGAGACGTGCGATTGCCTTGGATGGACCTCCTTTACAAGCATGAAATTGATGGGCAGACAAACGAAGTTTCTGGGTTGAAGAGATAGTATGTATAGTACACAGAGTGGACATTTTTCGTTTCTCTTTCCAACACTTCGCAATATACACAAAAACAATAAGTAAACAAACCCGCCTGTCTGTCTATTAATTTCGTTCTTGTAAATGCAAACGTATAAAGAATTGAAAAAAAAAATCGGTCTTTTAATTTCGTGGCTTTAAATGGGGTCATAGTGAATCGTGGGCTCAACAGGTAGACTCGCGAATTCGCTTTGGACTGTCAAAATCGTTCGTTGCGCCCATGGTGGAACAAATATAAATTGACAGTACTACGACAACAACCAATTGGATTTTTGTTTGTGTAAAGTCATGGCTCACGTCAAAATTTATAGCAATGAAATACATTAAAGTGCTGTACACATGCACAACTACTAGCAACGCTCGCATATTTAGCATTGACACCTTATGTTTGTTTCACCATGGGCTAGGCAATTAAAAATAGAAACAGGGTGCATTGGCAAAAGAATAATTTTGACATTCTACCAGATAAAATTAAAGCAGCACAACAGCCAATTCAGCGTCTTGAAAAAAACAAAAATTTTTTAATATAAATATGAGTTGCCAATAAGGAAAATAAGGAGGATTATTACTTAAGTTTCTTAATTAAAGAAACGTTCTTAAAATCAGAAAAAGTATTTTATGCGTATAATTTTGTTATAAAAGAAATTTCTATATAAAATTTTCAATAAGTAAATATTCTTTGCAGTCTACAAAAAAAAATTATATGAATCTCGTTAGATTTTGCTCAAATTAGGCGTGTTCATGCTTGCCCTACGGATTGTTTTTCAAATTACATTTATTTATTAATAACAAATCAAAAATTAGTGCAAAGTAAAAAAAATAAAAATGCTTCAAAATTATTTCTTAATATGAAAATCAAACAAGTTTAATAAAACATGAAACACACTATTTACTTAATAAATAAAAATTTCAATTATAATCTAATACATATAGGATACGATTAGAATGGGTGTTTTTTTAGCTGTATGAGAACTATCGGTATCGATAGCTACAGTTTAACGGCTGATGCATTAAACACATTCACGACAGCAGGCTACCGACTACAACCTGTCAAAAATAGAATACATCGTCGTCGAAAATCCAAAAGTACGTATCATAAAAAAAAATCAAAATCGGGTTTTTGATTGATTATGATTCGTTAGGTTATCTTACATGTCGCATAGAACATTTTTAAAACAATTTCTTTTTGTTACTTTTCCTAAACAATTCAAATTGCACACTTTTTCACAAAAATATTTTCCACAACAATTCTTTTTTGCTACTTTTGTTGAATCAATAATGTTTTTCACAATTTTACAAACTTATTTTTTCAACGGAATAAACAAATATGGCTCGCTACAAAAGTAAACAAATTTTGACATACGTTCAGGTAAAAACTAAAAAAATTTTAATCAGCTGGGCTCTTGCATATACTTGATATAGATATACTTTGGTAATACATATTTGTGATTTGTATTACTTACATTATAAAGTTATTACGAAACTTCATTCTTCTTATCAAAAGATAATAGTTAAAAAACAGAATGAATGCATTTAATCTTTCATCAAACTTAAACTGTAATAAAAGCAATTAAAAGAATTATTTCATATTTTTAATATTTTCACTTTTGTTAAAAAAATATTTATGATGGTACGTCCTTTTGTTTCAGAAAACACAAATACAAAAGAACGTAACAAATATAACTTAAAAAATATTTCGATATATAAAGTTTTTTCTCTTGAATTACTTTAGTTGTTCTGTTTTAATTGCATATTCCGTAAATTGTTTCTATATCTGAAATATTTTTTATTTTATAACGTTTTTGCTTCTCCTGTAATGTTACAAAAAGCGATATTTCGTACTTTTGGATTTTCGGCGACGACATGTGTTTATATGGTAATGATTATTTTCACGGCTATATTGCAGGTTGTTGTTCGTAATACATTTGTAGTTGTAGACAAATTAACCTAATTTCTATATTAAATTGAATTAAGATTAATTGGAACAACGTTCACATGTACTTAAGTATGAAATTCAAACCAAAAAAGTTTGACAAATGGTAACACGGGTACTATAACAATAACATGTTAACATCCACTCTCGAAAAAATTAATAAATAGAATGCAATCACGTTCATTTATTAAAAATAAAAAATAAATAAAAAAATAATTTGCAGTTTCGCAAGATTTGAACCTATAGCCTGTTGGGAAATTAACATCCTGTAATACATGTTAACAACAGGTTGATACAGTTCTCGGATTCTTTTTCACAATAAAATTTGTGTAAATAGGAACTGTTATCACATTCAACTAAGCCACCTAATAAGTGGTGACAAACGCAATACACATGAGCATTGATGATGAAAGGGTTGCGTCTTTCGAAAACAGCTGTTCTGCTCTGCTGTGTAAGTTGAATAACAAAAACTGATTTTGACTTGCCTTTGTGCCTTGGAATATTTATCATGTCTTTCTGAGATTTAAATTAAAATTTCGAAAAATTAGCCTATAGAATCTTAATTCAATTTAATATAACAATATAAAATGTTCCTTAAAATTCTTACTACATTTGAACTAATTTCTATTTTCATAGGCGACAATGAACAAACTACTGCTGCCAACACAAACAAAAGACTTACATAAATAAGGGCATAAGGGCTTAACATTTTTTTTTGAACTAGTTAAGGATATGAAAATTGTTGAAAATAAAAAGTGGATAAGGTAAAAGCTCTTTCAAAAATAAAGAGGATTGTGTAATTTTTTCGGTGATCTATCTTGTTTCCACTTTCAAAACTTTTATTTTTCATTGGTTGTAACTCCTAGAATATAAACGATGTGGGTGTCATTTCAAAGTGGTCTAAAACGGCTTTCCGTTGGTACAAAAATTTTCAAAATTTATTCACGTATTGCGAGTGTTAATAAAATGTTATAAGTTGTATCTGACTTTTCAAGTGAAAATTCCACTATTTTGAAAAGTACCCAATGCAATAATATTTAAGCTTTAATTTGTTATAAGCTTGATATGTAGCCGTTATAGATAAATGACATGAGGTAGGGTTACTATCAAAAGGATTAGCTCATAAACACATATTCATAGAGCGACAACAAAAAATGACAACGTACAAGCAATTATTAAAAATGCACAAAACAATAAAACGCTATAAACAAATAAATTGATTTGTTTTTAAATTTCTTTCGAGATATAAATAGATTTAGAATAAGCGCTTTTATTTTTCCACATGAAAGTGGCACCACTAAAATTAAATGTTGACATTGTAGCGGAAGCGTTTAAAATAATTAATATTATATCGTTTTCATTTATATTTAATTCAATTATTTGAACTCTTTATTTATATGTATAGAAAAAACCTCATAAACTCCTACTTAAACGAATTACATATTTATTTTTGGACACGTATCTTTTAATCCCCTTACAATTTATCTTTTCGCTACTAGATAATAATTCTTTGCACATATTTACTGTCAGATTATTTCATTAAATTGTTTTTATTACCAAATTAAAAATTTCTTTACAAATCGACAACGAGTGTAAATTAGATGTTTTAACAAAAGTTTTTTTATTTATCGGTAATAATTAAACTACATTTTCAACAAAATGTTTTTGATCTGCATCACAATCAGCTACTTGAAAAACTTATGTGTTTGGAAGACACTTAAAAAAAAGTGTACTATAAAATTTTTTATTTTTTGTATGGTACGTTGAGGATCTCACGTTTTATTTGATAATAATCTTATACAGATAATAAATAGTGTTAAGCACTTAATTAAAATTGATGTTTCTACCACATAAATAACTGAAATATGACAAAGTGCTTTCAAAATCAACAACCTTACTGGATACTTATAAAAAATAGAATATTTGTTATATTACATAATTTCTATGCTAAATTGTAAAGGTATGGCCACATTTAATGCTAAAGGAACTCCATTTAATTCATGCAATTGGTTATTGTGATAAATAGTTTCCAATGGTATTGTATTCCATGCCACTATTTATTAGTTATTGTATGAAACTCCTTTACTTGTAAACACTTATCTGAATCAAAATATGTTTCATTACTATTTAGTGGTTACGTTTTTTTGGACAAATATTTGTTAAGTGTGCATGTACCTTAAGTTTCAGTTGTCTCATTTGTATTCCTAATCATGCCTTAATCTGTCTTAGTGATAATACAATAAATCTTGTATAATTGACAGTTTGTTGTAGGATTAAAAAAAAAGGAAATGATTATGATTAAGAAATTTATCGTGACAGATATTTTGAGCAGTACTATATCGAATAAATATTTTTGTGTAACGAAATTTAGCTTTTCGAAAAATGTGCGAGGGCGAGCAACAAGTTCGTGATTTCTTGAATTTCTCATCTTAATTGAAATGGCTGTCAACAGGCAACTGTCAGTTGACTCCTGTCAAAATTTAGCGGCGTCATTTAGTTTGTGTTTAGCAGTCGTTTTCAGAAGAAAAATGTAAAAATTAAATTAAGCATTATTTTTTGCGACGAAAAAGGCCATCATGAGCACTCTGCACCGTGCATTTCCATGGTATAGAAGTGTAATTCGATGTAGGCATACAGGCACGGGAGATGTCGAACGTGTTGGATGTTCAGTTAAGGTCTCTACATCCGAAACAATTGAAAAAAATTCACGATATGGTTTTAGCTGATCGGAGTTTGAAAGTGAGAGAGATTGTGTGAAGCCAAAGGGAGCTCACTTTTTTATTTTTTGTGCAGAGGTCGTGGGTTTGATTCCCGCCAAGGACCTTGGGTGTTTCTGATATTTTCGGGTAACTCAAAGGAACCTAATAGCACCCAAGTGAGTTGTATTTGTTAATTAAAACTGGCTGTCTGTACAATCTAACCCAACCTAATGATTTCACATTCTTCAGTGGTTTAATTTTTTAATAATCACTTGGTGAATGAGAAAGCTCTGCGCAAGATGGATGCCGCGTTTGCTCACAATGCAATGCTGCACAGAAGTGCAATTTCCTTGGCAAAAATTCATTAATTGCGCCCTCATCCGCCCTATTTTCCAGATTTAGCACCCCGACTGATTATTTCTTGTTCCCAAGCTTGAAGAAATGCCATGGCGGAAAGAGATTTGACTACAACGACGAAATCAACTCACAAACACAAATGCCTATTTTGATGACCTCAACATATAATCCCCTTTATTCGGTAACTATATGTCAACGCCACCACAAGACAACATTAAAATTAGGACTTGCTTGCGGACGACAATCAATTACTTCTGAACTGGTTATGACTATACCGAGATGCTGTTGTGTATTGTGACGTTGACGAATGGTTACAGAATAAGGGGGCATATTTTGCGGAAGGGATAGAACTATGTTGAAAAATATTATTTCAAAAAGTCAAGGACTTATTGTTTCATTCTTTCAAAAAGTCAACGACTTATTGATCCACCCTCGTTTTTAATACCCAAAAAAAAATGTAAACAGAAAATGTGAAATCCAAAACACCAAATTGATTTCCAGTGAAGCAAAGTTTTATGTGCTTTGTGTTTGTAATATTTACTATTCTTAATTATAATATGTGTGCTTATATGTACATATAATGCATATTATGTAGTTTCTAAATTAAAAAAAATGGTATTAGTATTAATAAAAATATAGCAAAAGTAATGATAAAAAGTATAAACTATAAAATCAATTGGGGTATTCACACTGTAGTCATAAAGTCATAAAATAATAGCACTAAAAATAAGACTAGTGTGAACAACACAACACACCTCTGTAATTAGCTGTTATCAAAGCAGAAGAATATTAATACAATTAAAGATGAATCGTCTAAAAACTCCATTTCTATTTAAAATTATTAAATTTGTCTTCTGGTGCACAGGAATATCTAAATGAATTTGTATGAACATATAAACTAAAACAGCTGCTGCCTTGATATGAGCTGAATGCATTTTTTTTGCGGCGTCATACGGAAAAACGTTCAGTGACTGCCAGCTACATAAGTTAAACGAGAAAGATTTTTCACTTGTATATATTTAGTATTTTGCTATTTCTCTTTTAATTTTTTTTATGTTATAAAAATGTGATTCAATGTACAGACATATAGGTATGAATATATAACGGCGGCAAACATATACTATCGCCCTCTCGCCTAAAGATTTTCAGCCGTTCGACTCAGATCTCTAGAGCTATTTTATGACAAAACAAAAACATGTGCTATTATTTTACAACTGTTTTGTTTGCAGCACAACAACAACTTTTATAAACTGGTCTAAAATATTATGACTTTATGACCAAATAGCACGAAGTGTGAATACCCCAAATGTCTTAAAAGTGACAAGAAATCTGCATAATCAGCAGAAATGCGATACGCCTCTTTGGCCCCATTAAAATATAAAAAAATAAAAATATTAGAAAACCCAAACCTTAAAATATCAAAATATAAAAATACCGAATATATACAATATTACGAATTTATATCATTATTATTAAGTTTCGCTTGTTCAGCATTATTTACATTTACGGCATCTACTGTATTGCCGCTGACGGTGGTAATATGATTTATCGGACTTAAACTATTTACCGCTAAACAATCATTTCCATTTTGGGCAATTATTTGCTTACCATTATCACTATCAGTGCCAGAGTAGCGACGTTGCAAAAACATTTGCACACAAACATGTACAATGAAGGCAACAAACGCACTAACACCGAATATTTCAAATGTATGGCCGGGGCCCACGGAGGCAAATAATAAACCGCCTATAAAACTGCCCGTAGAGACACCAACGCCTTCAAAAATAGCACCCACAAGACCCTGAAAATATATTCCGTAATAAAATATAAAAAAAAAAAGAAATAAAGTGCTACCCACCTGCATGGTTGTTTCTGTACCTGGTGGTGCCACTATACTGGCATACGAAGCCATCGTAGCATAAAATAAGCCAAATGTCACACCGTTCAATAATTCTATGGGTAAAACATACCAGGGATCTTGTAACATTGAATACAATATAAAGCGTATACCGAAACCAAATAGCACCAGGCTCATGGCATTAATGTGACCAATTTTCTTCAGAATCCAACCGGAGAAGAAGAAAAATGGCAATTCACCGCAAAAACATTGTATACACATGACCGCACCCTGTAGTGTCTTCATGGAGGTCTCCTCGCAACCGGCCAATTCTTCTAAATGCCAAAACAGGAAATTCCATATGAGTGCTGTACCAAGACCTATAAAAACGCACCATATGAAGAAAACAACACAGCGCACGGACAGAAACATTTGCCCAACATCTTTTAGAATGTTTGGAGAGAGATGGGTTTGCGTGTGCTAGAAGAAAAAATTATTTGAATTAAGATTTTATAGGCTAATTGTTCGAAATTTTTAATTAATTTGTGGGTGCTGTTGGCTGAAGTAGTAGAACACGAGACTATGAAGCGGAGGGTCGTGAGTTCGAGCCCGCGCTGAGTCATGAAATATTGTGTTGAATTCTTCTGAACAGCATTAGTGCGTGGTTGTGTTAGTTGTTGCCAGCCTGTTTCAATGATGAAGGCATAGGCACTGGTCACTGAACATAATTGGCAGCGACTGACACTATCATGTACTAAAAAGCACAGTAACATCACCCACCTTCGTCGGCCCTGTAGCAAAAATTAGCCGGCGAAGTAAAAGGTTGAAATAGCTACAAAAAAAAAAACTGTCTATCTTCTCATCTTTCCTAATCTGTCCCCTCAATACTATCCCCTCGTTTTCAGTTCCGGCGCAATGCATTGCATATATAGGGGTCATCCCCTGAGTGCTGGTCCAAGATAAAAAAAAAAAATTTAAATCTCAGAAAGACATGATAAATATTCCAAGGCACAAAGGCAAGTCAACATCAGTTATCAGTTGTTATTCAACTTACACTGCAGAGCAGAACAGCTGTTTTCGAAAGACGCAACCCTTTCATCATCAATGCTCATGTGTATTGCGTTTGTCACCACTTATTAGGTGGCTTAGTTGAATGTGATAACAGTTCCTATTTACACAAAATTTTATTGTGAAAAAGAATCCGAGAACTGTATCAACCTGATGTTAACATGTTATTGTTATAATACCCGTGTTACCGTTTGATTATTTTTCTTCATGTCCCATTTTTCTGAATTTTTTGTTCCATCATACCTGAGTCAAACTTTTTTTGGTTTGAATTTTATACTTAAGTACATGTGAACGTTTTTTCAATTTTATTATTACATAATTAATTAAAATGATATGTAATTATACATATATGTTTTAAGAAAAATCTGAGAGGTATTTTTTTAAGTAGGACCAGCACTCAGGGCAGTGTAGCCTACATATGCAATTTATTGTGCCGGAGTAAGAATGTAGGGGATCGTATTGAGAGGAAAGATAAAAAGATAAGAGAATTTTCGAATTTCTGCTACAGGGCCGACGAAGCTTTAATGGCTAAATGGCTTAAATATTCTCGTACTTTTATATGCAGACGTTTTTAATGCTAATATTTTCTTCATAGTACTCAATATTTACTGAGTTACTGAATTTTACTGGGTGCTGTTAGCTGAAGTAGTTAATGCGAGGCTACAAAGACGAAAATCCTGACTTCGAGGGCTATTCTATATTGCGATGCGAAAGGAAAACTGAACGCATTTGTTTGATATTTATGCATTAACCATTTTCACGACAGCAGGCTACCGACTACATGGCTACAAATGCCGCTAGCAACAATTTTCGCTGTGTAGTCAGCTGTTTAATTATTTTGAACGCGGCAGCTGCAATGTAAACATTTAATTTTAATGGTGCCACTTTCATATATAAATATAAAAGCGCTTATTCTAAATATATTTATATGTCGCAACAAATTTAAATTTATTTGTTTATACCTCTTTTTTTGTTTTTGCATTTTTAATAAATACTTGTACATTGTGATGTCCTTTATTGATAATGACTTTATAAATTAATTTATTTCTTATAAATCCTTTTCAAAGTATCCCACCTCACGTCTTTTAGCGATAACGACTATCGAGTATATAACAAATTAAAGGTTAACTACCGTTGCATTGGGTCCTTTTCAAAATAATGGAATTTTATATACCAATAGAAAGCCATTTGAGAGCGCTTTGAAATGTTACCTACATATATCGTTTATATTCTAAAAGTTACAACCAATAAAAAATAAAAGTTTTGAACCTCATAAGTCCGAAGCCAACAGAGATCGCTGAGAAAAAAATTACATACCTCTCAATATTTTTGAAATACCTATTACCTTATGCACTTTTTATTTTCAACAATTTGCATATTATTGACCAGTTCAAAACAATTTTTTATTCTGTTGGCAGCACAAACCTGGTTATTGTCGTCTATGAAAATAGAAATTAGTTTCATTTGACCACAATCACAAAAGTAGCACGGACATTAACCTGCTGTGTAGCCGCGTAAATAATCATTCCCACATAAACACATGTATGTATTGTATTTTTGACAAGTTGTAGTCGGTAGCCTGCTGCCGTGAATGTGTTTAATGCATAAATATTGAAACAGTCGAAATACATACTAGACCCCTGAACAGAAAAATTCCACATCATCTTTATGACTGAGTGCGGAGTCGAACACAGGATTTTCGGCTTTTTAGTCTCACGTTAAGTACAGTCGACTCCGCTTTACTGGAAATAACCAAAACCAAATTTTTTCAGTTATCAGATTTTTTCTCTAACACGTAGTTCGGATTACTGAAATTTATTACAGTTAAGCGTACTGCTTAAAATCAGTAAAACACTATTTGTTATATCAAATCTATATATTTTTTTTACGTCAATTTAACGTAAAAATTTTATTAAGAAAAATTATTCATAGAATTATTCATTTTGTAGTTGAAATTTTTCTCGAATTCCTCGAAAATGTCTAGCCACTTGCATTGACAATATAATAGAAAAATACAATAAAGTACGTAAGAGCGAAAAGGACAAATACATTTTGCCTTTTAATTTTTTAACGGACAAAACATGCACAATTTTTTCAGCCTTAAGTTATGCAATGGAATTCTAATAAATAAATTTGTCATTGTTTATTTTTTCACTAAAGCGAAGTAAGTTTCATACAAAACGTAGTTGTGGACTTGCTTTTTGCTTTTCAGTAATACGATATTTTTCAGTAAAGCGATGTTTCGCTAAAGCGAAGTGAATAAGACTAGCTGCGTTTAAAATTAGTGCGGGGATTTGTTTCGCTTTCAGTAATCCGATTTGTTTCAGTAAAGCGTGTTGCGCTAAAGCGGATTCGACTGACAGCACCCAGTAAAATTCACTGAGTAAATATTGTCTGCGTCAGTAAATTATGTATGCAACAGCTGCTTTTTCTGTGGGTAAATTCGGACTAGAATTAAATTATCAGCTGTTTTTGTTGGTTACATTTGAAAATAAAATATTAATATTAAAAACGAAAAACGTTTTCGTTTATAAACTTATTAAAAGTAAAGTTTTGCAAATTTCTCCTTTTTTAACATAAAAAATATGCCTTCACTTTTTTTCTTGTTGAAAATATATATATTTGTTTGTATATAAAAGGGAAACTCACCTTCAGCTTCATGGACGCCACTACATCCAACCCAATTATTATCAATGTCATCCAAAATACAATTGTATAATCCTTATCCACACCATGGGACATTTTATCCACTAAAGTGCCAGCAATTATGGAAAAAATACCCCAACCCACGGAACCGAACAAACGTTGTTTGCCATACAAATGGGCACGCTCACCCAAAATGCCGAAACAAATTGCATCGCCAATACTCACGACTGCGGCCATGCCAATCCACGATATTATTAACATGGCGAAAAACCACCAAAACTGATAAAGACCCACAGCAGCTGTATTATCTATTACCGGACTTAGTCCTAATTTACTATCTAAATATGCATCGTTACAGTCCAAGCTACAGGAAGCATTAAAATAATCCTTATCCTTCGGGCAATACATGCTAACATTTTGCCCATTTATAACGCCCCTGGCATGGGGTATCATAAAAAACATGCACGCCCCCTCCACATTCATATGGCTCATGTTCACTGTTGTATTCACGTTCATCGTTTTCGTAGTATTCGGCAGACAATTAGTGGCATTTAACCAATTGTTACAAATTATGTCCCACATAAAGGGTTTCGCTTGACAATGCAGTTGACACGTCAAATTCTGATTGCCGTAATGTTCCTTTAAATCATTATCCAAACATTTACCAAATTCCGAACAGTAGCGTAGATCAGCAATGCCGGCATGACAATGAAATTCAACGGCTATGGGTTCTTTTGGTATGGCAGGTGTAAACATGATGAGAAAGAAGGCAACTGCGGTAAGAATTTCGAACAGGATGAACAACATTCGATGACGTTGATAACTGCAAGAGAACGTAATACATATTAAAGAACGTGATAAGTACAATTATTAATTTGCAAGATTATTTATGGGAAAATTTTAAATTTAATATTTTTCACTACACGTACGAAGTTTGTTCAAAAATTGAGGTAAATTTTCAAAATTTTTTATTTACACTTTGTACATTCGACAGTTTCAGCAACATATTTATCATATCTACTTTTTTTGTCAGACTCATAAGGGTTTTGTGTGTTTGACGATTTTCTTTCTGCTGTCGAAAAAATTAATCAAAGAGTTTGGATAAAATTTTGTGTAACAAATGGAATTAATTGCAATTGAAAAGATGACAGCGAAATTTGTGGTTTAATAAAGTGTAGAAACAAACTTTTTCCACAGGGTCATTTAGGAGACAAAGAGGGGAAGGGTAGGGCAGAGGAACATACGAAAACAATTCATCTTCGTCATAAAAGCTGGAAAATTTAACTTTTAAGGAATGCAGGCTTCAAGGGGCGGGGTCCAAACATTGATACTTCTGATTTTTAGCCTCCAAGTTCAACGCTTCGGACCTTCTTTGACATAAATTATTTGCTTAACAAAAACAACTTTAAAAATTATGTTGTATTTTACGGGTTGGTACAGTTCTTCTTAGCGGAATTTTTTTCCTCTGGTCCGATTCAGCACATTTACAAACTTGTCCTGTGCTGTAATTCAAAATTTATCTATAACAAATTTCTGAATCTTTTCGTTTCGATTGTATCGTGAGTTCCGCACACGGACGGAAGGACGTCCATGGCTAGATCGTCTTATATTTTATCACTGATCAAGAATATACATATATTTATACTTCATGGGCTATAAATAAAATATACAATCGACTCCGCTTTACTGGAAATAACCAAAACCCAATTTTTTCAGTTATCCGATTTTTTCTCCAAAACGTAGTTCTGATTTTTGAAAATTATTACAGTTAAGCGTAATGCTTAAAATCAGTAAAACAATATTTTTTATATCAAATGTCTAGCCACTTGCATTGACAATATAATATATATATTTTATATGAAATCTGTATATTTTTTTACGTCAATTTAACGTAAAAATTTTAGTTAAAAAAAAAATTATTCGTAGAATTATTTATTTTGTTGTTGAAATTTTTCACGAATTCCTCGAAAATGTCTAGTCACTTGCATTGACAATATAATGGAAAGTACGTAAGAGCGAAAAGGACAAATGCATTTCGCCATTTAATTTTTTAACGGACAAAACATGCACAATTTTTTCAGCCTTAAGTTATGCAATCGATTCGATGTCATTGTTTATTTGGTCACTAAAGCGAAGTAAGTTTCATACAAAACGTAGTTGTGGGCTTGCTATTGGTTTTCAGTATGTAATACGATATTTTCAGTAAAGTGATGTTCCGCTAAAGCGAAGTGAATAAGACTAGCTGCGTTTAAAATTAGTGCGGCGATTTGTATCGCTTTCAGTAATCCGATTTTATTCAATAAAGCTTGATGCGCTAAAGCGGATTCGATTGTATCACAATTTTCTGAAGAGTAAATAAAATCAAGAAATAAATTTTATTTTCTGAAGAATAAACAAAAATAAAAAAAATTGATTTTTTATTTTATGAGGAAGCAATAAAAATCCTGAAATAACTTCTATTTTCTGAGAAATAAATAAAAATCATGAAATAAATAATTTTTATTTTGTGAGGAAAAAAATAAATTCAGAAGATAATCGTTAATTTTGATTTCTTTAAAAAAACTTAAGAAAATAAAAATTTATGCACTTAAAGGTGGTCGGTCCATGTAACAAGGATTACTTTGGTGTATTGATTGTGCAGATAGACCGTCTCTTTTAGTTTAATTTTTTGTAGTTTAAATTTGTAAGTAATCGATATTTGATATTTGAATTAAAAGTAATCGATATTTGCGGTCCCTGCTAAATACTCATGATTAAATGTTTACAATCGAATTGATAATTCCCTTAACACAAGCATTTGAATACTTCATAATTATATGTATATTCACCACCAGGGAAATTACTTTATTTCATAGCTCTTTTGTACATTTTCGACCACTTTAGTACTAAAATTTCGTTTGTAGGTGTGTATTGTATAACACCCAATTTACACGATGAATTTTATGACGTCTAATTTTATTAATTCTCTTTTGAAATTGGTTCCAAAAACTCTTTGCGTTCATACGATGCATTTGATTTTCATGTCTATTTTTATTTTTTGTTAATGTTTCACATGTAAAATAAAAACAGGACAAAACGTAACAAAGAGAATAGGTATTGAAGTGAAGAGAAATATGAAAAAAACCATGAAATCAGGGCTGCCAGAAATGCCGATTTATCGGCATTTTGACGATTTTTTACTCCAAAAATTTCAATATGCCGATTTGCCGATTTTACCCCTAAAAAATGCCGATTTTTTAATAATAGTGTGGAACATCTTTTATTATATAATTCTTCTTTTAATAACAATTCAATTGCCTTGTTGTAGCTGTGCACGAAATTCCGATGTTCCTTAGAAAATAAAACTTTAAAAGAAGGAATTCTTTATTCTAAAGATTATTTGAAAATGAAAAACTCTAATTGCGAAATAAATAACGATTTAATAAAAATGTCAAAATCTAATATATATGATTGATTTATGAAAACCACATTATTTCCAATTTTTGTATTATATTTACGAATTTTGTTCAAAAATTTTAGGATAATATTCTAAATTTTTAATTGTATATTGTAACTCCTATTTTAGAACCTACGAGTAGAGTTAATTTTTAGGAAATTCTGAAATATAATAGCAAAATTTTGAAATACTATTGGAAAAGACGTATATATTTTAATTGGAACGAAGTTCCTTATGAGACGTTGCGGAGGGGTACCCTAACCGGGAAGAAACGTCCGTAACGTAAGATATTTTGTTTCTAACTCAATGTTTAAGACGTATGAGTAATACAATTCCATACAAACAAATATTAATCATACGCAGCCGGCCCGTGACAGAATTCAATTTCGTTTGGGAACAAAACTGATTCTGTATTTTCGTTGATCGGCGAAAAGAAAAATCCTAATAAAAAATGTATACCCGAATAATTATTTTCTTTATACCTCGAATAGAACTTAAAATTAATATTTTTATAATAAGGAACTGCGTTCCTATCCGGTGTCCCACGACACCACACATCTTTTTTAATTATTTTATACTGTTTTATAAAAAGCAAGTTGATCTTATGTATTTTTTTTAAGTAAAAGTCATTCTAAATGAATAAAATAACAAATCGTTTCTTTTAAATTGCCAATTGGGAGATTAAACGAAACCCCAAAATAATTTCAAAACTTGTGAGGTGCAAATTTATTGATCCATGCATGCTGTTTTATGTATAATATTTAATAAATTATATTGAATTGTTTTTGTTTATATGTCAAAATAAGTTTTTTAATTAATGTCGATTTTTTGCGGATTTTAAGAAATGAAAGTGCCGATAATGCCGATTTTTTTTGGGAAATTTGCTGATTTTTCACGAAAAATTTCTGGCAGCCCTGCATGAAATCAGAAATCAAGTCCTATTTTCTTCTCTTTCCTCTCTACACCGTTCGCTATGAAACCAAAAATGGCGTCGAAAATTGGACGTCACAAAATTCATCGTGTGAATTGGGTGTAAGATAAAGTATATGAAAATCAACAGTTTTTATTTTCAAAGTATTTTTTTTTTGGATTAGACTTGAAACAATTGGCACACGCAGTCTATTCTGTTTTATTTTAATAATTGCACTTTATCATCCCTGATACACATACACAAACATTTTATAGCACATATGTAATTGTCCTGTTTCACTTACCGATCGGCTATAAAACCAAATATTGGTTTAGCTATCATTCCGATTATGGGTAATACTGTATACATGGTGCCCACGACCACACTGGAATAGCCCAATTGTTTAGCTAGTGTGGGCATAAATGGTACAACAGGTGCAGTACCTAAAAATAAATGAGAACAAAAAAAAAAAAAAGCATTTAGATACAAGATAAGCAATAGGATACTTATTCAAAATGATGTTTGAAAATTATAAAATGTACGCTGCAAGTGACATTTCATAATAATTAAAGCAGCCATAAAATGGGAAGCAAATAAATATGTAAATATACAGTCCACTCTCGATAATTTGAAAGACGAAAGTATTTTTTTTTTTTTAATTTAAGTGCGGCTGTTAAAGCAGCTGTCGGAGCTGTGGCTTGGGGTAAAAACGTGACATTGCAAAATAAAAGGAAACGATAGAAATTTTAGATGTTAGCAAAGTGAACTTATTTAAATTATAAAACAAATTAAAATGCAAAACGTTCCCGCTCAAAATGCAATGCAAATACAAACGACTTCAGCTGAGTGAAATTGTAAAATTAGAGAGTTTCAATAAAAAGAAGGAAACCAGTTTTGGTTAAATTAATTCAGGTGGCCAATTACAGCTTTCGTTATCGTGATCAAAATTTGTATTTAAATTGTATGGAAATTTCCGGCGATATCGCAAGCAGTAATTTGACCCCAGTACTTTTAAATTAACTATTAAATTTACTATATGGACCAATTTTAGTTTAACCGCCTTATTCATAAAAATTATGAGAGGCTTATTAGAGTGTAATAGAGCAAATTTCATATGAAATTTTGCTTTATTACGCTGTTATTAGACTCTCATAATTTTTATGAATAAGAGGGTAAATATAATACGTGTAATAGTGTTTTCACATTGAAAGCCAGAAAGCTGGTTTTAGCGTTAAAATCATAAACAGCTGATTTTGCGTCCACACGGCAAATTGTGGTTTTAACATACAGGCTGTATAATAAATTTGTTCAAAATTAAATCGCTGATAGAAATGTGGGAATTTGTTGCTGCACTTGTTCTCTATTTTTACAACATTTTGATATCATTTTGTCGTACAATTCCAGCAAAAGAAATTTCTAAAATTTTGTCTTTATTTTAAATGTATGTCTACGATTTCACTGGAGCATCGTGGGCCAAGCTGTTATTATTATTTTTTTATTAAGATAAGAATTTTTTACTCAGATTCAGGTTCAAATCTGCAAATTATTTTTTTTTTAAGATTTTTATTAAATTCAAGTTATTTTATTAAGACTGTAATATAGGGTCCGCCAAATAACTTTTTTTTTTTTTTTGAAAATGCTATAAAAAAACTACTGAATATTTTCTCATATTCACAATCGTCATTGACTGTAACGGCCACTCCTTGCTCATTTTCGAAGAAAACTGGCCCAATTATGCCTCTGGACCAAAATCCGCAACAAACAGTGACTCGTTTTGGGTGCGTCGGCTTTTCAACGTATGCGTTCGGTTTTTCTGTGCCCCAAATGCGACAATTTTGCCAAGATCAAAATGAGCTTCATCTGAAAAGATGATTTTTTTTTGACAAAATCGGCATCTTCTGTAAGTCGATCGCAGGCCCACTTACCAGCGTTGTTCAAGCGTATACACAACCATATACGTTCAGCGGAAGGATAAAACTAATTAACTGTCAAATCAGACATGAGCTAAGTGTTACCATTCACGAAATAAGCACTAGTTGAAAAGAAAAACGTCAGATTGCGGACCCTATATTTAGAATATTTTTATAATTATTAAAAACTAGCAGAACAGATCAGTACAGATTTCGAGATATTTCACTCTTAAAAAAATAATCACCCCTATCGTGAATAACAAAGGGAATTTTTGTTCACATGAAATTTTTATTCCACTCGAAGGGAAAAATTGTATCGTGAATCTCCCGTGAGAAATTATTCCCGCTATCAGTTCTCAGTGAATGCAAAAAAAGAGAAGAAGCCGAAAACAATATGAAAAATCAAAGAATTTGTGTTGAAAAATTTATGTTTATGCAATAATTTAAAATAAGTATGGCTAAATATTTAATAGTCAAATAATTTGGATACATTTTGAAAACCAGACAAAACAAATTAAAAATATTCTTAATCTTTATAATTGGAGCAACAAGTTTTACAAAGACGCAGGAAATTGATTTATTTGTGTGTTATTAACGTGTCTTGCCACTAAAATAAAATTTGCAAACTCTAATATTACTTACATTTTCTACTCTATTCCCCACCAAAAACTAAGTGAATAAATTAAATAGAAAAGTGAAGAAACTCGCGGGAAAAAATCATTCACAATAAAGGGAATTTAATTTTAGCGTGAAATCATTCACGGGGGAATTTTTTCATGATTGCAATTTTAGGGAAAAGGGACAAATTATTCGTGATAGGGATGAATGTAAATTTAATAAAAATATTTTGCAGATTGCAGATTGGAACTTGCGCCTGCATAAAAAAATTCTTATCTTAATAAGGAAATTAACAAGTTCGAAAAATAAAAATTTATTTCATTATAATTTTTATTTTTTAAATAAATTTGCACAATTTGGAAACGTTGTTCTGGCGTTAAACGATTAAAGGCCGAGTCAGATAGAACTTTTTCGCTTTGCGTGACGTTTCTAACTTTAACAGAAAAGCGCAAACAGTGATGTTAACCGTACGGTAACTACCGTATTGTACGGTAATTTAGTCCTCTGAACGGTAAGTAATTTCTATATTTGTACGGTAATTTTAAAAAGTTTTAATTTTTAATTGTTAGACCCCAAACATTTTGTTTTCATAATGTGTCTGTCTACCAGGGCGAATTCATAACTTTGTTAATAGATCAGTTTTGTGGCAGCCCAAAATTCTTCACTGCAAATTCTCTTGCGACTAAATATTTCTCAGTAAAAACATCATTTCAACTATGCCAATTGTTGTTAAATTCTATTCGTTTATTACTATTAATTTTGTAGCAGACTTTGCGTACGGTAGTTTTACCTAAAAAACGGTAACTTTTTTAGGGCTGTACGGATATCGAAATAAAAAAGTTAACATCACTGAGCGCAAAGCAAAAGGTGTATGTCACAATAAAAACTTTGACAACACCCGTGGATTGTTTCTTTTTCATAAAAAGTGGTTGATAATTTTGGTATTATACATATTTTTTTAATATTTATTGCGTAAATTGTACATATACATTTAGCTTTTATTAAAACACATTCAGATAATTAAAATTTAAGTCCGAATTTGGCAAAAGAAAAAAATAGATTCCCGCTGATTGTCAAAGCACGCAAAAAGATGAGAGTTGCCCAACTTACGTTAAAAGTACTTTATGTGACATGTTTCATATAGGTATGTATATTTCATCTTAAATGTCAAAGTGAAACTATAACGCAACGCGAAGCAAAAGTTTTATCTGACACGGCCTTAAGGGTGACTTTCCAAAGTTTACTGTTACGTTTACAGAAATGTCAAATGTCAGTTTGACATTCTCAGCTGTTACGCCTGCACCATACTATTTTCATAAGGAAATAATATACGAAAACTGTGTAAAAAAAGAATGTTTGATTATTTTTTCTGACTTCTTTGTACAAATTTTACTTAACTGCTACTTTTTTGTGTACGTGAACATTTCTTGTTTTTGTGTAAAGTTCTAGCGAATGGCTGAGGTTTTAATGTATTTTTTTTTGCCTTATTTGAAATTCAATTAAAATTTATAGTTTGAATTAGCGAGAGGAATAAATTTTGTTCAAATAATAATTTTCAAAGGGGCCGGGAGAAAAAGTTCAAATTATCGGTAGATTCAAATTGAATCAGGTTCAAACTAACAAGAGTCCACTGTCCATAGAAGGGAAAACCATATTGCATTATAATTCTAAACAAATATTAAATTTCAAAATGTTTATAGATAAGCAAATAGATTTTTTTATCGTCATAATATTTTTTTTTATATTTAAATTCTTTTTGTATAAGGGAAGGCGATAAAAAAATAATATAAAAATTAGTTTAATCATTAATAAAAAATTGCAACAAATTCCAGCTGTTTGACACAAACTCAAGCACATCAAAATATTTATTTTAATTCTAAATAAAATTTCTTGTGCTATTTTTTGTTTGAATCGCATAATTACGATTGTGAATGTATGTGAGCGGCTGATTCTTTTTAATTAATTGACGCAGATAACGGAAAAAATTAAATATTTATATTCAAAGAGTAAAAAAAAATGGATGTAGATATTTCTGAAATTAAAAAAAAAGATGTGCGTGCACTTTTTAAAATGTTTTAGCATTTCCAATTTATCATTTATAAACGAGAGTAAAAGTAGGTCAAACCTGACCTTGGACTATGGTAAAATTTTCATGTGCCTTTATCACAGAGAATTTCCTAGTTTTGATTCCATACATTCAAATCAATTAATTCGATTCAATTGGTTCGCCCTCTAAACCACGATTGCGATCCTTAGTGCTCAGACGATTGGTCTAGGATATTTTTATACCCTCCAAAAAAGAATTTGGAGGGTATATTCACTTTGTCATTCCGTTTGTAACGCATCGAAATATCCATCTCAGACCCCATAAAGTATATGTATATATTCTTGATCCGTGATGAAATCTAAGACGATCTGAGCATGTCCGTCCGTTTGTGGAAATCACGATTCAGTCCAAACGAAAAGAGCTAGACTCTTGAAATTTGGGTAAATATATCATGAATGATAGCAGAGATTAAGTTCGGAGATGGGCTAAATCGGGCATGAGGCAAAAAAGTTCCCCTAAGAAGAACTAAACCAGCCCAGAAAAAACAACATAATTTTTAAATTTTTTGGTTATTTTGTTAAGCAAATGATATATTTTTATGTCAAATACGGTCCAATGCCTTAAACTTGGAGCCATAAAACTTAAAAAAAATTATTTTTGGACCACGCCCATTTTAGTGGGCGTTATTATATGCAAAAATAGCATAAAAATTTAACAAACTGTTTTACTTAAGCCTACATTCCTTAAAAATAACATTTTTAAGCTTTAATGACGAAGCTGGGACGAAGCCTGGTACTACTCTGCCCTATCCCCTCCTCCCCCTTCACCCCATAAATGACACTACCAAAAAAAAAAAATTAATTTTGTATACAATTATCCAAATCATTTATTTTTAGAGTTTTATGACTGCCGACTTCTGCCCTACCCCCTCCTCCTCCCCCTTTGCCCCCTAAATGACCCTACAAAAAAAAAATTTAATTTTTTATACAATTATCCCAAGCATTTATTTTTAGAGTTTTATGACTGCCTGTTTCTGTCCTACCCCCTCCTCCCCCTAAATGACCCTATGAAAAAAAAAATTTTTTTTGTATGTAATTATCCCAAGCATTTATTTTTAGAGTTTAATTGCAAAGGTGAAATGTTTCCCCCACAGCCCTTTCCCAGAGCGACCCCGCCAAAATACAGTTTTTATACCCTCCAAAGAGAATTGGATTCCATAAAGTATATACAATCTTGATCAGTGATGAAGCCTAAGACGGTCTAGCAATGCCCATACGTTCATCTGTGGAAAACATGATATAGTCTATGGTTGCACCCCGCCCCTTTTAGTGGGCGTTGACGTACGATATTATATAAAGGAACTCGGCCCCACCAAGTTAAACATGTTAAATATTTGGAGGGTATTTAAGGTTCGACCCGGTCGAATATACCGTTTTTACTTGTATTTCCTCAAATATTTTTCGCAGCTTCAAAGACCAAAAAAAAATACTTTCATTTTTTGAGGAATAAATAAATATCAAGAAATAACTTTTATTTTCTGAGGAATAAATAAAAGTCAAGATACATATAACATTTACTTTCTGAGGAAAAAATAAAACTCAGAAAATAGCTTTTATTTTCTGAGAAATAAATAAAAATCAAGGAATAAATAAAATTTTTATTTTCTAAGCGAAAAATAAAACTCAGGATATGATATACAAAATATAATTTTTAAAATAACATTCATAAGTGTTACGGTCCCTGGTTAAAAATAATTAATCAAATGAGTAGTTGCCTGGTTTACGTTCTAAGCCAACGATATGCATGTTGCAAATAGAAGCAAGTTTGTGAATGTGATACTTTAAAAAACTAACTTTTTTAGCTGATATCAGCTTAAATTTTTCAAATCTGTCAACTGAAAAATTAAGATCAAATAAAAATAATAAAAGTTCACATACTTTCAATAAAGTGATAAAACGGAAACGAATTGTTATCTGATAGATGAGTTTCTTACAGTACAAGTGTAAACATTCCGTTGATAGTGTCGATAGTGAAATCTGAACTATCGATGGCAGGCACACAATATAAATATATGCATGTATTTATGTACAAATTTCTTATCAATCTTTAGTTGTTCTTTTGTAGGTCTGCTTTCAAAACAATTTCATAGTTAAAATAAATAATTGCTGAAAAAAATAATTGTGTTGCTCTTAACTAATAAAGATAAAAGCAATTGTATATTGACAAAATAATATAAATACGAGTAGATATTTATTTTGTCTGATATATAAGCTGACAACTGCTGTGTGACAGACAAAGAGATCATCAAATTTTATTATTATTCAATCTTTGTTACATTTTGTTTCCTCCTGATAATTATTTAAGGCTAAATAAATTTATTGATTTTTAGATGTTATTTAATTAATAAACGAAAAATTCAACAAATATAGTTTTGATAACTGATAGTGTTTTCTTTTCTGAGTAATCTGTTGCATTTGTACTGCCCTTTTAATTTTTTTCATGTTCTTTTCTAAAAAATTATGTATTATTTTAAAACTGTAACGCCCTTATTCATAAAAATTATGAGAGTCTAATAACAGCGTAATAAAACAAAATTTCATATGAAATTTGCTTATTACACTCTTATAAACCTCTCCTAATTTTTATGAATAAGGGGGTAAAGGCCAAGTCACATAGAATCCGTCATACGTTATACGTCGCCTTTTTCAACTGACATGAACGTACTGACGAAAAAGGCTGGCACAATGAGTACTTTGTTGACGGATATTAAATCAGTTGTATGTTCCCCATTTTATTAATTTATGTTAAATTTATATATTTTATAAATTTTTTTTTTGTATATTATTTAATTTTTCCTGAACACACAATACAAAAAATTAATTAAAACAATCATCGATTTCTCTCAAAGTATTCAACGTACGTCAAAAGTTGGCCAACTTTCGTACTTTGTTTTGACGCAGAAGTACTGGATGTGACAACTCACATAAGAAAGCATGTTTGTATTTCAACTCAGCTGTCAGTTGAAAAAGGCGACGTATAACGTATGACGGATTCTATATGTCTCGGCCTTTAACACTTTACTAATTTGCTTCCCTTGAGACAAGGCAGATTTACCAGGTACTCTCACTAGTACAACAATTAACAACACCAAAAATCACACGTATATTGTTGGTAGAAAATTTAGAGCTTATGTCAACATCAAGGAAGAAGCAGCATCATTAACAAGGAAGATTTAAGAAAAAAAAAACATTTTACTGCCATACCTAAATACGGGCGGCAAGTGTTTTTTAACTGTCAAAAGTTCTCATGTCCATACATTTTGTATGGAGCATACCGAAATAACGAGGCGGCAACGCTTTGCTGTTGGAAAATCCGATTTTGACAGAGCGTTTTCTAATGAAGTTGGTTGCAAAAGAATAGAATTGTAACCAGAGAAAATAAGCAAAGATTTACAAAAGTGAAATATATAATAAAAGAAAAAATTTGTGCACTTCGTATTAGAAAATGGTGGTAAGAAAATATTTACAATATGATTATATACATACATATGTATGCACGTTTGTAATTTGTACAAAATTTCATTCATTTATATTGATATACTTTGATTTCATTAACAAAATCACAAATGTCGTCCGTCCAGCTGTTAAAATAATCGGGGTTGTTCAATTTGTTTGTTTGATAACCCTGTTTTTATTGTTTTTTTTACATAACGCTGCCGCTTTTGTTTAGGTATGGCATTTCAGCGTTAACGCTCAGCGGAAAGAAACGTTCCGCTTTCCGCCCGTATTTAGGTATGGGTGTTATGTGGCTTGAAAGTAGTTTAATACGCACCAAAGGAAAATTCAATACACAGCTGCGCTACTGAGAGTACCTGGTAAATCTGCCTTGCCTTGAGAGGAATGCTCTAAACACATAGACGACAGCAGACAGCAAGCAGCAATATGTCAAAAATAAAATCCATGTGTATAAATGAAAATGATTATTTTGAGGGCAGCACAGCAGCAGGACTGCACAACAGCATTTGCTGCTGCTGCCAACTTAGGCTATTTTCTATTTTGACGGGCAGCAATAAACAAATATAGTGTTGCCATTATGTATATAAATTGGAAAAACAAGAACAAAAACGGGTTTTTTTAATATGAAACATAAAAGAACATTACAAATATACAATATAGAAATAAATTTATTTTATTATTTATTTTTTGTCAATAACTTTAATTTTGTTCATTATACAATATACATATATGCGGCATCCCTGTTGCTATGTTGTTGCTGTCTTCAAAATAATTATGAAGCTGACTTCATAGCAGCATTTGAAGCCGTGAAGTTGTGAAGTCTGCTGTCGTCTATGTGTTTAGAACTGAAAACAATTTTACATCTTCAGAGCCCGTTTTCATTAAAGGGACATACAAATATTAACAGCTGATTTTGTTATTGATTGTTATGTTCTTGTTATTGTAATTGCACTTTACTGTTGAATGCCGAAACTGACATGCTTTAGAAAAGAAAGTGAATGTGATTACTATAAAATTAATAAAAGAAGACTTCCAATTTTAAAATGCTGTTTGTTTTTTCATGTTTATTCAGTTATTTATTAGAATAAAAGTGTATTCTATTTACTTTCGAACAGGTTTGTTTATTCGTTTTTAAAACGAATAAAATTGTGTGAATTCTAATTAGGGGACACGAAAAAATGTGGATTCCTTTTAAAACGAGAAATTTACTCGGATTCGTTTTACACAACAGACCCGATAATTTTTTTGTGAGCAATAAATAAAATCAAGAAATAACTTTTATTTTCTGGGGAATAATTAAAACTCACAAAATAATCGGTAATGTTGAGTTTTTAAATAAAAATTAAGTAAAAATAATCGTTATCTCATATCAGAACATTTACTTTCAAAATATTCACGATACCGATTTTGTTAATTTTATTTTTGAATTCGTTAAATTTCATTTTATTTTACATAACTAAATTAAAATAATATACAATTGACGAAAAGTGCGTATCGGGTTCGGCAGAACTTTGCAAATTAGACCGATGTTCGGTAGGAAGAAGCACATTCGGTCGGAAACTATTACTGTTACTTTTTTATGAAAAATAAGAGAAGTTTATAATTGAATTAGTTGTTTGAAACTAGCATTTTTAATTTTAATAGTGCTAACTCCTTTTTCCTAAATATTTTAAATTGGAATTTAATTTCTTAAGTAATTTATTCCATTTATTTGGGTAAAGTTAATAGAAAATTTAAGCTCCATATTGTCACCACATGTGAGCAAGTATATATATATATATATATATATATATATATATATATATATATATATATAAATATAAAATATATATATATATATATATATATATATATATATATATAAAATATATATATTATAAAATATATATCTATATATATAAAAGAAAGTCGTGTTAGTTACACTATTTATTACTCAAGAACGACTTAACCGATTTGGCTGCAAATTGGTGGGAATTTAGCTTAGAGTCAGGAGATGGACATAGGATACCAAAATGGCGGATACCCAAAGGATGTGGGCCATTCCTTTTAATCCACCCCCATGATATGGGTGTCAAATGAGAGCGATTTTTGAAAAGGAAATATAAAGCATAATACAATTATTTCAAAAACAATATGGTGGACGCTTCAAAATGGCGGAGCACTACTTTTTTCCATCTATAAAATGAAAGGGATTTTTGAGAACAAAACATAAAATATAAAAAAAAACATCTTACAAAAAAAGGGCGCACCACTCCCATGAAATGGGCACCAAATTTAAGAGTTGGAAGTGGGAACACAAAATATAATGAAATATCTAGAAATACTTTTTGATTCACGCCCCAAAATGGTCATACGACTACTTTTTATACACCACACGATATGGGTATCAAATTAAAAGGATTATTGAGAAGGAAACTGAGACTAAAGTATAGTAGTTCCAAAAAAAATCTAACAGAGATTTATTCTGACTTTATCGACCTAAAGAAACTAAAAAAAATCGATTTTGTATATATTTTCGTTTCGCATTTTCTGTGACGATATATGACTTTCTATATATACACTTGAGCAGTCGGATTTTAAACATTGATTTTATAGTAAATTTTCATTTCAAATATTTTTATAATTAAGATATATGTCTTTTTCTTTAAAGCAAAAAATATTATTTAATAGCAAAGTAACCATATATTACCAAAAGGTATAAACGCAATTAAACTCATTTCTACCCAATTAACTCGCCGAGTAATGCCGGGCGGGCCTGCTAGTATATATATAAATATATATATTTTTTTTTATGTATTATAATTTTCTTCTCTTTTAGGTGATTTTTTCAGACGAGAAAAAATTTAATCTTGACAGTCCAGATGGTTTCAGTGGATATTGGAGGGATCTGCGAAAGGAACCTCGATATTTCTCTAAACGAAATTTCGGTGGCGGTTCCTTAATGGTATGGGGAGCCTTTTGCACCGATGCAATGCTTGATTTGGCCTTTCCAAGCACTCGAATGAATTCCGGAGAATACATAGGCATTCTTAATGAAAAACTATTGCCTTTCTTGGAAGCCCAGGCTGAAAAAAATTTCATTTTTCAGCAAGACAATGCGTCAGTGCACAAGAGTCGTCAGACGATTGAATGGCTTAAATCAAAAAACATAGAAATTATTGACTGGCCCGCCTGTTCTCCGGATCAAAACCCAATAGAAAATATTTGGGGAATATTGGCCCGCCGCGTTTATGCCCAAAATAGGCAATACAAAGATGTTTTCGAGCTAAAAGAAGCAATCATCGATGAATGGCGAGCAATTAGTGAAGATATGAGGACAAAGCTTGTCCAAAGTATGCCAAATCGGATTTTTGAGCTTATCCATAATAAAGGAGGCCCCACCCATTATTAAATATATTTTTTAGTTTAATTTATACTTTAAGTAGAAAATTTTGTTAAATTTTTTAAAGTGCGGTTATAGTTATGAAACAGCTGTTTGTGTTAAAATTAATTATATTTATGAAACTAAAGTGAATAAATAATTTATTATTATTACATAATAAAAGTTTTCGTTTATTTTCTCTTATACTAAAATATTAAATTCCTTAAATTATTACAAGCTGATATATTATCACTAATAGGGGTGCGGTTATAGTTGTGACAGGCAGTGTATATATTTATGTGTATGTACATATGTATGTGCGCTTATTTAATATTGCTATTTATTATTCCACAAAATTTTGAGCATTTTCGTTTATAGCTATTATTTTTTACCAACAAAGTACACAAGATGTGTATCATAGACTAATAATAATTTTTTGAATGAAAACTGGCAGATTTATTTATGGACCTCAAATCAATTTGTTTGTTATAAATAAAAATCAATCAATAAATGATACCAAGTATGTATGTACGTTTTAATGATGTGCGAACCTTCGCATTCGAATTCTTAAACATTCGGCTATTTTTACTTGTCTATATTCACATTCACTACGCGGGCAAAAATTTGACGAAAATATATTTTTTATAAATGATATAAACGTCTAATTGTAGTCAGAGATCACAAATAACGAGTATATTCCAAAATTAAAAAAAAGTGAATAAAAAAAAAAATCAAACTAAAGGAGAAGTGCTCGTGTACAAACAATACACCAAAGTAATTACGGCTACAGGGAGCACTTTTAGATCCATACATTTTTATTTGTTTAAGATTTATTACAAAAACCAAAATTACCCAAAATCTTGATTTTTATTTATTTCTCAAAAATTAAAAGTTATTTCTTCATTTTTATTAATTCCACAAAAAGTAAAAATTATTTCTTGGTTTTTGTTTATTCCTGAGAAAATAAAATTTGTTTCTGGATTTTTATTTATTCCTCAGAAAATAAAAGTTGCTTCGTGATCTTTATTTATTCCTCACAAAACAAAAATCAATTTACGATTTTTATTTATTATTCAGGAGGTTATGTCTTGATTTTTATTCATTCCCCGCAAAATAAAAGTATTTTTGTGTTATTTTTATTTATTCCTCGTAAAGTAAAGCTTGTTTTTTATTTTCATTTATTTCTCTGAAAATAAGTTATTTTCTGAGTTTGATTTATGCCTCAGAAAATAAAAATTATTTTCTGATTTCTGTTTATTCCTCAGAAAATAAAAGTTATTTCTTAATTTTCATTTATTCCTTTTATTTTCTGAGGATTAAATGAAAATCCAGAAACAATTTTTAATAGGTGAGGAATAAAAAAAATTCCAGAAATAACTTTAAATTCTTGATTAATAAACAATAATAAAAATCAACTCTTTATTTTCTGAGGTATAAATAAAAATAAAGAAATAACTTTTATTTTGTGAGGAATAACTAAAAACCGATAAATAACTCTTATTTTCTGAGGTACAAAAAAAACAGAAAAAAAAAAATTGGTAATTTTGAGTTTTTTAATAAAATTAATTTGAAGGTAGTTCATGTAACAAGTGCTACTTTTATTGTATTGCTTATGCACATGCAGTTTAATTTTTTAGCTTAAAGTTTGGAAAATGGTCGCTATCTATTGGTCGTGCTTGCTAAGAACACAAAAATTCGTATGCGTTGTCTAATCGTAATAATTATGAAGTGTTGCATTTTTGCTTTTGACAGCTTACCTACAAGATTGTATTCTAATTATTATTATTATTTATTAAGTAGTATTTTTTTAATACTTTAAACATTTTACATATTAATTTAGATGACATAAATAAATGAAAAGTCTGAGGGAAATTCTTTCTTATGAAGTTTACAACATTTGAATAACGTCTGAGTCCTTTATGAAGCAGCGTTATCTTCATCGTAGTAGTATGAGCCTGTTGAAGTGTGAAGTCATTAGCATTTCTGAGATTATACGGCTGAGCTTTTCTTACGTAAGTTGTCTGGTCAGTCAAATACTTATGTACATCTCCCATTTTCAGTTTCTGGATGAAATTTATTGTGTTGAGTTGCCGTCTTTATTTAACATTTAACCATTTTATACGAATACATTTTATTTTATTTGTTTCAAATAGTTGCACTGAGGCCTGTTCTAAAAATGTTCTCTCTTTCATAATTAACATCATAAAATAAATTCCTATTAATGATATACAAATACATACATACATATATGTACCTTATCTTGCCAGGGGTCAAAATAGAGTTTTTGATGCCAATGGATAAAGGACAAAATTCTAAGCAAAATGGCACCAAAATCATGCAAGTCTCAAAAATTGACGAAGTTACATTTAAAAAAATTTTTTTTTTTTAAAACAAAGGTAGCAAAGTGACAGCTAGAAACCTTATCCTTTTACCATGACTGGAGGTTTGGAAAATGGACTTTTATGCCATCTTACGCATAAAAAAATCAAATAATCGAATAATTATAGTTCATCTTGATGATATGATATTTATCCAATCAATCCAATTTTCGAACATTAAAGTGTGTTAAAACAAAAGAGGCACCATTTTTCGTTTGTTTCTTTGTTAACGGTATTTATTGTTCAATTGATTTTTTTGAATTGAAAACTCAAAAACCATTTTTAGAAATTATGTACTATTCTCTGCATTAAAATATATATAAATCAAGATTTTAATTCTTTTACGTGACGTTGACACTTATTTACAGAATAAGGGGAAACATTAAAATAGAATTAGGTTTCTTTTAAGCTTATTTTTCAGTTTTTTTTTTTTTTGAATTCAAACTATTTTGAAACATGCTTCGGTATAAAATTAACAATCTTATATGAAGATTAATAATATAAAAACATAATACTATTTTAATATTTAAGGTTTAAAAATGCAGCATTTGAAAAACTAAAGCACAATGTTTATTTTTTTTAAGATTGTACATACATACATACATACATAAATATATGCAATCTTGTTGATTTCGACATACACATAGAGAAAGCATGATGTATATGGACTACAAAGTTCACATCACATATGACTAATAAAACATCGTGTGATGAAATTTTGTTAAGTAATATTTCAGATTGCATTTCTCTTTTAAATAAAATAAAACTGCTTAAATTTTTATATACTTACCAGCATTAAATAAAAAATAATGCGCCTTCATAGGCAGTAATTCCCTGTCGACTTTTGGTCCCATGATGAAGCCTTTGCTTTTCGGTTTTGTTATTTTAAAGGAAGTTCAGTAATTATTACCGTTATTTAAATTAAAATGTTAATATTAACATATCCAAAATAATTACACAATGACACAAACAATTACTTCCATATACAACAAATGAAATAGCGCTTACGTACGGCAGCAACAGCAAAGGTTATAATTGTAAACACAACAACAACACATTCACATGTATAAAACACTTTTTTTTATATTATGGGTTAAATTGGACACATCAACTTGGCAGACGGCAACAGTACAGATTCCTATAGCGATTATGACTTAGCACGCCACCAGGAAAAAGCAAGATAAGCACTTAACTAGATAGAGAAACCCGTATTTTATTCATGCATAAGTAGATTTTATATTTTCATGAACTTTTTTTGATTTCAATAATTAAAAACTAGAAATTATTTAATAGGAACATGTAACATGTTTTCTTTGGATATGAGTGCATGGAAGTTTTTATTAACCAAAATCCACGCGGGAATTCTTGTTTTACTTTAATATTAGTATGTAATGTAATTAATTAAAATATTTACTACAACACACCTTTCACGCACTTAAAGTCTAAAACAATTAATATAACTAAATCATTTTCATGCCGTATTAATAAAAACAACCAAATGATTTTTTGACAACTTGTTAGGAAATCCACCAAAAATGTTGAGAGCAAATGCGACTTATTAGAGCATAGAGTAAATAAAGATGCCAGATTGCAATAAATGTGAATCTAAGAAATGTTTATATACATGCTAAATACAACACAGAAAAAAATGCAATACTAAATATTTTAAATACTAAAGAAACAGTAATATTGTACAAAGTTATTAAAAAATTACATATTGACTATATTTGGAGCTAAACAAGTGAATATTTTGTGTATACTATAAAAAGTTCTGTTTAAGTGTTTTTAATATGAATTATAATAAGTGAATTAATGTGGAGTGACAAAAAATACTAGTCCAAAATGGCTCCCAAAGATATAATTCAAGATATTGTGATGAAATTGATAGTATTTGCATGGTCCTCGGAAAGTGTACACAATGCTGTGGACAATCAAATAGTCTCTCGAACATTTATGTAAGTACATCCTAAGCCCATATGTACATTTAAATATATATTCCTATAATGCGTTTCCATGTATGGCCCACAAAAATTGTTTTGCGCAAAACCAGTGCATTCCCACTTTTTTCAAGTTTGACAACCTCTAAAAAAAACTAAATAAAAAAAGTTCTGCTCCAAAAAATCCTGGAGCAATGCAAAACAAGTTATTTTACTTATAATGGAAAGTTTTGTGGGAAAGGCGCCTGTGTGTCATTCGAGCTTAAAATTGTTTGCATAATGCACCCAGCCGGTACTTTCCGTCATCCTAGTTCCACAATTGTATTAACTGCAGAATGTCATGTACCCAAAGTGACCGTTAACAATTTTCTAAGGTGGCGATTTATAAATTAAATAAAAATAAGGTATTTTCCGCATTATTACGTCAGTGAGGTAATTAAAAGAATATATGAAAAATAATAAAATACACTTATTGCAATCAACTAAAAAACTTCTTTCTGCAAATAATAATTTATATAAATTAAAAAATCACAGTCGGAAAGCATCTCTGAGTCAGTCAACATTAAGCCTCGTTCGCAATTATTTTTTAAGTGCAGTCAGACCACTGATCGTCTACTCTCTTTCGAGAGTTTTGCATTTCACTCCCCCTAGTTAATTTAACTGTATAGATTTACAGTTCTTCTGAGGAATTTTCCGTGGTTAACATTGTTGCTAATTCCTATGTGAAGGCATAGGCCGTGTAGACAGTCACAGTAACGGAAAAGAGAATATGCTTAATGATATCGACGACATACGATCTGAGTCACACCGTCGGCATCTGTGCATCAATACTTTGCCAATTTACTTTGTAAGGTATTCTACAAATAAATAAATAATAAACGGGCTATACTGTACCTAGAACATTAATAACAGAAAGTTCAACATAGAATTAGAATTATGTGGATAAAGGATTTTCTTTTATAAGATAAATTGAAATATTTTTTTATACTTTTGTCTTATTTTTTGGGAAAAATTATTTTTTAATTTCATATATAATTAACTAGTGAAATAGAAAAACATAGTAAAATGATTTTTAGTCATATATATGACTATAATGTTGTTGATATACATGTATATAATTTTCTTTTTCTTGTTGTGACATTTGGGCAATAAGGTCATCGTTAATTTGATCTATAGAATAGGGACGGCCAGATACTAAAACAGAAGGAACATCATCATCAGCATCCTCTTCAGATTCGGAATTGATAAAATTATTATAATCAGTTTTGGCTAAAAATAAAAATATGTATGTAAAAAGAGTAAACACTTGAAGGAATTTATAAATCTGACTTACGAATTTTAATATTATCTATATCATTTTCATTATCACTAGAATCACTCGAATTTGCATTAGATTTAAGGCCCTTCAAATGATTTTCTTTCTGTCCCGGCTGCTTTTCGTGCTGGAGCAAAACTGCCATAATATCTTCTTGTTCTTTTTTCCTATTACTATTTGATGCGGAGGTAGAAGAGCCGTATATTCCAACTTGTTGAGAGTTTTGTGCAGCTTCATTCAATATATCATCTGCATTGTCGCCATTGTCTTCTGTAATTACCGTACTTTCCGTCATCCATATGGGACGAGATTTGCGTTCAGCTACAGTTTCGGGCATATCATCGCCTCCGATATTAATGTCTACTCGGGTCTCTTCAACAGCGAACCCTTGATTGCGGGTAGCTTCGCCAGACCACATTTGACCGTCTCTTTGATTGGCGGGTTTGTTGAGACTAGTTAGAATAGATATACGTATTAATATATTAATTTGAGATAAACTACTTTAAGAGCTAAAGAAAATTACCCTCTTATGGTATCAATATCTACTGGCTCCGGTTCTAAAATTTCCGGCGCCAGTTTAATACCCTCTACTTCTCTTAAGAGATCGTATAATGGCTGCAATTGTTCATTGAATCGTGCCAACATTAGACGAGAATCCTTTTTCGGCATTGCCGAACTATCCTCTTCCACCGTACTACCGCAGTAGGTGCAACGAAATTCTTGTGTGGTAAAGTCAAACAGCTGATCCGCCTCCAAGTCTGTAAATGTTTTATTGCAATTCGTACATTTAAAACTAGCTCTACTGGTGGCATCACGCTCTTCCGTTTCCATGCGCTTGCGCATTAAATCCAATTTGTATTTGACCACATTCACAAACGTTTTATAGTTGATGAAATAATAATTTACTTTTTGTGCTTTACCATCGGGTCCCGTTTCCATTTTTAAACGCATTTGTATAAATTTATCATTGCGCAGGGTGGTTATTCGAGCACGCATTTGTTTCTTTTCGAAACGTAACAATTCCGCTATATCATCCTCTTTCATACAGGGATTTCGTACCAACATATCAATAATTAAAGCATCCTCGATGGTATAAAAGCCACGTACCACTAAGCGAGCCAATTGTTTTAAACTACTAGGCACTTCGGTGACATATTTCACTTCGACACTTGATGTGGGAGCGGGTGTAGAAGACATGATAAATTAAGTTTTGCGAATGGGAAGGAAATGAAAAAGAAGACTGCAAGAAAATTTACCATATATGTATTACTAATTTAGTGTTTGGAATGTAAACAATATTTTTAAGTGCTTGTGTAGTCCTAGAATACAGATACTATTGATTTTCAGATTCATTTTTAGATAAACGATATGACCAATTATTATTATTATTATTTCAAGTCTATTATAATTAAAATTACAATAAACAAAAAGAAGTGAAGGCACTAGCAACTAATGGCTATCGGCCCAATGACCAATTAAAAATAAAAGGTTTAGAGAACTTTCATTCTAGATCTGCCTGACCAGAATCATTAGAATTATTGTTTCCTTAGCTTAGTTTCCAGTTTTTGGCTTGAAAGTAATTTCATGTTACATAAGCCACTAATACCTATCACTCCTCCAAATATAAACTACGTCTTAGATTTTTTTGCATTCATAACATGCACCTATACGTAAAACGTAAACATTTTTCAATTCCATAGTCTGGCAGCTCACCCCCAGTCTCATATTCAACGCTTTATACATGTTGCAATCAACATTGTATAGCATTTCGTTTTCTCAACTTCAACACGCCAGCAATTGTCAAACATGTTTCTTATCAATTGACATTTGCAGTCAGTCGAATTTTACTTTGTACATTCTTACCTCGCCTAGTGTTGTGTTGTTACTGTAGCTGTGCTATCTCGTTGGTTGTGTGTGGATTCTCTGGAAAATAGTTTCTGAAGCAATTTTATTTTCGTGCACTTTTTCACATCTATTAACAAAGATTTGTTGAAATCTTCATATAACTCGACATTTTGTTAGGCTAAAGTTAATTTGTACAGTGTTTTTAAAAGGATTGATTGACTTTATTAAGTAGAAAAATGATTTTCTTTGCAGACGTGAGAAAAAGCACACCGACCGCAAAAATATGCGAAAGGCGAGACAGGGTGGTTATACATCTAATGTAGTTTGAGGAAAAAAATGTTGAATTCGGCAAACAGCTGTTCGATGACTGCCCGAAAAAAAAATAATTTGTGAAACAGTTTGTTGAAGGAATTTGAGATGGCACTTTCTATATAGTGTTGTACAGAACAAAATTAACCACTATGGAGCCGTTACATACAATTTGAATTTTGAAGCTGGAAAATGCTGTGTAAAAATAGCATTTTTTTTTTGCGAAACTAAAGAAAAATTTGTAAATCTTTAGTATTTTATATAATCATCTACCTGCAATATATTTTTAAAATGCATATTCTTACGATAAATTGTAAGAATATTATTTTATTTCGAAGAATATTATTTTATTTCGAAAAAAAAAAAGAAAATCTCTCCTGATTTTCCTTAATTCCGACTAATGAATATAATCCGTTGTATAATGAAAGACGGTTTTGATACTAAAATGATTTGACAACGATAAAAGGTGTGGTGTGTTTGCCATGGTCGTTTTGTCAATAACTTTCGAATTTTTGCTTAGTTGTTTTCCCTATATAAAATGTATTTGTTTTCTTATGAGAATTATAAGGCTCTGCTTGCTCGCGTCATTTGACTTATTTAATTTCTGTGTGTTTATTGCTATTTAAATTTACAGTGCGAGCATTGACATTTTTTAATTATGATTTGTAATCTTTCAGTTAAAATCAAAATCTTTTGTATCAAAAAATATTAAAAAAAATTTTCAACAATCAGGAAAATGAATATTCTTTTTAGAAAATTAATTTTTAATACAAAGACGTAAACGTATGTTATTGTATTGTCCAGCAACGTGGGCAGTGTTACTCTAGTTATCATATATAAATCATTCAATTAATTAATTAAGCATGTGATTGTTTTTAATGTAAATTTTATTTTTCGTTGTTCCTTATTGTTTACAAACTGTAGACTTTAGGCCTAATTTAGAAATGTTTTTTCAGATTTATAACAGGTTCAGAACACAAATTTTCATAAAAAATGTATTTTATAAAAATAAAAAATACATGTTATTAAATTCATAAAATAAATCAATCTATCAAGAAATAACTTTTATTTTCTGAGGAATAAATAAAATGCAAGAAATAACTTTTATTTTCTGAGGAATAAATAAAATGCATGAAATAACTTTTTTATTATGTGAGGAATTAAAAAAAAAAATAAAGAATTAACTTTTATTTTTTGAGGAATAAGTAAAATGCAAGAAAGAACTTTTATTTTGTGAGGAATAAAAAAAAAATCAAGAAATAACTTTTATTTTCTGAGGAATAAATAAAATTCAAGAAAGAACTTATTTTGTGAGGAATAAAAAAATATCTAGAAATAACTTTTTTATTTTGTGAGGAATAAATAAAATAAAAAAGAACTTATTTTGTGAGGAATAAATAAAATGCAAGAAATAACTTTTATTTTGTGAGGAATAAATAAAACTCAGAAACTAATCCGAGTAATTTCGAGTTTTTTTACTAATAAAACTTAAACAATTAAAAATTGATGCATCTAAAAGTAGTCCATGTAACAAGGACGACTTTCCTGTCTTGCTCGTGTGCATAGGACTTCTCATTTAGTTTGATGTTTTAATTTAAATTTGGAAAGTAATCGTTATTTGCGTTATTTTTGTTTAGCTGCAATATTCCTTAAACGTGTCTAAAAATAGCGGGTAAATGGAAAAGAAAACTTTCCCATGTCAGTAGGCAACACATTTTTAAAGCGGAAATATTTTCATAATATTTTGCTATAATTTAATGTCTTATGAAAATCACACACTCTGTTGTATATGTGGCTATATAATATGCTCAAGGTTGTTTAAGGATGTCGTATTTATAATAAATGTACTCGTATGTAGTAGATTCCATGTGTGTGTGTACAGAAATACTTAAAATTGTTTCTCTTAAACTTTTATTTGGTTAAAACTTTCTTTGTCGCAGGCTTGGAATAACAATTTTCAACCTTAACAAGCATTTACACATCTATTAATACGTACGTATTTATGTATGTATGTACGTTTTTACATATGGATGTACTTGAAAGTAATTCCACTTTAGATCATTTTATCCATGAGTAAAATCCAGCTGCAAAACTACAATAAAATAACTGCCCAGACTCTATGACGCCAAAGAGTTCCATTAAGGAATTTTTTTTTTTAAACTAATACATACATTGTATGTATGTACATCTGTATGTATGTACACGTATGTTTATTCCCGAAAGGCCGCCTGGATTCAAAAGTGTACAAAACACTTTATCGACCATTTATGGTGTCAATGTCAACAATGCGTCTACACTATGTGTTTTGTCGAGAACAATAGAAATCCGTTTGTTCTTGTGTATTTTGCATACGATTTTCTTTAGTGGAAAAGAGAGTGGAAATTGAACAAAAATTATAAAATAATTTTAATAATTTGAAAAATCAAAGCAGAGGAGTATTTCGCTTGAAAAGCTGCCCACAATTATTAATAGTGCTTCTTGAATTAAAAGATAGAATTCTTTTTGGTAGTTTTAGGTGCAATTTGATATAAAAAAATTAGCGGCCGATTTTGAAACTAGCAGCTTTACACTGCGCAACAAAAAAACATTTTTTGTCTACCCCAGAAATAGAAGTACATATGTGGATTTTAAAGCGCTTAATTGAAATCTGCTCTGCGTTCTTCTCTATCACTTAAGTATTTTTATTTTATTTTTTTGAAAAGCGTGGCATATTTTACCCCCTAAATCGGTGGGCTATTCTAATATATTTTGTCGTAACTTGAAAACGGCTTATCCGAGAGAAGTTTTGTTGCAAAATGTGGCTAAAAATATTGTGAAAAGAGCGGACGTCTGCCGACATGATAGAGGTGGACATTTGCCCGACATCATATTCCATTATTAATCCAATTTATCGAAAAAAGTGTTTTTAAGCCAATTTTCTGACTAACCTCAAATTTCCCCACCTTTTATATGACGCAATAAGCGTAGCCATATCTTGTGCATGCCCGACAAAAGAAGCAATAAAAGCCAACACTGATTGGGTATTCAATTTTTTACCAAATATAAAAATATTTTCCCAAAATTATAAAAAATTTAACTAGAAATTAATGGTTACGCCTATTTCGTCAAATATTTGATAGTTGTGAAGAATTTCATATTAAAGCTTAAAAGAAATATCGTTAAAGTCCCAAACGTTTAAAACAAATCAAATTGTTTAATTTATGAAAATTTTGTATTAATCGGTTAACCGATTAAACGAAAATTGACCAATTAATAATCGATTAATTAATTGAGCAATTAATCGATTAAAACAAAAGCCCGATTAATTAAATACACTGGTATGTACACACATATGAACATTCTTACATACAATGTAAAATGCCTAAAATTTATTTATTTTTCTTCTAGATATTTAACTTTCAATAATTTCCTCTTTAATCTTCCTTACAACAAAAACAAAAAAAACTTTTAATCCTATTTGATAAAGAAACCACAAGTTTGCGAGCGCTGATTCAGTACGTTGTTTTACATGGCCCTTTAAACTACGTTCTTCCGTTTTTTTTATAATGGCGGTTATAAAAAAAATAGTTTGCAAAGGATTTTATATTTTAAGCCTTTTGCTTTCGTACACTCTGACGTCAGCAGACACAACAAATAATGACACACATGCATACACTTACATATGGAGTAGCTGTATCGATGACAAAGAAAAATTTCTATACATAAAATATCATAATAAACTAACGTAAATGCATAGAAGAAAAGTGCATATACTCGCTGCCACTTACATACATACATACAGACACACAAATGTATGCATGTGTTACCGGAGAAAATAGCAAGAAAAACAAGCACAATGGTAATGTCAGCCAGTTAACGGTGTATAAAGGAATTGTGAAGGCGTAGTATTATCTATAGACTGTTTTGAAAGAAATAACGGTTAAAGCGAAATGCCACAAACCACTGCATTTATACTCGTATAACATTCGTGTACGCTTAATGCCTCTGAAAACAACGTCACCTGAAGGGAAATTTAAATCAAATCTTTTTTTTCTTCTACCGTTGTCTTGCTCTCTTTCCTTTTCGCAGGTGTGTGGTTAATACACCAAGAGAGAGAGAGAGTTGCCACATCTATTGCTTTATCATCATTCCGACGATTTTTCATTTAAGGCAGAAAATATAGGTTTTTGGTGGTGAAGATTTTCCCTGCTATTCATAAAATTTAAAATGACTTTGAAATATATTTTAATAAAATTTTTTCATACAAAATTTTCTTAAAACAGATTTCAAATACGTTTTATTTTGTTATAAATACCGGGGTTTAGGTTTTTTATACGTTTCTAGGATATTTTTACCACAGATTTTTCCCCTTTCTAACCAAACTTTAATTTATTATTGGGTGCAATATACTGCTTTATTTCCTGAGTAGAATATATAATATGTATTAGTGATGTACGAATATTCGTATTCGAATTGGCACATATTCGACCATTTCTAAATATTCTTATGCATATTCTTCATTTAGGCGAATATTTGTCGAATATTTTACAAAGAAAAAAGTATTAATAAATAATAATAGGGGTCATAATTGGGCTTATATGGTTTTTAATGGCGTCAATATTCACTTTATTGCCATAATAATCTTCCTATTCATATATACAAAATTTAGCCAATTCAATTAACGTATGACAACTAAAAGTAAAATTTTTCCATAGCCATGTGCACCCCAAGTTCCAATCTGGGATATTTTTTGTTGCTTTTCATACTCTCCGAAAAAGAATATGGAGTGTATATTCAATTTGTCATTCCGTTTGTAACGCAGCGAAATATCCATTTGAGACCCCATAAAGTATATACATACATATATTCTTGATAAAAAAAATAACTTTTGGACCCCGCCGCCTTTAGTGGGCGTTGTTATATGCAAAAATAGTGTAAAAATTTAACAAATGGTTTTACTTAAGCCTAAATTCCTTAAGAATAACATTTTTAAACTTTAATGACGAAGCTGAGACTATCTGTCCTACCCTCTCCCCCCTTTGCTCCTTAAATGACCCTATCAAAAAATAGTTTATTTTTTAATTTTGTATATAATTATTACAAACTTTTATCTTTAGAGTGTTATGACAAAGGTGAAATCTCTCCCCCACAGCCCTTGGCAGAGCGACACCGCCTAAATACAGTTTTAATACCCTCCAAAGAGAATTGGACCCCATAAAGTAAATATATTCCTAATCAGTGATGACGTCTAAGACGGTCTAGCAACCGTTAAGATTCGACCGGGTCGAATCTTAAATACCCTCCAAATATTTAGTAAGTAAATTTAAAATGTTTAACTTGGTGGGACAGAGTTGCTTATATAATATCGTACGTCAACGCCCACTAAAGGGGCGGGGTTAAAAATAGACTATATCATGTTTAGACTTCATCACTGATCAAGAATATATACACTTTATGGGGTCCAATTCTCTTTGGAGGGTATTAAAACTGTATTTTGGCGGGGTCTGTCTGCCAAGGGCTGTGGGGGAGACATTTCACCGTTGCCATAAAACTCTAAAAATAAATGGTTGAAATAATTATATACAAAATTAAAAAAAATTTTTTTTTGATAGGGTCATTTAGGGGGCAAAGGTGGAGGAGGTGTTAGGGCAGAGTAGTACCAGGTTACATCTCAGCTTCGTCATTAAAGTTTAAAAATTTTATTTTTAAGGAATTTAGGCTTAAGTAAAACAATTTGTTAAATTTTTACATTATATATCCATATAATAACGCCCATTAAAGGAGGCGGGGTACAAAAATTTATTTTTTTGATTTATGGCTCCAAGTTCGATTAAAAAATATATCATTTGCTTAACAAAATCACAAGAAAACTTAAAAATGATGTTGGTTTTTAGAGGTTGGTTTAGTTCTTCTTAGGGGAACTTTTTTCCCCTCTTGCCCGACTTAGTCCATCTCCGAACATAACGTACCCTTCAAGATATATTTATACCAAATTTCAAGTGTCTAGCACTTTTCGTTTGGACTGAATCGTGGTTTCCACAGACGGACGGATGGACATGCTCAGATCGCACAGTGGGGTGAATGGTAGAAAAAGTGGCGATTAATTCACAGAACTCGTAATTTTAAAATGTTATTTTTTACTGATGAGTATTAGTAAATTCATAAAAAACCAGGCATTTAAAAAAAATGGTGAAAAGAAATTTTTAACCTTTTATGGGCTTTTTTGTATTCGGGAGAAAACTGTCTTATTTGACTATTTTTGCTGTAGGAATGAAAAACGATAAATTAGTAAATTAAATTGTAAACTAGAGCATACTTTATGTGCCTTTAGCAAAAATAATAAAAAAAGGTAATAAAAACCACTTGTTTTTTTGTTTGGTTTTTTTCACATTGAATTTTAGCAACCGGAATTCTCTCACAAAAACCTTCATAACCCAAAAATCGCAAATAGGTATTCTAGGATTTATTTGCTAAAATCTTATATTTTAAGAGCATAAAAGCATTTTTTCCTGCACTCATCCGCAAAGTTGTTGAAACTCAATGTATATATCAAAAATACCACATTTTTGGACACATGTAATTTATTTTAAAAATATTTCTAAAACATTTTTATGTAAACAAAAAATAATTTTTTAAATGCTCATATACCTGAAGTTGACGGTTCCATTATAAAACGTTTACTTATAGAAGTCTTAACCCTCCATATTCTTTTTTGGAGGGTATACAAATTTGAAACCCTTATTTATTTAAGTCGTTTCGTTGTGTTGTCAGCACTAATCAGTTTTTTGTCGCCTATGAAAATAGAAATTAGCTTAATTTGACTACAACCACAAAAATAGCACGGACAACAACCATTTTTGTTGCTGTGAAAATATTCATTGCCTAATAGACACATGTATTCTATTTTTGACGAGTTGTAGTCCTTAGCCTGCTGTCGTGCATCAGCTGTTAAACTGTAGCTATCGATACCGATAGTTCTCATGTATCTAAAAAAACACCCGTTCTAAGCGAATGTTATATGTCTTAAATTATAATTGAAATTTTTAGTTATTAAGCAAATGCTATAGTTTATATTTTATTAAACTTGTGAAATGGAAATGCATATGTAGTAAGTATATACATACATACATACATAATTATATTTTAGTTGTCACAGTTCCTTTTGAAACATCGTAGTTACGTATTTCCATTAAACAAGATCAAAATAATATTATAGGGTTATATTATGTTCTTGTGATAACTTACCACCACTAGCCTGTGAAGACAATTTCATTCACCATACATTTGTTTATATGCAAATGCAAAACTACACACGCACTCTATGCAAAAGTTGCATACGAAGTGGCAGCACTGTTCATAATAACATGTTTATTGTGATTGTTTGATTGAAATTTGCAAAACAAAAACATAACAAGTGCGCCGAATCTCCCACCATCGAAATTTTTCTTACTCATTTCTATAATTTGTGTTGATTTTTGTTTTTGCCACTCTTTTTAATATAAAGGTGGAATAGTAAAAATACAGAAGAGGAGAAAATGATTTTCAAGCGATTTTAGTTGTTCGGTCAAGTGCAGTTTTGAGTAGTGCGCTGTTACGTTCGGTTATAAAACGGTGAAAAAATTAAAGAATTTTTAAGAAAAGTTATAGCATATAAATGAAAATATATAGCAAGAAAATACAAAAAAAAATAAATTTTTTTAAAGAAAATGTGTTTTTGGAAGTGAGGTTATAAGGAAAAGAAATAATATATATTTAAAATAGAGAATACTTTAAATGAAAATGATTAAAGTTTGTGGCTGCTTTAAGAAATATTTTTAACAAAAAAAAGGTGAATTTATTTGGTTAGAAAAAATTGATTTTATTTGCAGAAAAGCTCTCTTTAAAGAAAAATGCTGCTCGCTGAAATAACCATAATAAACAAAACTCCACCATAATGGACAACGAAAAGTAAATAAGATTTTTTTTTTTAAATTTGACGCTATGCGTATTTGTTAAAAAAATTAATGCATAAGCATCAGCACGTGATGTGAGGGTTTAAACTCAAATTCCAAAGTTAAAAATTAAAACTTAATAAATAGCGCCTACATACATACATATAAACATATGTGTGTATGTATATAATAAATATATTTTTAAAGTAATGGATAATGTAGTAATCCTTAACAAATATTTCTTTTTAAATGACAAATATTGTCGATAAATTTTGTTAATTAACATAAAATATTTCTTATGGATTAAAGCGTCAATAAAATCTTTACGTTTAAAATTCTTGTTATTAAAGTACATACATACATACATACTTTAATTCTCAATTTCATGTAATTTTATTTGCCTAAATTCAATTTCCTGCGGCCATTGTTGTTTTCTTCTTTGACGTTATGGCACATTCCAGCTATTTTGTTGTTGCTGTTAAATGCAAGACCCCATGTGTTTTCATTTCAACTTGAGGAGTATGTGCATGAGTGTGCGTGTGTGTGTGCTTTTTTTGTTTTCCCTTTCTTCTTTCATTCAATAAAAATAAATGTTTACTTGTGTGATGTCATTCCTGTTTCCATTTTCAACCATTCATTTTTTTCTACTGCTAAAAAATCTTTTTATTTCTGCGAGTGTGTGTATGTGTGTGTGTCTGTATGTTGGTGTTAAAATTTTGTTGCATACGACTATTTATTCTTGTCATGCCGTCAATGTCCTGTTAAGCAGCGGTATGGGTTAAAAATAAACATATTCTCATGCTTTTACTGTGTTGCAGCGCTTCTGCTGCCGCTGCTGCTACTTTCTACACCCTGTTTTTGAGCCAACGATGCATGTCTAATGAGCATAGATAATTATATAAAAACAAAGAAAGAAAAAAAAAACAACTAGACACAAAGCAAGACAAATAGGAAGCTGTAAAGCGAATATTCAGGGTATACTTTTCGGCTGCTTACAAATAATTCAATTGCAAATGAAAGATATATATTTTAGATAACTTTTCTAGTTTTTCTTTCAAAAATAGCAAAAGACATTGGAGCAATTTTATAAGAAAAATATAAAATATTCGAAACCAAAAAGTAGTCTTTATACGAGTATTCGATCGAATTTGTCCATCTTACCCAGCATCACTATAATAAAATAACTTTTCGAAATAACAAATATTTGCTTTATTTTTTTAAACAGCCTAAGTGCAAGTATGAGAAGTGCATAGTAGGCATTTTGACGGAAGAATTCACGGTGTGGCACAAAAACAGAAATCGTAACTAATACAATCACTAGCAAACAATTAGAAATCTTTACTTAGCCTAAGTGCAAGTATGAGAAGTGCATAGTAGGTATTTTGTTGGAAGAATTCATGGTGTGGCACAAAAAATAATATCGTAGCTAATACAATCACTAACGAACAATTAGAAATCTTTACTTAGCTTAAGTGCAAGTATGAAAATTGAGAAGTAGGCATTTTGATGGAAGAATCCACAGTGAGGCAATTTTGAAGAAGTTTATTATTTAAATGCTTTATATATTAATGCTACGGACTTGTAATATATCAATGCAAAGGTAATTACGTTTACGGCTTAAAAACTTGTTCAATTGAATTGTATATTTCAACTCCGCTTTACTGGAAATAACCAAAACCCAATATGTTTTCAGTTTTACAATTTTTTCTCAAAACGTTCGGTTTACTGAAATGTGTTACAGTTAAGCGTACTGCTTAAAATCAGTAAAAGAATACTTTTCAAATGTCTAGCCACTTGCATCGACAATATAATAGAAAAATACAATAAAGTACGTAAGAGCGAAAAGGACAAATAAATTTTGCCATTTAATAATTTAACGGACAGAACATTCACAATATTGTCAGCCTTAAGTTATGCAATCGATTTCTAATAAATAAATTTATCATTGTTTATTCGTTCACTAAAGCGAAGTAAGTTCCATACAAAACGTAGCTGTGGGCTTGCTTTTGGTTTTCGGTAATACGATATTTTCAATAAAGCGAAGTTTCGCTAAAGCGAAGTGAATAAGACTAGCTGCGTTTAAAATCAGTGCTTGGACTTGTATCGCTTTCAGTAATCCGATATTTTTCAGTAAAGCATGTTGCGCTAAAGCAGATTCGACTGTATTCACTTTGTCATTCCGTTTGTAACGCAGCGAAATATCAATCAAAGACCCCATACAGTATATATATTCTTGATCAGTGATGAAATCTAAGACGATCTGAGCATGTCCGTCCGTCCGCCTGTGAAAATCACGATTCAGTCAAACGAAAAGAGCTGGATTCTTGAAATTTGGTACAGATATATCTTATAGGATAGCACAGGTTAACTTTGGAGATGGGCTAAATCGGGCGAGGGTGAAAATAGTTCCCTTAAGAAGAACTAAACCAACCTCTAAAAAACAACAAAATTTTTTAAGTTTTCTTGTGATTTTGTTAAGCAAATGATATATTTTTAAGTCAAACTTGGAGCCATAAATCAACAAAATAAATTTTTGGACCCCGCCCACTTTAGTGGGCGTTATTATATGCAAATATAATGTAAAAATTTAACAAATTGTTTTACTTAAGCCTGCATTCCTTAAAAATAAATTTTTTAAACTTTAATGACGAAGCTGAGACGTAACCTGGTACTACTCTGCCCTATCCCCTCCTCCACCTTTGTCCCCTAAATGACCCTATAAACAATTTTTTTCTTCTTCTAATTTTGTATATAAATATCTCAAAAATTTATTTATAGAGTTTTATGACAAAGGTGAAATGTCTCCTCCACGGCCCTTGCCAGAGACCCCGACAAAATACTGTTTTAATGCCCTCCAAAAAGAATTGGACCCCATAAAGTATATATGTTCTTGATCAGTGATAAAGTCTGAGACGATCTAGCAATGCCCATACGTTCGCCTGTAAGAAACATGATATAGTCTATTTTTGGACCCCGCCCCTTTAGAGGGCGTTGACGTACGATATTATCTGCAAAAATAGTGTAAATATTGAACAATTTCTATTCCTTAAGCTTATAAGAAGCTGAGATGTTCTCTGATCTTGCAGAGGTGAAACGTCTCCCCCACAGAGATGTCTTGAAGGAACTTTGTCCCACTCAGTTAAACATTTAAAATTTACTTACTAAATATATGGAGGGTATTTAAGATTCGACCCGGTCGAATATACCGTTTTTACTTGTTTTTTATTATTTTTATATGCTATATTTATCATATATATTGTATAATTTATTTTGATATGCTGAAATCTATTACTTATTTTTTTCACCATTGATTTGGGTAAACAATGGTTATCTGGCAGCACTGCAGGTGGTAAAGAGACTAGGAACATTTTTGTTTTTGGAGGTACAAGTGCTGCCAACAATTTAAACACAAAATGAAGATAATAAATGCAAAAACATTTGCTAACAAAAATTTAGACATGTAAATTGAAAACATTATCATAATACAAATAAACAACTTGAAAAAAAGCTCTATAGCTGGGCTACAAAAATAAAATTCTTTGTATATACAAAAAAAATATATATATCTGTAGAACTTAGACCTCTATTTAACAAAAGGGATATAAAATAAATTACGTTTCATATTTTTCATATTTTCTTTTGTGTTTCTTACAATCAAAAGTGTTCCTTAAAAAAAGAAACTGGCTTTTATATTAAAAATTAAAGCAAATTACATTGTATATGAAAGCAAATGTGGGATAAAGAAAATTATACGAGTACATGGAGAATTATGACAATTTTATCCTTTTGACTTTTAAATAACTAACAAAGTCACATACGAAAGCTTATTATGTTATTCTGTAATTTTATTATTAATATTTTGCCATTGTAATGTAATTCGTTTATTTGCTGACGTTATTTTTTTGTTTTGCCGTAAAAAGTTGTGTAGAAAAATGGAATAAAATTTATAATAACTCATGAATTACCATAATTAAGCATTTCAAGTTACATGACTTACGTTAATGGTATTTGACATGGAAAAGAATAAATTTATATATGCAAGTATGTGAAAGTACACAGAAAGGGTTGAAATTTTTATAATGAAACACTTGTGAGTTCTTATTACGAGGCTGGTGCTAAAATTAGCCGGCTTAAGGTGCATGAAAGATTTATTTGTTTAACTGAAAATGAAAGAATTATCTAAAAGGTGGCAGCAGCAAATAATTCTTGTTTGCATATACATATATCTGCATTTTCTAAACTTGTGCTGCAATAAAAAGAAATCTCCCCCTCTAACTCGAATAAATAATTATTCTTTTGAAAAAACTCTCAAATTTTCCAACTTGCTATTGTGAATGTTTTACATAACATAGTTTTTGGCAGCAAATTTTCCAACTGAACAAATATGGCATCGCCATGGTTTACTATCGTGAATCATTTTGCGAAATAAATTCACAATAAGCGTTCAATGGGAAGGAGCAGGGAACATGAAAGCTGTAATTCAATATTAAATACTTTTAATATTTTATTAAAGAAATAAAAAAGATTTTTAAAACATGGTTTTATTTAAAAAAAAATAAAAAAAAATTAAAAAAAAAAAAATTAAAAACAATAATTTACAAATTAATGGTAGGAACACAACTGGGACGAACGACGAATTTCGTTGAGTACGACGAATTCGTTGTTAAAAATTCGCTCTATAAATTCGTCGTATGAAACACAATAACGACAAATAAATTAAAATAATGAACAAAAAAATTGTAAATTTTGTTAAAAATCTTTGTAATCCTCTGATTCCAGATTCTTTAGACATTCAATAATTACCCCGGTGGTGTCCATTTTTTTCCAGAACAAATTCCTTTTTTGTAATTATTTTCGGAAAATTTTTTCTGTAAATAAATTATTCTTTTCATTTAACAGCTGATGGGGTGACCATATGAAAAAGTAGGAAATAGGAAGAAAGAATATATTATAAAAAGTGTTCAAAATTAATAAAAAGTCATCCGAATAATAAATTTTTGTGAATTGGTGTATACTGAAAATTTTCGTGGTAGATGCAACAATACAGTAGTGAATTATGCTTTCCCCACAAAAAACTAGTTTGGGCACCTGGGCACCTCATATTGATTTGTTCGTCGCTCGCTGACGAAACAATTAGAAACAAATCTATTTCAACTTTCGCTGAGTATGACGAATTTCGACCAACGCCACGATTGTGTGCATTTTCATATACACCAATGTGTTATATTTTTGGCGACGAATATTCGCGATCAAAAATTCGTCGTTCGTCGCAGTTGTGTTCCTAGCATAAATCAAATCCTTCAATTTATGGCCTTGTACCGGGTGGGTAAATTTAAGGTTAGGACGAAAATGATAATTATGTTAAATGATCAAGTGCTAAGAATTGAGGAAATTTTAACCATGGAACGCCACAGTTTTGAGCAAAGAATTTTAATTTTGAAAATTTACTATAAAAATTTTATCATCTTTACGCTTATAAAGTCCAGGTTAGGGTAGGTTAGAAGGGCTGGCTGCAGTTAGCGAGAAAAACACTCGCAATACCCTACACAATCTCCTCAAGACAAAGTACTGGTTCCTGCGAACCAACCAGAACTTCTTACAAAGCCAGCGGTGCATCCCTGAGGCAGTCCACATCTCGCAAGAGAAAATAATAAAGTTCAACTCTTTAAAAAATTAAAGTCGGCCGGCCATTGTTTTCGTCGAACGTTTGTGAATTGGGTGTTTGAAAAATCGAACGAAAACATCTAATTTTTCAGACAAAATCATCTTTAGTAATGAGGTCCATTTTTAATTAGGCGGTCATGTAAATGAACAATATTGTCTCATATGCGGCTCACAAGATCCACAAAGAGCCCTTGAAATACCATTACATACAAAGAAAGTGACCATATTTCGCGGTTTGTGGTCAGGTGGCATCATCGGCCCGTTTTTTTTTTAGAAAATGAGCAAGAAAACGTCTTTAACGTGAATTCTCTGCACTACCAAACCATGATAAATGATTTTTTGTGGTCACAATTGGCTAATGTTGACATCAGTGAACTTTGGTTTTAGCAGGACAGCACCACAAGCCACACAGGCGGCCAAACAATTCAGTTATGGCATAAGAAATTTCCCGGTCGCGTAATTTCTTGAATTGGCGATGTCAATTGGCCGTCACGTTCTTGAGATTCAGCGCCGCTGGAATATGATCTCTAGTACGATTTGAAATACCGGCTTTAGTTGAACAAACCACAAACAACTGACGCTCTAGAAGATAAAATTCGCAGTTGTATGGACGAGATAAGCGAAGCTTTGCTGCAACATGTGATTCAAAATTTTGTGAAAAGAGCGGACGTCTGCCGACGTGCTACAGGTGGACATTTGCCCGACATTATATTTCATTATTAATTCCCATATTTCTACTTTACAGTGGGTATCAATAAAATTTACTTTGTCATGCAGATTCGAACTTAAGCCCGTTAAAAAAATTAAAATTTAATTTGTCAAAAAAAGTGTGTTTTAAGCCAATTTACTTCCTAACCTCAAATTTTCCTAACCTTTATAAGTGCGAATATTAATAAAATAACTCGATTTAAAAAAAATCGGGGTTGTGCAACACCGTAACCCTCAGAATCATCTTTTCTACGCCTATACTATTATATACAGTCGACTCCGCTTTAGTGGAAATAACCAAAACCCAATTTTTTCAGTTATCCGAACTTTTCTCTAAAACATAGTTCGGCTTACTGGAATTTGTTACAGTTGAGCTACCCGCTTAAAATCACGTTGTGGCACAAAAACGGAAATCGTAACTAATACGATCACTACCAAACAATTGAAATCTTGAGCCTAAGTGCAAGTATGAGAAGTGCATAGTAGGCATTTTGATGGAAGAATTCACAGTGTGGCACAAAAACAGAAACTGTAAATAATACAATCACTAACAAACAATTAGAAATCTTTACTGAGCCTAAGTGCGAGTATGAGAAGTGCATAGTAGCCTTTTTGTTGGAAAGCATTTTGACAGAAGAATCCACAGTGAGGCAATTTTGAAGAAGATTATTAGTTAAATGCTACGGACTTGTAATATATTTTCACTGCAAAGCTAATTACGTCTGCGGTCTAAACACTTGTTCAATTGAATTGTATATTTCGACTCCGCTTTATTGGAAATAACCAAAACCCATTTTTTTCTAGTTATCCGATTTTTTCTCTAAAACGTAGTTCGGATTACTGAAATGTGTTACAGTTAAGCGTACTGCTTAAAATCAGTAAACCAATACTTTTTATATCTAATGTCTAGCCACTTGCATCGACAATACAATAATAGAAAAATACAATAAAGTACGTAAGAGCGAAAAGGACAAATACATTTTGCCCTTTAATTTTTTAACGGACAAAACATGCACAATATTTTCAGCCTTAAGGTATGCAGTCTTTTCGATGTCATTGTTTATTTTTTCACTAAAGCGAAGTAAGTTTCATACAAAACGTAGTTGTGGGCATGCTTTTGGTTTTCAGTAATACGATATTTTCAGTAAAGCGATGTTTCGCTAAAGCGAAGTGAATAAGACTAGCTGCGTTTAACATCAGTGCGGGGACTTGTATCGCTTTCAGTAATCCGATTTTTTTTAGTAAAGCGTGTTGCGCTAAAGCGGATTCGACTGTAACAAATAATATCAACGTTTGTTTGTATTATTTTATTGGCTCATAATAAAAAATATGTTGGACGTTGTTCTAAAAAGTTTCTCGTAATTTCCTAGACAATTATTAACTAAAAGTATTAAAGAGAAATTTTCAATTTCAATAGAAATCTTCAATGTCTATAGAAATGTTCAATTTCTATAGACATTTTAAGCTTCAAGGATATCTAACACTGGTATTAAATAGTATTTTAAATTATTATTCTTATATATTTTTCTAATTTTCCCTGGACGATCAAGTTGATGACACATTGAACAACGTTTTATATACGCGAAAGTTTCAATGGTTTTATTTACATGAATTGTCCTTTTTACACAATCACTTATTTGCCAACACAAACACTCAAACACACCCACACACACATATACTTCATATAACACACATACACATGCAACTAATCCTATACATTCACATAGCTGAAACTTGTATTTAACTTCGTTTCATTCCTTGTAGTTTAATAGATTACCAGACCAGGCACAAGTAAGAGTATCCGTTACACTCTCGCATGCACACATCAATCCATCCATTCATCCATCCATTTATTAACTTGTGTGTGAATCATTGACTTTATAGTATTTTTTTGTTGTTGTTGTAGTTTTTGAGTGTGCATATTCTTTCCTTTCGGCAGACGACGCCATTGCTTGAAAATTGAGAGTTTCTTTGAAAGTTATTATGAAAGTGCAAAGCCATATTGTAGGACGAAATAGAAAATACTGCAAAAATATATAATAGAAATTAATGGCTGTGTGTGAGATGCAGTTAAACGAGGGTTCAATGTTTCAGCATTAATAAAATCACGACCGACTAAAACTTTTGTATCTTCACAAAAGTGCCATCTTGTTTTGTAGAACAAACATTTTCACTGGAAATAAACTCGTTTCTAAATAAATATTTCACAGCAAATAAATTCCATTTTACTACAGAAGTCAAGTCAAGTTAATTTGCAAATTAAGTTTAAGGCTCACGTAAAGCTTTCCTCCTCCGGTAAATTCTTACGAAATATCAAATTAAATTGTCAAAGAAAGTTTCTGTGAGTTCAGTTTGTTAATCAAGTAACATTTCTGCAGAATGATAATTTCTTTCTACAGAATAAAACGCACACTAAAGGCCAGTTGATAATTTCATTGGTGTGCTCAAGGCGAATTCATACAAGGTGAACTCACTTATGCAACTCTGTGTAAAATTTATTGAACTGTCAAATAAAATGCTTTGGAAAAAACAATGGCCGCATAGAAAAACGAAAAACCAGAAGAACACTTTGACAGTTCAATAATTTTTCCTTGGTAACAGCTGATCACCAATTTCTGAACTAAGGCCACCTGGTATGAATTCGCCTTGGGTGTGCTACTCTCACAACCAAATAGATGACAATAAAATAGAGAGAGATATATTTAAACATAAAGTTTTAATGTTAAATATTTATTATATTTGCTTATTTTTTATTAAAATAATATGTATTTGTTTTTCCTTTTAAAAAAATTTTGTAAATTTTATAAATTTCAAATATTGTGTTGAATTCTTCTGATCAGCATTAGTGCGTGGTTGTGTTAGTTGTTGCCAGCCTGTTTCAATGATGAAGGCATAGTCACTGGTCACTGAACATAACTGGCAGCGACTGACACCATCATGTACCAAAAAAGCAGAGTAACAGCACCCACCTTCGTCGGCCCTGTAGCAAAAATTAGCCGGCGAAGTAAAAAGGTTGAAATAGCTACAAAAAAACTGTCTATCTTCTTATCTTTCCTCATCTGTCCCCTTAATACTATCCCCTCGTTTTCAGTTCCGGCGCAATGCATTGTAGGGGTCATCCCCTGAGTGCTGGTCCTACTCCTAAAAAAAAAAAAATAAAAATAAAAGTTATTTCTTGATTTTTATTTATTCCTCACAAAATAAGTTATTTGTTTTGTCCCCCAAAAAAATAACTTATATTTTGATTTTTATTTATTCCCCACAAAGTAAAAGTTATATCTTGATTTTTATTTATTCCTCAGAAAATAAAAGTTATTTTTATACCCCAAAAAAAAAAAAAAAATTGGAGGTTATATTTACTTTGTCATTCCTTTTGTAACGCAGCGAAATATCCATCTGAGACCCCATAAAGTATATATATTCTTGATCATTGATGAAATCTAAGACGATCTGAGCGTGTCCGTCCGTCCGTCTGTGGAAATCACGATTCAGTCCAAACGAAAGAGCTAGACTCTTGAAATTTGGTATAAATATATCTTGAATGATAGCACATGATGGTTAAGTTCGTAAATGGGCCGAATCCGGCCAGAGGGAAAAAAGTTCCCCTAAGAACAACTAAACTAACCTCTAAAAAACAACAAAATTTTTAAAGTTTTCTCGTGATTTTGTTAAGCAAATGATACATATAGTTTTAAGTCAAACTTGGAGCTATAAATCAAAAAAATAAATTTTTGGACCCCGGCACCTTTAGTGGGCGTTATTATAGGCAAATATAATGTAAAAATTTAACAAATTGTTTTACTTAAGCCTGCATTCCTTAAAAATAAAATTTTTAAGCTTTAATGACGAAGCTGCGACGTAACCTGGTACTACTCTACCCTATCCCCTCCTCCACCTTTGCCCCCTAAATGACCCTATCAAAAAAATTTTTTTTTTTAAATTTTGTATATAATTATCCCAACTAGTTATTTTTAGAGTTTTATGGCAAAAGTGAAATGTCTCCCCCACAGCCCTTGCCAGAGCGACCCCGCCAAAATACAGTTTTAATACCCTCCAAAGAGAATTGGACCCCAAAAAGTATATATATTCTTGATCATTGATGAAGTTTAAGACGGTCTAGCAATACCCATACGTTTGTCTATGGAAAAAATGATATAGTCTATTTTGGACCCCGCCCCCTTTATTGGGCGTTGACATACGATATTATGTGCAAAAATAGTGTAAACATTGAACAATTTGTATTGCTTAAACCTATAAGAATCTGAGATGTTGTCTGATCTTGTAGAGGTGAAACGTCTCCCCCACAGGCCTTCCCGGAATGGGTCTGCCAAAAGAGAGACTTAAAATTAGGCACAGAGCTGTCTTAAAGGAACTCTGTCCCACCAAGTTAAACATTTTAAATTTACTTACTTAATATTTGGAGGGTATTTAAGATTCGACCCGGTCGAATATAATGTTTTTACTTGTTTTATTTTTATTTCTTCCCTAGAAAATATGAGTTATATATCGTTTTTTGTTTATTCCTTAGGAAATAACAATTACATCTTAATTTTCCCCCCCAAATGTATATTGATAAAGAATATGCTGCAGTACAAAATAAATTATAAAATAAAGGGCGCACCGTGGGATATAAAAATCAATCCACGTATTTAGATGAGGCTGAAGTTCTCATGCAGCTAAAAAATACCGGACTACAATTATTCTTCTTATGTAAGAAAATGTAAAAATTGCAATTATCCATGCCTGCATATTACTGCTATTTTGCTCCTCTCTCTCTAACTCTCTCTCTCTCTCTCTCTCTAACACTCTTTTTCAGTGCATGGATGTGTGGTGGATTGTGTGTTCTGAGTTGAGTAAGAGTTGTATTTGCTTATACGTGATTTGTATGTGTGTGTGCTTATTTACCCAGTTGGTCACGTCTTTAAGATATCTTTGAAGGCGGGTAGAATGCAATAGTAGGTGCTAAAATGCATACCGAAAACGGCAGCTCATTTGTATGCAGCGGCGAAATTTCCATAAAGGCTGGTCCCACGGTTTTAATTGTAAATAAAATAAAAATTTTCAGAGAATTATTTTAATATTTTTTATTTTATTAAGCTAAGTTCACATCTCTTAAATATTTGACGAAGTAGACGTAACCAATAGTTTGTGGTATAATTTTTTTTATAATTTTAAGAAAAATTTTTAAAGTGAAGATGAATTGTTTTTTTGTTTTAATTTTCTAATAATAAATTTAATGTCAATAACTTAACCTCAACATGGGTCGACATACTGTCGAATCCGCTTTAGCGCAACACGCTTTACTGAAAAAAATCGGATTACTGAAAGTGATAAAAATCCCCGCACTGATTTTAAACGCAGCTAGTCTTATTGACTTCGCTTTAGCGAAACATCGCTTTACTGAAAATATCGTATTACTGAAAAACAAAAGCAAGCCTACAACTACGTTTTGTATGAAATTTACTTTGCTTTAGTGAAAAACAAAACAATGACAAATTTATTTATTAGAAATCGATTGCATAACTTAAGGCTGAAAAAATTGTGCATGTTTTGTCCGTTAAAAAATTAAATGGCAAAATGTATTTGTCCTTTTCGCTCTCACGTACTTTATTGTATATTTCTATTATTGTATTGGCAATGCAAGTGGGTAGACATTTGATATAAAAAGTATTGTCTTACTGATTTTAAGCGGTACGCTTAATTATAACAAATTTCAGTAATCCGAACTACGTTTAAAAAAAAAAATCGGATAACTGAAAAAATTGGGTTTTTGTTATTTCCACTAAAGCGGAGTCGAAATATACAATTCAATTGAACAAGTTTTTGCAAGGTAATTACGTCACCTTTGCAGTGATATGTTACAAGTCCGTAGCATTTAACTAATAAACTTTTTCATAATTGCCTCACTGTGGATTCTTCCATCAAAATGCCTACTATGCACTTCTCATGTTTGCAGTTAGGCTCAGTAAAGATTTCTAATTATTTGTTAGTGATTGTATTATTTACGATAACTTGTTTTGCGCCACACTGTGAATTCTTCCAACAAAATGCCTACTATGCACTTCTCATACTTGCACTTAGGCTAAGTAAAGATTTCTATTTGTTTGGTAGTGATTGTATTAGTTACGATTTCTGTTTTTGTGCCACACCGTGATTTTAAGCAGTACGCTTAATTATAACAAATTTCAGTAATCCGAACTACGTTTTAGAAAAAAATCGGATAACTGAAAAAATCGGGTTTTGGTTATTTCCAGTAAAGCGGAGTCGACTGTATTTTTTTGTGGTTTTTTTTTTACTTTATCCACATTTTAGGTGCTAAGCCTCGACTAACTTTGTTCAGTGACTTTTGTTCTGCTCACTAAACACACTTTTTAGCAGTGGTGTATTTGTAATTTTTCTCCATTCTATAGTAATAAAGTGTTAATTGAGCAATCACTTAATTATATGGTTAATTGAGCTCAATAATGGCATTAATTGTGTTAACCTCAATTAAGGAACACCGTTTAAAGACAATATGGGGATATTGTCCTTTAACAAATTTTCACAGAAGCCAAAACATACGACATTGTTTGTGATGTAGTTACGAACGACGATTTCCTTTAAATTGCCGATTAGAAAATGCAGTCGACGCAGACAATCCCCCCGATTGTGTAAGGCGTTGGCGTTTACGCCTTAGATTTTTGTGTTTCTTTAATATTGTACAAAAATCGCCTCCGTTGTGAACGTCAACGCCTTACATAATCAGGCAAAATGTCGTATACGACGATTTTGCCAACTGGGTGAAGTTGTATTACATTTCATTGTACATCGAAGCACACATACTCGTTTGTGTACTTATGAATAGGATACATATGTGTTTGCCCATGTATTTGCTATGATAGAAATATATATATTTTTTTGTATTATGCATCCTGCCTTAAGCCTAAATAAAATGTTCTGTGTCATGGTTGCTCCACGAGTCTATTGTTGTTTTGTTTTTATTAAAGTTGCGAATGTATTTAAATGTAACTTTTTTCTTATTCGTTTAGGATTTTTATTGATTTTTCTTTTATGTTGATCTATTGTACGTAAATACATGTGCACATTCACAAACACACAAATACAATATATTTGGGGATGTGTGTGTATATGCTAAGTGTATTGTGTGTAAGCCACGTTGTTTAGTTATTTTGTCTACTCGACAAATTCATTCAATTTTTTGTTGCATTTACATGTACTCGCATAAAAAAACTACTTATAAAAAATGTTACAAAAAAGTTTACAACACAAAACAAAAAAAACAAAAAAAAGAAAACAGAAAAAAACTGTAACGAACATAAAGTGTTGACAAATTTACACCAGATTTAAACATTTTATGCAAAGGCGGCAATTAGAGGGGAAAAGGCCTTAAAATATAAAATCGTATATACGTGAAATTGTATAAACAAAATGTTTATTTATTTCAGTCAATTTGTTAATATTATAAATATATATGAACTTTAATGGGTTCCAATTCTTTTTGGGAAGACATTTCACCTTTGCCATAAGACTCTAAAAATAAATATTTGCGATAATTAAATGTAAAATTGATTATGTGACTGAAGATAAATATGCCGAGTTAAACATGTTTTGACGTAAGCAGTTACGAAACAACGTATTTAGCTGTGAAGTTAAATACGTTATGACGTAACGAAATGGCAAACAGTGGAGATTTTTGATGTGTAAACATCTATTCCCTGGGGGTAAAAATATTTTTCACAATACAATCACAAATTTAGAGGAAGATCAAATCGGTGTGAGCTATATATGAGTGTATTAGTGTAATCATACGGACAACAAGAAGTATAGAGAAACTTAACAGCTGCATAGAAATACACTCAACACCATCTAGTGTGAAATAGACTTTCTCCAGCTAGCTCATTCGCTCAGTTTAGACAAGAACCTCTGATCAAAGCCATTTAAATTACATAGGTTTGATTAAAGGTTCTTGTCAAAACTAAGCGAAGGAGTTAGTTGGACATAAGTCTAGTGTGCAATAGTAGTAGTCGTACATTATGTTATCGTAGGCAAAAAAAAAAACACTCTCATAATCATTTTTTGTATATAAATATGGATTTTCATAAAAAAAAAATTCACTGATTACCATTTCGTTACGTCATAGCATATTTAAATTCACTTCGTAACTACTTACGTCAAAACATATTTAACTCGGCATATATTTCTTCACACACATAAATTTATTTGTTAATTTCATTATTATTTTTTTTTGATAGGGTCATTTAGTGGGCAAAGTGGGAGGAGTGGGTAGGGCAGAAATCGGGTGTCATAATCGGGAGTCTAAAAATAAATGCTTGGGATAATTGTATACAAAATTAAATTTTTTTATTTTTTTTTGGTAGGGTCATTTAGGGGGCAAAGGGGGAGGAGGGGGTAGGGCAGAGTAGCACCAGGTTACGTGTCAGCTTCGTCATTAAGGCTTAAAAATTTTATTTTTAAGGAATTTAGGCTTAAGTAAAACAATTTGTGAAATTATTACACTATTTTTGCATAAAATAACGCCCACTAAAGAGGCGGTGTGCAAAATTTTTTTTTTATTATTTAATGGCTCCAAGTTTAACGCAATGCTTTGACATACAAATATATCATTTGTTTAACAAAATTACGAAAAAAAACGTTAAAAATTAAGTTGTTTTTTAGAGGTTGGTTTAGTTCTTCTTAGGGGAACTTTTTCTCCTCTGGCCCGATGCAGCCCATTTACGAACTTGACCTTTTCTATACTTCAAGGTAGTATATTTGTACCAAATTTCAAGAGTTTGGCTCTCTTTCGTTTGGATGGACGGACTAGCGGACATGCTCAGATCGTCTTAGATTTCTTCACTGATCAAGAATATATATACTTTATGGGGTCTCAGATGGATATTTCGCGGCGTTACAAACGGAATGACAAAATGAATATATCCTCCAGTACTTTTTTGGAGGATATAAAAAGATCATATATTTTTCATGATCCAGGCGATTTCGTTAACAATTTGAAAAATGTCTATAAAATTATTTAAAATTTCTTTATTAATTTTGAAAGCAAATAGTGAAAAAATTATACATATATATTTTTCGTAATTCAGGCGATTTCTATAAATTGAAAAAACAAACCTTTTAGCTGATTGCAAAGTTGAGCAAATATTTTTTTTTGCATTCATGCATTGTGGTATTTTTTTATATTTTTTATTATTCGCCTGCACTTCAGTGGCTGAAATAAACTAGTGAAAGATTTAAAATATTCACAAATCCTTTAAGAATAAAAAACAAATTGTGGGAAATGTTGTTTATAGTGCGGCCATTATTATTATCAACCCTGACCAAGCGGTTTTATTTTGGCTCTAAGCAAAACATATTTTCAATCCTCCCTGTACTCCATCCTTTAGCACACCAGACGTTAAGAGTAGGAACACAACATGAAATACTCTATTCAGCCATCATCATCAGCCAGCTTTAATTATGATTTTTATTTAAATTTTTTTTTTTAAATTTTATTTTTTATACTTTGCTCCTGTTATTTGGCCACGTTCTGCCAGGAGCTGTAATAAATAAAAAAAATTGCTAAAGTTTATTTCCATCGCTACTTTCAGCAACGGCCAATATTTTTAAGGTCTTTAGTAGCAACGAAAAAAAAAAATAATATGATATGAAAAAAGTTCAATGACCGGCAGGCAGGCACCTGAGTTAAAGTAATATTTCATAAAAGTTTGCTTTACCTGGGCAAATACTTTTCCACAACATATTATATTATGAGTTTCGAAAGCAAATAAATATGTTTGCTTGAGTGTGTGCGTGTGTGTGTTATAAATATAAATAATAAAATTGTGTATAAATCCTGAGCAAACAATTTAATGCGTGTAAGTGCGAGTAAATTGTGTGGATATTCTTGGAAAAATATTAAAATAATTTTAAATTAATAATTTATCCTTAAAGCATAATTTTTACAGAAGCGGCGATTCTTTAGCAACTTTCATTTTGGCAACATTGTTTTTGGCAGGTCAGCTGTTTTTGTGTAACATGTTACTGTTAAACATGTTGAGTTTGGTCTAACGAGTGGGCAAATTTGAGGTTAGGAAGTAAATTGGCTTAAAAAATATAATTGTTTTTACAACAAATTCAGTATTATTGATGCGAATGTATAGAAGAAATATGGGAATTATTAAAGTAATATGATATCAGACAAATGTCCACTCTTTTCACAACGTCCACTTTTAATTCCATTTTGCAAACAAAACTTCGCTTATATCGTCAATTTAGCGCCGAATTTCATGTTTCAGAGTGTCAGTTATTTGTGGTTTCTTCACGTAAACACAGTCTTTCAAATGGCTGCAGAGAAAATAATCCAGTGGCGTTAAATCACAAGAACAAGGCGGCTAATAGACATCGGCAAATCGAGAAATTACGAGACAGGGAAATTGCTCCTGCAATTACTGAATTGTGTGGCCGGCTGTGTGACTAAACATGTAATACATAGTTTTTCGAGGACTGTTTGTAAATTTTGTGAGTCTCATATGCGCATTGTTTGTTTGTTAACAAACTAATTAAAAATATGGGCCTCATCACTAAATATGATTTTGTTGAAAAATGCATTGCTTTTGTGTAGTTCTTCAAAGCGCCAATTTTTTTCAATTAAAATTCTTTGTTCAAGAGTGTATTGTTGTATGGTTAAAATTTCCCCATCTCGTACTCAATAAATGTCAAAGAATGCTGGCAACTCAATTCTTGACATTCCATCTACTTGACAGCCAATTTACTTTCTAACCTCAAATTTGCCCAACCTTTAGACCAAACTGAACATGTTACACAAAAAACAGCTGAGCTGCCAGAAACAGTGTTGCCAAAATTAAAGTTGCTAAAGAATCGCCGCTTATTTAAAAATTATGCTTTACTTGGGTGTCACACGATCAAGTTTTCATTCAAATTTTAAAATTTCTCTCATTTTTTTACCAATACAGTCATACTTTTAAAACTTGCTGAGAGTTTGCTTTCAAATTTTCGTTCAAATTGAGTGTTTCAAGTTACAGTCAAGAAAACAGCTGATTGCAGTTTTTTCTTCCAAATTTACATTCTTATTTAAAAATATTCCGCTATCAGTGTTGTTTTGATGACATCTTGCTGAAAACTTGCTTTGAAATTGCGTGCAGCCTACGTCACAGCTTTCAAATTTTGTGAATTTTGACAAGCAGTATGTGTAAAAATCTTGAAAGAGAAACTTGATAGTGTGACTGCAGCGTTAAGGATAAATTATTAATTTAAAATTAATTTAATATTTTTATATAATTTAACCATGAATCGACTTACAAACGAACGCACTGTGGGTTGAAAGCCCTCACAAGTGGCGATTAATTCAAAAGATTAAACTTTAACTTTCCCAACCGTATTTGGTGCCATATGAAAGTAGATAACATTCTACATCACTAACTGCCAAAATAAAAGTTCCTGGCAGTTTACTTTAGTTGCAGTGTGTGTTCAAAATTCAATAATTTTTGTTGTTTTTGCGCGCATTGATTAAAAGAGAAAATTTTGATATTTCAAGTGATTATTGTTTTTGTTAAAACTTCTATAAGTAAAAGTTTTATAATGGAACCGTCAGGTTCAGGTATATGAGCATTTAAAAAATTATTTTTTGTTTACATAAATGTTTTAAAAATATTTAAAAAAATAATATAAATTAAATGTCTCCAAAAATGTGGTATTTTTTGATATACACATTGAGTTTCAACAACTTTGCGGTTGAGTGCAGGACAAAATGCTTTTATGCTCTTAAAATATAAGATTTTAGCTAAAAAATCCCAGAATGCCTATTTGCGCATTTGTGCGATTTTTGGGTTTTGAAGTTTTTTGTGAGAGAACTCCGGTTGCTAAAAATCAATGTGAAAAAAACCCAACAAAAAACAAGTTGTTTTTATTATCTTTTTTATTATTTTTTCTAAAGGCACATAAAATATGCTCTAATTTACAATTTAATTTACTAATTTATCGTTTTTCATTCCAAAGTTACAGTAAAAATAATCAAATAAGACCATTTTCTGCAAAATACAAAAAAGCCCATAAAAGGTTAAGAATTTCTTTTTCTCAAAATTTTTTTTTAAATGCCTGGGTTTTTATGTATTTATTAATACTCATTAGTAAAAAATAACAACATTTTAAAATTACGAGTTCTATGAATTAATCGCCACTTTCTCTACCATTCACCCCACTGTGCGTCGTCCAGAACGTTCGGCATCTTCCGTGCCTATACGGCTGCATCGAAATCCACTTCTTTACCATTTTTTTTTTTTTTAGGAGTAGGACCAGCACTCAGGGGATGACCCCTATATATGCAATGCATTGCGCCGGAACTGAAAACGAGGGGATAGTATTGAGGAGACAGATTAGGAAAGATGAGAAGATAGACAGTTTTTTTTTTTTTTTTTTTTTTTTTTGTAGCTATTTGAACTTTTTACTTCGTCGGCTAATTTTTGCTACAGGGCCGACGAAGGTGGGTGCTGTTACTCTGCTTTTTAGTACATGTTAGTGTCAGTCGCTGCTAATTATGTTCAGTGATCAGTGACTATGCCTTCATCATTGAAACAGGCTGGCAACAACTAACACAAACCACGCACTAATGCTGATCAGAAGAATTCAACACAATATTTCATGACTCAGAGCGGGCTCGAACTCACGACCCTCTGTTTCATAGTCTCGTGTTCTACTACTTCAGCCAACAGCACTCCTAATAATCACCTCTATCATGAACAAATTTTCCCTCGAAATTTTTCCCTTTTCCCTAAAATTGCAATCATGAAAAAATTTTCCCTCGAAATTTTTCCCTTTTCCCTAAAATTGCAATCATGAACAAATTTTCCCTCAAAATTTGTCCCTTTTCCCTAAAATTGCAATCATGAAAAAATTTTCCCTCGAAATTTTTCCCTTTTCCCTAAAATTGCAATCATGAACAAATTTTCCCTCGAAATTTTTCCCTTTTCCCTAAAATTGCAATCATGAAAAAATTTTCCCTCGAAATTTTTCCCTTTTCCCTAAAATTGCAATCATGAACAAATTTTCCCTCAAAATTTTTCCCTTTTTCCTAAAATTGCAATCATGAAAAAATTTTCCTTCGAAATTTTTCCCTTTTCTCTAAAATTGCAATCACGAACAAATTTTCCCGCGAAATTTTTCCCTTTTCCCTAAAATTGCAATCATGAACAAATTTTCCCTCAAAATTTTTGCCTTTTCCCTAAAATTGCAATCATGAAAAAATTTTCCTTCGAAATTTTTCCCTTTTCCCTAAAATTGCAATCATGAACAAATTTTCCCTCGAAATTTTTCCCCTTTCCCTAAAATTGCAATCATGAACAAATTCTCCCACGAAATTTTTCCCTTTTCCCTAAAATTGCAATCATGAACAAATTTTCCCTAAAAATTTTTCCCTTTTCCCTAAAATTGCAGTCATGAAAAAATTTTCCCCTGTATGATTTCATGCTAAAATTAAATTCCCTCTATTGTGAATGATTTTTTTCCCGCGAGTTTTTTCACGTTTCCCTTTAATTTATTAACTTAGTTTTTGGTGGGGAATAGAGTAGAAAATGTAAGTATTTTCTATTATAATTCGAATATAAGAGTTTAAAAATATTATTTTAGGGGCAGGATCCGTTAATAAGACACAAACTGATATTTTTTGCAACAAATCCATTGCCTACGCGTCTTTGTAAAACTTGTTGCTCCAATTCTAAACATTAAGAATATTTTTAATTGGTTTTTTTCGGTTTCCAAAATGTATCGAAATTATTTTACTACTAAATATTTAGTCATACATATTTAAAATTTTTTTAAATTATTACATAAATTTAACTTTTTCAACACAAAATTTCTTTAATTTTTCATGTTGTTTTCGGCTTTTTTTCTTTTTCACATTCACTGAGAACTGATAGCGGTAATAATTTCTCACGGGAGATTCACGATACCATTTTTCCCTTGGAGTGGAATAAAAATTTCACGTGAACAAAAATCCCATTTGTTATTCACGATAGGGGGTGAATATTTATCAGGCTTAGCATTGGTTTGAGTGGTTGTTCTTTTCCCGCTAAAAATAATATTTAATGAGGACACGAAATTCGTTTTTTTCCATTTTCTTGTCAAAACGCGTAGTATTATAGAACTAATTGAGTCAGCTAGTTCAAATTTTGACAAGAGTCAACTGAGTCAGTTGCCTGTTGACAGCAGCAGTATTGCCATATCAGTTAAGAGGCGGAAGATTAAAAAAGTCACGTATTTATTGACCCACCCTCGTATGATTAGTAGTTATATCATGGCATATAATTTTGTAAACAAGTTTTGTTTTTACCTGTTGTAGCAAAGAAAACAATTTTAAATTAAAAATTTCCTTTAAAGGAAAATTTTCTTTTTACGCATAATTATTTAAAAAGAAAAATTTTTTTCTTTGAGTTAAAAAACATTCCCTCAATATATTATTTTAAAGCACAAACGTAATTTTTTTATATATAAATTTTTTTACTAAAAACTTTTCTGTGCTAAAATCGGTACAGTTTTCGACATAAATTTGTTTTTATATTTGACTTTATGCGTAATACATTATTTTTCTTCCACTAATTAAAATTGCGATTAATGCACAAGATTTTGTATTTTTTAGGAAAATTTTATAAAATTGTTGATATCATCAAAAGTTCCTTTGAGGGTAAATAAATAAATATATATATATATATATATATATATATATATATATATATATATATATATATATATATATATATATATATATATATATATATATATATTAATAAATTTGCATGATTTACTTGTGTTTTGAAACAAAAACGGCGGCAACATTTTATTTTCAATCTAACCTTCAAATTTGAAAACATATTATTGCTTTATGTCTATCACACAATTAGGATTTACAAAAAATCAAGGTCATTATTTCTGCGGCTTAATAAATTCGTTTTTGAATGTTTTTTTTTCTAAATACGAAATAAAATTTATTTCATGTTATAAGAACACAACTGGGATAGACGACGAATTTCGTACAATGCGATAAATTCGTTTTTAAAAATTCTTTCTATAAATTTGTCTTATGAAACACAACAACAACAACAACTAATAATTAACATCTAATAAATTTATTGTGTGCAAAGATAAAAACTAAAATAATGAATAAAACAATTTTTAATTAAATTTACATATTTGGGAATTCGTTGTTGAACTCAACCCCAATATTCATAAAATTTAAAATGGGTTTGAAATGTATTTTATTCAGAATTTTTCACACAAAATTTCCTTAAAATAGATTTAAAAATACATTTTATTTTTATTTTTTTAATGAATATGGAGGTAAATTTTTAATTTTATTCGCGCTGATTCTTTTACCACATTTACAAAAAAAAAGTTAAAAATTTATTTTACTGAGGGTTTTCTAGATTTGGGAAAAATTTTCAATAATTTCACTACTCACCATTTTTTAACAATAACTTGCTTTTTGCATTTATTTTCTGAACAAACTTTTATCTCTAAATAAAATATTCTTTTCATACATAACAGCTGATAGGGTGACCATAAGAAAATAAAGAAATAGCTTATTTTATGAGAAATAAAAAAAATTCCAGAAATAACTTTTATTTTTTAAAGAATTTATAAAAATAAGGAAATAATTGTTATATTCTAAAGAACAAATAAAAATCAAGAAATAACTTTTATTTTGTGAGGAATAAAGACAAATCAACAAATAACTTTTATTTTCTGAGGAATAAATAGAAATCAAGAAATAACTTTTATTTTGAGAGAAATAAATAAAAATCAAGAAATATCTTTTATTTTGTGAGAAATTAAATAAAAATCAAGAAATAACTTTTATTTTTTAAAGAATAAATAAAATTCAAGAAATAACTTTTATTTTGAGAGAAATAAATAAAAATCAGGAAATAACTTTTATTTTGTGAGAAATAAATAAAAATCAAGAAATAACTTTTATTTTGTGAGAAATTAAATAAAAATCAAGAAATAACTTTTATTTTTTCAAGAATAATTAAAATATCAAGAAATAACTTTTATTTTGTGAGAAATTAAATAAAAATCAAGAAATAACTTTTATTTTTTAAGGAATAAATATAAATCAAAAAACTTCTATTTTGAGAGAAATAAATAAAAATTAGGAAATAACTTTTATTTTGTGAGAAATAAATAAAAATTAGAAAATAACTTTTATTTTGTGAGAAATAAATACAAATCAGGAAATAACTTTTATTTTTTTAAGAACAAATAAAAATCAAGAAATAACTTTTATTTTAGGAGAAATAAATAAAAATCAAGATATAACTTTTATTATTTAAGGAATAAATAAAAATCAAAAAATAACTTTTATTTTGAGAGAAATAAATAAAAATCAAGAAATAACTTTTATTTTTTAAAGAATAAATAAAATTCAAGAAATAACTTTTATTTTGTGAGAAATAAATACAAATCAGGAAATAACTTTTATTATTTTAAGAACAAATAAAAATCAAGAAATAACTTTTCTTTTGTGAGAAATAAATAAAAATCAAGAAATAACTTTTATTTTTTAAAGAATAAATAAAATTCAAGAAATAACTTTTATTTTGTGAGAAAATAAGCAATAACAATTAGTCCGCCTATTTTTTCTAATCTTTTAGCTGAATTGCGTTAATGTGTATCTAAATTAACAATTTTTGTTATATGTCTATTTTTAGAAGAACGTTTTACAAATGATTTATCTAATATATCAACCACCTAAAAGTATGCTATAGCAAATGCACTCACATACACAAAACACTTTGTTAATGAAACCAAATTGCTTCGTATGAAGTATATACTATATATACTTGAATGTGTATGAGTGGGTGTATATACATATGTATATTTATGTAAGTGTGTGTGCACGTGCATGTGTATGTGTGTGAGTGGGAGAGAGCAAGATTAAGTGTGTTTCATTAGCAAATTTAAGAAAAGTTTAACAGTTTCTTCATCTCTCCTTCAACTTAAATTTAATTCCAAGATTCAATTAAAAGTTTAATTTAAATTGTTTATTATATTACCTGAGCATTAAATTTTGCTTAACAAAATTTAATTTTTATAAGTAGTTAAAACTAATGTAATTAAGTGAGTAGAGAGATGGGAAACTTTTGAAATAATTTTGGGCTAATTATTGGGTGGCAAAGTTCAGTACGTTCGCTTGCAGTAGTCAATAAATAAATAAAAAAAGAAACAAATATGATAAACTCTGGGATAATTTCTTAGTCAACTAATTATACAAGAGTTTATCTATTTATTTGATTAATTTATTAACTGCCGAAATAGAATTGAACTTTTCCACTAGGCACACAAAACAACAGCTACAGGAAAAGTGTCATTAGTCGCATGATAAGTAATAAGGGGAGGAATAAATTGTTTATTTATTTGAAAATAGTTTGAAACGACAGCTGTCAGAATGTCCAAAGGAAAAATTTCCTAATCAGATAATTGTATATAAGAACAATTTTCTTACTAGTTCTATTACGATTCTATGGCGTTATACAAATATTTATGTTTTTTCTTTTATAACCATGACTGCAGATATAATTTCGTTTTAAAAATTTATGTCACTTTAAGAATTTTTATATTAAAGGAATTTTTATATTACGCGGCTGGCCAAAGTGCTCAAGCATATTTAGTACTAGATACTGCGCTTAATATGAAAAAAACCCTGACCTACATTAACAACTATGAGAAAAATTTGCAATGGCCTACATAGAAATTATTGCACAAGATGCATGTGCCATTAACAGAAATAAATTATATAAAAACAAGTAAAAACGTTATACTATTCAACCGGGTCGAATCTTAAATACCCTCCAAATAATAAATTTAAACTGTTTAACTGGGTGGGACAAAGTTCCTTTTAGTGCCAAAGTTCTGTACGCAATTTTAAATCTCTCTTTTGACAGAGTCATTGCGGGAAGGGGCGAGGGAGAGAAGTTGCACCTCTGCAAGATCAGAGAACAACTCAGCTTCTCATAGGCTTAAGGAATACAAATCGTTCAATATTTACACTATTTTTGCATATAATATCGTATATCCCCGCCCACTAAAGGGGGCGCGGTCCAAAAATAGACCACATCATGTTTTCCACAGGCGAACGTATGGGCATTGCAGATCGTCTTAGACTTCATCACTGATCAAGAATATATAAATTTTAATGGGGTCCAATTCTTTTTGGAGAGCATTAAATCTGTATTTTTGGGGTCTCTCTGGCAAGTGGCGTGGGGGAGACATTTCACCTTTGCCGTAAGACTCTAAAAATAAACATTTGCGATAATTAAATGTAAAATTTATTATGTGAATGGAGATAAATATGCCGAGTTAAACATGTTTTGACGTAAACAGTTACGAAACAACGTATTTAGCTGTGAAGTTAAATATGTTATGACGTAACGGAAAACAGTGAAGTACTTTTTTTTCTGAAAATCCATATATAATAAATTTTTTGAGCATTTTGTGAAAATATTTACAGGCCTTGAAAGTGTGTGTGATCTTGGAGGGATGTTGCCCCCCAGTGGCCAAATAAAGAGTTGGCATGCAATGAAAGTATATACGAAATGATGTAGGGGATAGAAGACACTCCCATAATCATTTTTTGTATATAAATATGGATTTTCATGAAAAAAAAATTTCACTAATTGTCAGTTCGTTACGTCATAACATATTTAACTTCACTTCGTAACTGCTTACGTCAAAACATATTTAATTCGGCATATTTATCTTTACACACATAAATTTATTTTAAATTTTTATTTTATTTTTTTTTGAAAGGGTCATTTAAGAGGCAAAGGAGAGGAGTGGGTAGGGCAGAAATCGGGAGTCATAAAACTCTAAAAATAAATGCTTGAGATAATTGTATACAAAATTAAAATTTTTTATTGTTTTTTGGTAGGGTCATTTAGGGGGCAAAGGAGGAGGAGGAGGGGGTAGGGCAGAGTAGTACCAGGTTACGTCTCAGCTTCGTCATTAAGGCTTAAAAATGTTATTTTTAAGGAATGCAGGTTTAAGTAAAACCTTTTGTTAAATTTTTACACTATTTTTGCATAAAATAACGCTCACTAAACAGGAGCGGGGTCCAAAAATTAATTTTTTTGATTTTATATTCAACGCAATGGACCTGCTTTGACTTAAAAATATATCATTTGCTTAACAAAATTACGAAAAAAAAATTTAAAAATTATGCTGTTTATAAGAGGTTGGCTTAGTTCTTCTTAGGGGAACTTATTTTCCTCTGGCCCAATTCAGCCCATTTCAGCCCTGTGCTATCTTTCAAGATATATTTATACCAAATTTCAATAGTCTGACGCTCTTTTCGTTTCAACTGAATCGTGATTTCCACAGAGGGACGGACGGACATGCTCAGATCATCTTAGATTTCATCACTGATCAAGAATATATAGACTTTATGGGGTCTCAGATGGAAATTTCGCTGCGTTACAAACGGAATGACAAATTGAATATACCCTGCATATTCTTTTTTGTAGGGTATAGAAACGTTTATTAAAATAAACTTCAACTACCGCCCTCTCTAGCAGCAAAAACAATATTTTTTTTTTTCAGACCGTATAAAAAGTAAATGTAATTCTTGAATCGTAATTAGATTAAAAGAGTAAAAAATAAATCAATAATAAAATATTCACAGGGGATAAATTACCGCCTTCGATTTTAAATTAAAGTTTCAACACATACAACTTATAAACAAATATCGAAGGACGGTTAATGCCATAATTAGTTTCCAGGATGTACAGTTTTTTATATGCGAAAATCAAAATTTATTATTTCAAATAACTCTAATGCATGTAACACTGACGAGGTATTGTATCATAAAATCTGTGGCAATAAGAAAAAAGTGCTTAAGTCTGATTAAAAACTTAAAGACTTAAGCACTTTTTCCTTATTGCCACAGAAATGGTGCCACAGTACATTCTCTAATATTGCAATACAGGACTCATTCACTAGATCAAAATTTTTTAGATGTTAATCCAAGAAAGAAAAAAAAATCGACTCAGTTATGCATTAAACACATTTACGACAGCAGGCAACCGACTACAACCTGTCAGAAATAGAATACACGTTTTTATATGGGAATGATTATTTTAACGGCAGGTTGTTGTCCGCGCTAATTTTATGGTTGTAGTCAAATTAAACTAATTTCTATTTCCATAGGCGACAATAAATAAATAAATTAGTGCTGCCAACACAGAGAAACATCTTAATCAAATAAGCGTTTAAAAATATTTTCAAACTGGTTAAGAATATGAAAATTGTTAAAAATAAAAAAAAAATTATTTTGTAATTTTTATTTATTTTTCTGCGTTCATTCTCTGCTTTTATTATTTTTTAATTTTATTTATGATTATTTTCACGGCTACACGGCAGGTTGTTGTCCGTACTACTTTTCCCATATAAACACATGTATTCTATTTCTGTAGTCGTGTAGCCGGTAGCCTGCTGTCGTGAATGTGTTTAATGCATTATTTTGTAACTATTTCTCAACGTCACGTCAAGACAATATCAAAAATAGATCACTTGACCTTCTCCGTGTGGAGAACATTTTTTTTTACTTCTGATACCCTCTGACTACTCTTTAAGGCCTTAAAATATTTTTTGCTGTCAGAAATTGTAAATTGCTGAAGAAAAGTAGTACAGAGGTGTCCTATTTTTGATATTATCTTGACGTGACGTTGACAAATAGTTACAGAATAAGGGGAATTATTCTGGGACATGTGGTTCAATTCTCAATTAAATTCTCTATTTGCATTTCGTTTTCGGCAGAGAGGAACGTGTCAAGCAGGCTTTTATATGTATATATTTTCAAACGTATGTATGTATGCCTGTGTGTGTAAGTACATAAATAAACTCATTTAATGGGGGGAAATGATTTATTTGATTTGCTAGTACTTTGCAGGAGTTACGAAATGCTCACAATAAAGTTAAATGATTATTGCGAACAATAACCATTTCCAGCAACATGCAAACTCAACAGAAATTCTTATTCTCTTTTCTGTATAAGTGAAAGAATATTTTCCTTGAATTGCAAGGAATTTTCCTTCATCCCAAGTTTTCTTTGTTCATTATTTTATTTTTATATAAAATAAGAAAATATATGAGCTGGATGAGCTGTATAGCTTTCAAGTTTATTGTTTAAGCAGAAATTAAAGCATACTTTTCGGAATTTAGTATAACGATGATGTGTGGAAATAATTATGTAGCATACCTTAGGGAAAATTTTGTTAAACCAAGAGTTTTATTATAGTAATTTCTACTTGGGATTGTAATTGGAGAAAAATTATTTTTCTTTTTGGATTTGAAGGCGTGTTTGGAATATTAAAAAGTAACTTTTTTTAATATATTTTGTGATCCCGTAATTGAATTGCTTTTACTGGTAGTTTATCGTATGACACTAAAAGGAGTGGAACTCGAAAATTTTACTTCATGACTCTTTTTAAGAATGCAACGTTGATATCTCATCTCAGCCACATCTACACGTGAATGAAATTTAAAAGAAAGGAACACCACGAAATGAAAACAAAACAAAGCAGCTTTTTACTATTGAAATTAATTTTATTGCCTCTCTCCAAAAACTAAAAAATTTGTCTTGGACGTCCCAGTACAGCAACAACCAGCCGATAAAAATGTTGAGCAAGAGATATCGGGATACCGGTTGGGACGTGGCATTGCGGAAATGTTGGGCATAAAGCGAAGATTCGCAAATTGCTAAATTTTTAAAAAAAGCAAAAACAAAAAAAAAAAAAAAACAAAAAAAAAAAAAACAAAAAAAAAACAAAACAAAAAAAAAAAACAAAAAAAACCCAAAATAAAAACAAAAAAAAAACCAAAAAAAAAACAAAAAAAGAGACCGTCGCATGAAAATCGCTCAGGAACTGTTGAATGGCGTCAACAAAGATCCAGATTTGCTTAAAATTGTCATGTTGGCAGAAGTTCCTTAGACAAGGCTATTGAAGCCGATAGTACCGAGTTCGAGTCCGCACTCCGCCAAAACAATATTTAAATCATGCCACAGCGTCAGTGTTCAATAGATTTGTCTCCCTGCGACTTTTCTTATATTCCCAAGAATCCCATTAAAGCACGGCATTTCACGACGATTGAGGGAATAAAAATCGAACCGTTGCACTGTGGGTTGAAAGCCCTCACAAGTGGCGATTAATTCAAAAGATTAAACTTTAACTTTCCCAACCGTATTTGGTGCCATATGAAAGTAGATAAAATTCTACATCACTAACTGCCAAAATAAAAGTTCTTGGTAGTTTACTTTAGTTGCAGTGTGTGTTCAAAATTCAAGCATTTTGGTTATTTTTGCATTGATTAAAAGAGAAAATGTTGATATTTCAAGTGATTATAGTTTTTGTTAAGACTTCTATAAGTAAAAGTTTTATAATGGAACCGTCAACTTCAGGTATATGAGCATTTAAAAAATTATTTTTTGTTTACATAAATGTTTTAGAAATATTTAAAAAAATAAAATAAATTAAATGTCTGCAAAAATGTGGTATTTTTTGATATACACATTGAGTTTCAGCAACTTTGCGGATGAGTGCAGGAAAAAATGCTTTTATGCTCTTAAAATATAAGATTTTAGCTAATAAATCCCAGAATGCCTATTTGCGCATTTGTGCGATTTTTGGGTTATGACGGTTTTTGTGAGAGAATTCCGGTTGCTAAAAATCAATGTAAAAAAACCAAACAAAAAAACAAGTTGTTTTTATTATCTTTTTTATTATTTTTTCTAAAGGCACATAAATTATGCTCTAATTTACAATTTAATTTACTAATTTATCGTGTTTCATTCCAAAGTTACAGCAAAAATAGTCAAATAAGACCATTTTCTGCAAAATACAAAAAAAACCCATAAAAGGTTAAGAATTTTTTTTTTCAAAAAAATTTTTTAAATGCTTGCTTTTTTATGTATTTATTAATACACATCAATAAAAAATAACAACATTTTAAAATTACGAGTTCTATGAATTAATCGCCACTTTCTCTACCATTTACCCCACTGTGCGTAAACACTGAATTAAAGAAATGCCAAATTAAATTGTTCAAAAAAACTTGACGTTAACGTGTGGCTCATAATTTAATATCGTGCGTTTTGGGTGGATCACCCTTTATTTATTTTTTCCCTTAGATTACAAATTTAAATTCAGGTTCACGGACTACAATTTTAAAATCTAACTAATTGCCAGTAGCTAATACACCTTTTCAAGTTCACGGACAGACATCGTGCTCAGCTTAAAATTTTCTACAAAAGCTGTTTTAGTTGCGAATTAAACACAAAAAAAACCTTTAGATTTTACTTTGTTTCTAGGAAAATAATAAAATTAAAATTTTTAAAGAATTTAAGTCAACGGGCGTAAAATTAATAATGAAATTTTTGTTTTCTCTAATTCTCTTTCAAGGTTGAGCATAAAGAAAAGCAACGCATAAATAGATGAAGAGAAGACAATAAAATGCAACTCATTTCTAAGAAATTCATTACTTTTTTATGAAAAAAAAAAACAACAACTGCAAACTTTGAAAAACTTAACTGAAAGTAAGTTTTTGACGAAAAAAAAACAGTAAAACTTTAATGCCATAAAAATAAATTAAAAGTTTAAAAAGTGTGAAAAAATAATAAAAATAAAAGAAAATATTGTGAAAATTAAAAAAAAATCAGTGATAAAAGGATTCAAAGTTTTAACTAATAAAATATTTAAATTCTTTGCTAAAGAGAGGGAAAACAAGATAGAAAGAAAGATCTATCTAGAGAGAGAGAAAGATCTAGAGGGAGAGAAAGATCTAGAGAGAGAGAAAGATCTTGAGAGAGAAAGAGCTAGAGAGAGAGAAAGATCTAGAGAGAGAGAGAGAAGATCGAGCGATAGAGAAAGTGTATTGCTACTAAGAAGCTAAAGCTTAAAGCTTTTAAGAATTTCAAAGCTTAAATCTCTAGTTGTTTTAATAAGCTAAAGCTCAAAAGCTTATTTTTAAAGTATAAGTAAAAGTCCAGAATTAACTTTTATAAAAACTTTAAGTTCTTAGAAACAAATACAGTTTTGAGAGAGAGAGAGAGAGAAAGAGAGAAATAGTTCAAAAAATCATGTGGAAAACCTGCTGTTTAAAATTTTAAATCCACTACCTTTGGAAAGCTTTGCCGCAGTGAGATGAAAAGAAAAATTTTAAATAATTTTCTGCAATTATTTCTGTAAAAACTGCAGATGTCTTAGTTTTATGGCCTAAATACTGCAACCTCCTTAAAAATCTTATGACAACTTTCCAGTAGTAACATTTCGAAGAGAAAAAAAAAAACTGCAAATAGAATCCTGTCGCCGTCGTTAAGAATACAGCGACAAAGTGAATTTATTCCAGCATACCATGTCCTCGATATCGGCGCAAGGCGTGGTCGAACGAGCCTCCGCTGAACTTTCCAAGCGTATAAACGGCCTCGGCTTGCGTTCGAAACATCATCATGGCAATAGCAGCAATAGCAACAGCAACAGCAATTCCAACAATAGCAACACATCAGCTGGAGGTGGCGGCGGCGGAGGAGGCTCGTCATCCTCATCCTCGAACAGTTCTAGTTCTACGAACTCCACTTCCTCGTCTTCGTCGTCATCGTCCTCGTCATCATCCACGGGCAAAACGTCTGTAATGGAACGTGTAACGAACGCTCTATGCGGTGGCAACTCCTCCTCCAACAATTCTAATTCTAATTCCAATTCAACAAATTCCAATCTTTCAAGCAGCAACAACAGTACAAGCACAACAGCCGCCACCACGCCCGACAAACCCTCTAGAGCTGGCAACCTTGGCAACACACAAACTACTAACAGCAGCCAACAATTGCAGCAAACGCTAGCCAGCAATGCCACCACGATACAACAGCAGCAGCAACAGCAACAACAACAACAACATACTACAGGTACCGTCACTAGCTATCAAATGATGCAAAAGAGCCAACAGCAGCAGCAGCAACAACATCAACAGTATTTAAGTTCACAAATCGCCAACTCAACCCTGATCAATTCGAATCTCATGAACTCAGCCTCATCAGCCCCACCACCAGTAGTACCAGGCATTCCAATGGGTGCCCCACCAGCACCCACAGTGACTTCAATTGCCAAGCAAATGAATATCACTATACCAGGATCTCCACAGTTCACTACTATGGGCATGGCAGCAGCTCAAAAGTCTCAATCGGCCACGCCTCTGCAAATGCGCAAACAATTGCCCAATCCTCATATACATCATACGTATGCCGGCGGTGTGGCAACTGTAGCGGCAACTCAACTCGCCCAGGCGGTCACACAATCCGCCCTCATATTACCCAAGCTACCGCCGCCCATCACGACCATAGAAATCCTAATGATGGATGATCGTTTTTTGAATAAATTCTTTTTGTACTTCTCCTCCTACGAACGTCGAGTTTTGGCCCAGGTGTGTACGAAATGGCGCGATGTGTTATATCGCAGTCCACGCTATTGGTCGGGCCTGTTGCCGACACTGCAGTGTCGTGAGCTGAGACAAATGGCCGCCTCGGATAGAGTGAAATTGTTTAACACTTTAATAAGGCGGGGTTTTCATGCGTTGGCCTTGTTGGGCGCTAACGATGATGATGCCTACGATGTCGTACATTCGTTTACTTTGGCCTCGAAACACATACATTCGCTGTCGCTGAGATGCTCGTCGATATCGGATCGAGGGCTGGAGGCATTGTTGGATCATTTACAGGTAAGCGTTTTCGTTTGTATTCTTTTATCTCCTGTTTTAAGTAGTAGGAAAACGTATAGATCTCCGGGTATATCTAAAAATTTGATAGGTCTTGTTATACAATTTGGGTGGGAATTACAAAAAATTTTTAAGGCTGTTCTACTCTATGGTAACACAATTTCCACTGAATCCTTAAAAATAGAGGCACAAATTTTATATTGTTAATTAATAACTTTTCTGCAAAGTAAAAATTAAGTGCAGAAAATTTTCCCAGTGCAAAGTCAGCTTAAGGGAAATGTCTAGAGTCCAATTTTCGCTGTACAATAGCGACCATAATTCCAAATTAAACAAATAATCAATTCTTTGCAGAGTGCAAGGCGTCAGTTTTCTTAATGAGCCCTAAAAGTAGGCGTCAACATTTAAAAAAAAAATAGTTTTATATAAGTATGCTAACAAAAGCTACTGTAATAAACATTTGACATCTATTTTTCATTTTATCGCGTAGCTTAAAATGGATTTCGTATTTATAAAATAAAATAAAATTTGCATTTCAAAATTCAATTATAAGCCGGCAAAATGGATTTTATTGAATAATTTTTCATGAAAATATAATTTTCTCCTAAAAGTATGTCACACATAATAGCAAGGATATAATAATATTTAAACGGCTTTGGAAAATTAATTTATAAAACCAATCAAGGTTGTTTATTTGCCATTCATTTATTTGATTTATATAAATTATGGCCATAAATTAAATAATTGTTGCGGTTGATGAAGGATAAATATATTTTTTGAGTAAAGTTTTCATGTAAAAATAGTTGCAAAAATTGTTATCGACATATAAACTATAGATTAAGGTGGCATTTTAAAATATGAAGGTCTCATACCCCAAGTACTGTTTGTATATTCGAATTTTATTTTAGTAATTGCATATCGAAAATTTTTTACTTACTTTTTAAAGATCAATTTGAATTTTGAAATTAATGCGGGCGTTTGAAAGTAATGTCGAAAATTCGATTTTAATTTGGGAAATCATGTAATTTTGTACTTGTTACAACCAATTACCGCAATTAGGCATTAAATCACCATTAAATGCTGTTATACGTATAATTAGAGGAAAATTCTATACTTTAGGTCATGTTCGAAAATTCGAAGTTAATTTCGAAAATTCGAACATGACTTCGAAAAGCCAAGTTAAATCGAAACTTGTTTTTTTTTAAATAATATTTTGGTATTTCGCTGCGTTACAATGTAGCTGGCTACATGGCGGCATTTGTAGCCGTGCAGCATTTCTGTCGTCCAAGCGGCTATAGCTTTGGTAATGAAAACTTCGTATTTTTCAAGTTTACGGACTTTGAAATTGATGCAAGCGTTTGAAACTAATGTCGAAAATTCGATTTTAATTTGGGAAATTATGTAATTTTGTACTTGTTACAACAAATATACCGCAATTAGGCATTAAATCACTATTAAATGCTGTTATACGTATAATTATGGGAAAATTCTATAGTTTAGGCCATGTTCGAAAATTCGAAGTTAATTTCGAAAATTCGAACATGACTTCGAAAAGCCAATTTAAATCGATGATTAAATTAAATCGATAATTTTTAAATAAAATTTTGGTTTTTATACATTATTTGATGTCCGATATTATTATCGGACATCAAGCTTAAAAATATCAGAATATAATAATATTTAACTTTTCCCTTTTTAAAATATTAATAAAAAATTTTTAATTTTCATGCGCAAAAGTTTAATGCCAAACAATATTTTCCTACTCATGTTATAGAGTTGAAAAATTTGCTAAATTGCTGTCAAAAACGTGTCTCAAAGCTATTTTAATACTGATTCCAAAAAAATGTGACAAAAGCAATTTAACATCATCTATAGACTATATTATGAACTGAAATAACATTTCAACTTAAATAGAAAAAAAAACAATTTGCTGCAGTATTTTTTAAATAATAAAAGTACCTAAAAGTATGATATAGAATAAAAACAAACAATTTTCTAGTGAAATGTATTTAGAATTCTCTCTCTCAAGCCACAAGAAGATAGTCTTGATGTTGTACTATTAAAATAAATGTGCCAGAGCAATAGAATATTTTTTTTTTTTTTTTGATTTCAATTCCCCAAAGTAGACTATAAGTTTAATTTCAATATAAGTTGGCTCCAAGGTAAACTAACTCGCATACTGGCATAACAATTTCATGGAAGTTGTGTTTTGAACAAAAGTTTTTCGAAATTAAGCGTAGTTTTTCAGATGTTAATTGTAACCGTTAGTGACAATAGACATTCAAAGTTGAGTGTGTTTCACATGACACATTTTCAATTTGAAGCCTACAAGTAGGCAGAACAATTTATCTAAATAAAGTTTGTTCAAGGTTGATCATTAGTTTTTAATAGAGTACAGTTTTGCGATTTTATTTTTTCATGTATGTAGATACTCTTATGCAGAAAAAGCATGTTTTACTTTTGTTTAAGAAAGTTACAAATTGAACTAGTTCAAAAATTAAAAATGAAAAAAAGTACCATAAAGAATTTAGAAACTTTTTAATGAGCAATTGTTGTCCATGTGAAGCTGCTTTTTAGAGGCATGCAAAAGTTAGTGATAACTTTAATAATTATTTGTTTGAAAATTAATTTTCAATACTGCTTACGAAAATGAAGAAAATTATTTAGATTTTAATAAAAATCTAAAAAAAATTGCTTAGCATAATTTTAGGCGTTGACAGAACTACGTTTTATTCCATAAATAAAGTTTTTTTATAAACTCGAAAACTTTCGAACTTAATTGATTTTAACAAGGGATATGTCCCATATTCATAAAAAATAAAATTCTTAAGAATAAACCACCAGAGGTTAATGAAATATTGAAAATAAAAGTGGACAAAATTTATATATAAAATATAGATCTATTGTCTAGAAAATAATAGTTCTATAGGGTCCGCCAAATAACTTTTTTTTAAATGCTATAAAAAAACCGCTGAATATTTTCTCAAATTTCTCTTTTTATTTGAAAGTACAATCCTTCCGGTTAATAATGGAAAATAATTTCATTCAAATGGCTGCATGGCCCGATAACGATCGCCATTAACTGTAACGGCCACTCCTTGCACATTTTCGAAGAAAAATGGCCCAATTATGCCTCTGGACCAAAATCCGCAGCAAACAGTGACTCGTTTTGGGTGCGTCGGCTTTTCAATGTATGCGTGCGGGTTTTCTGTGCCCCAAATACGACAATTTTGCTAAGGTCAAAATGAGCTTCATTTGAAAAGATGATTTTTTTTTGGCAAAATCGGCATCTTCTGTAAGTCGATCGCAGGCCCACTTAGCGAAGCGAAAACGCATTGGATGGTCAACCATATTCGTTCAGCGGAAGGATAAAACTAATTATTTGTCAATTCAGACATGAGCTAAGTGTTACCATTCACGAAATAAGCACTAGTTGAAAAAAAAAACGTTAGATTGCAGACCCTATATTATAAAAAAAAAATTTATTCATACACTGAACTAGAAAAACAATCTTAAAACATAAATTATGCGTTATAAATTTTAAAATGCTTTATTTTTAAACATGAAACAATTGAAATAAGAATGCAATTAAAATTGCAAAGTTCGAAAATTTGTTTTAAATTCCGAAATTATTCCAAGGCACAGAGGAAAGTCAACAGCAGTTTTCAATTATGCAACTTGCACAGCAGAGCAAAGCAGCTGTTTTCGAAAGCTGCTGCACTTGTATCATCAGTACTTATATGCGTTTTTGTTTGTCACCAGTTGATTGTGATAACAGTTTTTATTTTTAAAAATTATATTAGAAAATTGCATACGAGAACTATAACAAAACGTAAGTAACACACATTTAATTCCAGTGTTGCCGTTTGATTTTTTTCATATTCCATTTTTCTGAAAATTTTGTTCCATTCTATTTAAAATGGAGGTCAGACATGAATTTTTTGAGTCTTAATTATCTTCCTGTTCACATATACAAAATTAACGTATGACAACTTTAAGAAGAAATGCTTCATATTCATGAGGACCTCAAGTTGAAATTTCTTGTTTTTGTTTTTTTTTGTTGTTTTTTTTTTTGTTAATTTATAATAAATTTAATATCAACAGTTTAACTTTCAACATGGCTCGAGATATATAGTATTTTGTTTATAGTTTATTTTTTAAATTTTTTGCATTTTAAGTGCTCAGTCTCGACTTCACTCAGTGAATTGCGTTTTGCTCACTAAACCTACTTTTTAGCTGCGTTTGTAATTTTACTCGATTTTATAGTAATTAAGTGTTAATGGAGCAATCACTTAATTAAAATTTTATATGGCTAATTGAGCTCAATCATGGCGTTAGTTGCGATAAGCTCAATTAAGATGTATGTCAGAACACCGCGTAAGACAACCTTTTTTGTTTTGAATTCTTTATTTATTTTTGTATCGAAGCATCTTCAAAATAATAATAATTTAATGTTAAAAATAAGAATGAACATTTTTAAAATAAATATAAAACAAACTTACTAATTCTATTTTAATGTTGATTTTCAAAGTGCAATAACGAAAAATAAAACACATCACAAAATACAGATATGTACTTTAAAAAATTAAATTGCGTTGTTTTTAAATTGTTTCAATGTATAATTATATTTATAGTTATTTAGAATAAGCGATTCTATTTTTTATATGAAAGTGGCACCACTGAAATCAGCTGTTTACGATGCAGCTGCCGCATTCAAAATAATTAAGTAGCTGGCTACATGGCGGCATTTCTAGTCGTGTAGCCTTCTGTCGTCTAAAGCCGCTTACACACCATAAGACTGAGTCGTATGATTTTCATTCGAATTTCTCTTCTGAGAATGCCTGAGATTCCGAAAAATCTAACGTATCATTACAAAACGCTTTCACACTATCACACTTATGAATCAATCGGTTTCGGTCTATGAAAAGTGGTTGTTTGTTTAACTATCATCGTTTGCTGTTGCAAACAAAACAACCCTGATAATATGAAAAGTCTCAGCTTTTAGAAAATTTTCAAAAAATGAAGAGAGCCATCGGTGTGTCATATTTTACTTCTCATTCGATGAGATTTTACTTAAGATCGCTTTCACACTATGAGACTTTTCATATTATTTCGAATTTTTGACAAATCTTAATATTCAATCTTATAGTGTGAAAGCCGCTTAAGCGGTTATATGCTTAGTAATGAAAATTTCGTATTTTTCAAGTTCCCGGACTTTGACGGCATTTGTAGCCGTGCAGCATTTCTGTCGTCCAAGCGGCTATAGCTTTGGTAATGAAAACTTCGTATTTTTCAAGTTTACGGACTTTGAAATTGATGCAAGTGTTTGAAACTAATGTCGAAAATTCGATTTTAATTTGGGAAATTATGTAATTCTGTACTTGTTACAACAAATATACCGCAATTAGGCATTAAATTACTATTAAATGCTGCTATACGTATAATTAGGGGAAAATCCTATACTTTAGGCCATGTTCGAAAATTCGAAGTTAATTTCGAAAATTCGAACATGACTTCGAAAAGCCAATTTAAATCGCTACTTGTATATTTTTTAATAAAATTTTGATATTTCGCTGCGTTAAAATGTAGCTGTCTACACTGCGGCGTTTGTAGCCGTGCAGCTTATCTGTCGTCTAAGCGGTTATATGTTTAGTAATGAAAACTTCGTATTTTTCAAGTTTACGGACTTTCAAATTGATTCAATCGTTTGAAACTAATGTCGAAAATTCGATTTCAAGTTGGGAAAATATGTAATTTTGTACTTGTTACAACAAATATACCGTAATTAGGCATTAAATCACTATTAAACGCTGCTATACGTATAATTAGGGGAAAATCCTATACTTTAGGCCATGTTCGAAAATTCGAAGTTAATTTCGAAAATTCGAACATGACTTCGAAAAGCCAATTTAAATCGCTACTTGTATATTTTTAATTAAAATTTTCATATTTCGCTGCGTTACAATGTAGCTGGCTACATAGTGGCATTTCTAGTCGTGCAGCTTTCCTGTCGTCTAAGCGGCTATAGCTTTGGTAATGAAAACTTCGTATTTTTGAAGTTGACGGACTTTGAAATTTATGCAAGCGTTTGAAACCAATGTCGAAAATTCGATTTTAATTTGGGAAATTATGTAATTTTGTACTTGTTACAACAAATATACTGCAGTTAGGCATTAAATCACTATTAAATGCTGCTATACGTATAATTAGGGAAAATCCTATACTTTAGGCCATGTTCGAAAATTCGAAGTTAATTTCGAAAATTCGAACATGACTTCGAAAAGCCAATTTAAATCGATACTTGATTTTTTTTTAAATAAAATTTTGGTATTTCGATGCGTTACAATATAGCTGGCTACATGGCGGCATATGTAGTCGTGCAAGTCTGTCGTCTAAGCGGTTATAGGTTTAGTAATGAAAATGAGATTTTAAATGTTTTGATTTTCAGTAGAATTTCTGCAAATAAGCCTGGTTAAACCTAAACCTTCACCACTCTAAAGCAGCATCCGCTGCGATGCTCCTCCGGGTGGTAGAGAGGAAGGAGGAGCTGGTTATGGTCCAGGAACCCTGGGTCCACCAAGGACGGGTTCATGGACTGACACTAAAGGGCTACAAGCTATTGTTTGCCAAAGGCACAGGTAATATTAGATCTTGTATCTTGGCTAAAAACTCTTTGCGTATCTTTATCCTATCTGATTTCAGTGATGGGGATACTGTAGCAGCTGCTCTGGAGACCCCGTCCGGTACGGTTTGGCTGGTCTCGAGCTATATGGCGCATGACCATGAGGGCAGTCCACCAAATGGCAAGGTGCGTGGCATTGTGTCCAGGGCGATAAGCACGAAGACGCCTATAATAATAAGTGCTGACGCCAATTCACATCACACCTCCAGGCAACCATACTGCGGATGAGATTGCCAGACAAGGGACTGAATTGAACAGTTCAATGATCAGTCACTTCACTGGCATTCCATTAGGGCGATGCAAGTTTCTGATTCAAAGCGAATCATACAAACTAGCTCAACTTAGGTGGGAAAGCGGGGCTAACTGTCTCGTGGCAAGAGCCACGTGGCCCCATTACGATTTGCGCAAAACACGCGAGCTTCTCAAGTTTGACAAGGCGCGCATGCGTCAACTGGTGACTGTTCTGACAGGACACTGTAGCTTTGGGACTCATGCGAGGAGGATGGGTCTAATATACAACGACTATTGCAGAAGCTGCAATGATGAAGAGGAGGAAGAAACTGTCCTCCATCTTCTGTGTCAGTGTCCTGCCCTTGCTAATGTAAGGGCAGCGGCGCTGTGCTCCCGATTCCTGTCAGACTTAGACAGCCTGGCAAATATGGAGCTTTCAGGGGTATCATCCTTCCTCAGGGGTACAGGATGGTTTGAAACGGCGGAGGACATCCCTTAGGAGGTCCTCTGCTTAAGGGCATCACAAAGGGACCGAATTGACGGACCCAAGTGGATTGTCCCGCCAGGGACAACGGCCCTCTAACCTAACCTAACCTAAGCCTGGTTAACCTCTGCCTTATCTATAGTGTAAAAGCAAGTGATATTTGAAACTAATGACTTTTTTTAAAAATAAGCTTTTAAAAAAGTATTTGTTATGCATGTATTATTTAAAAAAAATTTATTTTTCTATGGGACGTTCCTTTAAATGCTTAAGTTAACCTTTTTAAAAGTTTTTTTTTGTGTATTCTGCCTGTCATTCCTTAACAACCATAAATTTTTCCCTTTAAACAAATAGTTTTTCAAACACACATCGTAACGTATTATTCTCGATGGCATAAAAATGTCACGTTTTATTGTTTAATACGACATTGACATTTTTTGTTGCTGTGTGCCGCTCTTATAGGGCGCTCGTTATCATCTCTATTTGTTTATTAGTTATTACTTTCCCACATCATATTATTTTCACACACACACACACACACACACACACACACACATACTCTCTGCAAACAAACAAACAAAACAAATGCCTGCAAATGCATGTTCAGTTAGATAACAAGTTATCGTACTCATCGTACTGATGGTTGTCAATAAGGCTGCCTGTAAGTATGCAATTATTTCGACAAATTGTTAAATAATATATTTGTTGTACTGATTGCTGTTGTTGCATTGATAGTTGACATTTAAATGTCATTCTAAAGATAAATGCATGTGAAAAATAAGAGCGATTAAAATGGTGCTTAAAATTTGAGCTGCAATTAGGCAAAAGAAATTGCTATACGCAGTATATTTTCAGGGAGGCGAAAAAAATGTATGCAACAAGACAAATGTTTTGTTTAAGTTGCAGGCAAAGTTATAACTTAAATTTAAAGGCTTACTTATATATAACAAAAAATGTTTTAAAATATATTTTAAACACTTTTTTTAAATGACTGTGAACTTTTATTTTTCGAAGTTTATTAATTTTATTACTAAGATAAGAATTTTTAATTCAGACTCAAGTTCAAATCTTTTTTCATCGAAAAATCATCTGCAGCTGCCCGAATTTTACCAAGTGATGCAATAAGACTTAGACATAGTAAATTTTCACAATTAACATATTTTGAAGCATATATGGCAATAAAGCTTAGCCTTTGATAGTAAATTTTCACAATTAAAATTCTTTGCTGAAGAGTGCAGCTTTCCATGGTTAAAATTCTCCAAATTTTTACTAAATAATTGTCAAAGAATGACGGCTCAATTCTTGAGATTTCATCATTTGACAGCCCATTTACTTCCTAACCTCAAATTTGCCCAACCTTTTTTAAAGGCCTAATTTATAAAAAATGTTCTGCTTTATAAAAGATTAATAGGACAAGTTTTTATTAAAAAACTTGTTTTATAACACTGTTATTAATAAAAAAATTTTTATAAATAAGGCTGTAGAAGCTTTTTTTATAAAATTATTTTCTTTTTATTAATAACATGTTCATAAAAAAAAATTTTTCATAAAAAAATTTGTTTTATGAACGAACCTTTAAATAAAAAATAAAATACAAATAAAAAAATTTAGGCTGTAAAAGCTAATTTTGTTTTATTTATTTTTTCCTAATGTATAAAGGATTAATAAAATAACTTTTCAAATAAAAATTGATTTTATAAGCCTCTTGTGAAACAATTTTTTTTTATAAATGATTTATAATTTTTTTTTTTTAAATTGTCATCTACATATGTACATATATCGTTTAATTAAAATGTTATTTAAAAATTTGTTGCATATTCAGCTCATTTCGTGTACGTTTTATGTTATATAACCATTGAAAATGTTGCATACCTTAAGGTAATTATTATTTAAATGCATACTTTCAGGTAAATTGAAAATGAACAAAAAAAAACTAACAAACAATCTGGCCGAGAACAATATTTAAAAAGTTTCTTTGAAAACGTCTTAACACAATTTCGTGTTTGCTTACCAGTTTTAACCAAAACAGCTTTTTTCCATTGAAAATTCTTTTTCTTAGTGTCTTTGCTTTGTTTCGGTTTAGTGAATAAGTGAATGACTGAACGAAGGAACATTTAAAACTACCAGGCACGTTTTGCAAATTTACCAACAAAAAAAAAAAAATAAAAAAATAAAATAACTGAAAATAAATAAAAAAAAAGAAACTAAAAGAACACGAATATATTTTAAAATAATGAAGTATATGGCTGGCTTTGCGAAGCTCCTTGACCCCAATAATTATGCAACATATTTCTTGTGTTTTTTTTTTCAAGACTGCTGCACAATTTCACATGCTGCCATACTTACTCGACCACACACACACACATACACAAATAATTTTTGTTGCAATTTAGTTTTTCCTTACCGCCGTTCTTTAGTTTTGCATACAAAAAAAACTGCATAAAATATTACAAATTTTCTATTAAAAATGCAAGCCAACAAAAATATTAAATTTACTCATACATAAAACAAAAGAGAAAACAGATTGTATTAAAAAAATTCGTTTTAAATTAAAAATGCAATAATAAACAAAAAGATGAACTATAAAGAGCGATAAATCCAAGCCACTTGAAAAAAAAATATTTATTAATGCGATAACCCCGTTTCAATAAGAGTCTCGGCTCTCTTTCAAATCATCAATTTGACAAAGAGTTTTTGCAGGTTATTTTTTCTTTGTCTAGTTAATTGCTTTGTTTTTTGAAAACTTTGCAAAATTATAGTTGAGAAACGAACTACTTTCTTATATCTTGTGTTAGGAAAACCCCCAAGAAGAAAGAACAGGTAGACAACAGAATTATAAATACGCTGTTTAGATGAGCGCCGTAATTGAGTTTTCTCAATTAATGCCATTATTGAGCTCAATTAACGATATACAATTTTAATTAACTTATTGCTTAATTAACACTTAATTGCTATAGCATCGAATAAATTACAAATGCAACACTATTGAAAAATGTGTTTAGTGAGCAAAACACAAGTTACTGATCGAAGTTAGTCGAAACTTAGCACCTAAAATAGGCATAAAATAAAGAAAATAAAATATGGCGTGCCATGTTGAAGTTAAATTATTGACATTAAATTTGTTATTAATTAGAAACTTAAAAAACTAAAAAATAAGGGCTCAGATTTGAGCTGGAGCTCCTTGAGCAGCACGTAAAAAGTATTTATTTTTATAGTCCTTTCGGTAGTACAGTTATGGCGGCCGTAAAATAGGCGAAATTGTTCAGTACGTTGGCGCGAACAGAACACCCATTTCGATAAAATAATTTTATTAGTTGCACATGGTGTTGAATGCCATATCAATCCATGGTGATTTGGCAAAACAGACTGAATAAATGACAGCTAATTTGTCAAAAGTTCCTTCAGCAATATGACCCTTATCAACAGTAAAAAATCGGAAGTCCCTGTTGGAAGGCTCTTTATTAGAAAATTGTTGTTTTCTTATGCGCGCTTAAACCGCTAAATCCATTTGTAGAAAAAAAAAAATGACTTGCACTTTTTATAATGAATTGCACTCTTTATGATGACTTGCACTTTTTATAATGACGTGGACTTTTCATAATGATTTATATTTTTTACAATAACTTGCACTTTTTATAACAACTTCTACTTTTTATAATGACTTACACTTTTCATAAAAACTTGCACTTTTTAAAATGACTTGCACTTTTTATAATGACTTGCAATTTTTATAATGACATGCACTTTTCACAATGACATGCACTTTTTATAATGACTTGCACTTTTCACAATGACATGCACTTTTTATAATGACTTGCACTTTTCACAATGACTTGCACTTTTTATAATGACTTGCACTTTTTATAATGACTTGCCCTTTTTATAATAACTTGCATTTTTTATAATGACTTGCACTTTTCATTATGATTTGCACTTTTTATAATGACGTGCACTTTTTATAATAACTTGCACTTTTTATACAGACTTGCAGTTTTTATAATGACTTGCACTTTTTATAATAACTTGCACTTTTTATACTAACTTGCAGTTTTTATAATGGCTTGCACTTTTTGTAATAACTTGCACTTTTCATAATGACTTGCACTTTTTATAATGACTTGCACTTTTTATAATGACATGCACTTTTTGTAATGACTTGCACTTTTGATAACGACATGCAATTCTTACAATGTCTTATAAAAACTTGCACTTTTTATACTGACTTGCACTTTTTATAATGACATGCACTTTTATATAATGGCTTGCACTTTTTATATTAACTTGCACTTTTTATACTGACTTGCAATTATTATGACTTGCAGTTTTTATAATAACTTGCACTTTTTATACTGACTTGCAGTTTTTATAATGACTTGCACTTTTTGTAATAACTTGCACTTTTCATAATGACATGCACTTTTTATAATGACTTGCACTTTTTATAATGATATGCACTTTTTGTAATGACTTGCACTTTTTATAATAATTTGACTTTTTATAATGACTTGCACTTTTTATAATGACATGCACTTTTTATAATGACTTGCAATTTTTATAATAACTTGCATTTTTTATTATGACTTGCACTTTTCATAATGATTTGCACTTTTTATAACAACTTGTATTTTTATAATGACATGCACTTTATATAATGGCTTGCACTTTCTATAATAACTTGCATTTTTTATAATGACATGCACTCTATATAATGGCTTGCACTTTTTGTAATAACTTGCACTTTTCATAATGACTTGCACTTTTTATAATGACTTGCACTTTTTATAATGACATGCACTCTTTGTAATGACTTGCACTTTTTATAACGACTTGCAATTCTTACAATGTCTTATAAAAACTTGCACTTTTGATAACGACTTGCAATTCTTACAATGTCTTATAAAAACTTGCACTTTTTATACTGACTTGCACTTTTTATAATGATATGCACTTTTATATAATGGCTTGCACTTTTTATAATAACTTGCACTTTTTATACTGACTTGCAGTTTTTATGACTTGCAGTTTTTATAATAACTTGCACTTTTTATACTGACTTGCAGTTTTTATAATGACATGCACTTTTTATAATGACTTGCACTTTTTATAATGATATGCACTTTTTGTAATGACTTGCACTTTTTATAATAATTTGACTTTTTATAATGACTTGCACTTTTCATAATGACTTGCACTTTTTATAACAACTTGTATTTTTATAATGACATGCACTTTATATAATGGCTTACACTTTCTATAATAACTTGCATTTTTTATAATGACATGCACTTTATATAATGACTTGCACTTTTTATAATGATATGCACTTTTTGTAATGACTTGCACTTTTTATAATAATTTGACATTTTATAGTGACTTGCACTTTTCATAATGACTTGCACTTTTTATAATGACATGCACTTTTTATAATGATTTGCAATTTTCATAATAACTTGCATTTTTTATTATGACTTGCACTTTTCATAATGATTTGCACTTTTTATAACAACTTGTATTTTTATAATGACATGCACTTTATATAATGGCTTACACTTTCTATAATAACTTGCATTTTTTATAATGACATGCACTTTATATAAGGCTTGAATTTTTTGTAATAACTTGCAGTTTTTATAATGACTTGCACTTTTCATAATAACTTGTAATTCTTATAATGACTTATAAAGACTTGCACTTTTTATACTGACTTGCACTTTTTATAATGACATGCACTTTTATATAATGGCTTGCACTTTTTATAACTTGCACTTTTTATACTGACTTGCACTTTTTATAATAACATGCACTTTTATATAATGGCTTGCACTTTTTATAATAACTTGCACTTTTTATACTGACTTGCACTTTTTATAATGACATGCACTTTTATATAATGGCTTGCACTTTTTATAATAACTTGCTCTTTTTATACTGACTTGCAATTTTTATAATGACATGCACTTTTCACAATGACATGCACTTTTTATAATGACTTGCACTTTTCACAATGACTTGCACTTTTTATAATGACTTGCACTTTTTATAATAACTTGCACTTTTTATACTAACTTGCAGTTTTTATAATGGCTTGCACTTTTTGTAATAACTTGCACTTTTCATAATGACTTGCACTTTTTATAATGACTTGCACTTTTTATAATGACATGCACTTTTTGTAATGACTTGCACTTTTGATAACGACTTGCAATTCTTACAATGTTTTATAAAGACTTGCACTTTTTATACTGACTTGCACTTCTTATACTGACTTGCACTTTTTATAATGACATGCACTTTTGTATAATGGCTTGCACTTTTTATAATAACTTGCACTTTTTATACTGACTTGTACTTTTTATAATAACATGCACTTTTATATAATGGCTTGCACTTTTTATAATAACTTACACTTTTTATAATGACTAGCAGTTTTTATAATGACTTGCACTTTTTATAATAACTTGCACTTTTTATAAAGACTTGCACTTTTCATAATGACTTGCACTTTTTATAATGACTTACACTTTTTATGATGACTTGCACTTTTTATAATGGCTTGCACTTATTATAATAACTTGCACTTTTTATAATAACTTGCACATTTTATAATGACTTGCACCTTTTATGATCACTTGCACTTTTTATAATGACTTGCACTTTCTATGTTGACTTGCACTTATTACAATGACTATCACTTTTTTCTTTACTAACATAATAAATATGAAAGTAACTCTGGCTGTCTCTTAACTTTTCATGCCCAAGCCGCTGTACCGATTTCGATGAAGTTTGGCATAGAAATATTTTAAGATCCGAGGAATAACATAGGGTGATCTTTGTTTTTGCAAATGATCCTATTGAGTGGTCAAGGATGGTCGAAAATTTTTATAGACCTATGAAATTATTAAGGTGATAACTAAAAACGTTTTAAACTTTGATACACAATACGTAAAGTTTCACTTCGCTGACAAAGTCGCGGGTAAAAGCTAGTTTATATATAAATTGAAATTTCAATTTGGTCCTTGTTTCTGATACACTTTTATAGCTGCCATTATTTCTGTTCTCGGTATTCGACACTTGTTTGTGGGTCTTCTCCTTCAGCCAAGTATTTCAGGGCATTTAAATTTTCACCTGCAGCACAGTGATTCATTCATTATCTCATGGTTGTAAAAAAAACTGATTGTAACAACATTTTTAATGTAGATCCACATTATTTTCAAAGAACATCGGCCATTATAATATTTTGGCATGGATTTCAAGGCATTTGTTAATTTATTTAACGTGTCATAAATTTAAACATCATGTTCAGATGAAAGATGTTCAAGTTTCAGAACGGATGATTTATAATTTAAATAAATTTTTGCTACAATAATACCACAAAACATATATTTTTATTTTTGAAAAATATGATGGAGTCTATTTGTTAAATTGTTTTATTTAAATTAAAACAAAAATAACACACACACACACACATATTTTTGGTGCACTAAAAATAAACCAAGATTTTCGAAATAAATACAATTTTTATGTTTTCAAATGATGATTAAATAATTTTATGTACACCACAGCAAAATAACATAAAAAATATTAGACCATAAAAAAATTGTCACGAAAAATAAAATTAGAAATAAATTGTTTTATATATATATATTTTTGCACTTACACACATGCACTTGATTGCTGATACCTACAACTGTTCCTAAATACATATAATACATACGGGGGCTGTTGGATAACTTTGTTAATATTTGAATTTTTAGTTTTCAAAATAATCCCCTTTTAGATCAAATATCTAGCTCTAGCTCGCATCAAATTCATGGTATAGAGCTGAAACATTTTTAAATACAGTCTGTATTAATAATCTAAAAGCCGTCCTTAAAGTAATTTTTAGTCTTAAATGATTTTCATTCGAATTATATTATATTTTCACTAATACATCGATAGAAAGTTTTTCTTGTAAAAAAATTTAAGTAGTCCCAAAGCAGCTCTGGGTTAGCCAACATCAAACCTCGTTGGCCATTATATTTTGAATGCAGCCAGACCACTGATCGTTAACTATCCGAGATAATTTCAGCACCTCAGATAACTGTATAGATATATGGTTCTTGTGAGGAATTTTCGATGGTTAACTGCGTTGCTACTTCTTATGCGAAGACATAACTCGTATACAATCATATATGTATACGAAATCAATCAAATAAATCAAAGTATGTGAAAAATCGCTTATTTTTTCAATAATCGATTTTTTAATCGTTTGAAAAATAATCGATTAAAAACTCGATTACTTTTTCAAGAATCGATTTTTTTTTCAAAATAAAATCTTTTACAAATCGATTTATATTGAAAAGAGAAAAAATCGAGTATTAAGTAATCGATTATTTCTACTCGAGGTCGCACCACTACAACAATGGTAAAAAATATAGATATTTTACAAATCAATTTACCTTGAATCAAAAACAAATCTATTATTTCGATTATTTCTACTCGAGGTCGCATGACTCAACAGTGGTATACAAATTAAAAGAAAAAACGATTGTTTTTTCAAAAATTATATGTTAAAATATCGATTCTTTACAAAACGATTTATCTTGAGACAAAAAAAAATGATTATTAAGTAATCGATTATATCTACTCGAGGTCACATCACTACAGCAGTGGCAAAAAAAGATTAGTTTTAAAAAAATCGATTATATTATAAACAAAAATCGACTATTAATTTATCGACTATTTCGGCACGTCACTGCAACAGTGGTAAAACAGTGGTAATTATTTCCAAAAATCTATTTTTTATAAATAGCAATATCTAGAAACAACAAAAAACAAATCAATCAGTAAGTAATCGATTAAAAAATTTAAGTAGTCCCAAAGCAGCTCTGTGTTAGCCAACATTAAACCTTGTTGGCAATTATTTTTTAAATGCAGCCAGACCACTGATTGGTAACTATCTTTCGAGATCATTTCAGCACCTCAGATAACTGTAAAGATTTATGGTTCTTCTGAGGAATTTTCCATGGTTAACTGTGTTGCTATTTCTTATGCGAAGGCAAAATCGTGTACAATCAAATAAATCAAAGTACGTAAAAAATCGATTATTTTTTCAATAACAGATTTTTAATAGATTGAATAATAATCGATTAAAAAATCGATTAAAAATCGATTATTTTTCAAAAATCGAATATTAAAAAAAATATTTTTACAAATCGATATATTGGAAAGAGGAAAAAATCGAATATTAAGTAATCGATTACTTCTACTCGAGGTCGCATCACTCAACAGTGGTATACATTAAAAAACGATTGTTTTTTTTTTAAATTATATTTAAAAATATCTATTCTTTACAAATCGATTTATTTAGAGACAAAAAGAAATTGTTATTAAGTAATCGATTATATGTACTCGAGGTCACATCACTATAGCAGTGGCAAAAAAAGGTTATGTTTTCAAAAATCTATTACAATTGAAAATGAAAAATCGATTATTAATTAATCGATTATTTCGTCACGTCACTACAACAGTGGTAAAAAAGCTATCACTTTTTTCAAAAATCTATTTTTTATAAATAGCATTATCTAAAAACAACAACAACAACAAAATCAATCAGTAAGTAATCGATTATTTCTTCTTGTGTTTATATATGTTTGAAAAAAAAACTATTTTTAGGTAATCGATTATTTTGAAACGAGGTCACATCATGCAGTAGTAGTAAAAAACGATTATTTAAAAAAAATCGATTTATCTTGAAAAAATCAATTAATAATTAATCGATTATTTCTACTCGAGGTGGCATCACTATGATGATGGCAAAAAAATTTAAATAATAACGATTATTTTTTCAAATATGGATTCTTTTTTTAAATTAATTTATGTTGAAAGAAAAAATCGGTTATTAAGCAATCGATTATTTCTACTTCGCTTATGTCACTTCACTACAACAGTGGTAAAAGAATTAAAAAAAGGTATATTTAAAAAAAAATCGATTTTTATACAAAACGATTTATTTTGAGAAAAAAAGTTTACCATTAACTATTCGATTTTTGCGACTCTAAGGCACATCACCACAACAGTGATCAATTTGTATTAAAAATAAACAAATCTATTATTAATTAATCGATTATTTCGGCATGACTACAATAGTTGTAAGACAGCGATTATATATTTCAAAAATCGATTTTTTTTACAAATAGAATTATCTAATCTATAATGGTGAAAAAAAATTAAATAATAACGATTATTTTTTCAAATCTGGATTTTTTTAAAATAGATTTATCTTGCAACAAAAAATCGATTATTAAGCAATCGATTATTACTACTCGAAATCACTTCACTACAACAGTGGTTAAAAATATTAAAAAAAGGTATATATAAAAAAAATCGATTTCTTACAAATCGATTTATTTTGAAACAAAGAAATCGATTCTTAAGTTATCGATTTCTTCGACTTGAGGACACACCCCTACAGCTGCAACACAGCTGTTACTGTGTGGGAAATTCCAAAAGTCACAGATTTATCAAACAACCCTCGTACATATTCATATTGTACAATACGTATGCCTGTGTTAGTAAACATAAATTTTATATAGACAATCGTATAATTTTGATCATAAACAACAAAGTAAAAAAGCAAATAAATTAAAAAAATAAAATAAAATATAAAAAATAAGAAATAAGAAATGTTTTCCTTTAGAGATGACATCAAATAATTCACATCACATCACATTCAGATTCTGACTGACTGACTGGCTGACTGGCTGGCTGGCTGGCTTTCTTGTTCTTTTTCCTTTCATTATTCACATATGAAACGAAACAGTTTAAATAAATTTTATTCTTCTTTAGCAAGAATTTTGTGGTCAATGAGCTGTAAATTGTTTCACAAGAATAAAGTGAGTGCTTGTATGGGTGTGTGTGTGTGTTTGTTTGTGGTACAAAAGCCAATTTCAAATTGTGCTAATAAGAAACAATTGCTGTCATGAGGATTATTTGCATAATTACACTAGGCAACAAAATCAATTTATGTTTTATGAAATCTACTAATTGATATATATTTTTTTTATGTTTAACTGTTTATAAAAACTAGAATCGCCAGGTGGTTGAAATTCGAGTAAATTTGCAATTCAAATAAATTTTTAATGTTAATTTTTTTCAGCCATATATCACACTTAAAATTCTTGGTTCAAGAGTGTTGCGTTCTATGGTTAAAATTTCCCAACTTTTTACTTAAAAAAACGTTAAAGGATGCCAACTAAATTCTGGACATTTCATAACTTGGCAGATCATTTACTTCTTAACCTCAAATTTGCCCACCCCTTATAAAGGGTGTCCCAACAAGAACGCAAGATTTAAATTTTAAATAAAACACAGATATTTAAAAAAAATCGTGAAACTTTATTATACCATAAAGTAGACAGAATGAGGTTATGTATGGAACAACATATCGGGCAGATGGCCGCCGCGGCTTTGCAGGCACACACGCGATCTTTTAATGAAATTTTCAATGACCATTTTGCATAAATGCTGCGGTATTTCATTAATGCAGCGTCCAATTTCCTCCTTTAAAGCTTGAGTCGTCGTCGGCTTATGCGCGTAAGCCGTCGACTTCAAAAAACCCCAAAGCAAAAAGTCTAATCGTGTTAAATCGCACGATCTAGGCGGCCAATTCTGGTCATATTGTCCCTCCAGTAGCCAATTAACGAACTCCCTTCGCTGTCCATGGTCAGCTGGCTTCAGTTCCTGAGTCAATTGAACTTTGTATGCATGAAGATGCAAATCTTTCCCCAAAATTCGCTGCATAGTGGATTTGGAGACACCAATTTGCTGAGCTCGGTGTCGAATTGAGGTGGATGGAGTTTGAGCGACATCATCACGTACAGCTGCGACATTTTCAATCGATCGACCTGGTCGAGGGCTCGTTGTTGTCTTTACATCACTAACAGACCCAGTTTCGACAAATTTATCCATTAATCTCTTTACAGTTGACTCTTTTGAAGCATTATTGTGGCCCCAAATTGATCGCAATTGGCGAACTGTAGCCGCAAAACGTTCACCATTTTGGTAAAACAATTTCAAAATGAGAATGCGTTGTTCATTGGTGTAGCGCTCCATTTTTACTAACCTCGTACCTTCTACTAGCAAACAATAACAATTGTTCAAATGTCAAACAATGACACTTCGAATGGCGCCATATTTAAATCTTGCGTTCTTGTTGGAACACCCGGTATATCTTAAACCCTTTATTACGGATACTCTTCCATGTGTCCGATTATATCTAAAGTAAAGGGTCCGCCATCTAAAGTTTTTTTTTCAACTAGTGTTTATTTCGTGAATGGTAACACTTAGCTCATGTCTGATTTGACAGATAATTAGTTTTATCCTTCCGCTGAACGAATATAGTTCACCATCCAATGCGTTTTCGCTTCGCTAAGTGGGCCTGCGATCGACTTACAAAAGATTTTGCCAAAAAAAAAAATCATCTTTTCAGATGAAACTCATTTTGATCTTGCCAAAATTGTCGCATTTGGGGCACAGAAAAACCGAACGCATACGTTGAAAAGCCGACGCACCCAAAACGACTCACTGTTTGTTGCGGATTTTGGTCCAGAGGCATAATTGGGCCAGTTTTCTTCGAAAATGTGCAAGGAGTGGCCGTTACAGTTAATGGCGATAGTTATCGGGCCATGCAGCCATTTGAATGAAATTATTTTCCATTATTAACCGGAACGATTGTACTTTCAAATAAAAAAAGAAATTTGAGAAAATATTCAGTAGTTTTTTTATAGCATTTTCAAAAAGAAGTTATTTTGCGGACCCTATATTACAGTCTTAATAAAATAACTTGAATTTAATAAAAACCTTAAAAAAAAAATAATTTGCAGATTTGAACCTGAATCTGAGTAAAAAATTCTTATCTTAATAAAAAAATATAATAATAATAAAACAGCTTGGCCCACGATGCTCCAGTGACATCGTAGACATGCATACATTTAAAATAAAGACAAAATTTTAGAAATTTCTTTTGCTGGAATTGGACGACAAAATGATATGAAAATGTTGTAAAAATAGAGAACAAGTGCAGCAACAAATTCCCACATTTCTATCAGCGATTTAATTTTGAACAAATTTATTATACAGCCTGTATGTTAAAACCACAATTTTCCGTGTGGACGCAAAATCAGCTGTTTATGATTTTAACGCTAAAATCAGCTTTTTGGCTTTCAGTGTGAGAACTATAGAACTATTATTTTCTAGACAATAGATCTATATTTTATATATAAATTTTGCCCACTTTTATTTTCAATATTTCGTTAACCTTTCTTTGGTGGTTTATTGTTAAGAATTTTATTTTTTCTGAATATGGGACATATCCCTTGTTAAAATCAATTAAGTTCGGAAGTTTAAAAAAAAAAGTTATTTGGCGGACACTTTAGCAAGATGTTAGATCATGAACATAACCCTATCATGTTTTAGAAATTGCCACCTGTGTGAGTCGTGGTCGCCTTGGTGTGGCCCCTGAGAAGACACGGGGATGGGTGGTGAACACTCAATTTCACACTATGTGGAGAACATCGTCCGATAAGGTCCTTGTGACAGGTGCTGACGCTAAACTTGATTATACTTGTCCACCACTCTGTCCCAGAATCGTGGGCCTTTGCACTAATTATTTTAGTTTATCTTTAAAATCATCTTATTCCATCTACTGGCAGCTCATGTTAAGCTCTCGATTAATATATATTTTTTTCATCATTTTTCCTTGTTAAAACTTGCACTCAACAATTAGATGTTTATCTGCTTTGAAACCCATTTTAATTTTCCACTCAATTAAATTTACAATTTTTCTTGTCATAAAAATAAGTGTTTGTGTGTGTGTGTGTGTGTGAGTATGTGTGAGTGTTTTTGTTTTTGTGTCCTCTTATAATTAAAACACATATGACAGTTTTGTAAAGAATTTCATTTCATTTATTGTTTAGTTTTATCTTCATATTTCTTTGACATTTTTCACACATCAACAAAATCTCTAAAACATTTTCATATATTTTGCACACCACCACATGCGAATGCAAGCAAACACCCACTTTCTTGTTACAAAAAAAAAAAAAAAAAAAAAAAAAACAGAAACAGAAACAGAAACAGAAACCCACCCATTGACACGCTCTCAGTCAGCCACTCGAAGAAAACACTAAATAATGACAAAAATTTTATTATCAAATTCGATACTAAAATAATTTTTTTCTTTTTCGTGAAAATAAACTGTCTTTTCGTAAAATTTATAAATTATGGCACACTTTCAGCACATCATTTAGTTTTTCTTGCATTTTAACAAATTTAATACACAATTTATATGCACAAATCTATTGACACTGCAGTCAAACAGGATGAGAGATGGATGTCATCGATCGCCAGAGTTGCCACAAATGGAAAATTGCTGTATCCGGAGTTCTTAAAAAAATATTACTATGGTTTTTTCTCCGGTTTCCAATCGAGTAATTCAATTTCGGGAACAACGTTCATTATTTTGAAAATGCTTTCAATACAATTACACAGAACTACAGCAAATTACACAACAATAGCAAATTATCAAGTTTCAAAGGATTATTTGTGGTATAGGGGACTAAAAATAAATTCCTAAATGACCTTTAATTCTTTGAAGGCAAAAAAGTTTTTATAATGACTGGCACTTTTCTTAATGACTTGCACTTTGTATGATGGCTTGCTCTTTTTTACAATGATTTGCACTTTTTTAATGACTTGCACTTTTTATGATGACTTGCACTTTTTATGATGACTTGCTTTTTTTACAATGACTTGCACTTTTTATAATGACTTGCACTTTTTATAATGACTTGCACTTTTTATAATGACTTGCAATTTTTATAATGATTTGCACTTTTTGTGATGACTAGCACTTTTTATAATGACTAGTATTTTTTTAATGGCTTGCACTTTTTATACTGACTTGCACTTTTTATAATGACTTGCACTTTTTATAACGACTTGTATTTTTCATAATGACTGGCATTTTTTATAATGACTTGCACTTTTTATAATGACTTGCACTTTTTATAATGACTTGCATTTTTTATAATGACTTGCACTTTTTATAATGACTTGCATCTTTTATGATGACTTGCACTTTTTATAATGACTTGCACTCTTTTCCTTACTAATATATAAATATGTCTGTTACCTATTCATGGTCAAACCTCTGAACCGATTTAGGTGAAGTTTGCCATAGCAATATTTTAAGATCCAAGGAATAACATAGGGTGATCTTTGTTTTTGGAAATGTTCCTATTGAGTGTTCAAAGGTGGTCAAAAATCTGTATAGCCATATGAAATTATTAAACTGATAACGAAGAACGTTTTAGACTTTGATACAGTAAAATAACATTCGCATTAGCTAAAGTTTCACTTCGCAGACAAAGTCGCGAGTAAAATCTAATTAATAATAAGTTTAATTAAACCAACAACGTAACATCAACATGGTGCGACATCTTTTGTTTTATTTCAAGTACTAAGTCTCTACTAAATTTATTCAGTCAGTTGTGTTTTGCTCACTAAATACCCTTTTCGGCGGTGTTGCATTTGTAATTTTGCTTGATTTTATAACAATTAAGTGTTAATTGAGCAATTAACGCAATTAAAATTGTATATGATGAATTAGCACAATAATGTGGCAGGCGCATTTTTAATTGAGTCGCATATGCAATATAATATAAAAATAATAAAATCTCAATTAATTAGTATGTCAGGTCATACTATAATAAATAATAAATTTGGTATTTGGCTTTTCTGAACCATTGCCGGTTTGGTTCATAGCAGCTATTGAGAGCCGTCGGCATGTATTCTCTTTCTGTCGGGTTGTAGTCAGTAGTCTGCTGTCCTCTTAACAGCTTTATTTAGAAGAGGTTTATAAAATCGAATTTTGTATGAAATTTTGTTTTATTAAGCTGTTATAAAAATTTAAAAAAAATTTCAAGATTGGGCCTTATAACTTAAAGCCTTTATTCGTAATAAATAAAGGATTATATGTCTATAATCCTTTAATTATTCAAAATTTTTCTAATAAACTGCTTCTAAACATAAAATATGTTTTATGAATTGACGTTTAACTCCTTAAAATCCGAAATGTCTCCAGATCCAGTATTAAACTAGATTCTGCACGAAGGATATATCTTTTTTAGAAATTTGTTCGTGTGTATGTGTGTAGCATTTACAGACGGATATTGTGCGTTCAGCACTCATGACAGAGAATAACTGTTACAGTTGAGTTGCTAAAAATAACAAAATGGCAACCATTTTTCGTAACACTTCAGCCAGCAAGAAATTAAAACACACAAACAGCTTTAACTACATGAGTGAGTGTGTGTGTGTATGTGTGTGTGTGTGTGTGTGAGTGCTTGAGGGCATAATAGATTTTATAAATAATACCGATGTTTTACAGAATACATTGATTGACCGCAGATGAAAAAACAGCAAAAGGAAAAAAAGAAATTTACCTTCAACAAAAGCAAACAGAATTAAGTTGCCTATTGATGGTTCAGCACGAACCACAATTTACTTTTTGACTTTTCCTGTGCAAATAAATTTAAATTTATAATAAATTATAATGCAGCTTCGAAAGAGTTCTATTAAATTGTTGTTATTGATGAGTCTGATTGGATGAGATTTAAAACTATATTGTAATGGAATTGGGTTAAAAAACTAAATTAACAGTCAGAAATGCTATTATAAATTTCATGTGTTCTCCTTGCTTATGAAGGATGGCCAAATTTAAGGTTAGGAAGTAAATTGGCTTAAATACACAATTTGTTTTCGACAAATTCAATTTTATTGACACCCAATATAAAGTAGAAATATGGGAATTAATAATGGAATATGATGTCGGTCAATTGTCTATATATAGAATTTTGAACCACGTTTGGTTTGCTTTTGATCGTATATGTTAACAATTTTTCAAAAGTGTAGCGTTCCTTGGTAAAAATTTCCCAACTTTTTACTAAATAAATGCCAGAGGATGACAAGTTAATTCTTGATATTTCATCATTTTACAGCCAATTTACTTTCTGACCGCAAATTTGCCCATCCTGTATATGTCTAGCCTACTTTCAGGCGTGCTATAAAATTTTTCTCAGTTTATTACGACTTGCCTAAAATTATGCTATACTTAATAAATGTTGTTCTACATGCCGCTTAATTATTTAAAATTTTTCGTTACGCAATTTTTTTCTGCCTTCTGAAATTTTTACCTTTTTCCTATTTTTATGTACATGAGCAGCTAAGCCTAGTATGTAAATTTTATTATACTTGAAATCAATGCGTCAAATGCAAATGAAATCATTTGGAAAAGAAGAATGTCTGTCATTTAGCTAACAAAAAAAAAAAAATAAATAAAAAGTAATAATAATGAAAACTGGAAGCACGCTTCATTCAAAAACCAGCAAATTGCTATGAAAAAAGAAATCTTTTGAATGGAAAAAAACCGAATCATGCTTCAGTCAAAAGAAGACGTGGAATAAAATTAGATTACAATGGCAACCAAAAACCAAATACAAAAAAAAAAAAATTTAACCGACAATTGACATGACAACTACAAGTTCATTTTATTGCTTTACTTGGATTCTTATGAATTTTATTTTTAGTTTTAGAGAGAAAAACAACAACAAATTGAGTGGAAACAACCGCTCCTGCAAATATGCTTTGCTTGTACAAAAACTTAGCAACTTAAAATAGGCAACGGTTTTTTTTAAATAAAAATTTAAAAGAAAAGAAAAACAACTGCCATATCTTCTAATATATTTAATTAATTTATTTCTATACTGTTTTATTTATTTAAAAAAAAAACTTGTTAAAGTTCAAAGTTTAAAATTAAAAATTATATGAAAATGTTATTAAAAGCATGTTATTGTTAACATTCCTAAAATTATGCTGCAAATGTTGTTCAGCAAAAATTATAAATTATTGTTGCTAGGAATAAAAAACATAAAATGTTTTTTTTTTATATACAAATTTTAAATTTGTTGTTTATGCTAGAGTTAATGTCGACGTCGTCGACGGCGTCAAATGTCAAAAAAAAGTTAAATCGTATGAAATTGTATGAGAGCAGTTAATCTCAATGCGTTGCAACGCCGTAAAAGTTCAATCTATTTCCACTTTTTCGGCGTTGAAACGCCGTCAACGGCGTCGACATTAACTCTAGCATTATGCTATCAATTCATTTTTAATAAAATTATTTAAGCACTAAAAAGTATGCAATGGTCCTTGAAGTCAATTTTAATTGCGTATAAATTCTCATTGAAATTGATTGACATGTTTTTTTTTTGCATGAACTCCTAAACTAGGCAACAAATCTTGTTGAAATATTCAAATTATAGTGCACCGATGGTTTGGAAGGAATTTTATGATATGCGTGGCAGAGGAACGGTTCCGAAAGGAGAGGTAGGGACATTGAGGTTGAGGTATAAGAGCTCAATTTACACTTTAAAACGGCTGTAGCGTTGGGCAAGCAATCTTGAGTGCTATTACTTGAGTGTCTACTGTCTTTCAGTGAGATAGCGACACATGCGAAAGTGATACTTGGCTGATTTCCGGGCTATTGTATTGCAGATGGCATTGCCAGATTGGAGAGTGACTGTGAGCAACTTCTGTTAGTCACTTCACTGGCATTCTTCTTATATCTCATTGCAAGTTTCTTATATAACGCGTATCCTATAAACTTCCTTAAGATACGAGGTATGTTCAAAAAATATGGTTAATTTTAAAATTTCCCGGTTTACGTTTTCAACGTACGGGAATGTTGAAAGTTTCAGCTATTTAGCGTGATTTGTTTATTTGTGTGAGTAATAGAAGTTAAAAAAAACCACTTGAAATGTTGACCGTGATTACAATCTCTCTTTGATGAAGTGCAGATTATTGTTAAGGCGAATCGCCCACATTTTGGCCTTGCTCTATATTCGATCGCCTGTACCGATGTTCTCTAAATTGCAAGAAGTTTTTATTAAACAAAATTGATAAGAATGCCTGTCGTGATATATTTTGTAGTGCGATCCATACAACAACGATTGTTATATGAATCACCTTATGAGTTACCTTAAAAGGGCAGACGATAAAAAAATATAAAAAACGGCCATTCCGCTAAAAAATGCTATAATTGAATTTTTTTCAAATTGCTATAACTTTTGAATGCATCAGCCGATTCCCACGTCATCAGCGCTGATTGATTGTCGTTCTTAGTAATTTAATCTACAAAAAAGTTTGACCAATAAAATACATTCACTGATTCTTCGATCTTTATTTTTAATTATTAGTTTTTTTAACAAGATTTAGTTCAGTTTTTTATAAAAGAAATTGAATTTTTTATTTTCCATTATTAGATATCCTCTGAATATCTTCTTCAGGGCAATAATTATAATTAAAATTAATTTATGTATGAATTTTTTATTAGTCGAACTTTCTTATGTAAATTGTTAATTTTATCAACGGGCTTAAGTTCGAATCTGCAAGACATTGTAAATTTATGATTTGTTAAATAACAAAAAAAAAAGCCTTAGTAATCAGCAGCCGATGGCTCTGGAAAAAGCGAAAGAGATACATGGAATATTGGGAATATTAATCGTCAGGGTTGGGGAATTTCGTACTAAGCAAAAATGTAATAACTTAAAAAATATGAATGTGATAACTTCTCATATTCAATTTTCGTTAAAATATTGGTTAAATAGTTGATATTCCTACTAACTAGCACCACTTGCAAAAGTGGAAAAATTGAACAAAGAACGCTGATGAGATGGCGTAGCGGCCTCGAAATCAGTACTGATCCGTTCTGCTGGTTTGATGATTATTGAAAGATATTCTTAATATTCCAATCTTAATATAAATTAATAAAATAGAATTTGAACAAATTCATTTATTAATAAAAATAATAAAAAAAAAAATGGTTTGCAGTGTTGCAGATTCGAACTTAAGCCCGTTGATAAAATTAACAAATTAAAATTAATTTAATAATATTTTTAAAAATTTTAACAGAAACATTATTATCCACCCCTATCGGGAATAACAAGTGGAATTTTTGTTCACGAGAAATTTTTATTCCACTCGAATCGTATCGTGAATCTCCCGTGAGAAATTATTCCCGCTATCAGTTCTCGGTGAATGTAAAAAAGCGGAGAAGCTGAGAACAACATGATAAATCAAAGAAATTTGTGTTTCTCATATAATAATTACATTTACGTTCATATAATAATTCCATTTTTTTAAGTATGGCCAAATATTTAGTAGTAAAACAATTTGGATACATTTTGGAAACTGAACAAAACAAATTAAAAATAATTTTAATGTTTAGTAATGGAGCAACAAGTTTTACAAAGACGCCGCTAATTGATTTGTTGAAAAAAATATCAGTTTGTGTCTTATTAACGGATCTTGCCGCTAAAATAAAATTTGTAAACTATAATATTCGAATTATAATAGAAAATAAAAAATCATTCACGATAAGGGGAATTTAATTGTAGCATGAAATCATTCACGGGGAATTTTTTCATGATTGCAATTTTAGGGGAAAGGGAAATATTTCGAGGGAAAAATTATTCATGATAGGGGTGATCATTTTATTTTTTTGTGGAGAAGAAGATATCGAGAGGATATCAAAACATTGCAAAATAAAAAAAAATAAATTTTTTTTATAAAAAAGTGATCTACAGATTGTTAACAAAACATATAATTAAAAATACATTCCTGATAAAAAATATTATTAATTATTCACGGGATGGGCTGCCAGATTTTTTTTTCACCTCCATCACCTAACCGGCAATATAAAATCGAAAAAAAAAAATTTTTTTTTATATATTTCAAAAGAAAGCAAAACGCCAATAGTCGTCTCAAATAATTTTTTGCAAATCTAAATTAAAAAATTCATGCATATACCACACAACGGGTGGGCAAATTTTGAGGTTAGAAAGTAAATTGGTTGTCAAATGATGAAATGTCAAGAATTAAGCTGTCATCCTTTGACACTTATTTAGTAGAAATTAAAAAAAAATTAAAGACGGCCGACCACTGTTTTCGTGGAACGTTTGTGAATTGGCTGCTGGAAAAACTGAACGATAATCACGCATTTTTCAACAAAATCATATCAAGTGATGGGGCCCATTTGCAATTAGGCGATTATGTAAATAAACAAAATTGTCACATATGGGGGTGACACAAAATCCACAAACAGTCCTGGAAAAACCATTGCATCCGACGAAACTGACCGTATGATGTGGTTTGTGGTCAGGTGGCATCATCGGCCCGTATATCTGCAGACGTGTTGATTATTAATTCCCATATTTCTTTTTTACATTGGGTGTCAATAGAACTGAATTTATCCAAAAAAAGGTGCGTTTTAAGCCAATTTAGTTCTTAAACTCAAATATGCCTACCAATTGAACCTAAAAAGTCAACTTTGATTTTTTTTTTGGCGTTTTGCATTTGCTGTGACGATATATCTTGCTGGCATTATTTTTACACAAAAGCACACAAGTCACTTGTATTTATGTTATTTCTAGTATAAAATAGCCAAATAAAGTTTTTAAAGCGCCAAGTCGCTAAACCAAAATGTTGCCACATCTGGCAGCCCTTTTCATAGGATGGCAATTCTTGCGGCGCTGCAAGTTGTCACTGGAGTTATATTTTCTTTTAGTAAATTTGAGAAAAGTATCAGCAGGAATATAATAAAAAAATTTTGAATTGTAAATATTATTTTAAATGAAATTTCATTTAAAATAGATTTGTGACAATATGTCAAATAAAAAATTTCTTATAAATATTATTACATATTAATATCCAGCAGATTGTAAGGTCTGAAATAACATCGATATATTCCACAACTTTGAATTGTTTTTGCAGCTGTATTCGATGGATTTGATATTTTTTTAATTTTAAAATATTTCATTAAATTAATTTAAAAAATACCATTTAATGTAATTTATTTGAGACATTGTCTCAGATATATTTAATCCGCAACAAAGAAAGCAAATGTTTAATTAACAAAATAAGTTTATAAACAAACAAATTAAAATGAATAAATAAAATAAACAACGAGAACTAAAGAATTCGAAATTTCATGAAAAACTTGTAAAATTTATATCGTATCGACCATCAAAATCAAGTGGGTGCTTTTCATTTTTTTTTCTTGTCGTTCGGACGACTTTAGTGAGACGCAAATTTGCCTGAAAATGCTTAGATTGTAAATCGTGCTGATTTTCATGCGAATCGTTTGTGCTGAAAATAATTTGACTAGCGTGCAAATCAAACAGCGTTAAAAATGCTACCGAAGCAAAACAATTTCAAGTTAATGTTTTTACATTTTTCACAACAATTTTAACAGCGTGTATTTTTGTTATTAAATATTAAATAAAACATGTTTCTTGACAGAATTTATCTTTATTGTTTGTGCTGGTTAAAAAGGTCAGAACCTTTTCGCCCACTGAAAACACACAATTTGTTGTAATTTACTAAAACATATTCCACACTTTCCTGCTCAACATATTTGCATTGATTTTGTTGTGTATTTTTAGCTTTTGATACTTTGATTGATGTGCTGATTCCCCGAAATGATTTTGCAGAAATTCCATTTCATTTTGTTGATTTGTTTGCTTTTTGATTTGGTTGACTTCAATCGAATAAATATGCATATTTATAGAATATTAAGTAGAATTATTGTTTATGGCTCATTTGTATGGAAATTTGTTTTGTTTTACAAAATTTGCATAGAATTGTTTGTTTTGGTTGCCATTTAAGAACATGCTCAAGTGTATGGTAATAATATGTAATAGGGTTAATGTCAAAGTTTGCACTACAAGCGGCAATAATGATTTAGGATTTTTTTATGAATTCCCAAAATTTTTTAAAAAATCCCCGAAAAGGAACTCAAATATTTTTGGCCTGTATTGTAATTAGAGGCAAATTTTTAACAATTTGTAATATGTATAAGAGTCATTAAAACAGTGATGTTTATTTCAAGATAAATGAAATGAAGAGAATCCTAATGCCTTAATATTTTCAATATCTGTATATGCAAATAAAATTTTGCTCCAAATATAGGAACTCCTGCAGTAAATGCCGATTACCAACAAATTAATATATATTTTTATGAATCCCGGAGTTCCTAAAAAATATTCGAAAATCCCCTAAAGGGATTTAAAAATTTTTTGCCTGCATTATAGTTACATTTAAATTTTGAATAATTCACGGTATATTAAGCCTTATAAAAGCGCTTCATAGTTAAACATAATCTGTTTTAATTTATTATTTTATTTAAATGAAATAATATTTGCTGGAGCCTTAAAATTTTCAATATCAGTAAATGGGGGTGAAATTTTGCTCCAAATATAGGAACTCATGCATTAAATGCCGATTACAAACAAATAAATATTTTTTTAGACGAATTCAAGAATTCCCAAAAAATATTCCAAAATCTCCTAAAGGGGTTTAACAAATTTTTGCATGCATTATGGTTAAAGTTAAAGCGACATGTTTTAGCCCAAATCGCTTGATTTGAAAATTTCACAGTGTCATTTTCTTGTCAATATTCTCTAATTTGAGGGTTAGATTGGAAAAAATTAATTTTTTAAATTTTAATTTTAGGGGTCATCCTAGTGTAGTTATTTGAAAAAGTATTTCTACTGCTAGTTTCTTTTATCTGTTTTTTTTTTTTTTTGCATTATTATTGTTCTTTTTTTCAAACAAATTAATTTTGAATTTACATAAAGCTTGAAAAAGGAAATATAAATGTAAAACAAAAAAAAAATATAAAACAAAAAAGTAATGAACAACAGGAAAATGGTAAAAATGAAATAAATGGCCACAAAATAAAATATAATTGCAGATTTTCATGAAGGTAATTGCAATTGTAATGGAAATATTTTGATTATAAAAAGAATTTTTTTGTTTTAAATGTTGCACTTAAATAATTGAGTGTTATTTTATGGTGCATGATGGAAAAAACGCTGAAATGATTATCGCAATTAAATTGAAACTGGCATGTAAGTAGAAAATAATTTGCAGCACTAATTAAAAATATATAATCGTATTTCTTTTGGTAAATTTTAAATGTAACTGCTTGACTCACTATGGAAAGCGAAAGAAAATTTCCATTGTGCATTTTCAGCCTAATTTATATTTTTATTTAGATAAGAATATTTTATTCAGATTCAAGTTCAAATCTGCAATTTGCTAATTATTTTTTTTAAAGAATTTTTATTAAATTCAAGTTACTTTCAGCGGTTTCCAAATCAGTACTGATCCGGTCTGCTGGTTTCATGATTATGCAAAACTTATTAAAATAACTTGAATTTAATGGAAATTCTTAGCAGATTGCAGATTTGAACTTGAGTCCAAGAAAGGAGTTCTTATACTCTGTAATAAGAAAAACAAAAATTTTTTAAATATGTTTTTTTGTTTTAAATATAGCATAAATAGTGAAAATTAATAATAAAAAAGTTAAAATTAGTTTTGCCAATTCTCTATTATTCATGTTTTGTTATTTTGTAGAGCCAGAGTTGCCATTGTAGAGATGAAAAAAATCGTCCAGTATGTAGAAAAATAGAGTGAAAAAGATAAGCAAATTACGGAAGAGACTATAAAAAGCACTAAGAGGAAAATTTATTAAATTTGCATAGAAATAATACGAGGGGTGTTTGATAAGTCCGCAACTCTTTGAATTTCCCTTGGCAATATTTTTAAATGCAACACTGCTGATGTCAACCACCGTCTATTACTAGACCATTGCCAAATTTTTAGCAAACTAAAGTGTGTTTAACACCCTTTAAATGCAGGCAAGCCTGTTAATTTTAACAAAAATTCAAAAAAACTGAAGGTTGGAAAAAATAAAAAAAAAAAATTAAAAAAATGCTCGACAAAAGGTATTAATTTAAAAGAACATTATGTTGAAAAATAAAACGCTTATTTCCAACAAAAAAAATCTTTCAAATACTAACAGAATTATCAAACAGCCGTCGTACTAAAATCATTTTTGATCTGAAATTAAAGGTTTTCACGTTGTCAGTCTCATTAGTGCAGCGCGTTTATGGAATATTTCAATATAAATGAACAAACAAGAAATAACAGGCGATTTTTGGCAACTTTCTATTTGGCAGCACTGTTTTTGGCAACTCAGCTGTTTTCGTTTAACATGTTTTGTTTGGTCTATAATATATCCATAAATAAACTTACAATCGAGCAACGCTGGCAGATTATTAAATTAATTTGGCAGCACTGTTTTTGGCAACTCAGCTGTTTTCGTGTGACATGTTTAGTTTGGTCTATAATTTAACCATAAATAAACTTACAATCGAGATCCATGTGCGGTTAAGAAAGAGCTGATTTCTGGGTTGAATGGATGCGTGAACAGGCAAAATTGCAGTATTTGGTGTGAAGAGCAGCCAGGGTTGCAAGAACTGTAAATGCATCCCGAAAAATGCACTGCTTGGACTCTACTTCTTCAAAGACTACGAAGCCAGGAATGTTATTGTGAATGGCGAGCGCTACGGTGCGATGATTACAAACAACTTTTTATTTTTTTATTTTGGCTGACATGTGGTTTTAACATGCGAAATAATGCCCCAATTGAAAATCGACTTCTGTGAACACCCTATTTCACGTTTGGGCCCGGTCAATTTGTCACCTAGATTATAAAATTCAATGCCTTCAGACAATTTTTTTGGGCGGCTATGTTAACGCTCATGTCTACAGGGAGAAGCCTGTTGAGGCACTGGAAGCCAATATTAAAAAAATTATATTCGTGAGATGCCGGCCGATATGTTGGAGAGAGTATGTCAAAATTGGACGCTGGGTTTTTCATTGAATTATATAGATCGTTCTATCGTGTCAATTAGAGATTTTCTTAAATTTTATGTGCTTTTTTTAAGCAAATCCGAAAGTTCTTAAAAAATGTCCCACAACTTTAAAAGAAATTATTATTTTATTTGTTTCTGCTGTGAATTGATTTATTTCAATTGTGAATAAAAATAATTTAAAATTTATAATGGCTTCATTTCTAATTAATTCCTGTGAAAAGTTTATTTTATTGTTTTGCTTATTTTTCTGCAGTCGTTGTGCAAAGTCAGCAATTAGTTGAACTTTGAATGCAGCAGCTCATTTGATCAGCTCTTTGTGTCATTTCCGTTTTGTTTTTGTAAAATTCGTAGCGCGTTGGGGACCAGCATAGACATGCCGTCGTAGTAAGAAAATGTATCCTTTAATTAAAAATTAGTTTCAAGTTTCCATTCTACTCACTCACTCACTCACTCAGTGCGGAACAATTAAACTTTAATTATGGTTTTTCTCTCATCTCTTTTTAGAGTCTTTTCGAACTGGAACTGGCTGGCTGTAATGAGGTCACCGAAGCTGGCCTTTGGGCATGTTTAACACCGCGCATTGTTTCATTATCGCTGGCTGATTGTATAAATATTGCTGATGAGGCTGTGGGCGCGGTGGCACAACTATTACCCTCATTATATGAATTTTCATTACAAGTACGTATTCCTATTCGTATTCGTCACATAGTGATGTACATATTAAATTTGAAAGGAGAATGGATGGATGTTTATTTAATTTGTTGCCTCGATTTGTTGTTCTGTTTCAGGCTTATCATGTTACCGATGCTGCTTTGGGCTATTTTTCACCAAAACAAAGTCATAGTTTAAGTATATTGCGCTTACAATCATGCTGGGAATTAACTAATCATGGCATTGTTAATATTGGTAAGTGTATTCACTTCATTTTGTTTTATTTGTTTTCCCACTGCATAGAACTGCAGGTTGCTTTGCTATTGCATTGACGTGGGTTGTTCAAAAATGTGGCATTTCAATGTAAAATTGTTTCATTTGGTTTTATAAACAAAACACTAAGAAAATTTTATAATGAAACACACATCGAACCCACATTCTCTTTTATGCATAATGCAGTAAAGCTTTTAACTAGCACGATTATATTTTTGTGTCGAATAAAATAAACTATAATATAACTAAATGATATACGGACAGGGCATTTAAATGGAAATTATTTGTGCAAACATTGTTTGAACAAAATTATTGGTAAAAAATTATCGGAATAAAAATTATTTCAATAAAATTGTTCATCTAAAAACTATTCGTGTAAAATAATATTCGAATAAAATTATTCGTAAAAAAATTTTCGAATAAAGTTATTCGAATAAAAAAATTATTCGAATATCATTTATCGTAAAAATGTTATTTGAATAAAATTTTTCGTATAAAAAATTTTTTATAAAAAAATCTTCGAATAAAATGTTTCGTATGAGAAATATCCGAAAATTATTTATACGAAAAATTATTCGAATAAACCTATTCATATAAAAAAATTATTCGAATAAAATTATTTACGTAAAAAACTCATTCGTATAAAATTATTTGTTTAAAAAAGTTATTCGAATAAAATTTTGGGTATAAAGAAAATAGTGGCATACAAATGTTTGAACAAAACTATTCTCATAAATAAGTTATTCGAAAAGAATTATTCGCATATAAAATTATTCGTAAAAAAATATTCGAATAAAATTATTCGTACGAAATAATTATTCCAATAAAATTGTTCGTATAAAAAAAATTTCGAATTAAATTTTTCATATGAAAAAATTTAGTATGAAAAAATTATTCGAATAAAACTATTTGCATAAAAATCATTCGTATAAAATTAATCTTTTAAAAAAGTTATTTGAATAACATTTTCGTATAAAGAAATTATTCGAATGAATTTATTTACATAAAAATTGATTTAAATAGGCCTACATGTGTAAATAAGTTATTCGAATGTAATTATTCGTGTAAAAAAGTTCTTCGAATAAAATTATTCGTATAAAAATGTTATTCATGAAGAAAATTTTCGGACAAAGTTATTCGTATAAAAGAAAGATATTCGAATTCAATTTTCGGTATGAAAAAGTTTTGTATAAAAAAGTTATTCGAATAAAATATTTCATATAAAATATATCTATTCGAAAAAAAATTATTTGTTAAAAAAATTATTCGCATAAAAAGCTCATTCGTATAAAATTTTTCCTTTAAAAAAGTTATTCGAATAAAATTTTTCGTATAAAAGAATTATTCGATTGAAATTAATAGCATAAAAAAATATTCGAATAAAACACTTCGTATAGCTAGCTTATTCGAATAAAGTTGTTCGTGTAATAAAAATTATTCGAATAAAATTATTCGTAAAAAAGTTCGAATAAATTTATTCGTTTAAAAAAGTTATTCGAATAAAATTACTTGTAGAAAAAGATTTTCGGATAAAATTTTTCGTAGGAAATCATTTTTTATAAAAAAATTATTCGATTAAAATGTTTCGTATAAAATATATTCAAATAAAATGATTTGTACAAAAAATTTATTCGTTTGAAAAAGTTTTCAAATAAAACTATATCGTACAAAATTATTCGTTTAAAAACCTTCTTTGAATACAATTTTTTTTATACTAAAAATTATTCTAATTAAATTGTTCGCATAAAAGTTTGTTCGAGTAAAACTATTTGTATGAATAATGCGAATAAAATCATTAGTATAAAAAGGTTATTCGAATAACATTTTGCGCATAAAAAAATTGTTCAAATAAAGTTATTTGCATAAAAAACTATTCGAATAAAAATATTCTTATAAAAAAATACTCGAATACAAATATTCATATAAAGAAGTTATTTGAAAAAAAAATTATTCGATAAAATTATTCGTATAAAAAAAATATTCGGTAAAGTTATTTATACAAAAAAATTATTCAGCTTGTGGAGTGGGGTTTTAAATGGAAAAGTAATATGTATTTCTAAAGTCATTGCCATAATTTTTCTTCAGAGTTTTCATATCTAAGTTTAATTTTTTCAAACTTGCTAATTATTTTTGCTCCAATAAGGAAAACTTTCTAACAGCGATAGCCAATATCACTGATGTTATGTGCTTAAGTTTTTATTTGTTTTCATCGAATTTTGTGAATTTAATTGCAAAACTGCACAGGTTTTATCCTAAAATGTTTTTTAAATACCAAAACAAACACAGCAACAAACAGTTATTGTACGCATCAGTAATAGCAACTTCAGGAATAGTGCTATCAGCAACCGCATACACACATACAATCATCCATATTCCTACAAATGCATAACATAACAATAATAATTTTTTGCAATAACAAACAGCATTACCTTTAAATAACCTTGTATGTGGAAAGAAAAAATAACTGTTATTTTATGTTTTTGTATGCGGCTTCCTAAAAATCCATTTCTCAAATCGTTATCAACATCATCACCGCTATATTGTTCACGATGATGATGATGTTTCTGTTTTGTTGTTGTTGCTGCTGTTGTTACTGTGTGTGAACGAATGTTTTGTGTGGTTTTTGCACTCTTGTTGAAATAAATGTTGCCATCATTTTCATTCTCTTACTCTCTACACCACCCCGCTTTTACAGTTTGCCTGTTGGTTAATTTCACCTCAATATTAAAAAAGAACACACAAAAAAACAATGTTAGAAGTTTATGTACATATTTACTTAGTGTTGTTGTACGTGCTATTAGATTGCAAGCAAAAAACTAGCTCGTCAAGTTTATTTCTCGTTGTCGCGGTCGTTGCAATCGTGTATGAGTGCCATAAAAGGCAACCAAAATTATTACGCTTGTACAAGGTTAAAGGTGGTTGAGTTTTTTCCTTTAGTTTTCAAACATTAGAAATGCTTTTTTCATTAATTCTCGTACACACTGTTCAAACAACAACAGCAGCGGCAGCAGCAGTACTCGTATATGTAAACACGAAATAAATATTAGCAAAACAAACAAGTGAAATACGAGTAATCAGGAAATCAATGATGAGGGTTAAAATAATTTAAATTCAAAAATTGTTTAAAGAAAAATCAAATGGCCTAGATTTGAAAAAAGGCTTGCAGTTATACAAAAGTTTATAAAACAACAAAGATAAAAAATAAATTGCCTGGCCCACGATGTCACTCGATATCGTTCCATCGAATAAATAAAGGCTGGGCAAGTTTGAGGTTAGGAAGTAAATTGACTTCAAAATTATAGAAAGTTAAATATTTTTGTTTTATTTTGTTTGTTTTTTATATAAAAATATTTAACTTTCTGTAATTTTAAAATATTGTTATTGTAAATAAATTATAATTACAATTCAATTGATATCCTGAAGAGAATATCCAGAGGATATCGAAATATTGATAAAAAAAAATAGTAGTTTTTAAAGTTATTATTTTATAAAAATAAGCCACCAGCTCAATATTATTACTTAAAAGCATATTTTTAATCGAATTACATAATAGCCTCCAGGGTTTACAAGGATTATGTTCAATTTAAAATATTTTATTTATTTTTTTGATGCATCCATTTATTTCCTTAATATATTTATTTAAATCTTTGAAGAAAAAGTGGCATATTAAAGATGACTTAAATATTGTATTTTATGCTTAAGGCGTGTGCTATAAATGCTTCAAGAACTCTTGAACACACTTATAAACACACCTGACTGCCTGGCTGCATGACTGCCTGCCTCCAAAATTCCTTAGCATACTTTTAGTCACTCTCAGTTTTAATTTCTTGTTGGCTGTTTTTTTTTTGTTGTCGTTTTTTCGCTCTTTGTCTACTTCTTTTTAATTATCGAAACAAGGTCTTTCCTTTTTTGTTGTTGTTGTTTGTCTTTGCATTCCTTTCACATATCAAAGGCATTCGCTGGCAATAAGCCATCATGTTTGTTCTGTTGACTCTGTTTGCAGTCTTAAGAAAAGAACACACCACACACACTCCTGTGCTGGCAAAGTTGAAAGGACTTGCAGCAGAAAAAAGAAAGTAATCGAAATATGTAACGGACAGAAAAATAATTATTATATACTAGCGTTTATACAAATTAATTAACGACGTTCTGATAAACAATTTGTTTGCTTTTAGTGATCATAAATTGTTTAAATATCCTTAATATTGAACAGCTTACAGCACTTTACTTCTGCAATTCATAGGAAATTTATTTTGTAGCCATGTGATTTAAAAACAAGTAAAAACGTTATACTATTCGACCGGGTCGAATATTAAATACCCTCCAAATATTTAGTAAGTAAAATTAAAATGTTTAAATGGGTGGGACAGAGTTCTTTTATATAATATCGTACGTCAACGCCCACTAAAGGGGGCGGGGTCCAAAAATAGACTTCATCATGTTTTCCACAGACGAACGTATGGGCATTGCCAGATCGTCTTAGACTTCATCACTGATCAAGAATATATAAATTTTAATGGGGTCCAATTCTTTTTGGGGAGCTTTAAATCTGTATTTTTTGGGGTCTCTCAGGCAAGGGCCGTGGGGGAGACATATCACCTTTGCCATAAGACTCTAAAAATAAATATTTGGCATAATTAAATGTAAAATTTATTATGTCAGTGAAGATCAATATGCCAAGCTAAACATGTTTTGACGTAAGCAGTTACGAAACAACGTATTTAGCTGTGAAGTTAAATATGTTATGACCTAACGAAATGGCAAACAGTGAAGTCTTTTTTTTGAAAATCCATAATTAATAAATTTTTATAACATTTCGTGAAAATATTTACAGGCCTTGAAAGTGTGTGTGATCTTAGAGGGATTTTGCCCCCCAGTGGCCAAATAAGGAGTTGGCATGTATTGCCAGTATATACAAAATGATGTATAGGATAGAAGACACTCCCATAATCATTTTGTATATAAATATGGATTTTCATGAAAAAGAAAATTTCACTGATTGCCACTTCGTTACGTCATAACATATTTAACTTCACTTCGTAACTGCTTACGTCAAAACATATTTAACTCGGCATATTTATCTTCACACATATAAATTTATTTGTAAATTTTTTTTTTTTTTGATTGGGTCATTTAGTGGGCAAAGGGGGAGAAGGGGGGGTAGGGCAGAGTAGTACCAGCTTACGTCCCAGCTTCGTTATTAAAAATGTTATTTTTAAGGAATGTAGGCTCAAGTAAAACAATTTGTTACCTTTTTACACTATTTTTGCGTATAATAACGCCCATTAAAGGGGGCGGGGTCCAAAAATAATTTATTTGCACCAAATTTCAAGAGTTTGGCTCTTTTCGTTTGGACTGAAACGTGATTTCCGCAGACGGACGGACGGACATGCTCAGATCGTCTTAGATTTCGTCACGGATCAGGAATATACATACATATATACTTCATGGGGTGTCAGATGGATATTTTGCTACGCTACAAACGGAATGAGAAAGTGAATATACCCCCCAATTATTTTTTTTGTAGAGTATAAAAATATAATTTTATTATATATTTTATATTTTTTAAAACAACATGATATATCATGTCTTCTATATGCCACGATCGGTAATTGAAACTTTTGAAATATTTACACTCAATTAATTTAAATGCTTACCCTCATATTTATGAAATTTAAAACCAGTTTGAAATGTGTTTAATTAAAATTTTTTCAAACAAAATTTTCTGAAAATAGATTTCAAATAAATTAAATTTTTTTATGAATAGGAGTTTTAAAGATTGTTATTATTTATCCAGGCACAAGTTCAAATCTGCAACTTGCAAATAATTTTTTTTGTGTTTTTATTAAGTTTAATTTATTTTTTTTATTAACAGTGGAATAAAAAATAATGTGAATTTAATAAAAATTCTTTAATTAATAGAATGCAGATTTGAACTTGAGTCTGAATAAAAAATTCTCATCTTACTTCCTATTTCTCATTGCCGAATGAATTCTTTCTTTCGTATAAATACATTTGAAACAAAAACAATTTATAAAATGTTCTTGTTTTAAATATATTTTTACGAAAGAAAGAATTCGTTCGTTCGGCAATGAGAAATAGGCAGTTAATAAATAAAATTTATATTTTATTACTTATTCCTGGCGATGCACTGTGGGTTAAAAGCCCTCACAAGTGGCGATTAATTCAAAAGATTAAACTTTAACTTTCCCAACCGTATTTGGTGCCATATGAAAGTAGATAAAATTCTACATCACTAACTGCCAAAATAAAAGTTCTTGGTAGTTTACTTTAGTTGCAGTGTGTGTTCCAAATTCAATCATTTTTGTTGTTTTTGCGCGCATTGATTAAAAGAGAAAATTTTGATATTTCAAGTGATTATAGTTTTTGTTAAGACTTCTATAAGTAAAAGTTTTATAATGGAACCGGCAACTTCAGGTATATGAGCATTTAAAAAATTATTTTTTCTTTACATAAATGTTTTAGAAATATTTAAAAAAATAATATAAATTAAATGTATGCAAAAATGTGCAACTTTGCGGATGAGTTTAGGAGAAAATGCTAATAAATGCCAGAATACCTATTTGCTCATTTGTGCGATTTTTGGGTTTTGAAGGTTTTTGTGAGAGAACTCCGGTTGCTAAAAATCAATGTGAAAAAAACCAAACAAAAAAAAACAAGTTGTTTTTATTATCTTTTTTTATTATGTTTTCTAAAGGCACATAAATATGCTCTAATTTACAATTTAATTTACTAATATATCGTTTTTCATTGTAAAGTTACAGTAAAAATAGTCAAATAAGACCATTTTCGCCAAAATACAAAAAAGCCCATAAAAGGTTAAGAATTTTCTTTTTAAAAAAAATTTTTTAAATGCTGGTTTTTTTTTTGTATTTATTAATACTCATCATTAAAAAATAACAACATTTTAAAACTATGAGTTCTATGAATTAATCGCCACTTTCTCTACCATTCACCCCACTGTGCGATGTTAAAACAAACTGTAATAAATATTATGAAATATAAAATTTTAATAAAAACAATTTTTTTATATATGTATATAAATTTTTTTAAAGAATTTTATACAAAGATCTCCAGCTTAATAAATATAATAACTTGATATTTTAAGTAAAACAAAGTAGAGCAGAATAATGATATTTTTCTCATTCAAATCTCTTTAGTGCGTTTGATTGCTTTTCAAAGAATTAACAAGCTAAAATGTTTCTTTTTCTTCATTTTCCAATAACGAATGATTGATATTGACAGTCATGTTGCAGTTTCCTACAAAAATAATGGAAATAATAGAACACGTTAAAGCACTCTTTTTCTTCGCCCCCTTTAAGAAATCCCAATACAATAGTTTAATATTTCTATTTAGCTGAACTTGTCTTGTTCGCAGAAAAATGAAACAAAGAAATATGCAACTAATAAATCAAAGCAATTTTTCTACTCTTATAATAAATCAAGCTGATTTAAATGGAAGAATGAAATACAGTAAACAACATGAGAGTATTATTAACAAATCCGAATGATTAATTGATCTATTTGCACAGGAAATGAAAAATAGGAAATTACGCATTTTCTTTTGGGTCATCTATATATTTTTTTGTTGGTCTTTTTTCTAAAACTTCCACAGATCTTTCGGTTTAGAAAAATAGTATGGAAAGAAATATGTATAAAGAATTTTTTGGATTTTCATGGCATTATCACTTCTTTTAATATATATTTTATACTTATGTAAGTACGCCATACATATATTTGTGGTACACTTTTAAGCATCTTACTGTCCACCTAAGTCGACGAAAAGGTCATGGCTTAAAAGCTATTGCTTTATAGATATGCACAATATAAATTAAAGGGAAATTTGTTTAACCACTTTCTCTTTGACAACACTTAACTTTTGACAGTTTGGCAGTTTTCGTATAATATGTTACTGCTCAACTAAACATGCTCAGTTTGGTCCATAATTTAAACCATGAATAGCTTTACAAAAGAACAACGCTAACAGATTATTATACCCTCCAAAAAAGAATTGGAGGGTATATTCACTTTGTCGTTCCATTTGTAACGCAGCGAAGTATCCATCTGACACCCCATGAAGTATATATATTCCTGATCCGTGATGAAATCTAAGACGATCATGTCCCTCCGTCCGTCCGTCTGTGGAAATCACGTTCAGTTCAAACAAAAAGAGCCAGACCCTTGAAATTTGTTATGAATATATCTTGAAGGATAGCACAGGTCAAGCTTGTAAAAGGGCTGAATCGGGTCAGAGGGGAAAAAGATCCCCTAAGAAGAACTAAACCAACCTCTAAAAAACAACTTAATTTTTAAAGTTTTTTTTTTCGTAATTTTATTAAGCAAATGATATATTTTTATGTCAAATACGGTCCAACGCGTTAAACTTGGAGTCATAAAATTTAAAAAAAAAATTATTTTTGGACCCCGCCCCGTTTAATGGGCGTTATTATATGCAAATATAATGTAAAAATTTAACAAATTGTTTTACTTAAGCCTGCATTCCTTAAAAATAACATTTTTAAGCTTTAATGACGAAGCTGGGACGAAGCCTGGTACTACTCTGCCCTACCCCCTCCTCACCCTTAGCCCACTAAATGACCCTTTCAAAAAAAAAATAATAATAATAAAAAATTTACAAATAAATTTGTGTGTGTGAAAATAAATATGCCGAGCTATACATGTTTTGACGTAAGCAGTTACGAAGCGAAGTTAAATATATTATGACGTAACGAAATGGCAATCAGTGAAATATTTTTTATTTTTATCAAAAGCCATATTTATATACAAAAAATGATTATGGGAGTGTCTTCTATCCCATACATCATATTGTATATACTTTCATTGCATGCCAACTCCTTATTTGGCCAATGGGGGCAAAATCCCTCCAAGATCACACACACTTTCAAGGACTGTAAATATTTTCACAAAATGCTCAAAAAATTTATTATATATGGATTTTCAGAAAAAACGTACTTCACTGTTTGGCATTTCGTTACGTCATAACATATTTAACTTCACAGCTAAATACGTTGTTTCGTAACTGCTTACGTGAAAACATGTTTAGCTCGGCATATTTTCACTCACATAATAAATTTTATATTTAATTATCGCAAATATTTATTTTTATAGTCTTTTGGCAAAAGTGAAATGTCTCCCCCACGGCCCTTGCCAGAGAGACCCCCAAAAATACAGATTTAATGCTCTACAAAAAGAATCAGACCCCATTAAAATTTATATATTCTTGATCAGTGATGAAGTCTAAGACGATGTGGCAATGCCCATACGTTCGTCTGTGGGAAACATGATGTAGTCTAGATGTAGTTTTGGACCCCGCCCTCTTCAGTGGGCGTTGACTTACGGTATTATATGCAAAAATAGTGTAAATATTGAACAATTTGTATTCCTTAAGCCTATAAGAAGCTGAGAAGTTGCCTGATCTTGCAGAGGTGCAACTTCGCTCCCTCGCCCCTTCCCGCTATGACTCTGTCAAAAGAGAGATTTAAAATTGCGTACAGAACTTTGGAACTAAAAGGAACTTTGTCCCACCCAGTTAAACAGTTTAAATTTATTATTTGGAGGGTATTTAAGATTCGACCCGGTCGAATATAACGATTTTAATTGTTGAATAATCTTGGCTGAATACCACTTGCTATTTACCTCAACGGCAGCAACTTTTCCATTTCGAAGGAAATACGGAGCGGCGATACTTGCAGGAAAAGCTGCGTTTATATCACTGAACTAGTATTCAATTATTAATATTCATATAAATTTGTATTATAATTGAATTTTATCATATATTTATTTTATTTTTTTAAGTTGCTACAAAGCACACTAAGACAATATATACATTAGCTCTATTCACAATCTTGTGCAAATAGTCTTGCATCATTGCATTTGCAAAATAATTGTACTCTACACCAACAAAATACATTGAAAATGCTCCCAAATACTCTCTCAATTTGCAAATGCAATAATGCAATACCATTTGCACATGATTGTGAATAGAGCTATTATTTAAAAATTTTTTGTTGCAAATATCTACACCGATCTATATAATTGTGCGCAACATAAAACCTTCTTTTATCAGTAAGCGGTTGAATATTCTCGCAATCCATATTTATATAAATCTTTTTATATATAAATGTGAATACGAGAATTACATCATTACTAAATTAATGTTATCAAACACACATCAAAGTGTTAATGTAATTGATTTTCTTCATGCCACATTTATTTGTTAAATCGTTCAGTTCTAATAGAATCTTTTAGGATGTAAAAGCAAAATTTGCTGCATCTAAAATCAAATGAAATGCAACTAAATTTTTAAAACAGCAAATAAAAGAGATTTTGTTAAAAAGCAATTACGAGTACATCACACAATTTTACTTGTCATCGCAATACCTGACGTATACATATTATTTAATTTAGTATTAATCATACGCCCAAGTGTTTACTCGCATGAATTTGGCATGTCTTATTTTTGGGTTTTTTCCTATTCCATTTTTTTTATAAATATGTATGTATTTAGAGAAGAAAAAAATGAAACAAATCCATTGAGTAAGTTGCCAAATAGTGACAAGCAAACACGTTTCTAGTGTTACATTGTGCTATAAATGTGTGTTTTACAAAGAACATGCGGGCAGTGCGGCAAGTTGCTTGAAATTGGGACATGAAAATTGCATTATTCTACTAAAATATGTAGTTATAAGAAACAAAAGAGTCCTTAGTGATATATTCACTTGTTAGGAGCACGATTTTAGCTCGGCGACTTCTTAGTGGTTAAAATTTCATTTTAACGCATTCACAGCTAAAGTATTTATATAAACATATACTCGTATTGCACGAACCGAAGACGTGAATGCTTGTTGCAATTTTCAGTTTTTATTTTACTTAAAAAAAAATAATTTTCGGAGTAACTCCGAATGCAACAAACTTTGTATTCCTTTTGGGAAACTCTTGATTCCCGTTTTTGGGTGAATTTTCAAATATCCCTGCTAAACAAAATATGAAAAAAAAATTGTTTTCCGAAAATTTTTTTTTCGAAGAATTTTTTTTTCGAAGAAATGTTCGAATAAAATTGGATTTTTTTCAGCCATTTTTTTAGTTTTAATGGAATAATAAGTTTACATTAGAATTAAATATTTTTAGTGCCTACTCTGATATGCATATGTTGAATTCGGAATTTTCGGACAATTTTCGGAGTTGCTTGTTCTAAGCCGTTCCAATATTTTTAGCCGATTTCTGTTCTTACAAAAACGTTTTTTACACATTTGTTTGCAAATTTAATATATTCGGAGTATTAAATATCATTTTATAATCTCAATAAACTTGTGAGCAACTGTTAGATTTAAAATAATTTTAATGATTAATAAATTGCGAAGTATGAAAATTCCTGAGAACTTTCAATATATTCGGAGTAACATTGATTTCCTTGTGACAGTTTTAATTTTTAGTGAAATAATAAGATTCAATTAGATATAAAGTATTTTAGTGCATATTCAGATATGCACACGTTGAACTCGAAATTTTCGGACAATTTTCGGAGTTGCTGAGTTTAAGCCTTTTCAATTTTTTTTAGCCAACGGATGAATTTCTGTTGTTACAAAAACACTTTTGACACATTTGTGTGTAAATTGAATATATTCGGAGTATTATATATTTTATTTTTCATAGCAATTACAAGTGTTTCACGTGATTTTATTATCTGAATGAACTTGAGCGTAACTCTGAAATTTAAAATAATTATAGCGATTAATAAATTGTTAAGTATGAAAATTCCTGAGAACTTTCAATATATTCGGAGTAACATTGATTTTCTTGTGACAGTTTAAATTTTTATTGAAATAATAAGTTTCAATGATATAGCAAATATTTTCTGTGTATGTTGTGAATTAAACGTGTTAAATTAGAAATTTCGGACAGTTTTCGAAGTTGCTTACTGTAGTTTTTTATAGTATTATTTTTAACCAAATAATGGATGTCTGCTGCTTAAAAGGCATTTTCAAAACATATGTGAGTAAATCTAAAATTTTCGAGAGTTTATATTTTTTCAATGAAATTGTAACTGCTAGATTTAAAACGTGTTTAATGTACATATTGAATTGTTAAGTAGGGAATTTTAGCAAAATTTTTATATATTCGGAGTAACTTTTATTTTCTTAAACAATTTTTTTGTATTGGAATGATGAACTTTTGCTGACTAAAAATTAAATAATATAGAGTTGTAATTTTCGGAGAATTTTATCTGTTAGAATATTCGGAGAATTTTCTCTATTATTTATTGAATGAAGAATTTCTAGTTTATTGAAGTTATGGGTCTTTTAAAAGCATTTTCGAATAGATGGTCAACTCCGAAAATTATTCTGTTATACCGAAACAATTTGAATTTTAAGCAATTTTATTTTAAACAGCTATGAGTAGCTGATGCATAAAAAACACTAGTGTTTATTTGGAGTCAATATGATTTTTTTTTGAGAGTTCTCAATACTTTTAGCGAAATTTTATTTTTTTGTGTTAGATTGAAAACAGTTGATGCTAAAACTGTTTTTGGTTGCTTTTAAATGACTTTCTCGACTGTCCTCATTCTACGTGCTACAATAATGCGATTTTTGGTACACACATTATCGTAGAGATACAGATACAGATTTATTTTTGCATTGACAATCGATTCAAAGTTCAAGGTATTTGGGTCTTTGTCTTGCTACTGATCGCTGTTATGTATTCAATAAAAATAATTTTTTTTTATAAAAAGATACACACACATTTATTTAGAAAAAAAACTGTAAACGAAATGTTGCTAAATTGAAACACACTTGTTTAAGTATATAAGAATTTTGAAAGCAAGTTGTTAAATTTAAATTAAAAATACATATTTATACAGAAATAAATATGTGTAGTTATATAAGTTATTAAAATCTTTAAATATATTCATGTTATTATTTACATTCCGAAAATACATACTCGTATTTATTTATTCTTGTTGAAGGCAATTTACAAAATATTTTCCTTAATACAAAAAGTGGGCCAAAAGAAGTCATCCGATGACTCCTCCAGCGTGAACAGCGCACCATGCAGTCACTTTAAGCGGTTGTATTGACTCCTCGTACATCACTCGTCGGTGCTCCAAAGAGCGATAGTTTTGCTTGTTCACGTACCCGCTGAAGTGGAAATGAGCCTCATCGCTCGTTATGATTTTGGTATAAAAATCGTCCCCTTCGTCCTCGAGATTAAGAATGGGAAGTGTATCGCTCCATGGCTATTTCACTTGTATTCTACATCTGTCTAGTTCACATATGTCAAAACATATTTTGACATTGGCCGCCAGTTGCAAAAATAAGAGCATCTTCCCATAGGGTGATTTCTTTTGGCCCACCCTGTACAGTCGAATCCGCTTTAGCGCAACACGCTTTACTGAAAAAATGAAATTACTGAAAGCGATACAAATCCCCACACTGATCTTAAACGCAGCTAATCTTATTCACTTCGCTTTAGCGAAACATCGCTTTACTGAAAACATCGTATTACTGAAGACCAAAAGCAAGCCCACAACTACGTTTTGTATGAAACTTACTTCGCTTTAGTGAAAAAATAAACAATGACAAATTTATTTATTAGAAATCGATTGCATAACTTAAGGCTGAAAAAATTGTGCATTTTTTGTCTTTTAAAAAATTAAATGGTAAAATTTATTATTGCTTTTCGCTCTTACGCACTTTATTGTATTTTTCTATTATATTGTCAATGCAAGTGGCTAGACATTTTCGAGGAATTCGTGAAAAGTTTCAACAACAAAATGAATAATTCTATGAATATTTTTTTTTAAATAAAATTTTTACGTTAAATTGGCGTAAAAAAATATACGGATTTAATATAAAAAATATTGTTTTACTGATTTTAAGCAGTACGCTTAACTGTAACAAATTTCAATAATCCGAACTACCTTTTAGAGAAAAAATCGGATAACTGAAAAAAAATTGGGTTTTGGTTATTTCCAGTAAAGCGGAGTCGACTGTATGTGTATATAAGTTTGAATACATACATAGTATGTATTTACGTATAAAAATAATTTTCTTAAATTTATTTACTAAAAACATTTTAAAAAGATTTTCTTTGCAACTGGCTAAAGTTCTCATCTATTATTTAAGAATTCTAAAAGATTACGTTTTTATTCATATAATTTTTAACAAAAATTCATAATTTACGTTCCTGCCGTACATGTTTGTGCCTGTTTTTCACTCAATTGTTTTATCTAAATGCATTTTGTAACGAAAGTTCTTTCTTTAAAGTTACTATAGTAATTCACATGTGCATGCAACATCATGTTTATGTTCTATTTACTGTAGTGTTTAGTTTACAGTTGTTGTTAGTTATTTGTTTGTAAGTTTATGCTTTTGTCTCGCTTTGATGTGCACATGCATTCGCTATATTATTTTTAAACAGGCAATTGAGCTTAATAGACATGCTGTAACAAACAAAGCGTAGCAGTGCATGCACACACATACGCTCTCAAAATCAAGTAGGTTAGGAACAACAAAAAAAAAACAAGTTGTAATATTCAAGAGAAATTTACTTTAGTTTTACATATAGTCTTAAGGTACGTTCACACTTGTCAAATATTTAGGGAAAGAAGTGTAACCACTAAATACTAATAAAAAATATGTTGATTCAGATACGTGTTTTGTAAGTAAAATAGTTTCTTATATGCCTATCACTCATTACTACTTTGTTCAGACATACACCTTAATTGAAGTTATCGCAATTAATGCCCTTATTGAGCTCAATTAACCATATAAAATTTTAATTAAGTGATTGTTCAATTTTTTTTTTTTTTTTTTTAAGAGTAGGACCAGCACTCAGGGGATGACCCCTACATATGCAATGCATTGCGCCGGAACTGAAAACGAGGGGATAGTATTAAGGGGACAGATGAGGAAAGTTAAGAAGATAGACAGTTTTTTTGTAGCTATTTCAACATTTTACTTCGCCGGCTAATTTTTGCTACAGGGCCGACGAAGGTGGGTGATGTTACTCTGCTTTTTAGTACATGATAGTGTGAGTCGCCGCCAATTATGTTCAGTGACCAGTGACTATGCCTTCATCATTGAAACAGGCTGGCAACAACTAACACAACCACGCACTAATGCTGATCAGAAGAATTCAACACAATATTTCATGACTCAGCGCGGGCTCGAACTCACGACCCTCCGCTTCATAGTGTCGTGTTCTACTACTTCAGCCAACAACTCCAACTTAATTGGAGTAAAATTACAAATGCAGCACTGCTAAAAAGTGTGTTTAGTGAGCAAACAGCAAATCACTGAACAAAGTTAGTTGAGACCTAGCACCTAAAATGTGGGAAAGTAAAAAACCATGAACAAGCCGTGTTGAAGTTAAATTATTGGCATTAAATTTATTATTAATTAGAAAATGAAAAAAAAAACAACTAAGAACGTTATATTCTAACGAGTCGAATCCTAAATATCCTCCAAATATTTAGTAAATAAATTGAAAATGTTTAACCTATTGGGTCAGAGTTCCTTTAACCCATTTCCTCCCAGTGTTCGATATTTCGAACAGTAAATTTCAAGCATTGAACAGTTTTTTTCTCTGTTTAGGAAAAACTAAGAACATATCATTTTTAAAAGAAAATTAAAAAAAAAATTTTAATAAAAATTTTTAATAAACATTTTTAATAAAAATTTTTAATAAAAATTTTTAAAAAAATTCTAACATATGATTCGTATTTTCTGGACCCAAATTACAGTTTAACTACGAAGTTTTGTAAACTTATTCGAAAAAAAATCTCTGGGACGATATGGGTTAAGACATTTCTGTGGCCAATTTTAAAACTCTATTTTGATAGGAACACTCCGGGAAGGACCATGGGGGAGATATCTCATCTCTGTCTTAAAAACTGTAAACGTAAATCTTTGGAGAAATTAGTTGTAGAACAAAAAAAAAATTTTTTTTATAGGGTCATTTAAGGTAACTGTGGATGGAGGGGTAGGGTAGGGGAAGAGCAGAGAATATCATACCTTAGTTTTGCAAGCTTAAATGCTTAATTTTTAAAGAATTTATTCTTAAGGAATACAATTCGTTAAATATTTACACTAATTTTACATGCAATATGTTTCTTCAACGCCCACTAAAGGGGCGGGGTCCAAGTTCAACTCTTTGGACCTTCTTTGACATACAAATTTATCATTTGCTTAACAAAACTACACAGTTGTATATCTGAATAGGAAGTTAATTGTGTCAATAAACTGAATATTGACTCAATTAAAAATGCATGTCTGAACATCATATAAAAGATCATGGCCTCATAAATTATCAAGTAAGAAATTAATTTACTTCTTTTTTTTCTCTTTAAGGATCATGACCTCTTAAATTATGAAGTAAGAATTCAATTTTACTTTTTTTTTTCTTAAAATAAAACACCATCAAACGTGATTATTTATTGTCAAGGGAATTGCCAATTTTAATGCGTGACTTTACAACGGCGGTTCCATTTATAATTAACCTCTTAATTGAATGGTAGCACGCCAACATCGTCAAGTATTTTTTAGTGATTGTGTGTATCAATAAAATATGAAAACAATTTCATTCACCTTTAAATCTGGCAATTTTACTTTAGAGCCTTTTCACTTTAAGCCTCCATAGGCTTTCGTCGACACTTAAGTGCGCCTCATACCCTTTTCCCGCCGCCCCTTCGCTCTCACTGGCAATTATCTGTTGGATTTATTTCGCATTGCTTGCCAGTAAGTTCAAGTGTTTCTTTTTTTTTGTTTTGCTAAAGTGTGGGTTTGCTTGTAAAGTCAGTCAGCATGTGTGTGTAAGCAAAAAGGATTCCTGCTATTATTTCACTCTTTAAATTGAGGTTAAATATGAAAACGTTGGCAAAAAAGGCAATAAAAACGAAAATTATCTTTTCGCAATTTTATGGTTGAAGTGCATAAATGACTGACTAACTGAAAGTATGAAGGGCCGTCTGAGAGGTGGAAGCAGAACAAAGAATATTTTTTATTAATCTGAAAGAAAATCGTTAAACAGAAAATTCAAATATTTGTAATAAAAAAAAAAAAAATCATATGAAAGAGGAAAAATATATATGAAACAAGAGGAAAATAAAAATGCCATTAATTAAGCAGGAGATAAGAAAACTGAAACTATTTTAATATTTTTTTTTATAAAAAAGGGAATTAAACTTCAAAAGAATTAAAGTCGTGGACGATTTGCTACAACATGAAATTTTTTTGAGAATTATTCTACTTAAAAAAATATTTTTAAAAAAGTTCCTGAAGGTTAAGATAAAAAAATGTTTTTTTTTTGAACAATTACTCTAATTGAAAGAATTTCTTAAAAAATTGCTGAAGGTCCTCAAAATAGGCGTTTGTTTCGGTAAAGAACTCTTCCTTCCATTCAAGTAAAGGGTCGTCCAACCAAAACGCACGATGTTAATGGCAAATAAAATAAAAGTCTTCCTCTTCTGAATTCTGAAAAATAAATGAGGTTCAATGTCATTAATCTGACGAACAATCTCACCATCTAGCTCTTTAATTGATCTTCACCTACAATTTTTCTTTTAAATAGCTGTAAAGAAAGAAGTTCCAACGGCGACTGATCACATGATTATGACGGCCAATTAACATCGCCCACGACGCACAGTGGGATTTGTTCATACAATGTTTGCAAAAAGTATAAGGAGTGCTCGTAGAATGTTCAAATTTTGCTCTGAGCCTTTGCTTAGCTCAATTAAGAAAAATATAAAGTTTCAATAAAATTGGCCACGCCCACTACCCACCGCCCATAGAACCCAAAATTTATTTTTGGCCCAAAGTTTTTGAAATTTGGCACAGAGCCTTTTATTACCTCAACTAAGAATAAAGTAAAGTTTTATCAAAATTGGCCTCGCCCACTACCCACCGCCCATAGAAACCAAAATTTATTTTTGGGCCAAAGTTTTTGAAATTTGGCACAGAGCCTTTCTTTACCTCAATTAAGAATAAAATAAAGTTTAATCAAAATTGGCCTCGCCCACTACCCACCGCCCATAGAAACCAAAATTTATTTTTGGCCCAAAGTTTTTGAAATTTGGCACAGATCCTTTTTTACCTCAATTAAGAATAAAATAAAGTTTCATCAAAATTGGCCTCGCCCACTACCCACCGCCCATAGAAACCAAAATTAATTTTTGCCCCAAAGATTTTGAAATTTGGCACAGAGCCTTTTTTACCTCAATTAACAATAAAATAAAGTTTCATTAAAATTGACCACGTTCACTACCCACCGCCCATAGAAACCAAAATTTATTTTTGGCCCAAAGTTTTTGAAATTTGGCACAGAGCCTTTATTTTATCTCAATTAAGAATAAAATAAAGTTTCAATAAAATTGGCCACGCCCACTACCCACCGCCCATAGAACCCAAAATTTATTTTTGGCCCAAAGTTTTTGAAATTTGGCACAGAGCCTTTTATTACCTCAACTAAGAATAAAGTAAAGTTTTATCAAAATTGGCCTCGCCCACTACCCACCGCCCATAGAAACCAAAATTTATTTTTGGGCCAAAGTTTTTGAAATTTAGCACAGAGCCTTTTTTTTACCTCAATTAAGAATAAAATAAAGTTTAATCAAAATTGGCCTCGCCCACTACCCACCGCCCATAGAAACCAAAATTTATTTTTGGCCCAAAGTTTTTGAAATTTGGCACAGAGCCTTTTTTTTACCTCAATATTCTCTATAAATACGCCACACATTTATTTGTGGTACATTATTCAGCATCTTAACGGCCATCAATAGCGATAAAGAATATATGGTTTGAAAGGTATTTTTGAGTAGATTTACACAATGTAAACACTTTTTACATTTCGCTTACAACAAACAAACTGTTTCTATGTTTATGCATATACAAATTTGTTTTAATTGAAGATGCCAAGTATTCAAATTTTGGCCAACGGTAAACCTTGCTAAATGTAAAAATAGCATAACACGAATTTTAGTTTATATGGAAAATATAATTATTTTAAAATATTTCATATAAAAAGTCTTACAGCTTAAAAAATTATTCCGAAAAGTAATTCAGTCTCCTAAATATGAAGGGCCTTTAATTAATTGTTCTCTTATACAAAAAATAGAGAATAATGCAATTCCTAACAAATACTTCAGACAAATTAATACGGACGCACTGTTTCTGCAGCAATATATTTTTAGTTTGTGCCCAGATGCCCTTAAAATTGCATTAACGGATTATAAGTGTGAAAGTGTTTATCACGCAAAGGATGCCAATTATTTGAATGTCAATTTAAATTTTGTTATTCTCGTTGATGCTGAATAATAAATTGACAATTAATTTTAGATACGCACACATGTAAATGTATTGAAAATCCATGTTTTCATGTGTATGTACAGACATGTACATAAATGCATGTATGTGCATGCGTATGCATGCTTGTGTGTATCTGTTTAGTTAATATATGAATCTTAAAAAAAAAATATGCGAAATGGTTGTGAAGTGGGTCTTGTGCTTGTGATAAATTACTGTTGTCGGGCGGGTCTTTGAATTTATTAATGAATGGCGTTTAAGTATAATTATAAATAAATTATTTTGTATTTATAAAATTTATCTATTTATAAGCGATGATATTGTAAAGTATGACAGCAGAATTTGTGTAAATGTCACATGAAATTTGCAATAAAAAATGTTTTAAATTGTAATTGTTGGTTTGGGATTCCAGCGACATTTAGTTTTTCAAAGCGAAATAATGCTAGAATTTTAAATACTTAAATTAAAACAACTAAGAACGTTATACTCGACCGTTTCGAATCTCAAATATTTAGTAAATAACTTAAAAATGTTTAACTTTGACTGGTTCACTAGGGGAAGAGCCGCAGGGGAGACATCTCAATTTTGTCGTACAAAAATAAAAGTACTTTTTTTGGCATAATTAAGTGTAAAAAGAAAATTTTTGATGGGGTCATTTCAGCTTTAACCACAACAAGGACAGCAGGCTACACGAACAGCGACTACAAAAGCCGTTGGCTACAACTATCGCCTCGTAGTCAAGTACTTAATTATTTTTGAGACGACAATGTAGCGTACACTTCTTATTTTAGTGGTGCCACTTTCATATACAAAAAAGTGCTTATTCCAAATCCATTTATAGATCGAAACAAAATTAATAATAAAAACACTTTATTTGTTAATAGCTCTTTATTGTTTTTGCATTTGTTGGGTTTATGAGTTAATTCATTTGTGACTTAACCAACGTCTTTCATCGATAACGGCTATCAAATATACATATACAAAATTATAGTATTCAAAATAATGTAATTTTTAAAATTTATTGATACTCGCAATAGGTGAATAAATTTTAAAAATATGTCTAACAATAGAAATACATTTTGGAGTACTTTGAAATGATACTCATATCGTTTATATGGGGTTTATATTCTAGGAGTTATTACCAAAAAAAAACATATATGAAAATACATATATAAATAAATAAAATAACAGCCGACAGAGAACGCAAAAAAAATTAATAAAAAATTAATAAAAAAATTACAAAATAATTTTTATTCTTGAAAGGGCTGTTACATATTGTTATTTTTAACAATTTTCATATTCTTAACCAGTTTGAAAATATTTTTAAACGCTTATTTAATTAAGATGTTTCACTTGTTGGCAGCACTAATTTATTTATTGTCGCCTATGGAAATCGAAATTAGTTTAATTTGACTACAACCATAAAAGTAGCGCGGACAACAACCTGCCGTTAAAATAATCATTCCCATATAAAAACGTGTATTCTATTTCTGACAGGTTGTAGTCGGTAGCCTGCTGTCGTGAATGTGTTTAATGCATTACAGTGCAAGAGTGAGTGGATTTTCCTGATTTTATGGCATCAAGTTTAACATTTTGAACCATCCTTTACATAAACATATATCATTTGCTTAACAAAATTACAAAAAAAAACTTAAAAAATTATGAGGTTGTTTTTTATTTGGCCCTGTTTGCGTTATCATTGTTGTTGACACTGTATGTCTTTAGCTACTACGGCCTAACTTTTTCTTTATGTCAATAAAAATCTTTTTATTACATATTTTACCCGACGTTTCGTCAATTTTTTTTTTGACTTTTTCAAGGGTTTGTCTATTTGAAATTAAAATTAAAAACTTAAATAATTACAATATATACACACCAACGTCATTTTATATAAGTAGATACTTACAATTTTAAAAATTATATTAAAAACATAAATAAGATTACAAATTAAAAATGACTTAGATCATGTTTAGAAATTGCACTGTTTGTGACATTTATTTATTGCTTAAAGCTACTCTGTAACTTGTGCTGATGTTATCTGTGTCCTCTTTCAAGTTCATAGTGTTGTTGATATTTTGTTGTATGCGAAGACTCTCTATGGTGTATCTTTTTCTTCCCTTTTCTTCTTTATCCAATATCTTAACATTGTTTAAATCAGGTATATGACCACTTTCTAGAGAATGTTTGGCTAATGCTGTTGTTTCTTTTTTCTTTAAAATATCATTGTTGTGCTCTCTCATTCTCATCTCTAAAGCTCTTTTTGTTGTTCCAATATATATTAAGTTGCAGTTTTGTGTATCATTCCCTTTACATTTAATTTCATAAACTACATTGCTTTGCTGTTTTTTGTCTACTTTGTCTTTAATTTTCGTAAATATTGTGTTCAATGTGGAGTTAGGTTTAAATGCAAATTGTACATTATTTGTTGTTGTTGTTGTTGTTGTTGTTTTTAATATTGTTTTCAAGCTTTGACTGTCTGTTAAACCTGGTATGAAAGTTACACTGTGAAAATTTTTTGTTGCTGTTGTATCTTTTTCACTGTTGCTGTTTATTTTTATCTGTTTTGCTTCGTATATTAATTTGTTGATAAGTTTGAGTGGGAAACTATTGTTTTTAAGTATGGTCATGATTTTGTCGATGTTGTTGGTGTGAAATTGTTCGTCACTAATATTTAGAACTCTAAAAATGAAACTTCTGGCTGTGTTTATTATTTGTGACTTAGGTTGTGTGGCATATAAATTCATGAGTCTGCCCGATGCAATGTCCTTAGTGTACCAATCTAATACTATGCCGTCTTGTTTTCTTACTAATAATGTGTCCAAGTAAGCAATCTTTTTGTTGTTTTCTGTCTCAACTGTAAACTGGATTTTGGGATGGTAATTGTTGAGTGCTTTTAGAATGTCATCTTTGTCGTCCGATTTAATAATGGCTAATATGTCATCTACATATTTGACTATGTATTTTAATTTAATGTTTTTACTATTTAATTTAGTTAACACTTCGTCAAATAAGCTATCGAGAACTACGTCAGCAATGGTAGGTGACAGTGGATTACCCATTGGCATACCAAATATTTGTTTATAAATCTTTCCACCATGCATGAAGAAGTTGTTATCCATTAGACAAAATTGAAGAATTTTATGAAACAGCGACTTAGGAATCTTGGTAACTTTCTCAATTTTGATCCAATGCTTCATTATATGATTTATGGCGATGTGTATTGGAATGTTTGTAAACAGTGATATTACATCAAAAGACACTATAATCTCATCTTTTTGAAATTGTATACGTTGTATTTGTTCCTTCAATTGACTAGAATTTCTTATGTTATACTCAGGTGATATTATATTTTTAATAATTTGGCCAACGTGTTTGGCTAATTTATAGCAAGGAACATTAGTTGAGGCGACTATCGGACGTAGGGGTATACCTATTTTGTGAATTTTAGGTAGTCCATATATTCTTAAAAAATTATGTTGGTTTAGAGATTTTTTCTATCTTGCCCGATTCAGACCATTTAACTTCTCTTTAGACAAGCATGTGCGGTCCTCAAAGGGTTAATACACTATCAAATATATTTGCTACCACTTTGTCACAAAGCAAACACAATTTGCAAAGAAAGAAAATATATATGGATGTGTGTATGTACGTCCTAATGATGAAAGTCTGAACAATTCAATGTAATCTGGGTCGTATGATTAATATTCATGTAATTTTATCAAAGAGATAACAATCATACGCCGTGATGGTCTAATTCTTTTATTTGTTGTGGCTTTTACAGCCTGTTTTTAGAATATGCATAAAGCGATCGAAAACTAATTTATTTTTTTTTTCTAACGGTTTTCTTTGTTCTCTTATCGCTGCGCGTTCTTTAGCTGTCCGCATTATTTGATGTGCGTTCTTTTCCACCCAAATTACTTTGACAGCCATTTAATAAACAATATGTCAAATGTTTAGCTTAACAACAGACAATATAAATTGTTTTCATATTTCTTAGGCAGGCAGGCCAATGGCGCGGCGCTTCCATAGCAAGTTGTGGCGTGCCAAATATATATATTTTTTGCTTTATTAATGGAAAATGCTTTTGATGTGAAATCCATTGACGACCCAAAATCCAGTTTGCACATTGTTTTCACTCCAATTGACTTGACATCACTTTTAAAAACCCAAATCTCAAGTACTGGAATTGAAAGCGAAGCTATTAAAATCACAACTATTCCTCCAACTAGAGCACTGCTAAGGCAAAATTAACTTCAGTAAATCTTAATATCGTTTTATCGCACAATTACATTTAAATCCAGAACGAAATTTGGTTTTGTATGTAGTAAGAATTTTAACGAACATTTTATGTTGCTATATTAAATTAATTAATATTTTTATAGGCTAATTGTTCGAAATTTGTTTTTAAATCTCAGAAAGACATGATAAATATTCCTAGGCACAAAGACAAGTCAACATCAATTTTTGTTATTCAACTTACACAGCAGAGCAGAGCAGCTGTTTTCTTTCTGAGATTTAAATTAAAATTTCGAACAATTAGCCTAAAAATCTTAATTCGAAATTTGGTTTTTGTTTTAAACGTGTTTATGCGACAGACCGATGCACAGTGGGTATTTTTGTGCAATAAGTATTTTTTTCGACACATAAAATTTAAAAATGTAATGACGCAGTTTTGTAGAAAATTGGTTCAGTATGAAGAATCCATAAATTGTATAAAAAAAAAAAAAAAATTTTTGAAATAATGAAGTAAAGTCACATGTAAATTTTGGTTCAAAATATTGAAAACTGTTTACGCACTTCTATAGTGTTTGTACGTAAGATAATTTGATTGCTCTGATTTAAATAGTGATTTTTTTCAAATATAGCCTTTTCTGCGTATTTAAAAAAAAATCATATGGTTTAAAAGATATGATAGAATAAAATTTGTTACATAATGTGCCGTGCTTGCAAACTTTCTTGAAAGAAAAAAAGGGTTACTCGGTCGTGCTAGGTGCTCCCGCTATAATAAAATGAAAGGTAAGACTCCATATTATCAATTAATAAAAAAAAAGATTATATAGTTAATAATCTTTAATAAAATCCAAAAATTTGTCTCCAAATTCATGAAATTTTTATAAAATAATTATTTATAAAAATTTTGTTTTGGCAAAGAAACAAAAAGTTGAGGGAGAAAATATAATATGGGTTACATGGACGGTGAGTGGTGGGCGTTAATTGAGGTAATAAAAAACTATGTGCCAAATTTCAAAAACTTTAGGGCAAAAATTATTTTTTTTTCTATGGGCGGTGGATAGTGGGCGTGGCCAATTTTGTTGAAACTTTATTTTATTCTTAATTGAGGTAATAAAAGGCTATGTGCCAAATTTCAAAAACTTTGGGCCAAAAATAAATTTTGATTTCTATGGGCGGTGAGTAGTGATCGTGGCCAATTTTGATGGAACTTTATTTTATTCTTAATTGAGGTAATAAAAGGCTCTGTGCCCAATTTGAGAAACTTTGGGCCAAAAATAAATTTTGGTTTCTATGGGCGGTGAGTAGTGGGCGTGGCCAATTTCGATAGAACTTTATTTTATTCTTAATTGAGGTAATAAAAGGCTCTGTGCCAAATTTCAAAAACTTTTGGCCAAAAATAAATGTTGGTTTCTATGGGCGGAGGGTATTGGGCGTGGCCAATTTTGATGAAACTTTATATTTTTCTTAATTGAGCTAACCAAAGGCTCAGAGCAAAATTTCAACATTCTACGAGCACTCCTTATATATTTTGCCAAACATTGTATGAACAAATCCCACTGTGCATCGTGTGCATAACAAAATTACACCAAAAAACTTGAAAAATTATGTTTTTTTTAGAGGTTGGTTTAGTTTTTCTTAGGGGGAACTTTTTTTCCCTCTGGCCCGATCCAGCCCATTTACGAACTTGACCTTTGCTATCCTTCAAAATTTATCTATACCAAATTTTAAGGGACTGGCTCTTTTCGTTTGGATTGTGTCGCGATTTCCACAGACATGGGGACGGACATGGCTAGATCGTCTGATCAAGAAGATATATATTTTATGGGATATCTTGCTGCGTTACACACGGAATGACAAAGTAAATATATCCTCCAATCCTTTTTTGGAGGGTATAAAAAACTGTTGGTCTAGCATATGGGCTTGTGGTTGTCATTGGGTTAACAATCTATTCAATTTTGAAAACTTTTCATAAAAAAATATCTAGAAGATGAAAATAAAAAAAGAAACAAATAATACAGCAGTTAAACTCGTATGTGAGTTGAAATCAATTTAAATGCAAGATGAAGGAAATGTTTATACAATTCTCCATCTCTTTCTAACTGCTTTGATGTCGTTGTGCCCAAAAGCCGTTATAAGGCTCAATAGGACACAAAAAATCTGTGTTAGTGTAATCGTTGCTGGATTTTTTTTTTAATATTTGGCTAAAGCTCAAAATGAAATAAAAATATGACATTTAGTTTGAAAAATTTGTTGTTCCTGTACAATTTGAAAAAGTGTGTTTTTGTGTTATATGTATATTTTTTTATTTAAATTTTGCTATAGTAGTTGAATTGGATTTTAAAAAATTACCTTTTTCGCATTGTTTTTTTTTATTTATTTATTTGTTACTTTTTGTTATTGTATTCAAGTGCGATTTTTTTTTATTTATTAATTTTTGGCTTTATGCCACTGACAGTCATATCAACGAAATAATGAAAGACAGATAAAACCGAATGAAATGAAAACAACATACAAATCGTACATGAAGAATATCCACTTTATTAGATTGCGAATGGTGTTTTTATATTGTGCCACATAATTTGGCAAAAATTCTGAAAAAACAACATGCTGATTACCTTTCATTCCCTGCCTGCAGTCGCTAGCCTTTTCCCAAGTCCTCTTTTTTTTGTTTTTTTTTGTTTATTTTGTACTATAACAGGGAATAAGAACAATCTTTGTTGTGTATCAATAGTGTCGGCATGTTGGAAATTAAAAAAGAAATTGATTGCTTGAAGGAAAAATTTATGCATTTTGAAATTATTTAGCTTGGAATTTCATTTGTATGGGACTTACAAATAAGCTGTAATGAAGTAGAAGAAACGATGAATATTTGGTAACGAATATTTGCTGTTACAAATAAAAATCGTTTGTGTCACTGGAAATCTTTATTGGCAGCAAACTTTTCCATAGAAGTATTGTTTTTACATCGACAAAACATGACGAAATATTTTAAATACTCATACGTGTTATTTCCTTTTGTAAGTCAAATACCATAAAAATGTAAATTTTAATAAAAATAAATATAGATCTTTTATATACTAAATATTTGTAGATTCCATCCGGCCGAATATAACGTTCTTACTCGGTCCTCTTCATAGTATCCCTTCCTTTCTAGTTGCGGCACAATGCACAGTGGGATTTGTTCATGCAATGTTTGGAAAAAAATATAAGGAGTGCTCGTAGAATGTTGACATTTTGCTCTGAGCCTTTGCTTAGCTCAATTAAAAAAATAAAATAAAGTTTCATCAAAATTGGCCACGCCTACTACCCACCGCCCATAGAAAGCAAAATTTATTTTTGGCGCAAAGTTTTTGAAATTTGGCACAGAGCCTTTTTTTACCTCAATTAAGATTAAAATAAAGTTTCATCAAAATTGGCCACGCCTACTAGCCACCGCCCATAGAAACAAAAATTGATTTTTGGCCCAAAGTTATTGAAATTTGGCACAGAGCCTTTTATTACCTCAATTAAGAATAAAATAAAGTTTCATCAAAATGGGCCACGCCTACTACCCACCGCCCATAGAAACCAAAATTTATGTTTGGCCCAAAGTTGTCGAAACTTGGCACAGAGCCTTTTATTACCTCAATTAAGAATAAAATAAAGTTTCATCAAAATGGGCCACGCCTACTATCCACCGCCCATAGAAACCAAAATTTATTTTTAGCTCAACGTTTTTGAAATTAGGCACAGAGCCTTTTATTACCTAAATTAAGAATAAAATAAAGTTTCATCAAAATTGGGCACGCCCACTACTCACCGCCCATAGAAACCAAAATTTATTTTTGGCCCAAAGTTTTTGAAATTTGGCACAGAGCCTTTTATTACCTCAATTAAGAATAAAATAAAGTTTCATCAAAATTGGTCACGCCCTCTACCCACCGCCCATAGAAACCAACATTTATTTTTGGCCTAAAGTTTTTGAACCTTTATTACCTCAATTAACGCCCACCACTCACCGCCCATATAACCCATATTATATTTTTTTCCACAACTTTTTGTTTCTTTACCAAAATTAATTATTTTATAAATAATTATTTTAAATTATGTCTGAATTTGTATTAGTCGAACTTTCTTATGTAAATTGTTAATTTTTTCAACGGGCTTAAGTTCGAATCTGCAAGACTGCAAATCATTTTTTCATTATTTTTATTAATAAATGAATTTGTTCAAATTCTATTTATTATTTATATTAAGATTGGAATATTAAGAATATTTTCAATAATCATCAAACCAGCAGAACGGATCACTACTGATTTCGAGGCCGCTACGCCATCTCATCAGTGTTCTTTGTTCAATTTTTTCCACTTTTGCAAGTGGTGCTAGTTAGTAGGAATATCAACTATTTATCTTTATTTTTATTACCCTTATGCTCGTACATCATTGTTATGTATTTCCACTATCAAACAATAAAAGTCATGTTTATTTGTGCAAAACTGCCGTCACATTCGATAATAAACAATTTTGCTAAGAAATTTCATATTTCTATGGCAAATCATTCGTGCAAAAGGAAAATATTTCATGTGTCATTTAAAGTGCAAATATTACACAATCAGAAAAAAAACAAATAAAACTTGTTCATTTTATTGACAAACTCAGTAAAATAAAACTGCACACTTACAAACACGAGTAGCAATTTGAAACTATTGGCAAATATATAATTGGGGGATTCACACTGTACTCATAAAGTCATAAGTCATAAAATAGTAGCACGAATAATATGACTAGTGTGAACAACCCGTCATAACATGTGGGTGCTGTTGGCTGAAGTAGTAGAACACGAGACTATGAAGCGGAGGGTCGTGAGTTCGAGCCCGCGCTGAGTCATGAAATATTGTGTTGAATTCTTCTGATCAGCATTAGTTCATGGTTGTGTTAGTTGTTGCCAGCCTGTTTCAATGATAAATGGTCACTGAACATAATTGGCAGCGACTGACACCATCATGTACTGAAAAAGCAGAGTAACAGCACCCACCTTCGTCAGCCCTGTAGCAAAAATTAGCCGGCGAAGTAAAAGGTTGAAATAGCTACAAAAAAAACTGTCTATCTTCTCATCTTTCCTAATCTGTACCCTCAATACTATCCCCTCGTTTTCAGTTCTGGCGCAATGCATTGCATATATAGGGGTCATCCCCTGAGCGCTGGTCCTACTCCTAAAAAAAAAAAAAAAAAAAAAAACTATTTCAAACATCGATCAGCTGATAAGATAACAGCTGATAAGATAACACGTAATTAGCTGTTATCAAAGCAGAAGAAAACTAATACAATTAAATAGCAGTGCTGCATTTGTAATTTTGCTCAATATTATAACAATTTCATAAATTCTTCTGGTTTCTTGACCTCTTTTTCAAGCTTAAGGTCTCTTTATTTTAATTTAATTCTTAATTTCAATATTTCGTCACTTTTTTTTGTGACTTCTTCAGGAAATAAATTAATTGATCTCAATAAGGCTATTTATTGCGATAAGCTCAATCAAGTTCGTAAATGGGCTGAATCGGAGCAGAGGGGAAAAATTTCCCCTAAGAAGAACTGAACCAACCTCTGAAAAACAACATAATTTTTAAAGTTCTTTTTCGTAATTATGCTAAGCAAATGACATATTTGTATGTCAAAGCAGGTCCGACGCGTTGCACTTGGAGCCATAAAATAAAAAAGTTGGACCCCGCCCCCTTTAATGCGCATTAAAAATTTGACAAAGTGTTTTACTTGAGCCTACATTCCATAAAAATAAAATTCTTAAGCTTTAATGACGAAGCTGAGACGTAACCTGGTACTACTCTGCCCTACCCCCTCCTCCCCCTTTGCCCCCTAAATAACAATACCAAAAAAATAAATAAAAATTTAATTTTGTATACAATTATCCCAAGCATTTATTTTTAGAGTTTTATGACTCCCGATTTCTGCCCTACCCACTCCTCTCCTTTGCCCACTAAATGACCCTTTCAAAAAAAATAAATAAATAAAAATTTAAAATAAATTTATATGTGTGAAGATAAATATGCCGAATTAAATATGTTTTGACGTAAGCAGCTACGAAGTGAAGTTAAATATATTATGACGTAACTAAATGGCAATCAGTGAATTTTTTTTTTTTAAATCCATATTTATATACAAAATGATTATGGGAGTGTCTTCTATCCCATACATCATTTTGTATATACTGGCAATGCGTGTCAACTCCTTATTTGGCCACTGGGGGGCAAAATCCCCTAAAGATCCCACACACTCTCATGGCCTGTAAATATTTTCACAAAATGCTCAAAAAATTTATTAAATATGCATTTTCAGAAAAAAAATTCACTGTTTGCCATTTCGTTACGTCATAACATATTTAACTTCACAGCTAGATACGTTGTTTCGTAACTGCTTACGTCAAAACATGTTTAACTTGGCATATTTATCTTCAGTCACATAATAAATTTTACATATTATTATCCCAAATATTTTTTTTAGAATCTTATGGCAAAGGTGATATGTCTCCCCCACGACCCTTGCCTGAGAGACTTCAAAAAATACAGATTTAAAGCTCCCCAAAAAGAATTGGACCCATTAAAATTTATATATTCTAGATCAGTGATGAAGTCTAAGACGATCTGGCAATCCCCATACGTTCGTCTGTGGAAAACATGATGTAGTTTATTTTTGGACCCCGCCCCCCTTCAGTGGGCGTTGATGTACGATATTATATAAAGAAATATCTTAAAGGAACTCTGTCCCACCCAGTTAAACATTCTAATTTTACTTCCTAAATATTTGGAGGCTATCTAAGATTCGACCCGTTCGAATATAACGTGTTTACTTGTTTATTTTATTATTTTTTGCTTGAAATGGAATTGTGCGACAGAACGATATCTACTGACATCATAGACCGCCAGGCAGTTTGTTTTGCATTTCCCATGAATTACTCTCATTATTCCTTACAAGTAATTATTTGAAATACGTAATTGTTACAACTAAAGAAAGAAATTTATTTAGAAAAGTCTCCCAAAATTTAACATCATCTTAGGTTAGGTTAAAAGGGCTGCCCGCAGTAAGCGAGAAAAACACTCGGAGGCCATCAAAAGGCCCATTGTGATGCCCAGAGGACTATACCCTACACACTCTTCTCAAGACGAAGTGGTGGTTCCTGAGAACCATCCAGAACTTCTCTCACAAAGCCCGCCAGGGCAGCCAGCGGTGCATCCCTGAGGCAGTCAAGATCCCGCAGGAAACGAGAGTCTAGATGTCTAAGCCTACGCTCCTGCAGGGCCGGACAGTCACAAAGGAAATGCTGTACTGACTCCTCCTCCTCCTCATCGAAGCAGCTCCTGCAGCGGCCATCATGGGGAAAGCCCAAACGCTCCGACATGTGCCCAATTCCACAGTGCCCCGTCAAGACCCCTACCAGGAGTGCCAACGGCTGTTTCCCAAAAAAACAGAAGTTGCCTAGTCCTAGCTCTGCTAAGCGAGGGCCATAGAGTTTTGGAGACCCTACAGGTAGTAATACTTGACCACCTGCTTGTCACCTCCCTCCTTGCCCACCTCTGAAATCTGCCCAGCAGCTCAACTGAGGGAATGTCAATGTCCCTACGCGATACTGCTTCATCCAAGGCCGAACCCGCTCTCGCGCATTCGTCCGCCATCTCATTCCCCTGAATGCCTTCATGCCCTGGAACCCAAACCACATTGACATCATGCCCCCTAAGTCTGGCCAGAGATTGAATGCATGCCAGTACACATCTCGACTTTATCATCTCCGAACCCAGGGCTCTAATTGCTGCCAGACTATCTACACAGATGTCAATAGTTCTTGGAAAACTGTCGGGGTATCGGGTAGCCTGAGCGATACCGAAAGGCCGAGACCCTCGGAAAATACCCCCGAACCAGTGCCGGTGTCCATCCTCGAGCCGTCCGTAAAAACCAATAACATCATCTTAGTTGGCCAGCACACGAAAGAAATTTTCTATAACAACATTTCGAAATAAGTAACTTCTTTTTTAATTTTTTTAGGCGGGCTGCAAAATAGCTAAAATTAGTTCAAATGCTGGAATCTATTGCAAATTTACAAAGTAATCTTAGAATTTAATGGAAAAAAACTTTCACATTAATTTTGTTTGGAAAAAGTTGTCAAGCGAAAAATCAAATTTGATGCGGAAGTTTTTTTTATAAACTTCTGAAGTATGACGTAATTTTGAGCCCATAAAAAGTATCTGCTTGATACCAAAAGCTAAAAGTTTAATAAATTAAAAAACAAAAAAAGAAAAATAACTTGTAGTTAATTAAGGAATTTTATGTTGAAAATCTGTATGGAAATTTAAAAGTAAATATTTTAGAAGTATACAAAACTTTATAAATATAAAAATGTTCCGCCTGAAATTTCTTTAAGACTTAGTCTTAAAAATACTGTTTTGTCACACATCTTTTGCAATATGCATGTGTGTGTGTTAGCTTTTACATAACTAACTGAAGACACTGTAATCTGTAATAAAAATTGTTTACTTTGAACTTGATGGCAGTAGAAGAAAACAAAAAAAAAAAAAAGAAGCATTAAACAAGTTTCACAAACAGCAGCATAAAATTCTTTCTTCTATTGCCGTATGAAATATTTCTTTATTTTTTTTTATAGTTTTTAGCAAACAAGACAAATTATTACACAAGCTTATGACAAATAAAAAGCAAAACTATTTATCTTGTGCACAATTTTCTATATTAAATTTAAGAATTTGATTTTTTTACATAATTTTCATGATAATAAATGAGGAAAATTATTTTATTGCATAAATAGATATTTCTAGCTAATATTTATATTTTGTATGTGATTTCTTTGTTGTTGACAATTGCTGTGGCGTTGACTTTTCTTTAAGGTAATTAGCGTGTCAGCTTGAGCACAGGGTATTTGCCAAGTAGTGATTTTTAAACAAAATTAATTTCAAATGATTCTTTGTTTTATTTGTTTGAAATATTTATAATATAATTGCTCGTAAAATTTTTAGATGTTGTAACATGTTATAAAATTTATTTCATTTTCCTTCCGTAAGTGAAGTTATTTCTGGCAGATCTGTGGCGGGCCAAATATCAGAAACTGAAATTCTATATAATATATACTACACACTTACTAAAATTGATAAAATTGATTTACTTTTTGCAATAATATTTGATAAAAATAAAAAAAAAAGAATTACTCAGCTTATGGCGGGCCAAAGTTTTAAAAATTTTGTATGTGTATTTATAAGCACTTTTTTTCGTTTGACTTATTTAAAGTGAAATTGTATGTTCAGACCATAAATGTTACATATATTCAGGCGGGCCATGTTAAAAAAATTCGGCACAAATTTTGATTTAACATCTAGTTCGCAGATAATAATCAGCAATAGTGGAGTACATTACAACACTAAAAAAATTTTTATTATTCATTTTATAAAAATATAAACATCGTATTTAGCATATATTACAGGCTAGCAAATATATGAAATAAAACCATTAATAGGTTTAATTGATTTTTGAAATTTAAATTACATTTTCTAAAAGTTTGCAAATATTGGCGATTTAGATATTATTTAGAAAAAAAAACATTACTATGGCGGGCCAAAGGTGTCAAAACTTATACAGTTTTTCTTACACATTTAAGGATATAAATACAATTTAAAAATACATATTCAATTACACATTTTACGAATACTTCAGGCGGGCCATTTTATGAATACTCGTACATCTATACTTAAGATCAGGATAAATTTGATTTATAACTTAATCCAACTACCTGCCGTTCATATAATTTAGATTTTAAAACGAAGGTATTATTTTCAATATTAACTTGCAAAATTTATGGCGGGCCATGAACTCGGCAAATTTTTTAAAATTTGTTCTATAAAAAAATTGCTTTATTTGTTGCATATTGTTACACCAAATTTTATAAATTATATTTAAATTTTACATTATTAGGGGGGCCAAAGGGGACAAAAAAACTGCAATATATTTAATCTTGTTAGTACATATGAAAAAAGACTTCCTAAGTCATATTACTTAAAGGGCTTTAAATAGCTTAATAGTAAGAATCTCAGGCGGGCCACATATATTGTTATTTTTACTAAGGCATTTTGAGATTTAAATAATATTTTCAAAGATATTTGGCAAATACTTTCGATTTTTCGAATATTTGAGGCGGGCCAGGAAAAGTTTTATTTTTGTGTTGAGGTTTTGAATATGGCAAGAAGGCATCGCAAGAGTTAAATAATATTATCAACAACTTTTTGGCAAATGTCTTCGATTTCAAGAATATTTGAGGCGGGCCATAAACATTTTTGTTTATACATTGAAGTATTAAATAATGAATTATACTAAGTGATCTTGAGATTTAAATAGTATTTTCAAAAATTTTTGGCAAATACTTTCGATTTTTCGAATATTTGAGGCGGGCCAGGAAAAGTTTTATTTTTGTGTTGAGGTTTTGAATATCACAAAAAATAATATTATCAAAACCTTTTTGTCAAATGTCTTCGATTTCAGGAATATTTGAGGCGGGCCATACAAATTTTTGTTTATACATTGAAGTCTTAAATAAAGAATTATACTAAGTGATGTTGAGATTTAAATAACATTTTCAAAGATTTTTGGCAAATGTCTTCGGTTTTTTAAAAATTTTGAGGCGGGCCAGAAAAAGTTTTATTTTTGTGTTGAGGTTTTGAATATGACAAGAAGGCATCGCAATAGTTAAATAATATTATCAAACATTTTTTGGCAAATGTCTTCGATTTCAGGAATATTTGAGGCGGGCCATAAAACTTTTTATTTTTACATTGAAGTCTTAAATAAAGAATTATACTAAGTGATCTTGAGATTTAAGTAAACATATTTTCAAACATTTTTGGTAAATACGTTCGGTTTTTGGAATATATGAGGCGGGCCATAAAAAAATTAATTTTTGTGCTGAAGTCTTAAATAAAGAATTCTGTTAAAGAATCTTAAGATTAAATAATATTTTTTATAATAAATTTTTGGCAAATACCATTGATTTTTAGAATTTTTAAGGCGGACTAGAAAAAGTTTTATTTTTGTGTTTATTTAAAGTTTATTTAAAGTTGTATAAGAATTGAAAAGTGGAAACTGCATTTAAATTTTTAATAACACTTTTTATGATCAGCTTCTGTTTATTTAAATGTTTTGTGTACAAAATATGTCTTTTTTAATTAAATTTATTTCTTTTGTTTATAATATTCTTTTCTAAGAAAGAAAATACTCAAACGTGACATTTTAATATAAAATTAAATCTGTCATTTAAAGTGACATGCGGTAATTTATGTCAACATTAAAACTATTTTAACATGAAAATTTATAAATATTGTGAACTTAATATAAAAAGAAAGGAAACACTCGTACATAATATAATTTCACTTAAAAGCTAGGCAAGATTTGAAAAAATATATAAATATATTTCAGACAAAAGAAATCAATTTCAGCGATAATTTTTATTAAAACTAAAGTTAATTTGGTTTTTATTATCAAACTGTTTTAAATGATTGTGTAAGATAAATGAGTTTGTTACTGGTCCATTTTTGTAGGTAGTGGCACAGAGTGGTTGGACACCGGTCACGTGACTGGTTTTGTCATTTCCTTTCCTCACATGATAGGTAAATATTTATTTGTAGTCTTTTATTATTTTCAACTCGTATTCCATTTAATGTTCCAGTTATTAACGCATATAATTGTTATTGATTATTTCGTAGCACAATTACAATACAAATACTTTTATTACGTGTAAAAAATATATTTATTTATAAATGACCACAATTAATGGCAAGAAATTAATGTTTTATAAAGTCAATAAAAGACGTTTTCATTAAGAAAAAGACGTCAAATAAGTTTTAGCAAAAACATGGAAAAACAATTACTACATATTTGCTTTCCCATGCACTTTTCTTTTTAATTCGATACAATTTCTTCAGCGATTCTCCAACTTTTTTACGTCGTTTGCAAAGTCAGATTTTAAAAGGACAACAATTATCATATTTTTTCACATTAAGCAAAACAGGCTAAGGATATAACATGTTTTAAATATGTGAATTATTCAAGCAATGAAAATTATTCTTCAATAAATTTCAGGGCGAAAATATAAAATAAATTTCTTGGAACACATTTTAAAATATAACGGATTTACAACATGTAACCTTGGTCTAAAATATTATCAAAACTTTTTTGGCAGATGTCTTCGATTTCAGGAATACTTGAGGCGGGCCACAAAAATTTTTATTTTTATATTGAAGTCTTAAATTAAAAATTATAAGAAGTGATATTGAGATTTGCAATATATTTTAAAAAATTTTTGGCATATGTCTTCGATTTCAGGAATATATGAGGCGGGCCATAAAAATTTTTATTTTTATATTGAAGTCTTAAATAAAGAATTATACTAAGTGATGTTAAGATTTAAACAATATTTTCGAAGATTTTTGGCAAATGTCTTCGGTTTTTTAAAAATTTTGAGGCGGGCCGAAAAAAGTTTTATTTTTGTGCTGAGGTTTTGAATCGCAAGAGTTAAACAATGTTATCAAAACTTTTTTGGCAGATGTCTTCGATTTCAGGAATACTTGAGGCGGGCCATAAAAATTTTTATTTTTATATTGAAGTCTTAAATAAAGAACTATACTAAGTGATGTTGAGATTTAAAATATATTTTAAAAAATTTTTGGCAAATGTCTTCGATTTTAGGAATACTTGAGGCGGGCCATAAACATTTTTATTTTTATATTGAAGTCTTAAATAAATAATTATACTAAGTGATATTGAGATTTAAAATATATTTAAAAAATTTTTTGGCATATGTCTTCGATTTCAGGAATATTTGAGGCGGGCCATAAAATTTTGTATTTTTATATTGAAGTCTTAAATAAATAATTATACTAAGTGATATTGAGATTTAAAATATATTCAAAAAAATTTTTTGGCATATGTCTTCGATTTCAGGAATATTTGAGGCGGGCCATAAAAATTTTTATTTATATATTGAAGTCTTAAATAAAGAATTATACGATGTGATATTGGGATTTAAAATATATTTTAAAAATTTTTTGCCAAATGTCTTCGATTTCCGCAATATTTGAGGCGGGCCATAAAAATTTTTATTTTTATATTGAAGTCTTAAATAAAGAATTATACTAAGTGATATTGAGATTTAAAATATATGTATTTAAAAAAATTTTTGGCATATGTCTTCGATTTCAGGAATATTTGAGGCGGGCCATAAAAATTTTTATTTATATATTGAAGTCTTAAATAAAGAATTATACGATGTGATATTGGGATTTAAAATATATTTTAAAAATTTTTTGCCAAATGTCTTCGATTTCCGCAATATTTGAGGCGGGCCATAAAAATTTTTATTTTTATATTGAAGTCTTAAATAACGAATTATACTAAGTGATGTTGAGATTTAAACAATATTTTCAAAGATTTTTGCAAACGTCTTCCGTTTTTTTTTAAATTTTGAGGCGGGCCAGAAAAAGTTTTATTTTTGTGCTGAGGTTTTGAATCGCAAGAGTTAAATAATATTATCAAAAAATTTTTTGGCAAATGTCTTCGGTTTTTTAAAAATTTTGAGGCGGGCCAGAAAAAGTTTTATTTTTGTTTTAACGCTTTGAATATAGCAATAAGGCATCGCAAGGATATAACATGTTTTAAATTTGTGAATTAGTCAAGCAATGAAAATCATTCCTCAATAAATCTCAGAGCGAATATATAAAATAAATTTCTCGGAACACATTTTAAAATATAAGCGATTTAAAACATGTAACCTTGCACTAAAAGTAAAAACATAAAAATACTCTTGATTGTGTGCAATGTAATAGAAGATTTGTTAGCAACTTTCTGTTTGGCAACACTGTTTTTGGCAGGTCAGCTGTTTTCGTATAACATGTCACTGTTAAACATGTTCAGTTTGGTCTATAATTCCCCCATGAAATGACTTATAAACGACAAAAGCGTAAGGATTATTAAAAATGGATACAAGAACGAGCAAAATTTGATGTGAAGAGCAGCCAGAAGCATTGCAAGAACTGCCAAGGCATCCCGAAAAATGCTCTATTTGGTGTGGATTATGGGGCGGTGGCATTATTTTTCAAGGACGACGAGGGCAGGAACGTTACTGTGAATCTCGAGTGCTAATGTGCGGTGATTACAAAATTTTTATAACCTTCAAAAAAGAGTTGGCGGGTATATTCACTTTGTCATTCCGTGTGTAACGTAGCGAAATATCCCTCTAAGGCCCCGATAAAGTATATATGTGGAAATTATGATCCAGTCCAAACGAAAAGAGCCAGATGCTTGAAAGTTACTATAAATCTATTTTGAACAATAGCAAGAGTCAAGTTCGTAAATGGAGCTGAATCCGGACAGAGGGAAAAAATTTCCCCTAAGAAGAACTAAACCAACCTCTAAAAAACAACATGACTTAATTTTTTTTCTAATTCTGTTAATTAAATGATATATTTTTATATCAAAGAAGGATCAAAGGGGCGTTGAAGTAGGAGCCAGTAAATCAAAAAAATTAATTTTTGGACCCCGCCTTCTTTAGTGGGCGTTGAAGTAACATATTACATGAAAAAATAGTGTAAATACTTAACAAATTTTTAAATAAATTCCTTAAAAATTAAATTTTAAAGCTTTTGTGACGTAGTTGAGATGTTCTCTGATCTTCCTCTGCCCTATCCCCCCTCTTCTCTTTGTGCCCTAAATGAGCCTATCAAAAAAATTTTTTTTTTATATTAAGAACCCTAGAAATCGAATTTTTAGAGTTTTGTAGGGGTCACTCCGGGAGGGGTGAACCCCACAAAATAGAATTTTTATTTCCTAAATGTTTGGAGGGTATTTAAGATTCGACTCGGTCGAATATAACGTTCTTATTATTATTATTTTTTTTTTAGTTGTTATATCCCAAAATGAAAGAGCTGACTCGACTGAGAGCCTAGTTCGGTGAACAGGCTCTCATGTTTGGGGCCAGTCATTTGATCCCCTAGATAGTGTGATTTAACGTCCTTAGACTAATTTTTGTGAGGTTATGTTGAGGCTCATGTCTAAAAGGCATAACCCCGGAATGGTTTACATACTGGAAGTCAATATTGAAGAGTTTGTTCGTGAGATAGCAAAATTAGACCCAGTATATGGATCAATTGGGCAGTAGTAGCGGTCAACATATACCTGAAAACATTTTTCAGCATTGAATTCTACAGAACGTTCTATCGACTTAAATAAATATTTAATATATTTCTCAAAATTTATTTTTATTAAATTCGAGAGCGTTTAAAAAATCTTTATATATTTATCATGTACAATAAAAACGCTAAAGAGCAATAGCACTGATTTCTCCAACCCTGTATTATGCAGTGGCGTGATGGTTGCACATGTTGGTAACCATGCAAACAAGAAAATAATTTCTGTGTACGGCCCAAAGAAACAGAAGGAGGAATAGAACAAAAACAGCAATTCTAATGAATAAAAAATCCCCAGGTAATATTTGTTAGGTAGCATTTGTTAGTTACTATTGACAACATTGATTGTGCGTTTCCAAAGGATATTCTGGCAACGAAAGAGTAATGCCAATAATGCAGAATGCCTGCGCACACACACACACACAGAGAAATATGAAACAATGTCATATAATTGGGATAATCAACATGCAAAGAAAATTTGTGCATAATTAAAGATAATCAGTTCCAGGGGAAAACAAACTTGTGGCAGCTTTCGACAAAGTCAAGTGATAAGGGATATTGGGTAAATGTTTTATTTCAATATTTTATTTAATAAAAAAATGTGAGGTTAAAACGGAAGAACTGTTTATAACTTAACTCCCTTATTCATAAAAATTATGAGAGTTCAATAACAGCGTAATAAAACAAAATTTCATAGAAATTTGCTCTATTACACTTTTATAGGCCCCTGATAATTTCCATACAAAATTTGTTTTGTAAACCCTTTACAAAGCAGCAATATTTTTTATGAGTAAGTAATTATTCTCTTACCCCCTTATTCATAAAAATTATGAGAGTCTAATAACAGCGTAATAAAACAAGTTTGCATATGAAATTTGCTCTATTACACTCTTATAAGCCTCTCATAATGTTTATGAATAAGGGGGTTAATTTTTATCTAAAATTTAGTTCTTTGAATAACAAATATTTAGTTGAATTATAGTGAAAAATGCAAACGTGATATTAAAGCAGCTGGGAAACTGAAATTTCATCATCATCAGGATATTTTGTTAATTTTTAACTTTGGTGGAAAATTAGAAATTGAACTGCACACACGGTCAGTAAAGAGTTTGTTTAATAGCAGCCGTCAAAAAATTTTATTTATTTTTAGTGATCTAGACCAGATCAAAATGCTTACCAAGTATATGTTTTTAATATGGGTTCAAATTTCATGGCATGCGTCTGACCGACGACGCTTGATGAAAAAACAAATCAATTTAGATCTTTAGGATGATTAACGTCAGGCACATGTACACGATCTTGTATGCAAATATTTTTTATCGTATTTACCGCCCTTTAAGTAATCAATCATAAAGTAGCATTATTATACACTACATTGACATTTTGTTCATTGTTAACGTATACCCCATTTTTCATTGCGTTTGTATTTTTTTGAATTCACAAATTTTTAATCGTTGAAAAATATTTTATAAATTTAAATTTGTAATGCATTCATAAAGCGAATACCGATTTTCTTTTTTTTAATTGAGACTGACTTTTCTTTATTTCACTGTCTAGTTTGCTTTGAACGTCCCAACTTCAATGTTTTATTTTTCATTGTTTACAAAATAAACTTTGATGTATTGTGCCTGGAAAACATTCCCAAGTTGGCTTCAAATACCTATAATAAATTTAATAATATTAATAATACTGAGAAAAATTCTATTAAAAATATTTGAAGGGCACAAACGGGAGTCATAAGTTCTAAAATAATGCAACAAAAACAAATATGACTTCTTTCAACGACCCGCCATAATTTTGTGCACTATTTAAAAATCTACATATTGAGATTCTATGAAAAAATTTTGATACCAAAATGGCAAAAAAGTGAAAAAAAACTGAAATAATCACACCGAATCGTGAATAACAAGTGAAATTTTTCATCAAGTGAAATTTTTATACCACCCGAAGTGAAAAATGGTAAATTGAATTTCCCGTGAGAAATTATTCCCGCTATCAGGAATTAAGGAAATTTTGTGCTAAAAAATTTACATTTATGTAATAATTTAAAAAAGTATGGGTAAATAATTAAAGTAAGTAAAATAATTTGGATACATTTTCGAAACCGAACGAAAAATATTCTTAAATTTTGGAATTGGAGCAACAAGTATTACAAAGACGCAGTATTTTGGTTGGTTGCAAAAAATATCAGTTTGTGTCTTATTAACGGATCTTGATCTTATTAAATTCTAATATTAGAATTATAATGGAAAATACTTACATTTTCTACTCTATTCCCCACCAAAAACTAAGTGAATAAATTAAAGGGAAAAGTGAAAAACTCGCGGGAAAAAAAATCATTCACGATGAGGGGAATTTAATTTTAATTTTTTCATGATTGCAATTTTAGGGAAGAGGGAAAAATTTCGGGGGAGAAATTATTCATGATGGGAGTATTTCTTAAATTTTGGAATTGGAGCAACAAGTCTTACAAAGACGCAGGCAATTAATTTGTTGCAAAAAATATCAGTTTGTGCCTTATAACCAGATCTTGTCGCTAAAATAAATTTTGTAAACTGTAATATTCGAATTATAATACAAAATATTTACATTTTCTACTCTATTCCCCACCAAAAACTAACCCCCTTATTCATAAAAATTAGGAGAGTCTAATAACAGCGTAATAAAACAAAATTTCCTATGAAATTTGCTCTATTACACTGTTGTAAGCCTCTCATATTTTTTATGGATAAGGGGGTAAGTGCATAATTTAAAGGGAAAATTGAAAAAACTAGCGGGAAAAAGAATCATTCACGATAAGGGGAATTTAATTTTAACATGAAATCATTCACAGGGAATTTTTTCATGATTGCAATTTTAGGGAAGAGGGAAAAATTTCGAGGGCAAAAGTTATTCATGATAGGGGTGAATATCTTGAATATCTCGTTTGTGCGAATTCACCTGTTTGCGCACAGTTTCACTTAACCTGATTTCTTTTTTCTTTTTTGTAATGTAGTTAAAATTTATGTGTCCTATATCAAATTCCTATAGTACTTTTTAAGCCTTTTGTAACTTTTTTGTAAATATCTGACATTTTGAAAATATTTTGTTGCTTTTAAAGATAATGTTTTCCAATTTCATATATTTGACAAAATTTATTAAAGAACTAAACTTAATTGCAATTCTTCAGAACTAGTGGAAATTTGTCTTGATTAAAAATTCTAGCAAATTTTTTTTCTGTAAGTTTTGTACTTTAAATAAATATTTTAAAGTTTTAATAACTCTTTAATAAAACTCTAATAGAAACTGTTTGCCATTTTGAATATATGATGTCATATATCTTATCTCCAATTTCTTTCTATTTTGGTTTTAAAGGTTTTGAAAAAAGTTCGATGGTTTTTTTTAATATCTTGATAATACAAAATATTTTAAAATTGTGAACTTGTTTATAGTTTCAATGTTAATTAATTCGTTTCAAAAACGTTATTTCAACTCCAATAATTTTATGCTAAATATTGTTTATTTTCCCAACAAAATATAAATAACTTTTTTATTTCACATATTTAAATTACTTTTTACAAATTAATATAACAAATAGATAATTCACAGAACTGACCCCAATACAACTCTATGTGAAAAGCATATTAAAAAAATCCCCGATTTGAACTCATAAATATGCAAAATTTTTACTTTCTAGTTCTAAATTTTTGTATATGTGAACAGAAAAATAATTGTGTCAATAAAGTGAATATTGACTCAATTAAAATTGCATGCGTTAAATTTCAGTTTCTTTAATTTAGTTTGTTTTAATTTTACACTCAACTTTGGCGTTTAAGCTGTGCCTTATTTTAATATTAAAAAAAAAAACGTGCAATAATATTTTTTTTATATAAAAACAAGCAAATAATCAGCGAATATCTCTCGTGTCTTATGATTTACTTTCAAATAAATCTGATCCCGATGTTGTTTTAAATAAAATTTCACACTCTTTTTTTTTTGTTTTTTTGTTGCTTTTTGTTACAATTTTGGAATTTGTGATCGCAAAAACGGGCAACGGTCAATTGAAATACAGACGAAATGATCCAAACCAAAGGGACATTTATCCATTCATTTTTACCCGTTAGTGTCGGTCACAAAATAAAACAGTAACACACTTTTGCCTTTTTTTTCTTTTTCTTTTTTGTTAAACTGAACTGAGCACATATTTACAAGAAACTATTAAATAAAATTGAAAAGAAAAAATTATTAAATTAACTCAAAATTAAAATTATGTTTAACACTTGGAACGGTGTTCGCCAGTCTAGCCGTTTTGAGGGCTGATAAGATAATGATTTACAAACTGAATTAAAACGCGCACTAAATATGCGCATTTTGTCGACAATTCAATAATTTTAATTATGAACTTAAATTGTATCAAATGAAATCGATTGTAATCAATGCATCTTTTTCTTCATATATATTTGTTTCTTATTTTATTTTTTTATTTTTCTAAGATGCTTTTTCTATAATACAAACGCTTTAACATGAATTAAATATATGAAATAGAATTAAACACTAAAGTTAGTATGGAAAAAAGACTAGGGGAAGGTTGGCTCACGAAACATACTACGCTTTTATAAATGATTACCACAACAGTACAGGAATTCCCTGATCTATCCATTCTGAGATTTCTATAGGTCTGGCAAGATCATAAACCAAACAAGAACTAAAATTTTGAACCATGATTTAAGTACCAACAAAAAAATAATCTATTACAGCTGTAATAATGCCCGTTAGCCAGCCATCCCACCATTTTTGTTTTGTTTTTTTTTGTTTTTGTGTCACGCAATAGAAGTGGTAGTAGTGTTTTGCGGTAAAATGTACTAAAACACAGCCGGCGTCTAAAGTGCTCACATGTTTGGTTTGAGAGGAATTGCACAAACACTTTCAACACATGCAAAGATGCAGGCAGGCAGAAACGCACACACACACACACACGCCCAAATATCATACAGTCAAACAATAAAATCGTGAGTCATAATAAATGTTTGTTTCTCCCTTTATTTGAATATGGCGTCATGACATCAATTAAATGTTTGTTGTAATCCAATAAATAATTACTCGTATTAAACAGAAAAAAAACGAACAGATTATTAATCTGTAAATGTATGTGTGCTTTTAAGTTAGTTTGTATGTATTATACGAGGGCAGTCTAAAAATTTCTTAACATGATATATTGATTTGGTTAAAAAAGTGCCTTTGAACCAAAGCGTCTGTAAATTGTTTATTCACCTCAAAAAAGTAAGATTTGCAAAGTTCCGGTCAACACATAGTTTCGCACTTCTTCGGCACTGTAATCAAATAGCTACAAAAAATTCTCTATCTTCTCATCTTTCTTCGTTTGTCCATTCAACACTATCCCTTTTTTATACCCTTCACAAAAAAGTGAAAGGGTATATCTAGGTTTGTCATTCCGTGTGTAATTTCTTCGGTATTCACATGGGACCCTATAAAGTATATATATTCTGGATCCTTATGAATAGCGATGACGATTGAGCGATGTCCGTCTGTATGTACGTGGATTTCCCAAGCCCTCAGAAGAGCTAGAGACTTCGTTCTTGGACCGTTGGATTGGAAATGAACTTAAATAGAGTGGTATTGAAATCCGAAATACGATTCCAGAGCTGGGAAGCTTACACCTATTTCTCGAGGCAAAATTAATACCAAAAACCAATTATTTTTTTGGTTGTTTATAAATTAAACCTATTTCATGCTATGGGGAGTCTCAATGGTCTATTAAAAACTAAAAAAATAAAAATAAAATTCCAGGGATGGGAATGTAATTTTTTTTGCACATTCCGTATTTTGTAGTACATTTAATAACTAAAATTGTTAAAAATTTTAAGTTTTTCTTAAATAAAACCTCTTTATACATCATGAGTATTTGCATTGATCAAAAAAAAAAATTTTTAATTAAAATTTCGCTTCCAGGGGTGGGAAATTGAAATTTTTTTTACATAAAAGTAACCAAAGAAGCAATTGACGTTGTTATTTTTTGCTAACTAAAACTATTTTTGAATTTCAAAAATTCGAAAATAAAAAATAAAATTTCGAATCTAGGGTTGGACAAGTGCGATATTTTATGGTTAAAAATTTGAAATTTTTCTTAAGTAAATCTACTTTATACCACATGAAACATTGCACTGATAAAAAAAACAATAAAATTAAAATTTCGCTTCCAGGGTTGGGAAAATGAAAGTTATTTTTGGTACATGCAATATTATGTAGTACATCTAATAACCAAAATTACTTTATACCTCATGAAGACTAGCATTGATAAAAAAAAACTTTTTTAAATTATAATTTCGCTTCCAGGGTTGGAAAATTTAAAGTTTTTTTGGTACATGCAATATATTGCAGTACATGAAAGTGACCAAAATGGTTGCAAATTTTTAGTTTTTCTTAAATAAAACTATTTCATGCCTCATTAAGAGTTGCATTGGTAAAAAAAAACAAAACAAAAATTAAAATTTCGTTTCCAGGGTTGGGAAGTTGAAATTTTTTAGTACTTAAAATTAGCCATATAAGTTCCTAATTTTGGTTTTTTGTGGATAAAATATTTTTTATACTTCGGGAAGAGTTAAATTCGTATTAAAAACCAAAAAAATCTAAAAGATTATTCTACGGTTGGACAATTAGAACTTTTTGGGGTACATGAAACGGATTTTTACTTTTTGTTTTTAAATTAAACATATTTAATATTTTTGAAAGACGTTCAGAGGTATTAGAAATAAGAAGAGGCAAACATTTAGCTTCCCAGCCGAAAAATTTAAACGTTTTCTTAAATATAAAAGTAACCGATAACATCATTTTGATTTTTTAATTAAATCTACTTTCTGTTTTTTGGCAAGAAAGAAAGAAAGAACAAATGAGTGCTGGTCCTACAAAAAAAAAAAAAGTTCAAAGAAAAATCAGCATCAATTTAATTTTCCCACTTGCAGAAAATTAAATTGATTAATCGACTAAAATTAACCGGGTTAATCGTTAAACGAAAACAGACAATTTTAAATTAACCGATCAGTTAATCGGATAGTAGTTAATCGATTAATCGATTAACGATTAACCGACTGAATTCCCTATACAGAACCAACTAAGCGAAAGGCGAAAGAATTCAAAATTTTCTTACTTCGATTAATCGGTTCATCGATCAATCGACTAAAATTAATCGATTAATCGACTAAAATTAATCTTTTAGTGGGCTAAAATTAACCGGGTTAATCGTTAAACGAAAACAAACATTTTTATATTAACCGCTCAGTTAATCGATTAACGATTAACCGACTGAATTCCCTATGCAGAACCAATTAAATGAAATTATGTTTTCACAAGTCTGATCCTCTTTGCTATGCACATGAGAATTTTAAGTTTTTTCTTATAATTTTTAATATTTGATAAAATTTATTATATTCGAAAACGTATATGCCGAATATTAATTTTGAACTTTTTCAAAATCTGTAAAAACTGAATTTCAGACATACGCCGTTATTTATGAAAGCCACAAACAGATAATAAATGTTTGTGTGTGTGTGTTTGTGCTAAATTTATTGCTTTTGCGGTTTACTCCGTATGTTTTCAAATGCTAAAGCAGCGGCAAAATAGTTGGCAAAGAGAGTGTGGGCGATAGAGTTGCAGAAATATTTAGTTACTTGTAAAAAGTGTAACAAATATTTTGTTAATTGTTAGCAAAACAATTAAGGTCTTTCGTAGAAAAATAATGCATCTTATTGATTAATTGACCTCAAATATTTTGTTCAAGCAAATATATTTGCAGTCGCATGTATTCCACGCGGAGACCTTCATGAAAGTGATCATCTTGGCCTGAAATAAAACAATAAAGGCTTTTACTGTTTACTAGCAAGAGATGAAAATTATTTATGAATAATAGATTTGAAAAAAATTTAAATGTTTTCTTATATTGTGTTTAATAAAGTCACGTAACGAAAATCCGCATGATGGCCCCCAAGAAAATGTGAAAAAATATTGCGAAGATCTCTGTGAAATGATTCTAGAGGCGGCAGACATCGTATTCTTATTGACGTCAAAGTTATTCCTTGATAAAAGCAAAAATACCGAAATAAAAAAGTGCCATACAAGAAAACATCATGGCTAATTTTACTGCAATTAATTACTCCTTAAGACGTAATAAAACTTTAATATTCACACATGGCATACGCTGCCATACTATCGAGAGAATTCCGTCTGCCGCCAGTAAGCAGTTTTCTGGCTAAACCAATGTTTATGCCAGACAGTTTCCAAGGACACTATGGGTGCACCGATTTCTGTAGGAAAATAATCATCCAGATTTTAAAAACTCTAAACGGAAGTATTCAAAGCCTATAGGCCTTCCGACCGTAGATAGATGGAATGCTTGCCATCAACTTGATCTACTACAGTCCTTCATGCGATTGAAACCAAAATCGTTATTTATTTCAAAGGCGGACCTTGACTATTTAAGAGTACTTGTGTTCTTACATCCTTCTAGACGTCAGTCATAATTCCCTTCTTCTCTTTATGAAACACTATGCCAATACCGGAATTTCCACGCATCATTGGCCAGCTATTGTTTTGTTTGTATTTCCACTCCTTTTAAAAATCAAATCAAACAATTAAAAACAACTATTTTAAACAAGTAAAAAAGTTATATTCGACCGGGTCGAACTTTAAATACCCTCCAAATATTTAGTAAATCAAAACTCTATTTTTATTTTTATTAAAATTTACATTTTTATGGTATTTGGCTTAAGCAAACAAGAAAAAAAAAACAAGTAAAAACGTTATAAATATTCGACCGGATCGAATCTTAAATACCCTCCGAATATTTAGTAAGTAAATTTAAAATTTTTAACTTGGTGGGACAGTGTTCCTTTAAGACATCTCTGTATCCAATTTTAAATCTCTATTTTGACAGAGTCATTCCGGGAAGGAACGTGGGCGAGACGTTTCACCTCTGCAAGATCAGAGAACATCTCAGCTTCGTATAGGCTTAAGGAATACAAATTGTTCAATATTTACACTATTTTTGCATATAATATCGTAAGTCAACACCCACTAAAGAGGGCGGGGTCCAAAAATAGACTACATCATGTTTTCCACACATGAACGTATGGGCATTGCTAGATCGTCTTAGACTTCATCACTGATCAAGAATATATATATACTTTTTGGGGTCCAATTCTTTTTGGAGGGTATTGAAACTGTATTTTGTCGTGGTCTCTCTGGCAAGGGCCGTGGGGGAAACATTTCTCCTTTGTCATAAAACTCTGAAAATAAATGTTTGGGATGATTAAATGTAAAATTTAAAAAAAAAATTCTTTTTTGATAGGGTCATTTAGAGGACAAAGGGGAAGAGAGGGTAGGGCAGAAGAATACCAGGTTACGTCTCAGCTTTATTTTTAAGGAGTGTAGGCTTAAGTAAAACAATTTGTTAAACTTTTACGCTATTTTTGCATATAATAACGCCCACTAAAAATGGGCGAGGTCCAAAAAGAAGTTTTTTGGACTTATGGCTGAACCTTCTTTGACATAAAAATATATCATTTGCTTAACAAAATTACAAAAAAAGATGTCTTAAAACTCTGTTGCTTTTAGAGGTTGGTTTAGTTCTTCTTAGGGGTAACTTTTTTCCCGCTGACCCCATTCAGCTCATTTACAAACTTGACCCATCCTTCAACTTTAATCCATATCAAGTTTCAAGGATCTGGCTCTTTTCGTTTGGACTGTATAGGGATTTCAATAGGCAGACTGACTGACGGACGGACGGGCATGGCTAGATTATCTTAGATTTCATAACTGATAAAGAATATATATATTTTATGGGGTCTTAGAGTTTCTTCGCTTTTTTACATTCACTGAAAACTGATAGCGAGAATAATTTCTCACGGGAGACTCACGATACCATTTTTCCCTTCGAGTGGAATAAAAATGTCACGTGAACAAAAACTCCATTTGTAATATACGATAGGGGTGAGTTATTCACGATAAGGGGAACTTAATTTTAGCATGAAATCATTCACGGGGAATTTTTTCATGGTTGGAATTTTAGGGAAAAGGGAAAAATTGGAAGGGAAAAATTATTCATGATAGGGGTGAATAACTTTGGATATCGTGGTAGAATGTAGAGCATTCCATACAGTAGTAGTCTATGTTGGTTGTTGGTTTGATAGCATTTCTTGTGAAACGGTTTAAGTTTGATTAAAATTAAAAATAGTTGAATTAAAAATTTTATTATAAAATAATCAATATATATATCGTCACCTTAAAGACCAAACAACCTATCAGCAGTTTTCAAAAGTTTAAAGGAGAGAGAAAAAACGTTATAAAATTGGTACTATTTGCAATATTGAAACGAAAATTATATATTCTGGTTAAAATGAAACCAGAAGTATATATCGGTTGAGAAAGCTTTGTTTTTCTAAACGCATCTTATGATATGGCGCTTAGGTTATTTGAAATTGTAAAAATCTGAAACCAAACAACCTATCAGCAATACTAGCATTCCTTTGAACACATGAATGTTATTTACATTAAATTTTAACAGTTATAGTTTCTTTTACTTGTTTAAACAAAACAAGTGCTTAATGTTTGCTTGCAACAAAATTAACATTTTTCATGATTTTTGGTGATTTAGTTTCCTTTTTTTTAGTACGTCACGGCCTTCTAAAGTAAACATTTTTTATTTTTTCTAAAATTTTCAATTTTTCAATAAAGTTATAGTTGTTTTTACCAAACATCTATTTTTTATTTATTGTAATGTTAATAACTAAATAAAAAGTTAAATTAAAAAAAACATTTCTTTAAATAAAACTGCCACAAAAAATTATTGTCATCTATGGAATACATTTTATTGCGTTTTAACACTTTTTTTCTTCACTTCTAACAATAAATAAAATTTAATAAAACACATAGAACAACAAATCAAAAGTTTTTTTTTTTTTTTTATTTTATTCAAATAAAATTTAACTACTTAACCTACAGTTATCACACAATTTACAGAGTTTTAGTCATTATACTAACTTTTCATCTATAAAATCATATTCAGTTTATTAGAGGATTTTTATAACAAATATATTATTTCAGAGGAAAATGGTATTATTATAAAAACCTCTGATTTGATATTTGAGATAAATTACATACACACTCATACACACATATATAATTATAAGTCATATATACGCATTTAAGTATATACGTAATACACATATGTATGTATGGTGCTATAATTAAATAAATAAATTGGTCTTCTTTAATAAAGGCCAGAAATTAGTGGTTACTAGACATGCTGCAAGAAGTCTTGAAGCGTTCAGTTAAAAAGTTTATTTTTTCAATAATTAGTTTTATATTATTTTCTTCGTGGAGATCGTTGGTGGAGAAATGCCATGGTAAATTAAGCATCATCTTCAATAGCTTATTTTGACAGATTTGGATTTTTTTAATATGGGATTTTGCGCAAACGCCCCAAACTGGACAAGCATACAAAATTATTGATTGAAAAATTACTTTAGCCAGGATTATTTTATTATCACGACTTAAAAATGATTTACGCCCGATTAGAGGATATAACATTGCCTTTGCTAAATTGAATTTTTCTTCAAAAAGAAAAAAATCAAATAAATAGTTACTCTGATTTCTTCTTTAGCATGAGTGCTTATAGGTTATTTGGTTTCAGAAAATTGTACATTTGTTGATAGGGTATTTGGTAATTTTGTAATAGCTTGGTTATTTGTCATATTAGACGTTCAAAGTTTTGCATACATATGCGTTATGATATAGGGAATAATATTAAATAAAAAACTCAATTTTGAAATTTTTGCTGATAGGTTGTTTGGTCTTTAAGGTGGGGATATATATATATATATATATATATATATATATACATATATATATATATATATATATATATATATATATATATATATATATAAATATATATATATAGTTGTTTGCTTTTATTGACCTTTTCTTATATATGTATTTTAGAATGATTGAGCTCGAGGTCGTTTTTTTAAAAATCGTTATATTTTCGATTGTTATTCCTGATGATGTCAACAAATTGTTGACGAAATATCGAATAAAATAGAAAAATTATAACGATTTTTAAAAAAACGACCTCGAGCTCAATCATTCTAAAATACATATAAATATATATATATATATACATATATATATATATATATATATATATATATATATATATAATTGCATCTTTTGAAAAATATGAAAAGCTGGATTTTAAGTCCAAAAATAATTTATGTTCCTTTGAAATAACAAAAAAGCCATTATTTTGCGAGTGCAAAAAAGTGGAGATGTTTTTTTTTTCAAGAAAAGAACACATCATACGTTTCAAAATAAATCGTTGTTTATAAACAACTTCATAAAATATAACTAAATATTCCGCCGTTTTTTGTAAAAGATTAAAGAAACACACAAGAAGTTTTCTTTAATCTACTACGAAAAACGCCTGAGGCGTAAACGACAACGCCTTACACAATCAGGGGGACTATAAAGCAGGTTTAATATTCACAGCCAGAGTATTCCAAAGGAGCCTGCAATGTCCCCAGTCTTTATGCCAGCAATAGCAGGGGCGGGACACCTTGAATTTTGTATTTCAAACCGTCTGCCCAAGAAATTTATTTCAATCAGCCTTCATGAAATTGTTTGTTTTTTTTATAACTCTCACAACTTAAAGAAAAGCCTTGTTAATATTTTTATATCCTTGAAAATGTTATAGATTTTCATTCAAACTTTTATAATTTACTAACTTTTTTTTCAATTTTATTAAAATGTTTGTTTCTGTTTCTACACACAAACACACACACACACACTCGTGGAGGAGGGATGATAAATGAAGTATTTTGTAGCAGTTTTTATTATCCATTTAACGTATTGTAATTTAAATCTATAGTTTGTGGTTTTGCTTAAAGATTATTATTGTATATGGACGATTATCAGCTTATGGAAATGGGTGTGTGTGTGTGTGTGTCTGTGTTTGGGCTGTATTGGGTTTGTTTGGTGAGAAGCCCAACAAAAGTTTTTATATGGAAAAAAAAAACAAGGCAAAATACACAGTGGCTTTATTTTTATATGACCTCCTCTCCTCAGCTATAAAATACACACAATTTAATAAAGAAAAAAATATATAAACTTTTCAAAATAGCACAGACACACATGTACACACATACATGGACATATAAATGTATGTAAGTATGTTTGGCTGCTAAAAAATAAAAGAAGCGAATGTTGCAAAAGAAGCAAAATATAAAACTAAAATAAAAAAAATACTCGTATCTTACGACTGAATATAAAGTTAAAAATTGCCAGATAAGAGTAGGAAAAACGAAGATAACGGCGCTGTACAGTGTTGTATTTGAGCAAACTAGGGCACTGCAGTTAACCACATCAGCAAACTGCCACAGTATCAAATCGATACATGTACATACTCACACACACACATACACACACTCACGTAAATATCTAACAAACTTAACACAAACACTTTAAATTATCAAACAAAGGAAAGTTGGCCAATACCCCGCAATAAATTCTACAGCAAGGGCACAAATAAATATGTGAACAGATTTCCAAGGAAAAAAAATATTTGGAAAACGGTTGACCATTAAGGACATCCCTGCAACTTCCCGCTAATTTTAACCGCTCAAAATACTATTATTTTAAATATCAAAATACTATAACTTTCGAATGGATCAGCCGATTCCCATGTTATATGATGTTTTAGTTCTTCAATACCTATAAAATTATCGAGAACACTAATTTATCATATATATATATATATATATATATATATATATATATATATATATATATATATATATATATATATATATATAGTGTGTAGTGTTTTGAAAAATTCACTTTTTTCGTTTGTATCTCACGAACTCGCTAACCGATTTTAACCCGATTAGTAGCATTCCACGTGGTTTTTGTCAAGAGCTGCTGAATTTTTTTAAACGATCAGCAAAGCCGTTTAAAAGTTATTCTAAAAAAAACAAGTTTTGCAAAATACATTTTTATACCCTCCAAAAAAAAAACCCCCCGTTCCGTGTGTAACGCAGTGAAATATCCCTCTAAGACCCCATAAAGTATATATATTTTCGATCAGTGATGAAATCTAAGACGATCTAGCCATGACCGTCCGTCTGTCCGTCTGTGAAATCACGATTTAGTCAAACGAAAAAAGACCCACCCTTGAAATTTTGTATAAATACATTTTGTTCGTAAGTCGGCTGAGTCGGGCCAGAGGGGATAAAACTTCCCTAAGAACTAAACCAGCATCTAACAAATAAAAACGTTATATTCGACCGGTTCGAATCTTAAATACCCTCCAAATATTTAGTAAGTAAATTTAAAATGTTTAACTTGATGGGACAGAGTTCCTTTAAGACATCTTTGTATCCAATTTTAAATCTCTATTTCCAGTGGGGGAGACGTTTCATCTCTGCAAGATCAGAGAACATCTCAGTTTCTTATAGGCTTAAGGAATAAAAATTGTTCAATATTTACACTATTTTTGCATATAATATCGTAAGTCAACGCCCACTAAAGAGGGCGGGTCCAAAAATAGAATACATCATGTTTTCCATAGATGAACGTATAGGCATTGCTAGATCGTCTTAGACTTCATCACTGATCTAGAATATATATACTTTTTGGGGTCCAATTCTTTTTGGAGGGTATTAAAACTGTATTTTGTCGGGGTGTCTCTGGCAAGGGGCGTGGGGGAGACATTTTACCTTTGTCATAAAACTCTAAAAATAAATTTTTGGGATAATTAAATACAAAATTAAAGAAAAAATTTACAGGGTCATTTAGGTGACAAAGGGGGAGGAGAGGGGTAGGGCAGAGTAGTACCAGGTAACGTCTCAGCTTCGTAATTAAAGCTTAAAAATTTTATTTTTAAGGAATTTAGGCTTAAGTAAAACAGTGTGTTAAATTTTTACACTAATTTTGCATATAATAACGCCCACTAAAGGGGGCGGGTCCAAAAATTAAATTTATTTGATTTTATGGCTCTCAGTTTAACGCGTTCGACTTTCTTTGACATAAAAATATATCATTTGGTTAACAAAATTACAAAAAAATACATAAAAAATTACGTTGTTTTTTTAGAGGCTGTTTTAGTTCTTCTTAGGGGAGCTTTTTTCCCTCTGGCCCTATGCAGCCCATTTACGAACTTGATCTGTTCTATCCTTCAAGATATATTTATACCAAATTTCAAGAGTCTGGGTCTTTTCGTTTGAACTGGAGCGTGATTTCCACAGACGGGCGGACGGAAGGACATGGTCAGATCGTCTTAGATTTCATCACTGATCAAGAATGGATATTTCGCTGCGTTACAAACGGAATGACAAAGAGAATATACCCTCCAATTCTTTTTTGGAGGGTATAAAAAAACGTGTTAGAAAAGAATCATTCACGATAAGGGGAACTTAATATTAACATGAAATCATTCACGGCGGATTTTTAAGCGATTGCAAATCTAGGGAAAAGGGAGAAACTTTTTTTTTTGGGGGGTGTATAAAAAGCAACATAATTTTTAAAGTTTTTTTAAAATGATATAATTTTATGACAAAGAAGGTCCACAGCCTTGAATGAACTTATAGGCAGAAAGTCGGAGAAATTCATTTGTGGACCCCGCCCTCTTTAGTGGGGGCTGAAGTTACATATTACATGGAAAAATTGTGTAAATATTTAACAAATTGTATAATTTAAGCCTACATTCCTTAAAAATTAAATGTTAAAGTTTTTATGACACAGATGTTCTCTGAGGGCAGAGGAATCCTACCCTTCACCCCACCTAAATATCAAACTCTATAAAAAAAATTATTTTTTTACGCTTAATAATACCAGCAATTGACATTTTAGTGTTTTACGGCCGAAGTGAGATGTCTCCGCCGCGGCCCTTCTCTGAGTCACCCCTATAAAATAGAAATTTTATTTACTAAGTATTTGGAGGGTATTTAATGGGGATTTATTTTCTGAAAAAAATTTAACATTTTAGCACTGTTTTCCTAAAAAACTACAATTGGGTGCATTTTTAAAATACAAGTAATTTTTCGTAAGAGATGTTAGATTAATTTCTAATACATTCAATAATTCCAAATGCCATAATATTGGCATTTTTTATTGAAAAGTGCAAAATATGTAGCATTCTTTTTTAGAAAAGAAATCAACATAAGATTCGGCTCGGTGGAACATAACGTTCTCACTTGTTTTACAATCGCATAATATGTAAAATAATACCTGAAGCTTTGCAAAAGCCCTTCTAACAATTTCATATTTTATTTTTAATTTTAATTTTTTTTTGCCATAATACTTGTTGCCATTTTGGTGAAAACTAATTCTCTTATCTCATTTCTAGTTTCTCTTTCAAATACAAAAGATTTAACGGTATTTAATATGCTGCATAAAACTTTAAAGATTTGTCGGAAATTCTTTTTTGCCCCTTAAGCTTTTTAAATCCTTTAACGGTTTGTTTACTGAAATTACACTACATTCTGGGAATTAAAGCAAAGCAGCCAAGATTAAAACAAAAACAAAAATAAAAAAATAAAACTGAAAATATAGAAACATAAAAGTAACATAAAACTTAATAATCCTCTTATAAGCACCTACATTTTGCCTTTAAATTAATAAGTTTTAACTAAAATTTAAATTAAAAAAAATAATAATAACTAAAAGTAAAAATAAAAAACCCAGCCAGCTGTGCAAACAACTAACCAAACAACCATTAAAAATAAATAAATACAAACGAATGCCTGCAGGTTGCCAGCTGATCCTGGCATCCATATGAATGCAAAATAATTATTAACTTAACAAAAACAAATAAGAGGATTTATGCAAACTCCCAACCAGCACATATTTATGCAACGAAATCTATTCTTCCCACACAACGTTCGGCATGAAATATCATGCATAATCCTGTTTATGTATGCACGAATATATGTCTAAAGTTTTTGCCACTCTTATCAATAGGATCATAAAGAAACCGTATGCATTTGTGAAAGCAACCGTGTGTGATTGCTATACAATTGCCTACCGAAGCTTGACCATACAGAGTGGAGGTCATGTGTGGAGGTACTTTTGAATTATTTTGCTATTATCCGAGGACATCCTAAAAGTTCCCCTAGTGGCGGCATTAATTTTAGCTAGGAAAAATCTACTTTTATAAACAGCTAATTAAAATACTTACCCCCAGTTTTTTGACTTCTTATTTAAGTACAAAATTGGTTAGTTTTTCCACAAACTTAAGTTGTGTTTAAATACACTTTCAGTTTTTCAGTCTAAAGCTAAGATCACACTATCGGCGCAATGTACCGATTTTCGTTAGCTCACTGCATAAAGTCATAAGTACTACAACAAAATTGCATTATTACTCAATTAAGTCTATATGGCGTTATTACCAATGCAGTGTGGTGCAATTATTTCCTTATGTTTCAATTAGTCGACAAATAAGGCAAATTCAGCTTATTACTTATAACTTTATTCCAGTGAGCCGACGAAAATCAGTACATTGCGCCGCTAGTGTGATCTTAGCTTAAGATTAATTTTGGTATTTAATTGTAATAAAAGTATGGCAGCACAAATAAATGGTAAGAGAAATACTGTCGGTAAAAACTACCTTCTTACCGACGTTTCGTTTCAAGGAAGAGCTGCTTTACCAATTTTCAAGTTGTTGAATGTAAACAAACTATGAAAAACACGTGGTAGTATGAAAAACTTAAATTGAATTTAAATGTTCAATGTGACAAAATTTTGTATTTAAATAGACTTTAAGTTTAAATATTACTTAATTTTGAAGTTAAAAACTGGGCATTATTGTAGTGTTATTCAGGGTCTAGGACTAAGACCTTGAAAATAAAATACTTCTTGAGTTTTATTATCATTTAGTAATTCTATTTTTTTCAATATTTCAAACACCTTTGGTGTTGTTCTGCAGGAAAAACTTTGTTTGTAAAGCTGTCCCCTATAATAAAATACAACGAACTTTTATAAGTTAACTTTTATGCAAAATATGGAAAGTTATAAAATAAACAAGTAAAAACGTATCTTAAATACCCTCCAAATATTTAGTAAGTAAATTTAAAATGTTTAACTGGGTGGGACAGAGTTCCTTTAAGACATCTTTGTATACAATTTCAAATCTCCATTTTGACAGAGTCATTCCGGGAAGGGCTGATCTGCAAGATCAGAGAACATCTCAGCTTGTTATAGGCTTAAATAATACAAATTGTTCAATATTTACAGTATTGTTGCATGTAATATCGTACGCCAATGCCCACTAAAGGGGGCGGGGTTCAAAAATAGACTATATCATGTTTTCCACAGACGGACATATGGGCATTGCTAAATCATTTTAGACTTCATCACTCATCATGAATATATGCATATACTTTATGGGATCCAATTCTTTTTGGAAGGTATTAAAACTGTATTTTATCGGGGTCTCTCTGGCAAGGGCAGTGGGGGAGACATTTCTCCTTTGCCATAAGACTCTAAAAATATATATATTTCGGATAATTAAATATAAAATTTATTATGTGAGTGAAGATCAATACGCCAAGCTAAACATGTTTTGACGTAAGCAGTTACGAAACAACGTATTTAGCTGTGAAGTTAAATATGGTATGACGTAACGAAATGGCAAACAGTGAAGTACTTTTTTTTCTGAAAACCCATATTTAATACATTTTTTGAGCATTTTGTGAAAATATTTACAGGCCTTGAAAGTGTGTGTGATCTTGGAGGGATTTTGCCCCCCAGTGGCCAAATAAGGAGTTGGCATGTATTGCCAGTATATACAAAATGATGTATGGGATAGAAGACACTCCCATAATCATTTTGTATATAAATATGGCTTTTCATGAAAAAAACAAAATTCACTGATTGTCATTTCGTTACGTCATAACATATTTAACTTCACTTCGTAACTGCTTACGTTTAAACATATTTAACTCGGCATATTTATCTTCACACACATAAATTTATTTTAAATATTTTTTTTTTAATTATCTTTTTTTATTATTTTATAGTTTAACGCGTTGAACCTTTCTTGATATAAAAATATATCATTTTGCTTAACAAAATTACAAAAACCCTATAAAAATTATGTTGTTTTTTAGAGATTGGTTTAGTTCTTCTTAGGGGAACTTTTTTCCCTCTGGCCCGATGCAGCCCATTCACGAACTTGACCTGTGCTATACTTCAACATATATTTATACCAAATTTCAAGAGTCTGACGCTCTTTTCGTTTGTTCTGAATCGTGATTTCCACAGACGGACGGATGGGCGGAAATGGCCAGATCGTCTTAGATTTCAGCACTGATCAAGAATATATAGACTTTATGGGGTTTCAGATGGATATTTCGCTGCATTACAAACGGAATGACAAAGTGAATGTTCCCTTCATATTCTTTTTTGAAGTGTACAAAAATAGTTAATCCAAAAAATATCCCTCCCGATCGCGTATGTTATGGAAATGAGTTGCTTGGGAGGAAATTTATAATTCTCATTCCCAATAAATCTTCATTGTGAATATTTCGAGAGTAAAAATTTCTATTGTGAATTGTGCGAGTGTAATAGTTTCTATTGTGAATTAGTTATTATTGCTTTATAAATAAATTGTGTGAAAAAGAAAATTTTCCGATTTTCTATTCTGCTGGAAGAGGAGAACCAAAATGTAGAGAAATTCATTGAGGCAAAGTAAAAGTAACACAGAGTTGGAGATATGATCATGTCAGGATCCTGGATCAACTATCCGTTACACTCAGGAGATTACATCGTGTCTCTGATCACTTCGTGCCTCAAATAGATTCTAATAAAATATTTACCCCCGATATTCATAAAAATTATGAGAGTCTGATAACAGCGTAATAAAACAAAATTGCATATGAAATTTGCTCTATTACACTCTTATAAGCCTCTCATAATTTTTATGAATAAGGGGGTTAGTGTTTATACCATCCAGGCGGAAATGGCAGAGAAGCAAATTACAAAGAGACCATGACTTCAGGGTCTTCTCTGTTCATATTGGACTAGAGTGTTCCCTCCGTCTCCACAATTAAACCCGAGTGTGTGCTTCAGCCTGAAATCTTGACTGTAGGGAAGGCGACAAATCGTATAGGCAAAGTTGTACCGCTGAGAACGGTTGTTTTTGACCAAGCGCATTCGCTACATCCAATTTTGTGTGATTTTCTTAGCATTTCTGGCCGTATGTCACAAATAACACAAATAATGTTGTCCTCCTTCGTCTATGCTTTAAAAACTTCAGCTTGACAGTTAGCCAATCCATAAGTTCTATCGGCGTGCGATATCGAAACCATAATTATTTTGTACGGCTGAATTATTGAATAACTCAGTTCGGAAATTAATTGTGTTTCTTGGCAACTCGAAAAAAACCACTCGATGGAAATTTTCGAGTAATCCCTAAATATATGAGTTGACTAAACACTAATTCAAATATCTGCTTCTGACAATTCTATGTTCAGGCAACAGAAGGGCACCAATTAGATCCCTAGAGGTGGATTCGTTAAACATATCAAAAATTTTTTATTTTTGTGACATAATTTTAGAATGCTATAGGTTTTTAGAAAAAACTACGTAAACCCTAAGCTATTTGTAATTGTATTTGATTTACTACAAAAAACCACCCGGCTCGAAGGACCATAAACAAAACAAAATAGAATATATATGTAAATGTATATATTTTGTTTTGTTTACTCGAAACTCTCATCCACTATGCAGGTTAGATTAAGGCAAACATTTTTAATTAACATTTTTTCTAGTAGAAAAATCAAATACACAAATAATATATTTTTGTTTTTTTGCTTTTTATTAAAAAGAAAAAAAAATGCCACTTATAATGAGAAATAATTTTATTGATTTCTAGCTTTCAATTCAAAGAATCTAAAGCCATTTTAGCCTTTAACGATGCAATTCATTGAACGTTTGAAATTTGTTAAAGAAAATGCAAATATTTAAATGAAACATTTCAATGATTTTATTTAGATACGAATCAAGTGATTTTATTGATTAGAAATATCAGAAAGAAGTAGAATATTTCTTGTACTTTTAGGATAAATTAAATTGCAATGACAAACAAAACAGACAAAAGAAAAGTTTTAATATAAATAAGCAAAAAGTAATAATAAGCGCAAATAATAAAAATAGTCAGCAAAAAATAAATTAAAGTTTGTAAACTAAACAACTTTATGTGGATTTTCACATTCTTGAGCTTTAAAGCTACAAGCACTGAGATGACAGCAGGATGCAGGGCTACACGACTTCAAATGCCGCCATGTGGCCAGCTACTTAATTATTTCAAATGCGGCAACTACAACGTAAACAGCTGATTTCAGTGGTGCCACTTTCATATATAATAATAAAATCGCTCATTCTACTTTTTACATTGAAACAATTTAAAACAAATCAATTTATTTCGTTATAGCTCTTTATTGTTGTTTTATTTTTATTTTTTTTTTTAATTCGGACCAGCACTCAGGGGATGACCCCTACATATGCAGAGCATTGTGCCGGAACTATAAAGGTGGGGATAGTATTAAGGGGGCATATGAAGATAGAGATTTTTTTTCTAGTTATTTCAACTATTTTACTTTGGCCAATTTTTTTTTTGCTACAGGGGCCGATATCTTATGTTTTAGGCTCTTATGTTTTGTGACTTTATGGCACTCTTTTTTAAGATTGTATAAATTAAATTTGAGGCAAATTTGAGGTTAGGAAGTAAATTGGCTGTCAAATGATGAAATGCCAAGAGTTCAACTTGTCATCCTTTGACATTTATTTAGCAAAAAGTTGGGAAATTTTAACCATGGAACGCTACACTCTTGAGCAAAGAATTTTACTTTTGAAAATTGGCTGTTTGAAAGAAAACAACGCATTTTTCAACAAAACCATCTGTAGTGATGATACCCATTTGCAATTAAGCGGTCATGTTAACAAACAAAAATTGGCGCATGTGGGGTTCGTAAAATCTTTAAACAGTCTTCGAAAAACTATTGCATCCAAAGAAAGTAACCGCATCGTGCGCTTCGTGGTCAGGCGGTATTATCAACCCGTATTCTTTCGAAAAAGAGCAAGAAAACGCCGTTAACGTGAATTCTCGGCGCTACCAAACCATGATAAAAGATTTTTTGTCGCCACAATTGGCTCATGTTGGCATCAGAGACCTTTGAACTCCGCTGGACGGTGCCACAAGCCACACAGCTGGCCAAACAATTCAGTTATTGCATGAGAAATTTCCCGGTCGCGTAATATGTCGATTTGGCGATGTCAATTGACCGCTTCGGTCTGGCGATTTAACATCGCTGAATTATATTCTCTGGGGTCATTTGAAAGACCGAGTTTACGTGAACAAATCACAAACAATTGACGCTCTGAAAGATGAAATTCGGCGGTGCATGGACGAGATAAGCGTAGTTTTGTTGCAAAATGTGCTTCAAAGAGGACTTGGTGAAAAGAGCGGACGTCGGCCGACGTGCTAGAGGTGGACATTATCCATTATTAATGGAAATGGAATAATGGAAATTAATTTCTATATTTCTACTTTATATTGAGTGTCAATAAAATTGAATTTATCAAAAAAAAATTTTTTAAGCCAATTTACTTCCTAACCACGGTTACCACTGAGTAAAAAAATTTTTTACCAAAATTTTCCGAAAATGTTACCAAAAAGTTACCAAAATTTTATTATAAAAACAAAAATCTTTATTTTTATTATAATATAAACAACAACTTTTATTAATAAAAAAAATAACATAAAACGTTTTAATTCATTTTAGAACATAAATAAATATTTCAATTCATTATACCTACGAATTCCGTATTTAATTTAAATAAATTATTTAATATTGCAGTCATTTAAAATAATCTTTTGCTGACCAAACATAATGACATTTGCATATTACGCCGTTGAACAATTTGGCGCACATTTACACAGTTGTTTTTAATGATTTTTTTCTCAGTGTTGAGTAATGCGGAAAAATGGTAAAAGAAAAGCAATAATTTGATAGTTCGTCAAGCCTTAAAAACAAAGTTACCAAGTTACCAACCCTAAAAAAAATTACCAATTTTGGTAGAATGTTACCAACTGTGGCAACTGTGTTCCTAACCTCAAAATTTTCATATAACAAATTAAAGTTTGGAAGGTTCTTTATGAAACATCATACATTCTATCATGCACTTTTTTAAATATTGATATGTTTGCGTAAAAAGTTAGATAAAAAATTTTTTAATTGCATATCACTCGCAATGGGTTAATAGATTTTATAAATTTATGTACCAATAGAAATTCATTTGAGAGTACTCTGATATTATAGCCATATCATTTATATGTGTTCTGTATTCTAGGAGTTATAACCATCAAAAAATAATACTTCGGAACTACGTGAGATCGAAGCCAAGAGAGGCCACCACAAAAAAAATTACAGAATCACCCTCATTTTCAGCAATTTTCATAGTCTTGACCAGTTAAAAAAGTTTAAATGCTTATTTATTTAAGATTTTTCACTATGTTGGCAGCACTACTCTTTCTACAGTCGCCTATTAGAAGTAGCACGGACAACAGCTGTTCTGTAGTCGTGCAAAATAACCACTCCCACTCTGACTGGCTGTATTCCGTAGCCTGTTGTCGTCTAAAGGCTCATTTAGCCGAACGTTGATATCGTAAATGTGAGCTAAATGTAAATGTTAGGTATATGTAAATTTTGCTACACTTATAGAATGCTTAAAATCGTGTCATATGTTTTTGACAAAAACAAACAACAAATAATTATTTTTAAAAACAAAATCATAAAAAATTCCCAACATATTGTGTTTTTTGTAAGCTATATCGATTGAGTGTATTTAATAAAAAAAATAATATAATATAATGGATGTGGAGATATGTTTATCACAAAAAATCTGATGCGCATCACTTTCAAAAATAAATACAATAAAACTCTATACAACTGTTTAAAACATTGATGGCACTTTAATATGTTAATGTTACTGGCGTTCGTGTTGAAAAAGTACGCAAATTAATGAAATGGTACAAAGAGGTATCAGAAACACCAATATACACAACTAATAGTATAATAAGTCATTCCTTGGCATACGTTTAATAAAATGGGCACATTTTTTTCCATATTACAATATATTTATTATATGTTTTGCAATATTGCAAAATGTTTATATATACGGACAAACGAGTATTTAATACATCTGAAACGAACAACCCCATACAGACATGCGATATTTCATTGAGAATAAAACATTTATTTAGAAAGTTAAACATATAAAATGCGTATATCATGTCCTTATACATATTTATTAACTAAACGTATCAAAAAAGAAATAAGTACCAAAAGAGGCCTTTTGTGCCCCATTCTCATTCAACATACATACATCCCATCACTGTCTTCAACTGTCACGTAACCTTAGAACAAAATTCTATTTTCTGCAGGTTCCAACGTTACGGCAACATTTTACTAAAGTCAAGTAAGCGTTTTCAAAACTTGCCATATTACTGTTTGGATCAGCTGACACATTTACCTAACATTTACGATTTCAACGTTCGGCTAAATGAGCCTTAAGTCTTTACAGATTTAAGAAGAAATCTTTAAAAGGATATATTAATTATGTTATTCACTGTTACTTTTATATGCTTGATATAACAAATAGGAGTAGTTTTTACCATTAAACGGTAGTAGTAGTTACACTTACAGCAATAGTGGGTCATAAAATTCAACCTACACAGGCCCATACGAGTATGTAGTTACAGACTTTCAGCCCAGTCATACACACAATTACGGTTTTAGGAAAGTGTTTATGTGTCTGTGCCTTGTTTGCAATAAATTAAACCACAAAATGTTCTATTGAACTAGAAACTTGTAAGAAGTACGAGTAAGAAAATAAAATTAAAAAAATAAATACGCAGAAGAATCACAGCAGATACTGAAGACACAAATTCACCACATACTGGTTGGGCATAATCAATAAAGATGAATAGTCGTATCATTGGACTCAATGAAATTTTAATTCTAATGAAGATGCAGATTTACACCGTATTCGAGTGAAGGTGGAAAAATGGTTTTGGCATTTAAATAGTGTTTGTGTTGAAAAGAATCTGGTGGGATATTTCATAATGAAAATTTTCCCAATAAACTGAAATGCCAACTCTTAAAAGACAAAATGACACTTCAACAAGTAAAGGGTGTTTTTATAATAGCTTGCTGATTTGAAATTTAAATAAAACACATGCCAAATTATGAAATGGCCAAAAAAAATTTTTTATTTGGTAGATAATTTCTTGTCATTCAACATTTAAATATAATTTCGGGCATATGGCCACCACGACTATTTTGCACAAAGTTCATTCTGGAGGTCCAATTTTCGACCACCTTTTCAAGCATTTGAGGGCGTATTTCAGCAATGACACGTTGAATACTGGTTTCCGAAGCGTCAATCGTTGCTGGTTTATCCACGTGAACCAATGATTTCAGGTATCCCCACAAAAAGTAATCGATTGGCGTCAAATCACACGAACGCGGAGGCCAATTCACCGGTCCACTTCTCGAAATAATGTTGTCGTTGAAATGTTCTTTCAATAAGTCCATTGTTTCGCCCGCAGTATGACAAGTTGCACCATCCTGTTGAAACCACATTTCGTTTACATCCATATCTAGAAGTTTTGGCACCAAAAATTCATTTCTCATGATTCTGTATCGATTTCCATTCACAGTAACGCGGAGTCCTTCCTCATTTTTAAAGAAATAAGGACCGATGATTCCACCAGCCCATAGACCGCACCAAACAGTACATTTATCGGGATGCATTGGTAATTCTTGAACGGCGTGTGGATTACCTTTGCTCCAAATACGGCAATTTTGCTTGTTGACATATCCATTCAACCAAAAATGCGCCTCATCACTGAAGAGAATTTTGCGGTAAAAAAGCGGATAAACATTTTTAATTGAACACTGTTTTTGAAAATAAATTTCCACGATTTGAAAGCGTTGTTCTGGATTTAACCTGTTCATGATGATTTGCCAAACAATACTGAGTAGAGACGTCACTTTAAACTGTCAAAACAGCTGTCAGACAACAGAGTGATTCGTTAAAAAAAAAAACTTCATAAAAAACACCCTTTAGAAACCTTATATTCGACCGGGTCGAATCTTAAATACCTTCCAAATATTTAGTAAGTGAATTTAAAATGTTTAACTTGGTGGGACAGAGTTCCTTTATATAATATCGTACGTCAACGCCCACTAAAGGGGGCGGGGTTCAAAAATAGACAATATCATGTTTTCCGCAGACGAACGTATGGGCGTTGCTGGACCGTCCTAGACTTCATCACTAATCAAGAATATATATACCTTATGGGGTCCAATTCTCTTTTGAGGGTATTAAAACTGTATTTTGGCAGGGTCGCTCTGGCAAGGTCTGTGGGGGACTCATTTCACATTTGACGTAAAACTCTAAAAATAAATGCTTGGGATAAATGTATACAAAATTAAATTTTTTTTTTTTTTTGATAGGGTCATTTAGGGGGTGAAGGGAGAGGATGGGGTAGGGCAGAAATCGGCAGTCATAAAACTCTAAAAATAAATCCTTGGGATAATTGTATACAAAATTACATTTTTTATTTATTTTTTTTTTTGAGAGGGTCATTTAGGGTACGAAGGGAGAGGAGAGGGTAGGGCAGAGTAGCACCAGTTTTCGTCTCGGCTTCGTCATTAAAGCTTAAAAATGTTATTTTTAAGGAATGTAGGCTTAAGTAAAACATTGTGTTAAATTTTTATGCTATTTTTGCATATAATAACGCCCAATAAAGTGGGCGGGGTCCAAAAATAATTTTTTTATTTTATGGCTCCAAGTTTAAGGCGTTGGACCTTTTTGAATATAAAAATATATCATTTGCTTAACAAAATAACCAAAAAAAAATTTTAAAATTATGTTGTTTTTTTCTGGGTTGGTTTAGTTCTTCTTAGGGGAACTTTTTTCCCTCTTGCCCGATTTAGCCCATCTCCGAACTTAACCTGCTCTAAGCTTCAAAATATATTTATGCCAAATTTCAAGAGTCTAGCTCTTTTCGTTTGGACTGAATCGTGATTTCCACAGACGGACGGACATGCTCAGTTCGTCTTAGATTTCATCACTGATCAAGAATATATATACTTTATGGGGTCTGAGATGGATATTTCGATGCGTTACAAACGGAATGACAAAGTGAATATACCCTCCAAATTCTTTTTTGGAGGGTATAAAAAGACCTAAGGACTACTAAAAGTAAAGATTAACGTCCGTAATTATAAAGAGTTATGTTCACTTAAAGTGTGTTTTAAAAAAATTGTTTTCATACAAAATTTGTTTTAAAGTGCTCTTCAAGTCCACTTTAGTTTTTATCAGGGATCGTAATGACTATAAGAAATAACTTTTATTTTATGAAAAATAATTAAAAATCAAGAAATATCTTTTATTTTCAGAATAATAATTAAAAATCAAGAAATAACTTTTATTTTCTGAGGAATAAAAGAAAATCAAGAAATAACTTTTATTTGGTGAGGAATAAATAAAAATCAAGAAATAACTTTTATTTTGTGAGGAATAAAGAAAAATCAACAAATAACTTTTATTTTCTGAGGAATAAATAAAAATCAGAAAATAACTTTTATATTCTGAGGAATAAATTAAAATCAAGAAATAACTTTTATTTTGTGAGGAATAAATAAAAATCAAGAAATAACTTTTATTTTCTGAGGAATAAATAAAAATCAAGAAATAACTTTTATTTTGTGAGGAATAAATGAAAATCAAAAAAAAAACTTTTATATTCTGAGGAATAAATCAAAATCAGAAAATAACGTTTATATTCTGAGGAATAAATTAAAATCAAGAAATAACTTTTATTTTGTGAGGAATAAATAAAAATCAAGAAATAACTTTTATTTTCTGAGGAATAAATAAAAATCAAGAAATAACTTTTATTTTGTGAGGAATAAATGAAAATCAAAAAAAAAACTTTTATATTCTGAGGAATAAATCAAAATCAGAAAATAACTTTTATATTCTGAGGAATAAATTAAAATCAAGAAATAACTTTTATTTTGTGAGGAATAAAGAAAAATCAACAAGTAACTTTTATTTTCTGAGGAATAAGTTAAAATCAAGAAATAACTTTTATTTTGTGAGGAATAAATGAAAATCAAGAAAAAAACTTTTATATTCTGAGGAATAAATCAAAATCAGAAAATAACTTTTATATTCTGAGGAATAAATTAAAATCAAGAAATAACTTTTATTTTGTGAGGAATAAAGAAAAATCAACAAATAACTTTTATTTTCTGAGGAATAAATAAAAATCAAGAAATAACTTTTATTTTGTGAGGAATAAATGAATATCAAAAAAAAAAACTTTTATATTCTGAGAAATAAATCAAAATCAGAAAATAACTTTTATATTCTGAGGAATAAATTAAAATCAAGAAATAACTTTTATATTGTGAGGAATAAATAAAAATCAACAAATAACTTTTATTTTCTGAGGAATAAATAAAAATCAAGAAATAACTTTTATTTTGTGAGGAATAAATGAAATTAAAAAAAAACTTTTATATTCTGAGGAATAAATCAAAATCAGAAAATAACTTTTATATTCTGAGGAATAAATTAAAATCAAGAAATAACTTTTATTTTGTGAGGAATAAATAAAAATCAAGAAATAACTTTTATTTTGAGAGGAATAAATAAAAATCAAGAAATAACTTTTATTTTGAGAGGAATAAATAAAAATCAAGAAATAACTTTTATTTTGTGAGGAATAAAGAAAAATCAACAAATAACTTTTATTTTCTGAGGAATAAATAAAAATCAAGAAATAACTTTTATTTTCTGAGGAATAAATAAAAATCAAGAAATAACTTTTATTTTGTGAGGAATAAAGAAAAATCAACAAATAACTTTTATTTTCTGAGGAATAAATAAAAATCAAGAAATAACTTTTATTTTGTGAGGAATAAATGAAAATCAAAAAAAAAACTTTTATATTCTGAGGAATAAATCAAAATCAGAAAATAACTTTTATATTCTGAGGAATAAATTAAAATCAAGAAATAACTTTTATATTGTGAGGAATAAATAAAAATCAACAAATAACTTTTATTTTCTGAGGAATAAATAAAAATCAAGAAATAACTTTTATTTTGTGAGGAATAAATGAAAATCAAAAAAAAAACTTTTATATTCTGAGGAATAAATCAAAATCAGAAAATAACTTTTATATTCTGAGGAATAAATTAAAATCAAGAAATAACTTTTATATTGTGAGGAATAAATAAAAATCAACAAATAACTTTTATTTTCTGAGGAATAAATAAAAATCAAGAAATAACTTTTATTTTGTGAGGAATAAATGAAAATAAAAAAAAAACTTTTATATTCTGAGGAATAAATCAAAATCAGAAAATAACTTTTATATTCTGAGGAATAAATTAAAATCAAGAAATAACTTTTATTTTGTGAGGAATAAATAAAAATCAACAAATAACTTTTATTTTCTGAGGAATAAATAAAAATCAAGAAATAACTTTTATTTTCTGAGGAATAAATAAAAATCAAGAAATAACTTTTATTTTGTGAGGAATAAATGAAAATCAAAAAAAAAACTTTTATATTCTGAGGAATAAATCAAAATCAGAAAATAACTTTTATATTCTGAGGAATAAATAAAAATCAAGAAATAACTTTTATTTTCTGAGGAATAAATAAAAATCAAGAAATAACTTTTATTTTGAGAGGAATAAATAAAAATCAAGAAATAACTTTTATTTTGAGAGGAATAAATAAAAATCAAGAAATAACTTTTATTTTCTGAGGAATAAATAAAAATCAAGAAATAACTTTTATTTTGTGAGGAATAAATGAAAATAAAAAAAAAAACTTTTATATTCTGAGGAATAAATCAAAATCAGAAAATAACTTTTATATTCTGAGGAATAAATTAAAATCAAGAAATAACTTTTATATTGTGATGAATAAATAAAAATCAACAAATAACTTTTATTTTCTGAGGAATAAATAAAAATCAAGAAATAACTTTTATTTGGTGAGGAATAAATGAAAATAAAAAAAACTTTTATATTCTGAGGAATAAATCAAAATCAGAAAATAACTTTTATATTCTGAGGAATAAATTAAAATCAAGAAATAACTTTTATTTTGTGAGGAATAAATAAAAATCAACAAATAACTTTTATTTTCTGAGGAATAAATAAAAATCAAGAAATAACTTTTATTTTGTGAGGAATAAATAAAAATCAAGAAATAACTTTTATTTTGTGAGGAATAAAGAAAAATCAACAAATAACTTTTATTTTCTGAGGAATAAATAAAAATCAAGAAATAACTTTTATTTTCTGAGGAATAAATAAAAATCAACAAATAACTCTTATTTTCTGAGGAATAAATGAAAATCAAGAAATAACTTTTATTTTCAGAGGAATAACAAAAAAAAATAACTTTTAGTTAAAAAATGATGACTTCAGAAACGACATTCCCAGCAAAACATACTACGTCGACTTTGCATGTTTTGGAATAGCGGCGTCGGTATGGAGTCGCTATCGAATTTGTTGATAAGCTTTTGGTCTTGAGTGTTATTGTAGATAATAGCCTTTCATTTTGCTCCACATTTAAACAACTTGCATGTTAAGATCTTTAGAATCTTGCCTAAGTTATTTTCGACAAATTAGATTTTACTGCTTTACATTAGAAAGAGATTGACGCGTTCACTATCAGTACCGCCTGTCCTGTATGGGCTTGAAGCTGTTTCTTTTGCCAAGGCAACCAAGAGAGGAATTTTTATAATCTTAGTGTCCAGTGCATAGGGCTAAAAAGTGCTTATACTCATGCCCTCGTATGATTGGTTATAATCAATTAACAAATATTTCCTTTGGCTCTTAAAATAAATTGTAAACCGAAAACCTTTTAATGATTCAAACACAAGTTGAATAATATTTTGGACATGCATAAATAAAATTGTGCAAAGCATTAAACAAATATTAATTATTGCGAGAAGAAACTAATTTAAATTTTGCAATTAGTCAGTTAAAATGATTGATATTGATAAACAAAATTACATACTTGAAAAATCATTCAATTTACTCATTCACGTTTGAGGTAAAGGAAACCATAAATATGTCTTGACCACAAAATGGGTTTATATTTACTTTGAATTATTTGTTTGTGCTACTTTAAAGTAGATATTTTTAATAAATTTGTTTATTTTTTTTTTCATATCTTTACAGTCCATTCTCTACCACATCTGACGGTTTTAAGTCTGTCGGGTTGCAGTAAATTGACAGATGATGGTGTTGAGTTGATAGCGGAAAATTTACAAAAACTGCGTGCTTTGGATTTGTCATGGTGTCCACGCATAACAGATGCTTCATTAGAATATATTGCCTGTGATTTAAATCAATTAGAAGAATTAACATTGGATAGGTAAGTGCGAATGGTCAGTGCATTTTAATTTTTTTTTTTTTGTCGAAAGTTTAGCAATAGCGCTCAACATATGAGAACATGCACTCTTTCAAACCTGGCAACTGAATAATCACTTAAACTTGTGTATTGGTAATGGGACAGTGAGATAGATGCCACCTAATTTGCTTTGAAGCATAACGGGTTAGACATTTTCCGGTTTTCAAAGCAAAGTTTAATAAAACATATGATGATTTTGATCAAACTCTTATTTCATAAATAAGGGTTGGATCTAAGAAATATAAAGTCCTTTAAATGACCGCCTCTGGATTGATTGAAGCTCTCAATCGTTTTGAGGTTGTTTTCGACTGCCTTTCCCGAATTTCGGGCAATTTCTCGACGATTAATTGAAGAATGTTGCTTTCAAAATGCTTCAGCGTTATGGGTGTAACCACGAAGACAAAGTCCCACAAAAACAAATTTAACGGCATCAAACCTCATTATCTTGATGCCCTCTTGATGCTGCCAATAATTTAAATAATATAATTATATAAATTTTTATTTCATTGAAGCCTTCCTTTTAAATTTAAATAAAATAAAGTGTAGTGTCTTATATCATCAAAATTGGTTTTTCGTTTGAATAACCTATTGATCTTATTATGGCTGGAATACAACGTCGTTTAAATGTCCGCCACGGCTTCTCTGGATGGAGCTCATCTTACAGCCATCCCTAAGTAACTGCCCTAAATACGGGCGGCAAGCGTTTTTTAGCTGTCAAAAGTTCTCATGTCCATACATTTTGTATGGAGCATACCGAAATAACGCGGCGGCAACGCTTTGCTATTGGAAAATCCGATTTTGACAGAGCGTTTTCTAATGAAGTTAGTTGCAAAAGAAAACAATTGTAACCAGAGAAAAAGAGCAAAAATTTACAAAAGTGAAATAAATAATAAAAGAAAAAATTTGTGCACTTCGTATTAGAAAATGGAGGTTTTACAATATGATTATATACATGCATACATATGTATGCACGTTTGTAATTTGTACAAAATTTCAATAACAAAATCACACATGTCGTCCGTCCAGCTATTAAAATAATCAGGGTTATTTAATTTGTTTGTTTGATAACCCTGTTTTGGCTGTATCGGCCGATTTATGCTTGAAAACCGTCGAAAATTGGGTTCAGGGTCTGGACTTCTGCAAGCGTGCCCGTGGTGGCCATGGAAAAGAAATCGAGTTTCATTCATAATGGCATCGAACGTACTTTCACAGGAATAAAGAATTTCACTGATATCCAAAACCGTTTTTGTTTTATTTAAAAAAAACTTTTGTAGCGCTCTTATTGAAAAACAGCATATGTTCAGAGTGATCGCATAAGGATAAAACTACTTTAGCATTAGAGCTTCAACGGCACAGTTTGGTGAAGTACTTAGCGCACTGGCTGCAAAGTAAATGTGTGCCGAGATGCGTAGAACTGCGAGTCTTGCAAGGAACATACAGCTGGCAACTTCTTGAACTTAGACCGCTAACCATGTACAAACAGATAGATTAATTTTATCAACTATCTAAACTGTTACGATTGCTGCCTTGCAAAGCGTATTACTACAAAGTTTTTGCTGCCTCTGTTCGAAGGAGCAGGTAATCAGAAGATGTGAATTGTCTCTGACTTGCATAACCGTGCACTTACTTGATACCGGAGTATCCGAAGACTGTTCTAAAAGTTGAACGAGGTATGAATATATAAGCTTCCCTTCTTTTGTCTTCTGGTCTATCAACTCCGAAAGAAGGCAGAAAAACGATCTTAGTTAAACGATAACCCTTTTCGTTAAATTTATGAGCTTTCTGTGAACATTCAAGAACACGTTATAAGCTTCCAATTACATCACTTCTATATAATCTATTTTATATAAAATACAATAAATAATACAAAGAATGCCTTACAAAATTTCATTTAAATAATATATTTTTTTTCTGTTTATTTCTTTTTAGATGCGTTCATATTACGGACATCGGAGTCGGCTACATTTCGACTATGCTGTCTTTGACGGCGTTATTCCTGCGATGGTGTTCTCAAGTCCGCGATTTTGGTCTACAACATTTATGCTCAATGCGTAATCTACAAGTTCTATCATTAGCTGGCTGTCCACTACTAACATCGTCGGGTCTCTCCAGTCTTATACAGCTGAGACATCTGCAAGAGCTCGAATTGACTAATTGTCCGGGTGCATCACAAGAACTGTTTGAATATTTAAAAGATCATTTGCCACGTTGTCTAATAATAGAATAATTTCGTGAAATCTAGTCACTGTTTCACAGACAAACAGCAAGTCTTTTTGTAATGCCGCGAGTTTTAAAGTTCGATATTATTTTTTTAATTAGATTTACTCTAACGTAGCCTGTAGTTTATTTTCTAAAAACAAAAGATTTTAATTAGATTTTATTTTAATTTTACTCGTATTGCTGTTAAAACTACTCAACATTGACTACCAAATACTATAGCTACTGCAATAACTTCTACTATTTATAATAATTATTTTATAATTAAATTTAGTTCCTGTTATAGAAGTTTCAGTTAAACATTTTCTTTCTGTGATTTTAGTTTTAAGTTTAAATATTAGTTTTCTTAAGCTTGCCATACGAGACATGCCTTTTACATCTGAATCGTCAACTTTTCAACTCATAAATAAGTATTTCTACATTTCTGTCAAAATTGTTGTTTTGCAGAAGCTTTATAATATTCAGTCATGAACGTTTATTGCTTCTGACATAGTCTGTGCTTTTTAATAAAACATCTTATTTTTATTAATATATGCAAAATTTGTAGACAGCAAAATTGTTTTCTTTTAAGCCATAAAAAAGTTTAGCCATCATTTTCTTTTTTAAATTTAAAAAATTTATATAATTGTTAATGAAATATTAAAACAAAACAGACACACATGGATATTGTAAAATATCTACTTCAGCCGCCAAATTGTTCCGCCGGCGTTGCCAGTTTAATTATGGCATAGTTCTGTGATGCCAGATGGTATGTCAGAACAAAATAAAACATCTGACTTTTACAGAAGCAGTGTTTTATTAAAATTATATATAAATTTTTAACGAAATCAAAGCAAATTCAATTTAGTTCAAAAGTAAATATTATTTTTTGTAGAGACGTGAAATGCCTCCAAAAGATACTTACGAAAATAGTCCCAGAAAAAATATTTTGTTTGACATTTAATGAATAAAAATGGTAACATATCAGTGAAGCTATAAAATGTTAATAAATGTTATTTAAACAATGATAAAACTCTTCACAGGCGACTTAATTTATATTAGGACAAGAGTTTGCATGTTTTGAAGTGAAAAATTTGACATGTCAGATGTAAACAACATGTCGTATATGACAGGTTTTAATAAGAAATATTAATTGTGAGATAAATACATACGTAGAGGTATAAACGGATTGACCGAGGCGTATATACTTTACACCGTGTCTACAAATACAAAATTACATAATGAACGGCCTTTTTGTGCATTTGCTGCTGCCAAACTCCATGTGAAATATGAAGCAAATATGTACGTACCATAAATATAAGCAATTTTAAATGTATGAATGTTGGCAGTATCTGGCGCAAGGAAAAATATTATCAGCTGTTTTGGACTTAAGCAAGTCAAATTAATCATATAATCTAATATTGACAGCACAGCTGATCTACTATATTTACTATGATTGAAATGGTATTTTAAATATGAATTTCGAGCCTTAAGTACTTTCTGAATTTGTTGCCCTCATACCTTGACCGTGTTAAGTGAATCTGCCCCTGGACTTAACCGCATAAAACTAATAAAGATGGTTTCCTCAATTTAACAAACTGCTACCGGTTAATAATTTGCAGGATTACTGCACATACAAGACAGATATACCAAGTACTCTCACTAGTACAACAATTAACAACACCAAAAACCACACGTATTTTGTTGGTAGATTTGGTAGAGCTAATGTCAAAATTACGATAGAAGAAGCATCATTAACGAGGCAGGTTTAAGAAAAAATACATTTTATGTAGTAGACAGCTGCGCTAGTGAGAGTACCTAGTAAATCTGCCTTGTGCACATATTAATATCAAAAAATCACGAAAATGATACAATACATTAAAAGGTTTAGAGTGCTCTGACCTCGAAGTACATTGATTTCATTGGCCCGGTAGACATATTAAAGTCGGCTGAAAGTGAAACCTGTTTATATAAATTAAAAATTTAACTTCAAACAAATTAAATTGATAAGCTAAAAACATTATGTATATTATTTGATAAAAGAAAAACAAACTCCTATTTTGTAAGTCAAAAAATGTTTTAATATATTTTATTGGACGCTTTAAGCAGTTAATTCAAGCAAAAAGCCTTTAATAAAAATCTTAAAAATATTATTTTTTATAGTGAAACTATTTTGGCTTACAAAATCGGATTACATATATGTACTTATATGCATATGTATGTATATGATCGTATATATGTAGGTGCACATTAAAGGAATTCATGGCAGCGGTTGGTTGTATGTATTTGCTAAAATTTTACAAATGTCATAAAATTATTGACATAAAGCAGCAAAAATAAATAAAAAATTATCAACAATTCTAAGAAATGAAATAGTTGGTGCCACCTTGTGAATTCCTTTATTGACTTAAAGTAGAACTTTTTTTATATATTAATCATTTATTAACATGACAACCTAGTCAATTTATTCTATTTTATAATGTTAAGTTTAATTCTTTCACAAAAAAACAAAAGACAAACTATATTTTGTACAAAAGAAAAGTTTAAAACAAAATCTAAACTTAAGTAAAAAATTCTAACATTTTATTTCTGTTTAAACTTAAGCAAAAAAAATTTAATTCTGTTAAAGTAGTTGTTTCAAATAACTTTTTTCCAGGCATATACAATAAGTTAAACTCATTAGAACAGCTGATTATCAGATTGCAAGCCAACTGTCAAACTGTATATGCAAAATACTGTCAAAATAATTGTTTTTGTAAATTGAGAAACAATTGTTGGATAAGTCTTTTTTTTTAATAAGTAGTTAAAAAAACAATTAACAGAGAGTGCTAAATTCAGCTATGCCGAATTTTATACACCCTTCACCAACGCATGGAAGCTATAGGTCCATATAAAGTAAATATGCCATATGATCTAAAAAAAATTAACTTACTGCCGTTTTCATAGAAAATATGAACTTAATGTTTTCAATATATAATTTTCATGCAACATTTATTTTGAAACTCTTTTCAAGTTTCCATTATTTTTAGGAACGCGGTAGTTATTAAACGCAAGTACGTCTTACGACTAACACGAAGACTAGAATTAATTTGTATTTTACAATGTTTTTTTTTAACGAGTCTGAGTTTGTTTCCAATATAGAAACAGACATATTGCGTTAGGCACGAAGAATTTCGGTATAAACACGACGAGCGTCGCGAAATCCATTTTATATTCGTCTAGATTAATTCCTTATTCGTACCGGTTACGTTTAAGACATTGATTGACGACTTTTTTAATATTAATTTAATTCTTTTCTCAATTTTAGTTTTATTTTTGCATATTTGGACCCTAATGACGACTTCTAGGCGAAACCCATCTACTTACAAACCAAATTTGACTTGGAATGACATAAAATCTTTCCAAAATACTCATAAATGAAACCTTTTCCGGTCGTTGTGAAGGGTATAGGAAAAAGAGCCCACAAATTGTATATGACTACAAAATAACCCCAATTAAAAAGCTTCAAATGTAGAAATAATAAATGTATTTATACTCTTGATTTTAACAATAACAATAGGCCTGTTTCATTACTTACACGAAGTTAACCGGCCTTATCGAAAACCGTTTTTTAACAATCTCTCGGCCAAGTTGGTGTAACTTCGTGTATGCAGGGAAATGCAATAAATATTGAATACAATTAACAAATAAAATTAAAAATATCAAGCGCCAACAAGTTTCAAAGAAATTAAGCTTTAAAACAATTTAAATATATTAAGAGATAAACAAAACAAATCACCCTAAACGAAAATCAATCACTTTCATAAAATCACTCATAATCACTGTTTACACCTTAACAAAACAACAAAAATTATTCAAAATAAAATACCCGCCCTTTTTCAAAACTGAAATCAATATTAATACAAAAATAAATAAAAATATTTCTTAACATAAATATATAAAAACATATTTTTTAACAAAGAAAATAAATAACTAACTAAAAGAAATGACCAAAAACAAATTATGAAATAATAATAATAATATTGCTACATAGTTTTCAAAACTAAATCTGAAGGTAAAGGAAATCTTAAAACAAAATTTAAAAATAAACAAAATACAACAAATACTTATTACATGTTATAAAGACTTTTAAACAAATCGCTTAATATTTGCATAATTTTAAGCAACTGGAAAATAATTTAAAGCAAAAAATAAAACTTATTGTAAATGTGAATTATTTAAATATGAAAAATATTGAAAGTTACAAAAATAAATGTGTGGTAAAGCAAAATTAAATAAAATGCATTGGATAAATACAATTTTAATTTTTAAACTACAAACAAGAAAAAATTGATTTAAAGAAGAGATTTAAGATGCTAAATAAAAAAAATAAATATTTCATGAAATCAAAAATTGTGTTTTTCATATGGACAGAAAAAGTTATTCATCCTTATCGTGTTTGGTGTTTTCTTTCTAAAAATGTTGTAAATGGGAAGCAGTCTTCAAAACAGGATCTACGGCAATTACTTTTGTTTATTATAAATCGTAATATTGGAATTGAGACTTATCCTATAAGTACGAGGTCTGTTCAAAAATCAGGACGAATTTTGTTTTGTTTGAAAATTTGTTTTAAATGCAGAAATACATGATAAATATTGGAAGGCACAAAGGAAAGTCAACATCTGTTTTAATTATCCAGTTTACACAGCAAAATATTTGTTTTCGAAAGCCGCTATACTTTCATCATCAGCACTCGTGTGAATTTGTATTTTTGTATGTCACCACTTATTAGATTATTAGATGCATTGTGGTAATTTGCCAAAACAGACTATTTAAATGACCACTATGTAATTTTACAGACATAACTTTAACAAGATCGCAGTTATCGATTGTTACAAGACCCTTTATTACTTACACTTCTTCCAGCGTATGTCCTTAAGGTCACTCGTCCTTTCATGACTGTTTTCAATCTGTGTGAATAACAAAAAGACTCAGGTGGCGAATATGGTGGATAAGGCATGTTTACGATGTAATTTTTGGTCAAAAATTACGTTATTATTATTATTTTTTGTTGATGTGTTAACATCTATACGCGCGCCTCTAGGGCAGTAAACTATCAGTTTCAATACATACGCAAGTGTAAGTGTAAGACTTTGTTTGTTCGTTGTTGTTGCTTGGCAGTCGGTATTGAAAGTGATTATTGGGCGATTTTCATATAATTTTCCCACGCGATTTTCTCCGGAAATTCATAGCCGATTTTATTAATTTTTGGATTAAAACGCTAGTGCGGGTTTCGACGAAGAGTTTAGGCCAAAAATTAAGGCGATCCGATATCGGCGAGCGGAGATTTAAGTGTTTTAATTCGGAGTATTAATTTGGAGTAATATTAAAAAAGTGTTTTATGTTGATCTTCGGTTTTGTCTTATGCATAGCAAAGAGAATAGTGACGTGGTTATACGTACATATATAAAAATGAGATAGCAAGACAGCAACGTATGTAGCTTATGTACAAACATAACAATGTATGTATGTACATTTGTCTGTTGCTTTGCATTCTCTTTGTTTTTTGTGGGTTTAATTATTAAACTTTAATATAAAATAAATAAACAAAAAGGTGTTAACACATCGCCCGTGAGTTCGATTTGATTTTTTTTTTAAATCCAGCAATTGTGGAACGAACTTTGCTGCCACTTGCTTCATACCAATAATTAGAAAAAAAAAATAATAGAATTATATGGCATGACTCAACTGATATGCCGATATCCTCAGCAACATGATTTTAATAATTGTTTTACTTTTTCAACATTTGCATTGCTTGTTGATGTGGTGGGCGTTCACCCATCGTCATTGACATCTTCCCGACCTTCTTTGGAAAGAATGTACATGCAAATTCGTTGGCAAACGTAATGGTATAAAGCAAATTTGGATTTAAAAACTGTGTTTGTTCTTTCTGCTCTAGTAAATATCCAATAAAATAAAGAAATTAAAATTTATCAACTTTTAGGAAGAAAAATTTAATTTAACAAAACAATAAGGTTTTGTTGTTCTTTTTTGTATCTAACGGTAAAATTTTGCTACATACAGCTCTATATTGAACTTTTAACGCTTTTCAACACTGTATTTCATTGTAAAAAGTCCACTGTCAACATTGTCATTAGCAAACAGTCATACACACAGTAAGAAAATTTCGTAAACTTTAAAACAATTCTTTTTCATCCAGCTGATGTAAAATTCTTTTTCGTGTGAAAGACAGACAATTTTGTTAAACTCCATAAAAACAAATTAAAGGTAATAATCTAAGGAAATAATTGAAGAAATATTGTTTCAAAAGTTACAAGTAAATCTGCGTTACATTTTATATGTAACTGAAACATTTGGAAGTATCAAGACGACAATTTATAAATTAAAATAAATACCGCAAAGTGCAAAAATCAATAAAACTTGAAAATGCAGAACGCATAATTTTTGCTAGTGCCACATATTAATAAATACATTTGTATTTGCCGAAGTGAAATGTCTCAAAATCAAATGAATAATTCATAACTTTGTGTGTATTTTGTTTGATTTCATTATTTTTTTAAAGTATGTATTTGTATTTATTCTATTTGCAGCAATTTGGTTGTGGTTTTTAATTGTCAAGAAGCTAGAAAATTTCTTGGACTTGTTAACTTAAACCATCATCTTAAGCAATTGAAAGTACCTGGTTAAGAATTAAGTCTTAACACTGCAGTAGCCGTCATTTTTGCACAGCAACTGCTCTATATATGTACAACTATTCCTCAAGCTAAAGAAGAGTTTCTCGTAATAAAAATACAACTAGCAACAGCAATAATTGCAATAGTTCCACACCCCCTAATAAAGTATTACAATTAATATACAGCTATTATTACCCTATTTTGCTAGATTGATCATTGTTCTAAATAACATCATGTCTATCGGCTCAGTTATTATAGAGGCAACTACAAAACAAACTTCAACGGTAAGCTTAACGGTTTTTCGTAATATTATATATGTACATTTTTATTAAAACATTGATTATTTTCCAGCTCATTTTTATGCATGGTCTCGGTGATACGGGGTAAATAGATTTTCTTATCACTTTTAGTGTTACTCTTATCAGAGTTAAAATGATTGCAAGCTTTTTAAGCGAATCGTTTTAGTTCACTTAATCTTTCTTAATGTTTTTAGTTAGTGCTTTTTGTTCGTTATGTGGTCAAGTATGTCTATATGCCTGCATTTCACTGGTTCTTACACCAAATCATCAGTAGGCTTTAACCTAATTCCAAAATAACAAAAATATATTATATTTTTAGTTTTATTTCATTACTTTTTGGTTAATTTTGTTTCGTCATATATGTACGAGTAGAAAGTGTCAACAAAATTAACCTTGTTTTCAAATTACATAAATATAGTTTGTTAGTACAGGTACCCTACATTATATAGACTCATATCAATTAGAATTGGTTTGTTTTTTTTTTTCAATTTCAAAGTCTTATGCCGTTTCTGATGTAATCCTCAAAAAGTCTTTGAAAGTTTGTGAATAGGTTGAGAAGTTTTTTATAGAAAATATTTCGTATAAAGTATTTAATATAAACAATTTCAACTCTATTTAATTTATACAAATCGCGAAAATTCCACGAATATGTAAAATTTATATATCTTAAACGGAAAAGATTAGTTTAGGTTGTCCTAGTAACTCCCATTATGTTACCTGAAAACGTTACAAATACCCAAGGTCTTTAGCGGGAATCGAACCCACAACCTCCCGATTAGCCACAGCGTCACATACGAATATGTTTTAAATATTAAAAATAAATATTCTTTTTTCACAATTAGGAAAAATTTAGTACCTTTACATTTTTTAGTATTGGAAACACATAATCATTAAATTGTGATAATTATCAAAATTCGAAAAAGCTTTTGATCTTTCAAAATCCTTAAAAACAAAAAAGGGATATTTAAAGAAAATACGGAAAATTCCAATAAATTTGCAAAAATATAAAATAACGAAAAATTGTTTTGTAAAGACTTATATAACAAAACAACGCTTGCCGCGACAATTATGTAAATTTGCAAGTATTTTAAATAGGGTGAATACTACAATAAAATAATATTGGTCGGTTTAAAATATATTTAAAAAATCACATAAACAAGAACTGTCTGGATCCTGTAAATTGGCATAAACTTAAAAACAACTGAAATTTTTAATTTTAGCTTCCTGTATTCTTCATGAAATATGGAACTTTTCTTTACTTCAATATTTTAGATAGATAATTACCTTATGTAATATTGGATGAATCTTGAACTTTATTTACGTAAGCAAATGACAACTACGTATTACAGAAAGAGCCTGCTGGCTGGATTATAAAAATATATATTAAAATCAGGTCTCTTTAGGTAGCGCTTTAATAATCAGTGTAGAATCTAAATCCTAGACTGTTGTAACGTGTTTTAGGTTTCATTTCAAAAATGGCTAATAAGTGAGCTGAATTGTAAACAAACTTGATTAAAAACTACATAAAAGTTCACAGTTAGGATAACATACAGCAAAATGTTACTAAAATCATTGTAAATATTTTTCCGACTGCCTTTTTTGCCATATTCCAAAATTCAATTAATGAAAAAGTTTGAAAAACATTTTGTAAAATTGTTTGGAAGCTTTTCTTTACTAAATAAATAAATTTCTTAACCCTTAGCCATGGCTGGAGTAGTGCTTTAGCTGCTATTAGGCCGCCCAGCATGAAAGTTGTCTGTCCAACTGCAACTACTCAGCCCGTTACATTAAATGCTGGATTCCGTATGCCTTCATGGTTTGATTTGAAAACACTGGATATTTCTGGACCCGAGGATGAAGAGGGCATCAAATCGGCCTCCCAAAATATACAAACAATGATTAATGCAGAAATTGAAAAGGGTATACCCTCAAATCGTATTGTAGTTGGAGGTTTCTCACAGGGAGGCGCTTTGGCACTGTACTCTGCTCTTACGTATAATAAACCGCTGGCCGGTGTTGTAGCCCTATCGTGTTGGCTGCCCTTGCATAAACAATTTCCGGGACTAAAAACAAATAGTGCCGATATACCGGTTAGCATTTTAATAATTTATATAAAGTTTTAGCCAGCGGATATCAATTAAAAATTATATATTTTAAGATATTCCAATGTCATGGCGATTTCGATCCTGTGGTTCCCTATAAATTTGGCCAACTTAGCGCCAGTTTATTGAAGTCGTTTATGCAAAATGTGACTTTCAAAACCTACAATGGCCTGTCGCACTCTTCGTCAGATGAAGAAATGGATGACATTAAGGTTAGTCTGGCCATTTTAAGCTTGTAAATCAAATTTGATTTGATATATGTGTTTACTTTTCAATTACAGGATGTACTAGCCAAATGGGTAAATTAATTTTATGTATTTGTCCTTTGTAAATCTAAGAAATATATTTAGCAAATATATAAATCGGAAAACATACTGCAAAATGCATTAAGAACTAAAAAAAAAAGATAAGGACTGTTAAAACAAAAATATTTGTTTGCTATAAATTCAAGAAAATCCAGATCGAGTAATCAATTTATAAAGAGCCTGCAATTTATAAACTAAAACACCGCTAAAAACAACATCTCTAAATTGCAGTAATTATTAGTATTTAGATTAATAAAACTTTTATTTATTTAATTATAGTTACCTACAGGCGAAACAATAACTACCATTTTAACTCAATATAAACTACTGCAATAATACGTTTTTTCTTTAGTTTTTAAACTAAAAAAAAATAAACAAATATATAGAACCTTATTATTTATAGATTTTGATTTTTAAAATTAAAAAACCAAACACTTATTATGTAAAGCAAATTCTATAAACTAAACTTTACACTTACTGCCTGTTCACCGATGTCGAAATCTATCGTTCGATCGAATAAATAACATTTAAAACAAAAACAAATTTGAAAAATTGTTTTTGTTTTAAATGTTATATATTCGATCCAACGATAGCTTTCGACATCGGTGAACAAGCAGTTATTATTTATTTGAAACGAACAACTACCAACAAACTCACGTCCTTTTTAAAATCCTTTTGAAAATTATATTACATACAAAACAAAAATTTAAATTATATATATTAAAAAAATATATTATAAATAAAGATTAATTCAGAAAAAGGAAACTAAAAAAATATAAGTAGAAAATTAGAAAACAGTATACAAAATTAAAAACAAATCAGATATATGTAGCAGTGATTATTTGGAAATATTGAGCTTAAAGGTTTATATTAAAAACTATATATTATTTACAGTTACATGATCATTGCTTTTAATATAATTTCAGCACTAATACATGCTTCAATAGCCCTCAACATCACACCACAATTTTCTAAAAAAAAGTCATGTCTAACATTTTGCTTCGCATCTAAAATCATATTAAACACAACACAATTCTTTTTGATAGTTAAAATTAGGAACAAGATATGCAGTTTTGAATTCTGGGATTCTTTATTATAATTCTCTTATTCTGTACATATTTGCTAATGTCACATCAAGGTAATCTCTCCTATTATGAATGACGAAATGGCGTCGGTCAGTACGAATTATCGAAAATAAATAATTACTATTGACAATTTCTTACTATTCTATAAGGTATATAGTCAACCTTACCGTAAATAAAATTTCACGTGGAAATTTCAAGAAAAAGGGTATGCGGATGTCGTAGTTTTGCTATTTACCCTTATTCTCTAACTACTTGTCAACGCCGCGTCAAAACAATATAGGCCAGTTACACTCCGGTTTTGAGCAAACACTGAATACTGCTAACAGCCTCTGACCATTTTCTAATTACAAGAGGCTGCTAAAGTTAATTAAATGCCAAGGAAAAAGTGTATGGAGATGTCTTAGTTTTGATATTATCTTGACGTGACGTCGACAAATAGTTACAGAATAAGAGGGAATATCATATAACCTGCTGATTTCATTAGTAAAATCATTAATGTACTAAACCCTGGTGAAACAGTAATCACAGAAGTTATTGAATTACTTAAAAGGTCTGCAATTAAAAGATTGTCTGCAGTAGAAGTATCAGATTATTAATTACAGTAGATATCGAATATTTGAAAATTTCCTATAATAAAAAAAGTAGTGGAAAGCATAAGGACGAGACATATAGAATCCGTCATAAGTTATGACTTAAACGTACCGACGGAGAAGATTGGCACAATGAGTATTTTGTTGATGGATATTGACTGCCTGTTTTTGTAAAAAAAAAATGAAAATTTTCGCCCGAATTTATATCTATTGAAACAAGAATAAAAAATTAAATATGTTTTTTTTAATATAAAGTACCAGTCAAACACTTATGTTGATTTCTTTTCTAAGAAATAATGCTGCATTTTTTGCACTTTTCAATGGAAAATGCAATCTTTTTAGGATTAGGAGATAGCAAATTTATTACGACTTAATCTACCATACCTTACGAAAATTTACTTTTGTCTTAAAACTGCAACTAATTCCGATTTATTAGAAAAAAAGTGGGAAAAGTGGGAAGTATTACATATTTCCTGCAATAGAAATCGCCATTATATTTTCTGCCTGTTTTTGTAAATGAAATAAAAATTTTCGAAAATTTTTATTTTTTTTGTCTGTTTTTGTAAATTAACTGCCTGTTTTTGTAAAAGAAAAAAAATTTTAGTTTTTTTATTGTTGCTTCAATATACAGTGAACTCGCGATAACATGAACTAATTTTTACCAAGGGTGTTCACGTTTTCAAATTTGTTCACGTGTTCGATTGTAAAAATTTTATAATAAAAAAGCACAGTTTACCTTCAAATAATAACTTCAAACAAACAATTTAACATCAGATATTAAAATTGGATGGAAAATTAAAAATTTATTCACTTAGCAAAGATAAAATAAAATGTTTACACTTTTTCACTTCTAGAAAACTGAATAAAGATTCCTAAAAGTAACTATAAAAAACAACTAAACTAATTTTATACCAAGAAATCGCTTGTCTTCCTTTGGTATATATTTTGTTTTACAATTTTTAGTGCAGCCATAAACCTCGCTTTAGTCAACCTTTTTATTTTTATGTATGTATGTATGTAAATTTAAACTTACAGGTTGTCATGGCACAACTAAATCAGTATAATCAGGCCTGCATACGTATGCATATACAGCGTACATATGTATGTACCTATGTATATGCATGTGTTTGTTGAAAACAATCAACATAAAAATGAGAAAAATGTTCTGGGATACCCAAAATTAAACGTAAATTCAAAAATAAATCGAAAAAGGCGAAGAAAACTTTGTTCACGTTTTAGAGCTTTCAGACTTTGTTCACGTTTTAGAGTAGTCAATGTAAAAATAAAAATGTTCACGTTTCCGAGTCGTTCATGTATTCGAGTATTCACGTTTTCGCGAGTTCACTGTAAATACCCAAACGAAAATTTTTATTCTTTTTATTTTATAAACTTATTGGACCTTACTTTTTATTCATTTTTATAAAAATTATGTTTTTATATAAAAAATAAAAAATAATTGACCTTTTGCTTAAATAAACCTAATAAATTTATTTTTTTTACAAAAACAGGCAGTAAATTAAAATTTTCGTCTGAGTATTTGTATTGAAGCAGCAATAAAAAAAACTCAAATTTGTTTTTGTTTGAATATTACTTTTATTTTATTAAAAAAAAACATTGAGCAAAATTACCGCAGTCGATACCGATCGAAATTTCAATACAATTTAAATAAAAATTTCGATATCTTATGCCGTAATTTGCTCCCTTGGTCCTTTCTTTACAAAAACTGGCAGTATATCAATTGTTTGTTCTCCATTTTATTGATTCAAATTTATTCATTTAATTTGTCCCTAATTTCGTAAACCACTTTGCGTTAATAAACTGTATAATAAAACAAAAACAAATTTCCTAAAAAAATTTGTTTTTGTTTCGTATACAATTTGTTTAGCGCTTTTCAAAACGTTTAAAATTTGTATGAAAAATAGAAACAAATAGAGCAAAAAAAATGAAAATATTAAAAAAATTTGTTTTTGTGCAAATATACATTTCACTAACGCAAAGTGTTTTATGAAATTAGAACCTTAATGTTATGCATATTATTCAATTTTTTATGAACACACAAGAGAGAAAAAATTAATCAAAGCAATTTAATGCTGATGTATATCAAAGTATTTAACGTACGTCGAAAGTTGACCAACATTCATACTTTGCGTTGACGCATAAACACTGAATGTGACAACGCTCATAAGAAAGCACGTATTTCAGTTGAAAATGGCGACGCTTAACGTATGATAGATTTTACATGCTTCAGTCTTTATGCCACGTCAAGACAAACTGGAAACTGTTACAAATTGTCAATTGCTGATGAAAACGAGTACAGAAATGTACTATTTTTGATATTAACTTGACGTTACGTTGACAAATAGTTACAAAAGAAAGCGGAATATCAAAAATATCACACTTCCGCATTCCTTTTTTCGCAGTAATTTTGAAAAAAAAATATTGTTTTGTTAATTTTACCACGAAATCAAATACAAGCCGCTGTTATACCCTACACCAAAAATGGTAAAGGATATATACATATGTTTCGTTTTGTAATTTCAGTACTAATATGCGACCCCGGAAAAATATGTATAAACATATATTAGACTGGCCACTAAAAATAGATTTCCGATTGCCAAATGATTAGCATTAAAATTCGGAGAACGTTTGAGCCTGCCGCCCAAGAATTAAAGTTTGAAAAATCGAAATATATGGGAAAAATCAATGTTTTTATTGAAATGCTTAAATTTTAATACATAAAACTAGTTTTAGTTGCTGATTTTTAATATTTAGTCGAATTGCCAATTAAATTACCATTAATTGGCAATAATTAATGTAATAATTAAATTGTCTGTAACCAAGATTGCATATTTGATTTGCAGATTGATAATATAAAGTCGGACGAACCATCAACCTCTGCCGAAATGGAACCAACCACATCAAAAGTGATTACTCGTACGTCAAATATATTTGATTGGCAATGTGACACATCAAATAAGTGGGGCTAAATTACCCTCCAATCGACAAGTATTGCAAGTCTATTTTTATAATATTCGATTCGCCAAATTATCGCAGGAAGAAAGTGCAAGATTGGCAGTGAACGCTGCATCCCTTTTTTGGCTACAAGCCCGCTTACCGATGCGTGATTTGTACAAATGTGCTGATAAATTGATAAAACTGTACAACGAATGGCGACGTGTTTCTAAAAAGTCGTCGAAAGGGCAAGCGAACAAAGATCAGGCAGAATTTCTCGAAAATTTGGACAATCTCTTCGACATTGCTCACAACAACGCGTTGCAGATGATTCGCATTGAAGATGATCGGGAATTTTTATTGAAACAAAGACAAAAAGGGCGCCCCCGGATGCATGATCGGAGTCGATATGCATTTATTCAGCCGTGAAAAGCGATCGCAGGAGCGAAGAGCAAGAGAAGAGTCACGAAAGCGAAAGCACGATGAGTCTCAAAACGTAGATATTGGTAAATATTTTTAATCTCCAATCAAGTGAACCGAACGTAAACCTATTGGAGAACCGTCGAATTGCAAACGTTGAAGTTTTACGTTCCAGTTCATTGAGCGATTTAGTGTCATATAAAACAAAATATTTTTTCACTGCATTTGGTTTGTCTGCCTGTTTTTTTGGAAAAAGATCCATCGTTATGGGAAGAAGATGATGACTATCAAGACGCTTTGGAATTTTGTCGTAATTTGTTCGTCGTAAACGATGCTGCCGAACGCGGCGTCAAATTCATGAAAGATTACAATCGAATCTTAACAAATGACGAAAATCAAAAACAATTGGTATTTCAGTTCGTCGAGTCATATCGTCAGAAATTCCCTTCACATAAGAAATCCACACTCACTTAAATTTGCTTGTATTTAGTATTTTTCAGCTATAAAATTGTCTAACTTTGATAGTTTTCATTAAATTTTGGATTTATAAAGCTCGTTGAAATGGTAATTTAATTTTCAATTCGATTAAATATTAAAAATCAACAATTAAAACTATAAAACTAGTAATTTAAGTATTTCAATAAAAACATTTGATTTTTCCCATATATTTCGATTTTTCAAACTTCAAGTCTTGGGCGGCAGGCTCAAACGTTCTCCGATCGCTACCAAATTTTAATGCTAAGCATTTGGTATCAAATTTTCTATAAATAAGGGCCAGTCTAATATATATATATATATATATATATATATATATATATATATATATATATATATATATATATGTGTATATATACATATATATATATATATATATATATATATATATATATATGTATATATATATATATATATATATATATATATATACAAATATATATATATATATATATATATATATATATATATATATATATATATATATATATATATAAATATATATATATATATATATATATATATATAAATATATATATATATATATATATATATACATATATATATATATATATATATATATATATATATATATATATATACATATATATATATATATATATATATATATATATATATATATCTTGGATCCTTAGGGAATAGAGAAGTCAAATAAGCGATATCCTTCTGCCTGTACGTAAAATCGGGTTTCCGAGCCCAGACACTTCTACGGTCCCAGAGCTAGAAATTTTAAATTTAGTTTTAGTATATAAAAGTTATTAGATAAAACTAGTTTTAGCTTTTTGGAAGTCTTAAATCAAAAGGACGAGTCCAGAGATGGACAATTGAAACTTTTTTGAAACTTAAAAGTAGCGAATTAAAACAATTTTTTCTTTTGCTCTATATATTAAACATTTGACGTTTTTGAAAGAAATCCATTAGTTTTGGAATTCACAAAAGCCAAAAAAACAACTCCAGAGCTGGAAATTTTAATTTTTTTTTTTGGAATTTGAAAGTAAATAAATAAAGCAGGGGCCAAGTTACCGCATTCGATATCCATCGAAATTTCTATACACATATATTGTAATTTCGCCCCTGAATTTTTTCTTTTCTAATCAAACTTATTTGATATATTTAAAAAAAATCGTAGCAAAGGAGCTGACTCAGTGCGTCTCACTCGCACTAGTTAATTTCTACTGCATAGATTTACAGTTCTACTCAAAGTATATATACATATATCAAGTATATGCAAGAACATTTTTTTTTAGTTTTTACCTGAACGTATGTCAAAATTTGTTTACTTTTGTAGCGAGCAATATTTGTTTATTCCGTTGAAAAAAATAATTTTGTAAAATTGTGAAAAACATTATTAATTCAACAAAAGGAGCAAAAAAGAATTGTTGTGGAAAAGATTTGTGTGAGAAAGTGTGCAATTTGAATTGTTTAAGAAAAGTAACAAAAAGAAATTGTTTTAAAAAAGTTCTATGCGAAAAGTATTTAAATTTTTGGAAATAATTGCGAAAAAAATACCCATATTATGAAAGAAAATTTCTGACACAAGATTAGAATTTTACACAAACAAAATGTACAGTGGTTTTTGTAATTTTATGTTGTTGTACTCTTGCGACTACTTGATATAGATATACTTTGTTTCTACTGAGGAAATTTCCGTGCTTAACTACGTTGCTACTTCTTATGTAATGGCATAAGTCGTATAAAGTCAGTCACATTAACAGATAAAATAACAAAATCGCCGTCATCTGTGCACGGATGTTTTGGAAATTTACTTTGCAAAGTATTTTTAATACAAATACTAAAAAAAAAAGAAAAGAAATTAGTATTGAAAATCAGAATCAGAAATCAAAAAAATTGGTTCCAGGGTTGGAATAAATGTTTACGTCAGTGCAGGGTTTAATCTTATTGATTAAAATATTAATCACTTTTTTAGGCCACACAACGAAATATTCGAAGATGGCAAACGTTTGCCGCAACTACACTTTTATTCTGTCTGCTGGCGACGGAACAAAATACTATGTTCTCTGCTTTACTCTCAAATTGTGTATATTGAAAAAATACTCTACCTGATTTCGGATTCTTTTTGAATATCGGTATCGTTTCGGAAAACAAAGCTGTATCGTTGTATCTGTAATTAATAAATTCTAATGAACAATTTAAAACGATGGAAAATTTCCTATGAAATAATAAAACTTGCATGTGAAATAAATGCCGTTCATGTTATTCAACTCTTTCATAAAATGTTACATGTTTTTCACAATACCAACAGAATATCCCATTCCTTTCGATGGATCTGCGACCGCCGTAGAGTGGCAATATAGCAATCATTTATACCGTTCTATGGCACACAAACTTTTTAAATATTTTCAACATGAAAATACAGAAAATTCCGACTTTTTATTTCAAAGTTTTGGTTTAAATGTGCAACCCCAAACGATCAGAGTACCAGTCAGTATATCATGAAACTATCGTTATTGGCATATTTTAAATTACATATAATTGAAATCTTAATTGTCTACAGCCCGACACTTTTTTGGATAATTGAAATTTTTATTAAGACATATTCATAAAACAATAACATTTACATGTATTATAATTTTTGTATTGTTCTTAATCTCTTTTATATATTTGCAGACAAACGATAGTAGTCATTTAACTAATAGAAGTTCCTCGGATACGTATTGTTCAAATATCGTACAGTGTTGTCGTATCTTATAGTTACTGCAAAAAATGCTACACTAAACATTCATAAATAAACTAGAAACATTTCACTAAAAATTGAATTGCCTCAACTAATTATAATTAAGAACATACAAAATTTATATAAATTGGAGAATTCATGATTAAAACATAAATTCGCGGTCACTTTAAGTAAATTTCATAAAATTTCAACAAAATTAATCGCATACAAAAGTACATGTTAATATATTGTTTTGTTCTTTTCTCAACCTTAAAGTGTTCATGTTATTAAAAGTATTTTAGCAAATAAACATTGAATTCTCTAAGACATCTCTCTCTCTACTATCATTCTCATACATATAACATTTTACATAATACGTAATATTTTGTTGTTTTATCTTTAGAATTAAATCCTTTGTTATATTGTTTTTAGAGAATAATAATAATAATAAAATGTTTACAAAACCGAACTGAATGAAAACAACATTTCAATCGAACAAGATTTTTCATTAACAAAAACCTATTTAGGTATTCCTCCTTTTGTTGAATTCCGCTAAAAATAATTTAACATTTAAATATACCGGTCTGCCACAGACATTATTCGGAACCGATCGATTTCGTTTTATAGTTTTTTGACACTGAAAATGTTTAATTTTGTTATTTTTAAATAACTGCCTGTTCGGCGATGTCGCTAAAACAAGAACTAATATACTAAAAATAGTTTTCGTTTTAAATGTAATCCATTCCATCGAATTAACGCCTGCGACATCAGCGAACAGACATTTAAGTGTGGCAGTACTGTGCAAATCAGAACAAAACCATATGGTAATTAAAGAAGAAGAGAACACAGGGCATACTGATACAGGTAGGAGCGGTTTTGCAAAAATAAAAACCTACATGTTTTTGTGAATTCTAATTCAAACGTCACAATTAATTGTGTAGAGCAAAGCAAAACGAAAAAGTACAAAAACAAAATATACATGTTTGTTTTTACATTTGCTCTTAAGTTTTGTATGTATGTAAATATGTAAAGAAATTTTGACGTTTGTATTAGAATTTCTCCCAAAAACAATATAACCGTATGGGCTATCGCTCCTACCTGTATCAGTGTGCCCTGAAGAGAACACAACGAAATTAAAATTTTATATCTCTGATTAAAATGTTCGGGCGCAAGTTTTCCTTGTTGAAGTAACAAAAATTTAAATTTAATTTATTACGAAAAATGTCGGGAATTTTTATTGATGGTGTGTGGAATGTACAAAAACATCAGGAATCCTGCGGAAAATTGCGAGTTAGAAGTTTGACCATGCATTTTCATAACGCAACGCATTGTAAGTGATTTTGGAATTATAAATCTATTATATATGTACATATGTATATAGGATTATAGGTATAATGATAACTACGTGCTTATTTGAATGGAAACAAAATTGTTCAGTGTTTTATTTTGCATCACAATCTCCTTTTTGCTCAATACATTTAGTACAGCGTTTTAAAAAAATTTTTTTTTTATTCCTTCCAAGTAATATATTTTTTTTAGGCCCTCAAAATAAAGTGTTTTTTCGATACTGGACTCTTCATTCAACCGAAATATTTTACCATACAGCCGTTTCTTCAGGTTTGGCAAAAAAAGGCGCAGGGAGCTAAATCTGGAGAATATGCTGGAGCAGTGCGTTGCCTCATTATTGACATTTGAAGTGGTCACACGGTTGTGCTTCTAGTCGAGTGGGAGCAATCACAATTACCCTTTTTATATGCAAATGTTCATATAAAATGTGATGTACTGTCACAATTCCTGCAGCCTCAGCCACTTCATGTATTTTTATTCTCCGAAAGTCCATCATTAGTGCATGACCTTTTTTCATGCAAGAATAATCCCATGTTATCTGCTTTTATTGATATTCAAATGCAAACTACATGACACAGCTTGTTCAAATGTGACAGTAGCCTATTTGTAAATGCCAGTTTGGTTGAGGGCAGCATTGATTCATTTAAGTTTGCTGTGAGGAAAATTCAAAGTCGCGAAGTTATCAAACAGTCCGTATTTTCAAAATGGTGTAAATAAGAAATGTTTGTGGTTAATACATATAAGATACATTTTGGACATGGTATAATAAATACCACATATACCATGCATTTTGGATATCCATACTTATAAACATATTTAGTTACAGCTGATTATTTCAAAATCTACATTTTATTTGTATGCAAATCGCAATAATTATTCGCACAAAGGAAAATTTGTTCAACTTGTTGAAAAAAATAAAATGTTTTGAAAAAGTTCAAATCTATTAAAATCCTTAAAAGCGAAAAATATCATTGAGGCTAAAAACGACTTACCAAAGATTCCACAAAATTTGTAAAAATATAAAATTGGGAAATATTATCTTTAAAAAATGATACAACAAAATATCAAAAAAAAAACCAAAAATACACTTAATAAATCTAAAAATTTACTTTTTAGTTTTTTATGGCAAAGGTGAGATGTCTCCCTCACGGCCTTTCGACAAAATAGAGTAACAAAATATATTGCAAATGCCAAACAATTTCTACCAAAAATTCTACAAATGGTACTAAAGACTTGAAAAATTATTTTATATTACAAAAAAAATTTAAATAAATTTTATTATATTCTGATATTTTTAAATTATTTTAATTTAATTTTTAATTTCAATATTTCGTGACTCCTTGGTGTGACTTCTTCAGGAAATTAATTAATTTCCTTAAGCTTAAAAATATCAGAATATAATACATAATAATTAAAAAGAGGTCAAGAAACCAGAAGAATTTAAAGAATTTTAAATATGACAAATACTGCAATAAAAAAATTTTTTATTTCTGTAAAGGCTCCTTTTTTCGTTTTATTATTTTAGAAGTTAAGACTTTAAATACCTATTCTTAAAATTCATAAAAATATTTTCTAAACTTCTTATTTGACCGTTTTTGGTATAGAAATTTAGCAAATATCAAGATTATAAATATTTGTTATGAAGTAGGCTTTAACACCAAAAATCCATTAATTGAAATGATAAATTCTACATACAGATTTACATTGCCTTCTATTTCAGAGACAAGTGTTAGTGAAGCTCATTATTTGAAATACTCTCTTAACACAGTATTTTCACAGCCTTGCATGCATAAAGATACCGTAACAGAGGTGCAGTATGCAAAATCCATACTCGTACACCCTTAGTATGATAAGTTTTTACGCAATATCTTAAAATGTATTGGGAACTAATCAGTAATTCTGATAAAATAGCTTTGAGTTTCAATATATTACAATAAATAATGTATTATAATTATTTGTTTCTTTGAAAATTTAAAATTATTAAGAAGGTATATGGTGTATGGTTTTGCATACTGTACATATATAATATAGTTTTTTTGTTTCGACTTAACGATTTTAAAAGATAGCCAACAGCTTTATAAACCACCATATCTAAAGTAGTACGAAAATCAGTTTGAAATCCCCACATCTGAAATATATGTATACATATATTTTAGCAATAATTTTTTACCTTTGAGGTATTTTAATATAAAAAATTTTTCAAATATTTATATTTTCAATATTTCGCAACTACTTCGGGTGGCTTCCTCAGGATCACTTCACTTATCGGTTCATTTCTTCAAATAATATTGAAAGGTGAACAATAGAATCAATTATGTACGGCAACATTGTATGCATAGTTCTATTTGCTATATAGCGCTAGATGGCGCTTAACTATATACATGACGATGTTTCACAGGCTGCTTCATATAAACTTTTATTACTTAAAATTATTTTAGTCTTAATACCAACCAATATTAATGGCAAAGGTGGCATCACAGGGTAAAAAATAGAATTACAGAAATACAAACGCTTTTACGTTTGATGTACATTGGAATGTTAAGTCGCTACTGCGACATTGTAAAGACACTTCTTATTCTGTTAGAATTTGGGGGCAGAATATTGTGGACGTTTGCTGTGAATAAACGTATTTAGATGGATTAATTCACCCATACAGACACTTGCATACATGCGTAAGCACGTTTCTACAAATACATATCTACACCCATACGTAATTTTTTGTACACATTTCTTTGCATATATGTATGTATGTACTACATGTAATATCTAGGTATGGATATATAAATACTGCATAAAATATACTGAAGCCTCACCAGGGCCACGTATACATACAGCTGTGCTCAATAAAATATGTGAGGTGTCAATCAATATCTTTATTCCTTTTTTGAATTTGTCAGCATTCGCCCAAGTCTTGTACCGCCTTACCGTCGTTCTTTGTTTAGTTGGAATTGGTGGCATGGGCAAACTATTCTATAACTTGTCCGTACCAAAAACTGACTGGATTGTAATCGACAAAAATTGTGTTAAAAACCTTGCCTGAAAGCAAAAATTATGTCTTGAGCTATATATTTTTCCATTGCCCAGCACAACTATTATATTGAACACAACTGTATGTATGTATGTATATATCGCCTCAGAAAATGCAAACTCTGTATCTAACAAAAATTTTAGATTGTCTTATTAATTCCAGTCCAAATACAAAATTCTCATACTCTTACAGCAGTATTCACAAAAAATAAAGTAGACTTGATCAACCCTTTAAAATAAATTTTCTATGAAATTTTTACTTTAAAGCACACTTGAAGTACACATTAATTTTTGTGAATACAGCAGTTAGTTTTTAATATCAAAATTAAATGGTATTTAAACTAAAATTCTATTTAAATACAAAATTCATTTTCGCACATCATATTTAAATACAACTTAAATGTCTTACCTGGTCTATTTAAATTGAACTTAAGTTTTTCATATTTTCATGTGCTTTTGACAGTTAGTTTACATACTGTAAGTCATGTTTATAAAGCAGCTGTTCATTGAAGAAAATTGCGGTACTTTGTCGGTAATTTTTTTAAACATATATTGTGCTGCCATACTTTTGCTACAATTAAATACCAAGTGTAATTTTACACTGAAAACGTATTTAAATACAATTTATTTCTGGAAAAATTCATTAATTTTGTACTTAAATAAGAAGTCAAAAGCTGGGGGATATTGTAGTAGCGATTATGCACTAAATGCGAAAATTGCTAACTAGGAAAACTTATACTGGCAACGCTTGCCTGTATACGACGGTTTGTTTCAAAGTCTGCTGTTATACGCATACATTTTTCTTGAAGCAGTCTATTCAATTCTCTTAAGATTGATAGGTTAATTATACGAAAATGAGTTTTATAAATTCAGGAAGATATTTACACCTATCGTGAATAACAAGTGGAATTTTTGCTCACGTGAAATTTTTATTCCACTCAAAGGGAAAAATTGAATCGTAAATCTCCCGTTGAGAAATTATTCCCGCTATCAGTTCTCAGTGCATATAAAAAAGAGAAGAAGCCGAAAACAACATGAAAATGAAAGAAACTTGTGTTGAAAAATTTACATTTATGTAATAATTTAAAAAATAAACTAATTTGGATACATTTTGGAAACCGAATAAAACAAATTTAAAATATTCTTAATATCTAGAATTGGAGCAACAAGTCTTACAAAGACGCAGGCAATTGATTTGTTGCAAAAAAATATCCGTTCGTATCTTATTAACGGATCTTGCCCCTAAAATAAAATTAGTAAACTTCGAATTATAATAGAAAATGCTTACATTTAGGCGAAAGTGAAAAAACTCGTGGGAAAAATATCATTCGCGATAAGGGGAATTTAATTTTGGCATGAAATCACTCACGGAGATTTTATGATTGCAATTTTAGGGAAAAGGGAAAAATTATTCATGATAGTTGTGATTGTAAATATTCCAAGGCACACTTCAATTTTAATTAGCCAACCTGCACAGCAGACCGGAACAGCTGTTTTCGAAAGTCGTTACACTTTCATCATCAGTAATCATGCGTATTTTTGTTTATCATCACTTATTACGTAGCTTCGTTGAATGTGATAACAGTTCCTATTTACAAAAAACCTTATCAGGAAATCGCATACGAGAACTGTATCAAACCAATGGTAACCCCAAAGACTGTAAGTAAAGTTTTACAGCAGTATTCACAAAAAATAAAGTAGACTTGATCACTACTTTAAAATAAATTTTCTATGAAATTTTTACTTTAAAGCACATTTGAAGTACACATTAACTTTTGTGAACACAGCAGATAGTCTTTTGTAACACACTCTAAGTGGTGACCAACAAAAAATATGTATCTGATATTAAATAAGTTTTTAGCTTCCAAAAAATGTTTAAATTGTAACAACTAGGGCGTTTTGTATTTTCTGTAACGATATGCATTTACATACATATGTACTTACTATTTATATATGCATGTTTGTATGTGTGAATATTCTTGGCCGTACGACATACGGACGTACATAATAGTTCTTTGAAGGCCAAGTAAAATTGGTCAGTTTGATTTGTTTACATTTTTAATGGTTTATTTTGTTTATGCTCTCTTGTGATTATTTGTTCTCACCATTATTTTCTCATTACGGCTTTCGTGTTGCGTCTGTTCTACTTCAGCAATTAATGTTGCAAGCCCAATGTTTATGGGTTTTTTACCAGTTGTTATCGGTTCGCGTAGCTGTTTGGTGGTGAAAATTGTCTCATTGGGGAAGTGCAAACCGTACATATGAATATGTACTGATAATTGGCGTAAAAGCTACACAAAGTAATCGGAAGTGAAAATTCATACAGTGATTGTTATTAGTGTTACATGCATATAAATATAACTACTATAAACAAACGCCTCTTAAAAAGTGAATATTATTGGAATACAAGTAAAAGTTTATTGTGCCTTTTTGTTTAGCATGTAAGTATGTCAGTGCACTTTGAAATCCAGCATCAATTCAAAACAGGTATCCACTATATCTCGCAGTATACATACCTGCATGCGTACTATGCATGTACATACACACATAACAAATCTTAAATTGCTATACTACATGCATATGAACGTAGCGTATTGCACTAAGCAAAATGCGTGGACATATCACTATTCCACAGTAGATTCTACTGTATAAGTATGTATGTATGTATGTCTGTCTACATTTGTACTTATGCACATACATATGTACATAGTGCATGGCATTAAGAAAACATAAACACATTTTGTATGTATGTACACATATAGGCAAATACTGTATATGTACATATGTACATACATGTACCGTTTTATTGATGAATAGAAAAGCTGCATTTTCTCAAATAGGTTACTGACTTCCACCACCCTATTTATTTTATTTACACCAGCGCTGCCAGATGTTACATTTTGAACGTTATGGTAGGAACACAACTGGGACCAACGACGAATTTCGTTCAGTACGACGAATTCGTTGGTAAAAATTCGCTATATAAATTCGTCGTATGAAACACAATAGCGACGAATAAAATAAAATAATGAACAAAAAGATTTTAAATTTTGTTACAAATCTTAGTAATTTTCTGATGCCAGATTCCTTAGACAGAACAAATTCCTTTTTGTAATTATTTTCTGAATAAAAAATAAATTATTCTGTTCATTTAACAGCTGATGGGGGGTGACCATATGAAAAAGTAGGAAATAGGAAGAAAGAATATATTGTAAAAAGTGTTCAAAATTAATAAAAAGTCGTCCGAATGATAAATTTTTGTGCATTGGTCACTGCATTTTTAGTATATACTGGAATTTTTCGTGGTATAATGCAACAATACATTATGTTTTCCCACAAAAAACCAGGTTGAGTATATGAAACCTGGGCACCTCATATTGATTTGTTCGTCGCTCGCTGACGAAACAATTAGAAACAAATCTATTTCAACTTTCGCTGAGTAGGACGAATTTCGACCAACACCACGATTGTGTGCATTTTCATATACACCAATGTGTTTTATTTTTTGCGACGAATATTCGCGACCAAAAATTCGTCGTTCGTCGCAATTGTGTTCCTAGCATTATTCTGTCGGTTTTTTTGCCATGAAATCCTTTGGTCTGCCAGAGAAATAAAAGTCATGTTTATTTTTACATACATAAATCTTTGTTTGTAATACTTAACACTACAAATGCAAAAATTACGACCACCCACCAAAAACTGGTACCCTGGCAAAATTGTCTATTTGTAAAGGATGTTTTATTTTTATAGAGGTATAGAACATTGAAATGGAATAAAAAAAAGATGAATTTTTTAAATTGACATAAAAGTTACTTTATTCAAAAGATAATTTTCTTGCATTATAATTTAACTATGACTTCAGGCATATGACCGCCACGGCTGGTACGGAAGTCCAATATTCGATAAGTTTTTCCAACACTTGTGGCCGTAAATCGGCAATAACGCAATCGTTTTGGGCTTATCGGCGTGGAGTAGCGACTTCATATATCCCCAAAGAAAATAGTCTAGCAGTGTTAAATCGCATTTTCTGGAAGGCCAATTCACGAATGCGTAACATTAAACTATGCGGTTACCAAACGTTTTCTTCTATAAATCAATTGTGGCACCAGCACATCATAGTTGTTCAATTGGTAAACAAAAAAATTAGCAATATTGGCTTTATAGCGGTCACCATTGACTGTAATGTTCTTACCAGCATTGAATTTTAAAGAAATACGCACCAATAATTCCACCAGCCCACAATCAGTCAGTTTTTCTGGATGTAACGGGTGTCTCAACATACAATTGAGCATTATCATCACTCCAAATACGGCAGTAGTACGAAGCAAAATTATTAACGTTTTCATTCAAACAAAAGTAAGCTTCATCGCTAAACAAATTTCGCCTATGAAAATCGAGATCAACGGCAGTTTTGTTTTGTGCCCATTTGGGCACAATTTGGAAACGTTGTTCAATCATCAATCTATTCATGTTGAGATGCCACACCCAACTAAACATAAATCACTTGAAAGCTGACAAATGGCCGCCAGTTAAAAAAGTGCTGCCAACTTTAATTTTTATGACTCTAAAAAATACCCTTTATATATTGCCACATTCGAATTTTTATTAACTCAAGTCAACTACGTAGCACAAAGAAAAATTATTAAAGCTTACAAGAAACTTATAATTGTATTACGAATGAATAATAGACAATAGGAATGTGTACTTAAAAAGTATTATAGTGTGGCCTAGAAATGTAAATGTGTAACAGGTTTCTTGACAAATCTGTCCGAATTGGAAATGTTCATGAAAATTTTTATAAAATTATAGCTTAAATGCGATCAGGGAAGTTTTTATTGTCAGCCAGCTGTTTTTGCATCATTGTTGTATAATATTGTGTCACCTACAACGCCATTTTGAAGCAATTTTTTTTTTTGAATCGGTCAGACATCTGCAAGTTTTCCTGTGCAGGATAGTTAGTCATGATCAGAGAACATCAAAGCTTCTTATAGGCTTAAGAAATAAAAATTGTTCAATATTTACACTATTTTTGCATATAATATCGTACGTCTACGCCCCCTATAGGGGCGGGGATAAAAAATAGACTATATAATGTTTTCCACAGTCGAACATATGGACATTACTAGATCGTCTTAGACTTCATCACTGATCAAGAATACATATATATATATATATATATATATATATATACTTTATGGGGTCCAATTCTTTCTGGGGGAAATAAAACTGTATTTTATCGGGATATCTCTGGTAAGGGCCGTGGGGGAGACATTTCACCTTTGCCGTAAAACTCAAAAAATAAATGTTTGGTATAATTAAATGTAAAATTAATTTCAAAATTTTTTTATAGGGTCATTTAGGGGGCGGGGAGGGGGTAGGGCAAAGGAGTACCAGGCTACGTCTCAGCTTCTTCATTAAAGCTTAAAAAGGTTATTTTTAAGAAATCTAGGTTCAAGTAGAACAATTTGTTAAATTTTTACACTATTTTTGCATACACGTAATAATGCCCACTAAAGTCGGCGGGGTCCAACAATTATTATTTTTATTTTATGGCTCCAACTTTAATGCGTCAGACCTTCTTTGACATAAAAATATACCATTTTCTTAACAATATTACAAAAAAAAAATTAAAAATTATGTTGCTTCTTAGAGGTTGGTTTAGTTCTTAAGGGAACTTTCTTAGGGGAACTTTTTTCCCTCTGGCCCGATGCAGCCCATTCACGAACTTGACTTGTGTTATCCTTGATATATTTATACTAAATTCCAAGAGCCTAGCTCTTTTAATTTGGACTGAATCGTGATTTCCACAGACGGACGGACGGTTGGGCGGACATGATCAGATCGTCTTAGATTTCATCACTGATCAAAAATATATATACTTTATGGGGTTTCAGATGGATATTTCGATGAGTTACAAACGGAATGACAAAGTGAATATGCCCTCCAATTCTATTTTTGTAGGGTATAAAAAATGTACTAGTCAATATCAGTACTGGAATTTCAATGACACGCACATTTGAAATGTCTGGGGTGTTATAAGTCATTAGTACTGGTGACTGTGTCAATAGTAAGTCAGCACAGTTTTACTATTGCTATTTCCTACTGGGTGAATATGCCGTTACATTTGTTTCGATGTAAGTACGGGGTTACGTTACAATCTGTTTAGCTCTAAAGTTTAATATGTTATGACGTAATGAAATAGGAACCAGTAAAATTTTTTGTATTAAAAATCATACTATTAAATAACTTTTTGGAACATTTCTAACAACATAATTTTAACTCTTCTTGCGTCTGTTATAAAACTGATGATCTCATACATGATCTTGGAAGAATTTTGGCAAAATAAAAAACTGGCATTCACAGTCTTTGTGAAAATTATTACAGCCAAGAAATTTTGGTTTTAATAGTAACAAAATCAATCTTTTAACAAAATTAACCGAAAGAATTAAAAGTTTTATAAAACTACAGCATTACGCTGCTTTATATCTTTAGAGAAATCCAGAAAACGATATCTACGATGAGGGAAAGAATTTGTTCCAAATCAAATTTTATAAAAGATAAAGCCAACTTATTTTTCGAACAGATTATTTTATAACACCCGCTTAAACTATTGAAATAACTAATACATATATTATAATTGCTTCTTCTTCTGAGAATTGTGCGTACTGTTTGTATGTATAAGACAATTTAGGGGTCCACATAATTTTACACACATAGACATATGAGTAATTATCAGACAGACTAAAAACTGCAAATATTATGTTAATCTTGCCAAAAATAAAAACAGATTTTTTAAAGAGAAACCTTTCGGGGTTATCAGTTTTTGAAATTCAATTACAATAACAATATCGTGAACCTTAAATATTATTATACCCTCCAAGAAAGAATTGGAGGGTATATTCACTTTGTCATTCTGTTTGTAACGCAGCGAAATATCCATCTGAGACCCCATAAAGTATATATATTCTTGATCAGTGATGAAATCTAAGACGATCTGAGCATATCCGTCCGCCCGTCCGTCTGTGGAAATCACAATTCAGTCCAAACGAAAAGAGCGTCAGACTCTTGGAATTTGGTATAAATAGATATATGTTGAAGTATAGCACAGGTCAAGTTCGTGAATGGGCTGCATCGGGCCAGAGGGAAAAAAGTTCCCCTAAGAAGAACTAAACCAATCAATCTCTAAAAAACAACATAATTTTTTTAATTTTTTTTTTGGAATTTTGTTAAGGAAATTATATATTTTTATGTAAAAGAAGGTCTAACGCATTAAACTTGGAGCCATGAAATAAAAAAAAAATTAGTTTTTGGACCCCGCCCTCTTTATTGGGCGTTATTATATGCAAAAATAGTGAAAAAAATTTACCAAATTGTTCTATTTAAGCCTACATTCCTTAAAAATAACATTTTTAAGCCTTAATGACGAAGCTGAGACGTAACCTGGTACTCCTGTGCCCTACCTCCTACTCCCCCTTAGCCACATAAATTACCCTATCAAAAAAATTAAAAATAAATTTTACATTTAATTATCCCAAACATTTATTTTTAGAGTTTTATGACAAAGGTGAAATGTCTCCCCACGCCCCTGGCCAGAGAGATCCTGAAAAAATACAGTTTTAATACTCTCCAAAAAGAATTGAACCCCATAAAGGTTCATCAGTGATGAAGTCTAAGACGATCTAACAATGCTCATACGTTCGTATGTGGAAAACCTGATATAGTCTATTTTTGGATTCCGCCCCCTTTAGTGGGCGTTGCCATACGATATTAAATGCAAAAATGGTGTAAATATTGAACAATTTGTATTCCTTAAGCCTATACGAAGCTGAGATGTTGTCTGATCTTGCAGAGGTAAAATGCCTCCCCCACGGCCCTTGCCGGAATGACTCTGTCGAAATAGAGATTTAAAATTGGGCACAGAGATGTCTTAAAGGAACTCTGTCCCACCAGGTTAAACCTTTTCCCCCTTATTCATAAACATTATGAGAGTCTAATAACAGCGTAATAAAATAAAATTTCATATGGAATTTGCTCTATTACACTCTTATAAGCCTCTCATAATTTTTATGAATAAGGGGGTTTAAATTTAATATTTGGAGGGTATTTAAGATTCGACCCGGCCGAATATAACGTTTTTACTTGTTTTTATTACATTTTATACTGTATACTACGTCATTAAATCGCTTAACGGTTAATCGTTTGCGCTACTTTCACAAATTTCCATTTCTTGGAATCTCCCAAACTTTTTATAAATATTACGTTTCCATTACAAACAAATTAAGTTGATTTTAAGAAATCATGACGAATTGTTTTGATTATGTTGAGAATTTCGGTTTCAATTTTCGAAATAACTTTGACCTTTTTATTGTTTATTTTAATTTTTTAACACGAACAAAAAAACAAAACAAAAATTGTTTTCAATAATAATTTGAAAGTCCATCCTTGCAATTCCCGCTAATTTTAATCGCAAAAAAAATCATTATATTGATTTTCAAACTGCTATAACTTTTGAATGAGTCAACCGGTTCCCACTTGGTGGTTTATGTAGTTCTTCCGAGCACTATAAAATAATAGTAAACACGAATTAAATGAATTTATAATTTCGAAGCTTTTTAAAAAAATCACTTCTTTAGAATTTTTTCATTCACGATATCTTACGAACGCATCAACTGGGTTTTCAACGTTAGTTTGTTTAATCGATCGATAAAGCCGTTTAAAAATTATTTTAAAAAAACATTTTAACAAAATCAGAGTTTTTCTGAGATTTCTCAGTTCCGAATCGATTCCAATTTACAGGAAATCTAAGTTTTATATATTTCTTTGAAACAATTGGTTCGATTCGGTCCAGCCGTTCAAAAATTATAAGCGGGTCACATATGTACATACTTACACACACACACGCAATTTTTTTAGCAGTTATCTTAATAATAAATTTATTTGTAGTTGTACTTTTCTCTAATTTTTTTTAACACTTAAGTGACAAACTGTACAACAGCTGGTTTTTGTTTTGTATGAAAAACTAAGAAAGTTTAGAATTCAATCTAAAGATGAAATTATTTTATATTCTGTAAATAAATATTTTAAAATTATATAAATACTTGTGCAAAGTGATTAAGTACTTAAAAATCATATTCGCTGTGTTCCAGATGCGGCACGAAACAGCCCGAACTCGCTCAAAGTTCCCCAAATGCGTGCCCGATAACAATTTTTGTGCAATTTTGAGAGGGAATAAGAGAATAAGCTCGGACAAGAATCAGCTGTTTTTTGTTTACATTTGAAAATAAAAAAAGTAATCTGAAAATTTACAAATAAAGGGAAGAAGTTCTTACTTGAAAATTTATTAAAAGCAAAATGGAAGGTTTTTCGAAAAAAAAACTTGAAGTTGTAAGTACATTTGCGCATATGTGGCCCTTTCTTTGATATAAAAAAATTATTGTTCAGATTGAAAAATAAACAACTTATAGACACGTCAAGTTAGTCTAATCAAGATGACTTCTTACATCTAATTATTGAAGAATCTGATAGGGAAGATGAAATTTTGGTTAAAGTATTTGTAGCGTTCGAAGAGGAAAAAAGACGCAGCGTTAATAGAAGATGTGGTGTCTCAATACACAGAGGGTGAATTTGTGAAGCATTTTAGAATATCGAGAGAGCTGTATTTAAATTTCTTATGAATTTTACCAGCTGTTGTCAATGTTGCTAAATTTTGATTTCATGATGTTAAGTCTTCTTCAGTGCATAAAATTGCTAAAATAAAAGTTAATTTAAAAAGTAGGCAGGTCTAGTTTTTCAAGATTTACAATTATTGTTTTTTACGTTTCAGCTAATTTGGGAAAGTTTTGCATTTTCAGAGAGTAATTTTCTTTTTTACTCGCATTAGCAAAAACCTGTCCCAAAATCACCTGGAACATACCTATTAGTTCATGTAAAAATCATGCAAATTCTCAATACGAGTGTGGTGGAATTCGTGGTAGATTATCAGCTGTTGCCAATAATTTACTTGGCAACACACCACTTAGCACAGACAAAAACAAGGTTGCATTTCATAAAACCTATTTAAAATCTTTTCAAAAATGGCTTTAAATTGGTTTAACAAAATCATATTGTATGGTAAAACCAAAATTTATTAAAACTAGAGATGTGTGCGTGAGTAAAATCACGCAGGATCACGAAATTAAAATTTTTCACGCACAGCAAGATTTAAGGCGTTCCCGATCACGCACGCTAACGAAGGGATTCTTTTTAATCACGTACTTTCAGGCGCGATGGTAACAATTTAGCAAAATCACGCACGCTCACAGTATACATATATATATATATATATATATATATATATATATATATATATATATATATGTATATATATATATATGTATATATATATATATATATATATATATATATATATATATATATGTATATATATATATATATATATATATATATACATATATATATATATATATATATATATATATATATATATATATATATATATATATATATGTATATATATACATATATATATATATATATATATATATATATATTCTTTAGTATTAAAAATTCAAAAGAAGAAACTTCTATTTTAAGCGCGTGAATCACGCGTGACACCAACAAATCACGGCATTTGCACATCTCTAATTACAACCGTGTAAGTGTAAAAATACTATTATTGTCAAGATAAAAATCCGTTAGATATTGATTTCTTTTCGCTTTATATATACTAGATATGTGTATGCAGCTCCATTCGACTGTATGGAAAAGCCTATATTTTTACTGATTAAACTATTACGAATGAACAATACTTGACTCTTGGACTCTTTTAATTCAATTTTGTACAGTGGCTAAATTTTGTATTATTTTCAAATAAATAAATATATATTCTAATACATGTAGGTACGCACATACTTTAGCACATATACAAATTTATCAATCGAATCGAGGCTTTACATAGCCTTACAATATAGTATAATACTAATTATGAATTACATATGTATGTATTTAAATATGAATTCAAATTTTTAAATAAAAAAATTTATGTAAACTTTACGATTTGCCATGTAATTTGCATGCTTGTTCTTGTTGTGTAAAATAGTACATAGTAACAGAATTTTACCGCAATACAAGTGGGATTTGTTTTATCCATATTTGTCTCTTCACTTGTGTGCTTTTTATATACGAGTATGTATATTGTTTTTTTGTTTTCTAAATATGGAATTCTATAATCTATACTCTGGTCTGTTTATTTATTGTTATTCTCCATTAAAATTATGCTGTAATATAATTATAATATTCATACGGATATGATCTGACTCACACTTTTGATTGTCTAATCGCATGTCGGTTGTAAATCGCCCAACTTGTGAAGGGTGTTTCTTTAGCAACTTTCTTTTTGGCAACACTGTTCTGGCACCTCAGCTGTTTTCGTTTAATCTGTTACTGTTAAACACGTTCAGTTTGACCATGAATCGTCTTACAAATGAACAACGGTTGCTGATTATTGAATTTTATTACATATCAAAATTCATGCTCGGCTAAGAAAGTGCATCGTGCATTTCTTGTGTTCAGCGACGAAGCACATTTCTGATTGAATGGTTATGTGAACGAGCAAAATTTGGCGTATTTGGTGTGAAGGGCAGCCACGAACATTGCAAAACTGTAAATGAATCGCGAAAAATTCACTTATTTTAACTCGGACCAGCACTCAGGAGATGAACCCTACATATGGGGTGGATTGCGCCGGAACCAGAAATGTGATAGTATTGGGACTTTCGGCTTCATAAGCTCTAAACACATATACGACAGCAGACAGCAATATGTCAAAAATAAAATCCATGTATTTAAATGAAAACGATTATATTGACGGCAGCATAGCAGCAGGACTGCACAATAGTATTTGCAGCTGCTGCCAACATAGGCTATTTTCTATTTTGACGGGCAGCAATAAACAAATATAGTGTTGCCATTATATATATATATATATATATATATGTATATATATATATATGTATATATATATATATATATATATATATATATATATATATATATATATATATATATATGTATATATATATATATATATATATATATATATATATATATATATACATATATATATATATATATATATATATATATATATATATATATACTATATATAAATTGGAAAAATAAGAACAAAAATTTTTTTTAATATTAAACATAAAAGAACATTACAAAAATACAATATAGAAATAAATGTATGTGTTTTTATAGTTTTTCGTGATATTATTACATTTCTTATCAATAACTTTAATTTTATTCATTATAAAATGTATGTACATATATGCGACATCAGCTGATTATTATGTTGTTGCTGTCTTCAAAATAATTATGAAGTTGACTTCAGAGCAGCATTTGAAGTTGGCAGCATTTGAAGCCGTGAAGTTGTGAAGTCTGCTGTCGTCTAAGTGCTTAGAACTATAGTCTCATATTGACTAGTTCAGTCAACAGCATTCCGAAGTTATATATCTGATCAATAAATGTTATTGATTCTTGTATAGGACTAGCAAAAACTACATCAAACACCGCTAATAAAGTAGGAATCGGTTGATTCATCCATAAATTACGGCAATTTGAAAATTTAAATACAGTACTTTTCGCTTATAGTCCATTCCGCTTAGAGGCCAAAACCGGATATAAGCCAAAACTGTCGTATTCATTTGCAGCTTTTTTTGAATTTCATACAAATTCCACTTCGCTTGTAGTCCATTTTCGCTTAAAGTCCACGTTTTGTTGGCATGCGTAACTAATATTGTATGGAAAAAACTCGCCTATAGTCCACTCTCTTTTTTTAATTGTATATTTTATGGCTCCAAGTTAAATGCGTTGGACCTTCTTTGACATAAAACTATATCATTTGCTTAACAAAATTACAAAAAAAAAAATTAAATATTATTTAATTTTTAAACTTTTGTTTTTCTGGATCATATCAATTATGTTTAATTACTTCCTTCTTTATAGCCTCTTTTTTAAATATTATGTTGTTTTTTAGAGGTTGGGTTAGTTCTTCTTAGGGGAACTTTTTTCCCTCTTGGTCCATTTAGCTCATTTCCGACCTTAACCTGTGCTATCAGGATATATTTATACAAAATTTCATGAGTCTAGCTGTTTTCATTTGGACTGAATCTTGATTACACAGACGGACGGACGTACGGATATGCTCAGATCGTCTTTGATTTCATCACTAATCAAAATATATAAATATATATATATATATATATATATATATATATATATATATATTTATATATATATATATATATATATATATATATATATATATATATATATTCTTTATGGGGTCTCAGATGGATATTTCGCTGAGTTACAAACGGAATACTATATTCTTTTTTGGGAGGTATAATAATAAATGTTTTTGTTTTAACTATTGATTTAAATTAAATCAATATTTGGTTGTTTTAAATAAACTTTTCTTTTGTTTTAAAAAAGTGGAAGAATATAATTTTATATAGTCCAAAATGTGGGTTAAATCAGGATTCACTTATAATCCATTAAGTAGCTTATAAAGAAAATCGGTTATAGTCCAAATTCGCTTAAAGTCCACAAAAGTTAGGCAACTATAGTTGTGGACTCTAAGCGAAAAGTACTGTAATAGTGTTTAATCAATCTCTTATTCGACTTTTGAGCTCGATGAGCTTAAATACAATAGAACAGCCCAAAAACCACGTTACAATAGCTTTACAGCGGAAATTACCGGGATGACTTAGGGTCAACAGTTTTCCATTTTTGTGTTTTTTTTTTTTTTTTGTTTTTGCTTTCCATGGATGTGATGCCGGACTTATTACCGTATGACAACAAAAATTAATCGCTGTATTCGTTCATAAGCAATTAAAAAATTTGAATGACTTTTGCGATATGATTTCTGTAATAAGTAATTCATTGCACCGAATTGCAAGACAAATAATAAATTCTAATTTTTTTTAATAACACTTTTATAAATCAAACTGTAATAACATTCAACTAAGTCGTCTAATAAATGCTAATAAACAAAAATACACATGAGCACTGATGATGGAAGCATAGCGGTTTTGGAAATCAGCTGTTCTGTTGTGCTCTTTTAGGTTCCATAATTATATTTATGACCTTAAATAAATATATGTGAAGTGTTGTCTAAAATAGGTTAAATTACCAAAATAAACACCTTTTTTTGGTGTTTATTTTGGTAATTTAACCAAAATTACCAAAAATAAGCTTAAATTTTCCAGCTCTGTAGTCGTATTTTGGATTTTGCTGATTTTCATCAGCAATCTCTTTTAGGACTATTTCCAATACAGTCTAAGACCGATTTCACACAAATGACTTCAAGTACTCATAAGGGCTTTATGGGATCGCATATTAATATTGTGGAAATTACACACGGAATGACAAGCCAGTATTTACCCTTTACCATTTGTTGTGAAAGGGTATAATCAAATCAATTGCAAAATCATCAGTTGTACACTATAAAGCCCGATTAGTTTTGATTGGACTTGGATCAAATTCGTCCATGTGCTCATTATTGGCAAAAACCTAATTAACAGTGATGCCATAAAAAAACCTAATTAACGGTGATGCCATAAAAAACCTAATTAACAGTGATGCCATAAATGTTTGATGAGAAAATAATAGTTAAATGAAGAAAATATGCTAAACATTTGCTAACATTAATAAATAAAATTGCAATATATTAAATTCGCTAAATAACGGGTGGGAAATTTTGAGGAAGTAAGACGTCCGCTCTTTTCACGAAACCACTGAACCACTTTTTGCAACAAACGTTCGCTTATCTCGTCAATGCAACGAGAAATTGCATCTTTCATAGCGTCAGTTGTATGTGATTTGTTCACGTAAACTCGGTCTTTCAAATAGCCCCAGAGAAAACAATCCAGCGGCTTTAAATCACAAGAACGAGGCGGCAAATTGACTTCGCCATATCGAGAAATTACGCGAACAGGAAATTTCCCATGCAATAAGTGAATTGTTTGGCCGGCTGTGTGGCTTGTGGCACCGTCTTGCTGAAACCGAAGGTCACTCGTGTCAATATTAGCCAATTGTTGCCACAAAAAATAGGTTGCCATGGTTTGGTAATGCAGAGAATTCACTGCGGCGTTTCCTTGCTCATTTCGGAAAAAACATAAACGGGCCGATGATGCCCGTGATGTAGTGATTTTTCGAAGACTGTTTGTGGATTTTGTGAGCCCCCTAATTGAAAATAGGCAGCATCATTAAAGATGATTTTGTTGAAAAATGCATTGTTTTCGTTTAGTTTTTCAAACAGCCAATTCGCACAGTTTCGACGCAAACAATGGTCGGCCGGCATTACATGATTAAAATCTCCCAACTTTTTACTAAATAAATGTCAAAGTATGACAGATTAATTCTTGACATTTCATCATTTCATAGCCAATTTATTTCCTAACCTCAAATTTGACAACCCTGTATAAGTATGTATGTATGCAAAACAAAAAAGCTTAAATAAAAAATATTTTGAAAAATTTTTAGGAATTTTTCATATGCTGGTTCTGTGAATTTTTTTTTTACACAGTTTAGTCTTTTTTTTTAACATAACGTGTTGTGTAGTGTAGCCGCACCACCGATCGTACAGCAAACGATCGGTGGTGCGGCTACACTCTCTTCGCTAATTTAAACACTCTTATTCACTAATTTATTGGGCATAAGTTGAGAACAAACTATGGCATTTTGTAACAACCCGTTTATGCTGTCACACAACGCGAATATATCGTTGTGTGACAGCATAAACTGTCACACAACGATATGTTCGCGGCTTAATAGTTGTAATTTTGAATTATTGCAGTGTTGATTCGAACTCAATGTGTTGTGAAATAACGTCTCAGTATGTTTTATAAGAAACATCGTGTACTGCAATTTGCAGCTTGTTGTCATCATTAACAATTGATAGTAGTGTCAAAAGGTTTTTCAATTGTTAACAGCGGGCGTGTCGGAAAGTGACTTTAAAATTATAGGTGGTTTTTTATTTTGCAACAATTATTTTATTTTTTTGCAAAAACTAAAAAATTGTAGTGTCGGAAAGTAACTTATTAAAATTATTAGTTGTTTTTAATTTTGCAAAAAATATTCTTTTGTTTTTGCAAAATTTATTGATGGATATCGGTCATACCAGGTTTCCTTGTTTTCATTTATTGAATTTGTAGGCACAATATATTTCCGACTGAATTTGTGATACATATCAGTTAAAACCATACAATTAGATTAGATTGAAGCGCAAAAAAAAGTTCTTGTCAAAAAATAAGACAAGTTTTTTTATTATTATTAATATTTGTTTATAATTGTGTTACAATTTAAGAATTTTAAAAAATTACGCTAAATATCTGCCTAATTAAAACTAATTTTAATATATATTTTTAATATTTATTTGTATTTTAAAATTAGCATCTATTTACATACATATTTTACATTGAGCAAAAATCATTAGATAAATTAAGCGCCAAGGCAAGAAGTACCCAATAAAAAACTATACAATGTTTGCAAAAAAAGTCTGCTGTTTTAAAAAGAACAAATAGGCTAAAAATCTGCTTTTAGACGAGAAAATATGCATTTACCATATATAAAAAAATATTTAATATATGCAATTCCCAAACTTAATCCAGCAGAAAATATGCTAAAATAGTGGCGCTGCTATTTAAATTACCTTGGTTTGTTTATGGGTTTTTTGTCTAAAGCGATTGTACGAGTTCGGCCCAAGTCTAGTTCTCGTATGGAAGAACTTTTTTTATTAGTGGCAACGCTGTTTATGGCCAAACATGACTAGTCAAGTTGGTTTGTTTACATTTTTTATGCTGTGTTTTGTTTTCATTTTTGTCTTTTTGCTTTTGATTTTTTTCTTTTGTATTTGTATACAAATGTCTTGCAGCATTAACTTCTGAAAACAGTTGTTAACGGTAAGCGCAAGTGAGTGGAAGTGAAATTACTGCTAGCAGTAAAAAGTTATTGAAATAAAATTCGATGAATTAAATAACTTAATTAAAAAATGGTAAAACATTCCTCAATATTAAAAAAATCAAAAGATTGTGAGTAATAAAAAATTTAATTTTTTTGTGCTTAATAGGTATAAAAATAAATTTTGTTGAAACATTAACTACGGGTAACTGTAAGTGAGAATTCATGACGCATACAATCGTATTGTATTTATATAGTTTTTAATTATGTACTTATGTTTTTATAAGAAATAAGTGTATGGAAATTGTTTTGATGTAATGAGTGTTTTCTTAACCCGGCTTCATGCAAGTGAAAAAAGTGACAGCAACAGTCATTTGGGTAAAGATAAGCCAAGCTTTTGCATCACGCTATATTTCTTAATTTTTAAAATTTGATAAATGCATCTACATACATATGTATAAGAAACACATATGTACATGACTCCTACTCTTCGTAATCTTTGGATTGCTTTATAGCTCTTTAATTAATTATTAAAAAGAAAAAGACTGCACAAACTATGGGCACTGTTATCCGTGCGATATACGTATATTGAAGGCGATTCAGTATCGCGATATTTATGTAAAGAGTAGCATGCAGTATTGATGGATCGCTATCCATATCGCAGAACAGTCTAATTTTCTGAAATTCAAATCGCGGATCACGATAAATAATGAATGTATAGCATTCTTAATGATATTAAATCGCGATACTTTGCTAAGAAATGAAAAAAAAAGAATTATATATGTATATATATATATATATATATATATATGTATATATATATATATATATATATATATATATATATATATATATATATATATATATATATATATATATATGTATATATACAGTATTGTTCGAAACCTAAGCAACTTTTTCTGACGAAGTGAACAATGTCTTATATTTTTGTTTTAAATTCATTTATTAAAAACAATGCTTATAATTATAATTGTACTATGTCCTTACTGTCTAATAATAACAAAATAAATTTAATTCTTTTTCTTAAAAATATAACAAAAACAAAAAATCAAAATCAAATGGTAATGTCGCCGTTCGAAACTTAAGCAACTTTTTTATTGTTGTACTTCTTTTATTTGTTTTTGCAAAAATTAATAATAATTTGGAAACAGTTATTAAAGTTCCGTTACTTTTAAGAGAGAAAACAAAATATTTTTGTTGACTTATGTAATTTTAAATCATTTCTTAATAAGCGTACCATGGTGGCTCGTGCACGTTACGATAAGGTTTTTAAATTAAAAATCGTGGATTTGTTTTTTAAGGGCGAATCCCAAATTTCTATAGCAAAAAAATTTGGGATAAATAAATCAATAGTTTCACGCCTAATTAAAAGGTATAAAATAAGTGGACCAGTAGAAGATGTGAATAAAGGCGGGAGGAAAAGGAAAACTTCTGAACGAACAGACAGAGAAATCCTACGCCAATTTAAAATGGATCCGTTTATCAGTTCACAAAAGATTGTAAACAAGCTTAAACTTAATATTAGTGCTAGCACTGTAAGAAAACGGGCATTGGAAAACAATTTGAGAAGCTACATGCCGTCTAAAAAGCCCATTCTTTCAAAAAAACATCGCAAAAAAAGGTTTTTCAAATCTCTTTGAAATTTATAGAAAATTTTTACAAGTTTAATTAATATTTAGGCTGGAATTTGCGCAAGCTCACTCTAAGTGGACTGTAGAGAAATGGAAAACAGTTTTATTTAGCGACGAGTCTAAATTTAACTTGTTGAATTCAGACGGCGTATGCCACGTTCGAAGGCCCAAAGGAAAGCGCTTAGATCCACGTTACACTAGGGGTACATTCAAGCATGGGGGCGGAAATGTGATGGTGTGGACGTGCTTTTCAGCGAATGGAGTTGGCCCATTCGTTGAAATTAGTACAAAAATGGACCGATTCGTTTACAAAGAAATTTTAGAAAACCATATGCTCAAATATGCCGAATGGGAAATGCCACATCGATGGGTCTTTATGCATGATAATGACCCGAAGCACTCGCCGAAGTTGGTCAAAGAATGGTTGTCGGCTAGTGGGGTTCGAGTGTTGGATTGGCCCGCCCAATCCCCTGATCTGAACCCAATAGAGAACCTATTTGGGATTTTAAAGCGTAGCGTCGGAACTCGCCTTTTTAAAAATAAGCATGAACTCTTTAATTCCTTAAAACAAGAGTGGGAATCAATACCAACAGCAATACTTACAAAACTCATAGAATCTATGCCAAAAAGATGTGCTGAGGTCATAAAAAATAAAGGTTACCATACAAAGTACTGAAAGTTGCTTAAGTTTCGAACGGCTACATTACCATTTGATTTTGATTTTTTGTTTTTGTTATATTTTTAAGAAAAAGAATTAAATATATTTTGTTATTATTAGACAGTAAGGACATAGTACAATTATAATTATAAGCATTGTTTTTAATAAATGAATTTAAAACAAAAATATAAGACATTGTTCACTTCGTCAGAAAAAGTTGCTTAGGTTTCGAACAATACTGTATATATATATATATATATATATATATATACATATATATATATATATATATATATATATATATATATATATATATGTATATATAACATTTGACCTTAATGCTAGGAACACAACTGCGACGAACGACGAATTTTTGGTGGCGAATATTCGTCGCCAAAAATAAAACACATTGGTGTATATGAAAATGTACACAATCGTTGTGTTGGTCGAAATTCGTCATACTCAGCGAAAGTTTGTTTCGTCAGCGAGCGCCGAACAAATCAATATGAGGTGCACAGGTTTCATATACTCAAACTGGTTTTTTTGTGGGAAAACATAATTTACTACTGTATTGTTGCATCTAGCACGAAAATTTTCAATATATATTAAAAATGCATTCACCAATTCACAAAAATGTATCATTCGGACGACTTTTTATTAATTTTGAAAATTTTTTATAATCGGCTGTTAAATGAAAAGAATAATTTATTTACAGAAACAATTTTCAGAAAATAATTACAAAAAAGAATTTGTTCTGGAAAAAAATGGACACCACCGGTGTAATTATTGAATGTCTAAACAATCTGGCATCAGAGGATTACAAAGATTTTTAACAAAATTTAAAATTTTTTTTGTTCATTATTTTAATTTATTCGTCGTTATTGTGTCTCATACGACGATTTATATAGAGCGAATTTTTGCCAACGAATTCGTCGTTCGTCCCAGTTGTGTTCCTACCATAAAGGTCATCCCTGCAAATTCCCTCTAATATTTTTTTTTCCAATTTTTGTGTCACGATATCTCACGAACCTGTGAACCGATTTAGACCCAGTTAGCAGCGCTCAATGTGGTTTTAGATTGTCCAGAACAGTTTTCAAAATCGATCAGAAAACCCGTTTAAAAGTTATTAAAAAAACTTATTGAAAAAAATTCATTTATTTTCTCTCTCGAAATCAACGATGCGTTCGATGCGGTTCCAATTCACAGGAAATCGAAGTTTGAAAGAAACCTTTGAAACAGCTTGGATCGAACATTAATTGATCAGATATATAATTTTAGAGTTCTCTTTAAAAAATCAATTTTCAAATATTTTCGCTCACGAAATCTCACGAGCGCATTAGACCCGGTTGCTAGCGCTCGACGTGATTTTTGACTGTCAAGAGCTGCTTAGTTTTTGGAATCGATCGGTTTAAGTCGTTTAAAAGTTGTTCTAAAAAACAACTTTTGAAAAATAATAAGTTTTTTTTTGGATATTCGCGAAAATGTACTGACTTGAAGAAACTCTTTAAACGCACAGCGTTTATCCAGTTTAATGGATTGATCCCATCAATCCATTAAACTGGATCACGATTCAAATATTGAACGTGTAATAGTGTCCTATGTTTTCGTCTATGAATGAAAAAAAATATATGAATTTACATCAAGTAAAACTTTTTTGCTGTGTTTTCTAAAAATTTCCAATATTGCTGAACAAAAAATAAATAAAAAATGCATGGGCCATAATGACCCAAGCTTCATGACGCCGGGTTAATGTGTATTTTAAATGTGCAAGAAAATAATTAAGAGAAATTTTAAATATATAATTAAATGAACGCAGGTGTCTAGGTATAAGTGTATGTTGGTAAAATGTTGTCGAATTAAGAATGCCAAATGGCCTTGCAATTGAGCCAGTGTAAATTTTGTATATAAAGGGTGGACGAATTTAAAATTAGGAACTAAATTGACTGTCAAAACATAAAATGTTAAGAATTGAACTGTCATCCTTTCACATTTATTTAGTAAAAACTTGGGGAAATTTGAACCATGCAACGTTACACTCTTGAACAAAGCATTTTAATTGTGAACGAAAATAACGAATTTTTTCAACAAAATCATCCTTAGCACTGAGATCCATTTTCAATTAGGTGGTTATAAAAACATACAAATATGTAACATTACATCCAAAGAAAGTGGCCGTATGGTGTGGTTTGTGTGTCAGGTGGCATCATTGGTGTGTATTTTTTTTTTCTAAAATGAGCTAGAAAACGCCGTCACCGTGAATTCTCTGCGCTACCAAATCATGATAAATTATTTTTTGTGGCCACAATTGGCTAATATTGACATCAATGAACTTTTTGGTTTCATCAAGACGGCGCCACAAGCCACACGGAGGGCCAAACAATTCAGTTAATGCATGAGAAATTTCCCGAAGAGAAATTTTTCGACATCAATTGGCCGCCTCGTTCTTGTGATTCAATGCCGCTGGATTATTTTCTCTGGGGCCATTTTTCGAAAGCCTCTACACTTGCATCATCAGTACCCATGAGTATTTTTATTATCACTAACTACTCGTAGGTGGCTTAGTTGAATGTGACCAACAGTTTTTATTTACATCTTAAATAACATTTATTTGTTGATGGTTAAACAATGTCTATATGCATTTCATTGGTGCTTTACCAAATCATTAGTAGACTTCAACCATAGTTTTGAAAAATTACAAAAGAACACAACAGTTTTTATTTATAAAAAATTTATTATGAAATAGTATGCGAGAAGTGTATTGCAAGTGTTGCCTTTTAATTACATATTTTCTTTGATGTTCGGTGTCGTCAACAACTATAACTGGCTGATTAAACCTCCAGTTTTAGTAGTTCCAACGAGCAAACATCATGAAATACTCGACTATCGCAAAACCGTATTTAAAGTTTCATTTGAATTTGATCAGTTTATATTAACACGAGACATGTAACTGTTTATGCATGTATGTATGTACATATGTATATATTTTAATTTGGATAATTACTATGTTATATATATATATATATATATATATATATATATATATATATATATATATATATATAGTATATATATATATACTTATATATATATATATATATATATATATATATATATATATATATATATAGTATATATGTATATGTATCATATATAAATAATTTTGTTATTTTATATATTTTTCTGCTTAAAAAATTGTTAACAACACCGCAAAGTCTAGCTTCCTATAGACAGATTGCTGCAGTTTCGAATATCATCGTGCAAATAGTTCATATTCGATACAAATGCAGCGCTTAATGAGTCAGAACTTTTTTTTTTCTTATCAAAAAGTAAAATCAAACAAAAATAAATACAATTTAAGATTTCTTTATTCAACTGTAACAACAATATTTTCTGAGTACATATTGGTTTCGGTAATTTAATAGTTTTCAGATTAAATTGGATTTCGAAACCTTCGTAGTTAAATAAAACTCTTAAACAAATATACATACACTATTAATCACTTCAATACAATTTGTTTGTTCAAATGTTTATTGTTGTATTAGAGCATTATGCCGTTAATATTTTATATAAGTTAAAATGTGTAGGTACTTGCTTCTGTTTTTATATTTTTATGAAGGTTTGTAATATTAGTACTTTTAGTGCTAGATTTAGCACTTTTTATTCTGATTTAGCGGTAGGAATTTTAAAAATAAAATGCCAGTGCTAACTTAGCACTTGTTTTTTATTATTTACCATTTTTAATACTTTTTATTAAGGTCGTACAATTATTTCGAAACTCTTATAATCAAAATTAACAAAAATAGGATACGGTTATTCTTGTAAACCGAGTTATTTCAAAATCGCGCAGAAAAAATTTAATTTTGTGTAAATATAAAATGTTAGAGGCGCCAGCATATGTGTGTATGTATGTAAGTAGGTGTATGAGCGGGTGTAAGTACGGCCGTTTGCTTAATCATCGATTGTGTACAAAAATCCCAAAACAATAATAATAAAATATCCTAGTGCGGCAACAATTGTGCATACATATTTACAAATACGAACATACATTTGTTATGAACCCAGGAAGATGGCGACAATAGATAGAGTACGTATGCGATGTATTTACCTTTATTCCCTTGTCATGAAATAAAGATAAGGTGGCAATACTACTCCAACAAATGCAACATTACAACTACCAGGGGAATATTTGTTTGTGTAAAGAATGGTCCACGATAAAAATTATGGCAACAAAACATAAAGAAGTGCAGCACACAACCACAACGTGTACTTATTGTATACAAAAACTTGATATCAATGTAGCCAAGCAATATTTGACCAAAATATCTGCTGTAGCGTTGCCACTTTATACTCGTATACATATTTCACCATGTGTTCGCTACTACTCCGCTTGATGCCAATACTACTTAACTGAATGTCTTTAGGACTTTTTATGTTAAAAATTGATCGAAGGTTTACATGCATGTTACAAACATTCTTTCTCACAGTAAGTTCGACAATTAGGTAATCCTCCTTATTCTACAAGTATTTGTCAAGATCACGTCAAAACAAATTCCAATATTGACCCACGCTCACATTTTTACTTTAAAATGGAAAAGAATCATGCTTTGTAAATCAACTTTTCAAAATCTAGCCGCAAAATTCCGCATTTGTATAAATAGGTTGTATCCAACAACAAAAGTATTTAGCGTACATTAGTTCCGATTATATTATTGGACTTTGCTTTATGTGCTTTGTGACGTATAGAATATGTAAATTTTATTTATTTGCTAGTGACTTTTATTTTGACTGCCCACAAAATTTGTGTATTTTTCCCAGCTAACAAAAAATTAAACATTTTAGTACAATATAAATATTGTACATGTTCGTAAAACGTTTACTTTGAATTGTTATTACACATATTTACATACATGTGTATGTATGTGTGTACATGCAAATAATTATGTGCATATATTTATTAATATGCATATTTATGGTACTTTCTTGTGTTCATCTCATTCAAAGAAGATTTTAGCGGCAACAACTTGCAATTTTGAAACTTGGAGGCATCCATGGACTCCATCTGTCAATTTAGAATTAGTTTACAAATTCACGCAATGAAACTGCAGAATAAATAAGTGTATATATTATAAAACATGCAAATGAAATTAGACACAACGTCTACTTATCAATTGGGTTGTTGCGTAGACTTTATTAGAAGGCCTTGGGATAGGAACTTTTGCTTTTACTTTTGTTTGTTTTGCTTTTACTTTTGTTTAAATGCTCTTTGAATTAATATAATGTATGTATATTATATTTATTATAATTAGTTGTTTATATTTTCAATGTGTCTGAATTTAGTTTTTTAAATAAATAAAAGCAAGCAAATTTGATTGGAAAACCATTGGTCCATCATCATAGATAAACGCTGAACTCGGTTTATTTTGAAATGATATTTCTTTAAATTTAAATAACGTGAAATCGGAAAGAACATTTTATTTCCAATTTGTTTCAAATGGAAATCATGCGTTCTACATTTCATTTTCACTACAAATAACGTAGCATAAAGTCTGAAAAATTAATTTTTATTAAAAAATATTTTTTCAAATTTAAATAAAGTGAAATTAGAATGCAAATTTCATTTTCAGTTTATTTTTCACAAAAAAAAATGGAATTTTAACCGGAAAGCATATAGAAAGACGGCTGAAGAAAATTACTTTTTGTTAAAAAAAAAAGGAGTGAAAATGCAAACACACTAATGCTGGCTGACAATGTGTGGAAATCCCGACATTGCCAATGTGTATCATAAAGAGACGAAAAAATTGTGACTGACTTCTGGAAAAATGTAGAAACCCAGTTAACATACCTATATGGACCGATAGTCAAGGTCCGCCTTCGAAATGAAGAGTCGAATGGAAAGAAGTATTAATTTTTACTTATTACATGCTCATACTAGTGTTCAATTATTGTTCTGGAATATTGGTACACATATGTACGTACATACATGTCCATATGTTAAATTTCGTCTTCTTAATATCTTAAATTTCGCCTTCTAATTTTATCCAATAAGATTTTTTTCTTCTTCATAAACATAAATAGGAGCGAAACGATAAGCTGTTTATTGAAAAATTAGTATATATCAAGAAAATTATAAATACGCATAAAAATAAAATTTCATCAATTCACAATAGAATGTTCGACTTGCCACAGTCGTTTATTTTATTGCCTAACGATTGGCGTTGCCAAATTATAGTTTTGTGGGAATAAAAAAAAATTCCATTAAGATTCGCGATAACGGTGCATATATGTAGCTAAATTAACAAAAAGGAAGAAAATAACGTAACATTTTATTCGTAAATTTCCCTATCGTTCGATGTTTTTAAGAGGTAAACACAAAAATGCGGAGCAGGTGATGCTGAAATTCGTGGAAAAAATTAGTAAAAAAAAATTAAATTAATATTATTTTTTTATCGAGCATTCATATTGCTATATTAAATTTTAAATTGATGAATATATTATGGTATTTGCGAAATGACAGGTGATCAGATAAAAATAATATTAATTTAAATCAATTAAGATTTACAGGCTAATTGTTCGAAATTTTTTTGTTTTAAAGTCTGAAAGACATGATAAATAGTCCAAGGCACAAAGGAAAGTCAACATCAGGTTTTAGTTATTCAACTTACACAGCAGAGCAGAACAGCTGTTTTCGGAAGCTGCAACTCTTTCATCATCAGTGCTCATGTGTATTGTGTTTGTCACCACTTATTAGGTGACTTAGTTGAATATAATAAGAGTTCTTATTTAAACAAATTTTATTAGGAAATTGAATACGGGAACTGTATCAACCTGATGGTAGCACATTTTTGTTTTAATACTAGTGTTGCCGTTTGATTATTTTCTTCATGTCCCATTTTTCTGAATTTTTTGTTCCATGTTTTTTGATGATAAAAGCGGTGCGGTTTTCGAAATCAGCTGTTCTACTCTGCCATGTAAGTTTTTATTTATTTATTTAGTCTATGTATTAATCCTTACAGACTGATACAATTAAAATATAACAATGTTTCAGAAATGATAATTACATACATATATAAATGGAATCTATAAAGCTTTGTTTTAATAGTAACAAGACAAATTACAGCAAAAACAAAAAATATGGCTTTAACAAATGTCGATTTAACAAATTAAACATTTATTTATAATCAATTTTGTAATGAGTTAAGATGTAAAATTATATCATTTTTTACGACATCAATACTTTTGTTGAAATCGATACAAGGGTAAAGACTATTAAAATCACTGCAAATTCTCCGAAAGGGATCGAAGTTACTATAGTTTGTAGTGTAAAACTTAATTCTCAAGAAGCTATAATACCTTGTTGGACGATTAGGTATATTCAAGTTTATTTTGCTCAGGAGAAATTGAGATGTGATGCAGCCGTTTATTAATTTCAGCAGAAAGGTAACATTTAGCATTTGTCGACGGCTCTTTAAGGTTGGAAGCTTAATAAGTCCTAGGCGTCTCTCGTAAGATGGTAATCTTATATTAGAGTTCCAAGGAAGACCACGAAGACAAAATAATAAGAATTGCACTTGTACTGACTTTATTTTATTTGAATGTGAAAGATATTGTGGGTCCCATACAACAGATCCGTATTCAAGTATTGGGCGAACTAAAGTAGTAAATAACATCTTGGTTGTATAAGGGTCAGAGAACTCCTTAGCCCAGCGTTTAATAAAACCCAGAACACCAATAGCTTTGTTAATCGTCGAGGTTATATGACACCTGAAGTCCAATTTTTTATCTAAAATAACTCCCAAGTCATTAAATGAATCCACTAGGTCAAGAACAGCATTATTCATTTTATAGAGTCCTTTGATTGGTGTTGATCTTGAGGAAATCATATATTTGCACTTTTTCACATTTAGGTCCATTAAATTATTAGCGCACCAAGCGGTTAAGTGTACAATGTCAGCTTGGAGACGCAACTGTTGATCAATAGAATCAAGTTGAATAACTAAAAACTGATGTTGACTTTCCTTTGTGCTTTGGAATATTTATCATGTCTTTTTGAATTTAAAACAAACATTTTCGAACACTTAGCCTATAAATCTTAATTGAATTAAATTAATATTATTTTTATCTGATCACCTGTCATTTCTCAAATACCATAATAGGTATATTCATCAATTTAAAATAATCTTATTTCTTAGTATAATTTCGTGGAAATACAGCTTATGACAATAACATTTTGTAACTCACTCGTAACTAGAATTCCTGTTTTTAAAATGCACAATAAAACTGTACAATAAACCATTTCGACAAATTCAAATTAATGTAAATCATTTGTATAAAAAGAAATAATAGAGATCGCATTAAAATCTAGTACAATAAATATTATATGTAATAAAAAAGAAGACTTAACGACTATGCATTCTAAAAATAGCAAAAGAAATAAGTGTGTATTAAATGATATATATGTAAATAGTATATAAGAATTACAGACCGGTTCTTAATTTACGAGTATAATTTTTATGAGGCAATAATTTCTTTACAAGCAATTTAAATCTATTTAATATAATTACGCTATTAATCTGGTTCTAAATACATCCAGAATACACTTAATGTTTCATAATAATATCGAATTGATGCTAAAAAAATAGCGAAGCATCCACATAAAATACTGGTTTTAATGTGTGCTTCAAGTGTGCTTTAAAGTAAAAATTTCCTAGAAAAGTATTGATCAAGTCTAATTTATGTTTTGTGAATATGTACTGCTGTATACATACTTTACTTTGACTTCTGTATATTTTTAAAATAATCATGTGTTGAAAATTTAATTAGTTTTATTTTCACTGCCTATTTTACAATGTCGTTAGCGTTTCAATATATTTTAAACAAAAATAATTTATAAACTTTGTTGTTGTTTTACACATATTTGTACGAAAGATATAATACAGTCGACATTTTGAAATAGTCAATCAATATTTTAGGCAGGAAAAATAAATAAATATTCACCCCTATCATGAATAATTTTTCCCTTTCCCCTAAAATTCCAATCATGAAAAAATTTGGCATGAACGATTTCATGCTAAAATTAATGATATACCTAATGGGAAAAAATCTGAGTTTCAGACTACGTTAAACTAAGTTTAAACTTAATACATATTTTAACCACATACATGATTATTTTTAATTACTCTTATTAATTTTACACTTAGGGCCATTATTGCAACTTCATGTTTATTGAAAGTATGACGTTTAGAAAGAGTTACTATTTCACATAAACCGACAGTGAACGAAGTTGAAGGCGGCAGGTTAAAGCGACGTTATAATAATGATGAACTTTTTATACAACCGATAAAATCCTACTTTTAACTAACATGAACTTGTAATAATGGCCCTTCCTTATAAAGTTAAGTACATAATTCAAGTTTTTTTATTAGTTGTATATATTGCTTAATGTAATCGTGTACAATTTTTAGGTATTTGCTTAATAACTTTTAATTTTTTGAAAAAAATTTTATTTCTCTTTTAATTGCAGCTGCTGTTTAAAGTAAAATAAATTCTTTTTGCAATAAAGTTTAAAGCCGTGAACACTATTTATTTCATAACGCAAACGCAAAATATTAAGAGGTGAATTCAAGCAGTAAATGGAACAAGAAATAAATAAAAAAACAAACAAATACTATTATAACAAAAACTACAATTAATGAAAAAAATTATAAAAATAACAACAAAAGTGCTATATATAAGAAGAAGAATAATTTGGTTTTGTAAATACCAGTGAAGTGTAATTTTATATAAACAATATTCGCTCAACCACGCTGACAGACACTCTCCCACACACTTTGATTAATAAACATGGAGTTGTCATCGTTTATGAAAGAAACAAAAGATGTTGAATTCCAAGATGTGGACTACACCGTAGAATTAAAGAAAAATTTTGGTAAGTTAAATATTTTCCTCTGCTTTCTTTGAATAAAACTCTTTTTTTAGCATCGCGTCCTATACATTCACATGTATAATATAGATTACTTACAGGCAAATGCATTATTGTTCTTTGTTCAAATTAATTTTTTTTGTTTTGCGAATTTTTATTTATAATAACAAACACTACATATTACAACTTGAACCAATAAGGGAACATGTACAGTAGAGTTGTGCTTTTTAGCTCAGTGAGCTGAGCGCTCACTTTAGCTCAGCTCAGTTTACTGAGCTAGTTCATTTAATAGCTCAGTAGCTCAGTGGCTCAGTAGCTCAGTTATAATGATACACCAAGGGTGATTAAAGACATTGTAACCATATTTATTAAATATGGCAAAAACGATAATAATAATTTCGTGGAGTTTCAGAGACAAATACAATCCAATATTGCCTTCAATATATTTTAAATCAGTCAATAATGTGACTTTTTGAAGAGGTGGACCATTAACTAAATATATATACATATATACATATATATATATATATATATATATATATATATATATGTATATATGTATATGTATACATATATACATATAAATATATATATTTTAAAAGAAAATAAAATATATATATATATATATATATATATATATATATATATATAAATATATACATATGTATATATACATATATATACATATATAAATAAATATATATATATATATATACATATATACATATATACATATATATATATATATATATATATATATATATACATATATACATATATACATATATATATATATACACATATATATATATATATATATATATACATATGTATATATATATATATATATATATATATATATATATATATATATATATATATATATACATATATATATATATATATATATATATATATATACATATATATATATATATATATAAATATATTTATGTATATAATAAAACCATTCCCATTTACTGGTATTTTTCAAAACATGGTTTCATCGCACCAGTTTTATTTGTAAAAAAATTTCTATGCATAAAGATTGGTTCTGTAGACATGTCACAATAACATATTCAATGACGTATTTATATTTGTCTGGCAGCATATTAAGAAACTGTGGTATCATTACAATTATGACAGAAATTATCAAAACCGCTCAGCTCTGAAGCAAAAGCGCTCTGAAACAAAATAGCTCTGAAACAAAAGAGCTCTGAAACAAAAGCGCTCTGACACAAAAGCGCTCAGTACTGAGCTAAAATCATCTATTGTAGTGAGCGCTCATTTCGCTCAGCTCACTGAAACGTTCAATTGAACTAGCTCATAGCTCAGTGACACAACTCTAATGTACAGCTCTATTGAGACTAATTAAGGTTGTTGCGTAAAAAATATCAGTACATTAAGTCATATTAAAATAAAAATAGCTCTTGAAACTAAAGGCGGCAGATTAAAGAATATATACTGACTGCAATGCATTATTTATAAAAAATGTGGTGTCAGATGTACTTTTCACTACGTGCATACTTTCAACTTTGAGATGCATTCAGTTTTGCAAATGGGAAAGATCGTAGGTAAATTTCCAAATTAAGATACCTCGACTGTTAATCGCCCCTATCATGAATAATTTTTCCCTTGAAATTTTTCCCCTTTTCCCTAAAATTGCAATCATGAAAAAATTCCCCGTGAATTTTCATGCTGGAATTAAGTTCCTCTTATCGTGAATGATTTTTTTCCCGCGAATTTTTTCACTTTTCCCTTTAAATTATTCGCTTAGTTTTTGGTTGGGAATAGAGTAGAAAATGTAAGTATTTTCTATTATAATACGAATATTAGAGTTTACAAATTTTATTTTAGGGTCAAGATCCATTAATAAGACACAAACTGATATTTTTTGCAACAAATCAATTGTCTGCGCCTTTATAAAACTTATTGTTTTATTTCTAAATATTAAGAATATTTTTAATTTGTTTCGTTCGGTTTCCAAAATGTATCCAAATTATCTTACTACTAAATATTTAGCGACACTTTTCTTAAATTTTTTTTTTATTATTATTACATAAATGTAAACTTTTTAACACAAATTTCTATAATTTTTCATGTTGTTTTCGTCTTCTTCTCTTTTTTTGCATTCACTGAGAACTGATAGCGGGAATAATTTCTCATGGGAGATTCACAATACCATTTTTCCCTTCGAGTGGAATAAAAATTTCACGTGAGGAAAAATTGCACTTGTTATTCACGATAAGGGTGCATATGTTTGTTTAAGTAGTCAAAAATTCCTTTATAGTCTGCATGGTTACATTTTTTTTGTAGAGGGCAATTTCGTGTAACTTTCAACTGTTAAACATGTTCAATTTGGTCTATAATTTAACCATGAATCGACTTACAAACGAGCAATTTTTGCAAATTATTGAATTTTATTATTAAAAAAAATCAATGAGTGTTCGAACTCACGGGCGATGTGTTAACACCTTTTTGTTTATTTATTTTATATTAAACCCACAAAAAACAAAGAGAATGCAAAGCAACAGACAAATGTACATACATACATTGTTATGTTTGTACATAAGCTACATACGTTGCTGTCTTGCTATCTCATTTTTATATATGTACGTATAACCACGTCACTATTCTCTTTGCTATGCATAATCACTTTCAATACTGACTGCCAAGCAACGAACAAACACATACTCTTGCATCTTACACCTTACACTTGCGTATGTATTGAAACTGATAGTTTACTGCCCTAGAGGCGCGCGTATAGATGTTAACACATCAAAAAACGAAACTGTTCATTTCTTTTCCAAACGTTCTTATAAATTTTAAATATGTATATATTGCTTTTCAACTTCAAAAATACCTATATGCATTTATGTATAACAATTAAAATGTTTATTTTAAATTCTCTTATTGTTTAATTCATTTCATTTTAAACCAACAAAAATTTCATTGTAAGGTGATTTTACTTATTAAAAATCGCAAATATTTTTCGAATATGTGGATTAGCAGTATTTAAATATAAAGTTTTATGCCATTTAACATATTCTGTTCAATATCTCTTCAATAATTTCTCGATTTACTGCCTGTTCTTGTTATTAAAAAAATTTTTCATTTGGGATTTTATTCTAAAAAAAATTTTATTTGTTTTAATTGTTTTTGCAATATAAATACACAATTGCAAATTTTTCAATTATATACGAAAATGGGCACTTAAACTTCTCATTCATTCGTACATTCTGGACGAAAGGACAATTTATAGGTTTTGCTTGATAGAATGAAAAAAATATATATATATAGAAAAATCGTACATTCTGGACGAAAGGACAATTTATGGGTTTTGCTTGATAGAATGAAAAAATATATATGTATATAGAAAAATCAATTGTTTTAAACTAAATTACCGATCTCAAGCAATGTTTGAATTTCTGATGAGCAACATGCTCACGTGGAAAACCGTCAGTGCTGTAAAACAAAATTGTTCATCCCTATTTAAAACTTTTTTTAATATATAACAACACTGCCTCTTATGCCGTCCATTATTTTTGTTCTTTCGTGGGTATCACAAAGATAATGATTTTATTGGACCGAACGAAGTACGCTAGACACTTGTTTCGCTACCTTGCCGTCTAATCTAACTTACTGAATAATTGTGTATAAGAAAATAAATTACTCAATTTTAACTTGATTTCAGAGTCAATTCGGCTATTAATTTGCATGTACATATACTATATTTAAATTTATTTGCGCATCCGTACGATATCGTCAAATAGGCGTTTCTTAGCAAATATGGCAACCCATTATTTAACGGTACAAAAACAATTTATGTATATTGTCCCATGATGTTTATGCTAACGGAATTTTTATCTTATTGACATTTTGCTTTCGGAAGTACTTTTATAAAAGCAAAATAGTCGAACAAAAAATATGCACAAAATCATTAAATTGCCAACATTAATTTAGTTTACATACTCCCAAGTGTTAGCAATATCAATGACATTCAAATTTCATATTTCAAAATGTTTACAGGAAAAATATATTTGAAATAATTATGTATAAATATTTGAGTTGTTTTCCTTGATAACGAGAAAAGTTACTACTTATAAATATTTATTGATTAAATTTAGAAGAAAAAACACAAGCACATACAGAGTGTTTCTATGTATGTATATGTGCCAAAATGTTATTTTATTTTTATGACAGGATTTTATACTCACATGCAGGTTTGTGTGCATATACATATACCTGAGCTATAACCTGATATACAATTATTAAAAAGTGCAACGACTTTTAGAAACTTCATAATAATGATTCACACATTAATATGTTTTTATTGCCATTAAAAAAGCACAACGTTTAATGAAGTAATTTATATGAACATTTGGAAGTATGTACTACGTGTTTATTGCAAACAAAACATACTGTCATCAAATAAATTATTTAACACTGCTATATTTGGCTATGCCCTGATTCTTTTAATGAATCGTGTCTTACTGATGCCGCAGTGAAGATAAATTTTTTTCAAAGCCACATGCATAGTTGATGCTCAGATGTAAAAGATTAGTAACTTTCCCGCGGCTATTCACAATAGGGAAATACAAAAGGGGGAAATTTAACTCTCACTCTGTTAAAATAAATCCCGGGCATAGTGTGTTTTTCATAAAAGATCTTATATGTTTATTAAATATTTCTTGGACAAATTTTTTACAGAAATGTGTACAATAAGCGGTTAATAAACCTAGAATAATTATTATCAATAAGTCCAATAAACTTTTAAGGCGCTGATTTGACTTGAACGTAATTAACTTCCTAATAATTATTTCAATTTTAATTAATAAAGCAGTTAGACAGCTTTTTGAATACGAACAAGCACGAAAAGTATTGTTGTGACAATTTAACTCAAATAAATTAATCAATTTAATGGCATATACATATGTATGTACCTACATACTTAAGTGGATATAAATGTACATAATAATATTAACATAATATTCCAGTTTTTATTATTATTATTACAAATACACGTGTACGTGTATTTGCGCGTAAATGTAAATAATTAGATTAAAATATACAATCTTTATAAAGTGTAACAATAATGCTGATGAGATGACAGACAGCACTTTTCGTATATGAATTTAGGGTGTTTAACTAAATAATTAATTTTAGACTTAAATAAATAATTAATTTTAGACCGTTTTAAATTCGGCAATACTTTTATATAGTGGTCTTGATGCATTCAATTCCGCCACCAAATTAACCTATTAATTGCATGGTACTTTCCATCTGCTTTCTGTTTGATTTTTTTCGACCTGTAATTAATGAGAAATTGCAATTCAAAAAAAAAAAATCCCAAAGAATTTTTATTCAGAATAGGGGTGAATATCCGCAACTATTTGGAAGAAAGTTATCTTATAAAAAAATTCTCCTAATAAAAAATATAAGTAAAAAATATAAATAAAAAATATAAATAAAAAATATAATATAAAAATATAATATAAAGAAATAAAAGTTCAACGTTAAAAAAATCTATCTGCTACACCTTTGAAATTAGGGATGCCAAACGGGATCGATTTTCACAAATCCCGGGATTCAGCATTTTTCGGGACCGGAATTTCCCGATTGACATCTCTAATTCCACCAAAATGTGAAACCAGACAGAACAACAGATGTTATAGTTTTTTGTTTTGTGAGGCACAAACTCCATGTATGGCTTAGTAGCGCTTATTTATGTTTAAATTATTTCTTATCTAGTTTGTAATACTTCTCTAAATATTCGATTGTTCCACGGAGCAGTTTTTTTCGACAATTCATTTGTTTAAATTTTTAACAGGGTGTATCAAATATTTCAACTTTTAAAATAGGATGCATCATATACATCATCTCGGGATTTATTTTGTAAAACCCCGGGTTTCGGGATTTCCGGGGAACTTCGAGATCGGGATTTCCCGATTGACATCACTAATTGAAATAGTTGCTGTAGTGACTGTAGCACTTTACTTGCAGTATGCGATTCAACTCGAATTGGCATCTAACTAGCACTTGAGGATCAGACTACGGACCTAATTTGTATCATAATTTTATTTTTTTATTTTGTTCTTTTACGACTTACAAATTAATAAAATATTGCAATTTATTCAAATTAAATTAATAAATGATAAATGTACATATTTTTATTAGACGAACTTTTTTCTAGATTGAATTGCTAAGATGAAAATTATTTAGCTGGCCCTAAGCTCTAATCTGGGATCTGCAAATTATTTTTGTTATCAATTTGATAAAAATAAAATTAAAAAAAAAACTATTCAAAATATTCCACTCTTAAAAGAAACTAGAATATTGCTAAATTCATAAAATCTTAGATGTTAGTAATTAAATTGATAAATTTAAAAGAAATACATTCGAGTTAGGAAACTATTAAGCAAAATTTGCATAAAAATCAGATTAATAAAAACTTAGCCTAGTACATATACTTACATGCATTAATTAATCAAACGTGTATTAATTACGCACACATTATACTACATAGTATTTGGGTATGTAAATATATATTGGGTGATCCATTTCCAGGTTCTCTACTTTTTTAAAGAAAAAAACACAGAAAATTCAAATTTAATGCAGAATGTTTATTATCATTTGAAAGAACATTCTTTGGCATTTATTTTTTGAAGATTATATCTATCAAATGTTGGCCAATGCCTGAATCGAAGCAGGTTTGTCCGCATAAAAGTCTAACGGTGTGATATCACACGATCTCACCGGCTCAAAACGTGAAATTATGTGCTCACCGAAATGTTCTCTCAATAAATCCATTGATTGGTGCCATGTGTGAGAAGTGGCGCCGTCTTGCTGAAACCAAAAGTCCCCGAAAAGCTTCATTTTCAGGCATCAAATACTCGCTTATCGTGCCACGATAACTGTCGCCATTGACGTTTACGTTCGTTGTACACTATCAGCTACGGCCGCTATATTTTCTTCACAGCGTGCTGGACGTGGTCTATTCGGTCGAATATTATATAATAATGAATGCTGGGTCTCAAAATGGGTGATGGTGTTGCGAATAGTACGCTCAGTAGGCCGATTATGTTGACCATAAGGTGAGCGAAGTGCACAAGACACACTCCTCACAGAACGTGAATTTTCGTAATAAAGTTGAACGATTTGTAAACGTTGTTCAGGCGTCAGTCTTTCCATTATGAAATGCCAAGCAATACTAAACAAAAATAACATGATGACAGCATGACACCATTCACACGTGATCTGTCAAAAAAAGGCTATTAAAAAAAGTATCTCTACTTGAATCACCCTTTATATTTATGTACATGCGTGTGTATATTTTTAAATTTTCTTAACATAAATGCCATAGATGGCGAAGGCATTACCAGATTTAATTAGCTTAGAATGAATTTCAAAAAAATAATAAAACTATCGCTTTCATACCATCAGGTTTTATAAGCGTTATAATTCTAAATTATTTCCTTTTTCTAACCCAGTATATTAAATACGAAAAATACTTGATGACCAGTTCAAACAAGTTTTAAAATTCTTATAATTCTTTGCATTAGTGATGATACATAATTGAAAAAAAAAATCTGTCTAACTTTTTCAAAACTTGTGTGTGCAGTTTTTTTTTATATTTTCATAATAAACAACTTTAAAATCACAAGAAAGCAAACCAATAAAGATTGTGGAAAAAAAATTAATAAAAGAACCAGAATTTGCTTAAATTATTCAAGGTTGCTACCATCATAATAATAAAGACGAAAAAGTGTACTTTTTTACTCTAATTATACTTTTCATTATAAATCAATATAAAAAAATGACACATTGAAGTTTATTTTTACTAAAAGCAATTAAGAGATTCGATGACTTCAGCAAATCAATTCTTTGCCTTGCAGTGGGCACACTACAAACAAACTGAAGCATTTCCTCTTTGGTTTCTATTATATTTTGATACGAAAATATCCGTTCAATATTCTCACATACTTGTGGAATTTATACTATTCCTCTAGTAATTGGTAGAATATAAGTTGACATCAGTTCGTTTTTATTTCTAATACTTACGACCAAAAGATACATACGTGTACAATATATATTCCTTCCCTATTATGAATGACGACATCGACTCTAGGATTAAAATTATTTCATATTTTGTAACTAAAATATTTCCATACTTATGTATACCTAGTCTAGTTTTAGAAATGAAATAGTTAAAACCACCCCCATATACAAAGCGAGCACGTGGCACGCATACACTCTCCCAGAAAAAAAGACTTACGATTTCCGATTTCCGCCCTAAATAAGGGCGGAAAGCGGAACGTTTTTTTCCGCTGAGATTTAACGCTGAAATGCCATACCTAAACAAAAGCGGCAACGTTATGTCAAAACGATAAATACAGGGCTATCAAACAAACAAATAAAACAACCCCGATTATTTTAACAGCTGGACGGACGACATTTGCCATTTTATTATTGAAATTTTGTACAAATTACAAACGTTCATACATATGTATGTATATAATCATCCAATTGGAAATATTTTCGTACCTCTATTTTCTAATACGAAGTGCACAATTTTTTTTTTTTATTATATATTACACTTTTGTATATTTTTGCTTTTTTTGTTTGTTTACAATTGTTTTCTTTTGCAACTAACTTCATTGTGAAACGCGCTGTCAAAATCGGATTTTCCAATAGCAAAGCGTTGCCGTTGCCCCATACAAAATGTATGGACATGAGAGCTTTTGACAGCTAAAAACGCTTGACGCTTTTGTTTAGGGATGGCAGTTACAGCACTTTTTGCAAACAATGCAAAAAATCTTGTTAAAATGAAAAGTACCAGATCTTGTTTTCTTCACGACAATTTTAATGCCCATATTTCCGTTCTTTTGTGTACGTAACGTATGCAACGCTGCATAATATACGGCTCAGCATTTAAAAATATTGCCAGATCACATACTTTGTTTGGAAAAGAAAACGCCACAAATGGTATGCAAATATTCAATATTAAAAAATTTATGCCAAATATCGTAAAATATTAGGATTTACAAATTACTATTATAACTTATATAATAGAATTATAATATTATATAAACAATTTTTTTGAAAATAAATAAATAATGTAATCCACTGTGCGATGTAGTTGTTTTGAAATTTAAAATTAGTGCAATGATTGAAGAAGTGATATCAGATTTTTAGTGCTCTCATTTATCTTAAAAAAGCATGGACAGTTTTAAATTAATATTTAATTATGACAATTTGAAATTAATTGCCGGCTTGACTGTTTAGCATTAATCAGAAAAGTAACTGCTCTTAACTGGATACTAGTAGTTTTTTAGACTTTAGTAGAGACTAATGCAACAACAACTCAATAATTTATTCTGTCAAGAAATTGTTTTCTTTCGATATTAAAAAAAATTTTAACTCTTGACAGCGGTACCAGCTGCTTTAATTTTAAACGGTATACCGCTGAATATTTTTCAAATATATCTACATATTACTTAATATTTGGAAAAACATTCCAAGAAATAAGAGAAAATCAAAATCAATTTAAATTTCCAACTTATAGCAGAGTAGTCTGCTGCATAATGCTATAAACACAACTGGGACGAATTTTTCGTTACAAATATTCGTCGTTGGAAATAAAATACATTTAAGTAGATGAAAATACACTCAATATGTACGTTGGACGAAATACGTCGTGTACAACGAACTTTGCAAAAGGTTTATTTCTATTTCTTACGCCGACGAACGACGATCAAATCAATGTAAGGTTCCCAGGTTTCATATACTCGAACTGTTTCTTTGTGGAAAAAAAGAGTTTACTACTGTATTGTTGCATGCAACACGAAAATTTTGTGCATACTAAAAATGCATTCACCGATTCACAAAAATTTATCATTCGGATGACTTTTTATTGATTTTGAACGCTTTTTAAAATATAGTATTTATTCCGATTTCCTACTTTTTCATATAGTCACCTCATCAGCTGTTAAATGAAAAGAATAATTTATGTAAAGAAAAAAATGTTCCAGAAAATAATTACAAAAAGGAATTTGTTCTGGAAAAAATGAACACCACTGGAGTAATTATTGAATGTCTAAACAATCTGGCATCAGAGGATTACAAAGAATATTAAAAAAATTAAAATTTTTTTTTGTGCATTATATTAATTTATTCGTCGTTATTGTGTTTAATACGACGAATTTATAGAGCGAATCTTTTTCCAACGAATTCGTCGTACTGAACGAAATTCGTCGTTCGTCCCGGTTGTGTTCCTACCATAAGATTGCTAGTCAAAGTTTTGTAATTTTATATTCAGAGAAACAGGTAATATTTTGGTTTGAACATTTTCGAAAAAAAAATACAATTTAAAATAAATAAATAAACAAAATAAGCATGTTTAACTTAAAAAAATATGGTCGAATAAATTATAATTGTCATTACAATTTTGAACATAAAACTCTTAAGCTGTTTAAGAACATAAAAATATATTTTATTATAAACAGGCTTTCATGCACATCCCAATATTTTATGAAACCACTGCGTAAAAATATTTGCTGTGTTTCAAACGGCTTACTTACTCGTACCTATTGTGTAGACATTAATTAAATTACTGGTCTTTTTTTAAGAGGCTAAAACAAGAATTAATGCAATATAAAATTGCAATTTTAAATCGCTTCAGAAACAAGTAAATTTACTATCTCGGCCACAAAACAATATCAATCATTAAGAAAAGGCACGATACTTAATCTTAACAATGTTGTTTCCATATATGGTTTGCTAATGCAGCTCAATTTGTAATTCAAATTAATTTTTAATAGTTCGAGATCTAGGAGTTAATACACATGTGTTGAGATAAGGCAAGTAATTCTTCAAATTCTTAAAAAAAACAAAAACTACTCTTATAGTAGACTTCAGCAAAAAAAAAATATTTCTTTCAACATGGAGTGAGCCATATGTATTAATTAAAAATTAGAGTTTCTAAATACGTATTATAGAAGCAGTACTACAAACCTCGTAACATTAGCTGTTAATTCCATTTCATACTTTTTCAACATCTAATCGTGTTGTTGTCATTGCATCACGTGTAAAAAAAACGAAAACACCGCTCACTAACGGCCTGCTTCAAATGGCATTGTTCAGTTTTACAACATCAAGTTGCAAACCCACCGTAGTTGTTTGGCTAAAACAAGTTTCGGTTAATAAAGAGTGTGTGTGGCAGCTAAATATATATGTATATATAAGAAATATATATATATATATATATATATATATATATATATATATATATCTACTTATGTATGTACATATATACATAGTAGTGCTGATAATAATAATAAAGTTTTAAATTATGAAATTTGTGTGAATTTTACAGACATAATTAATTCAGTATTTAGTTAGGAAAACTAAACGAAAATAATTAGGTGTCTAAAAACTGTATGATTTCATAAATAAATTATTTCAGTTGGTTGTTATTCAATCAGGCTGGGTATGACAGTGCTGCATAAAAGTTGGCCTACTTTTTATAGAGTGCAATAAGAAATTATATTTTATTCGATCTTTTTAAATATATACTTATATAAATACATTTATATATAAATTTTTGACCTTAGAAAGAAAAACATAACATTCAATTAAAAAACCAAAAAAAAAGAATAATATAGCAGTTATGTCTCTATCAAATAATGATAGAGTTTCAACACCTCAGTTGCAAAATAGCTATACAAAGTCATGCATTCCTAAGCGCAACCTGGTAAATAGTGATATTTTCACACTCCCTAAGTGTATAATAAAAGTAAAATGGGCATTGTTTACCTGGATGACAAATTTGGTTTTGTGGCAACACTCACACATCGCTGCAAAGTATTTTGATGTTTCGGAACTCACTCGTATGTTTACAATTCATCGAACGGTAAATTTCCCATGCATTTCAACTAATAAGAGAACAGAGTCAACAGAGTGTAGTAACGCCGCCAATTCTTATACTTTCATATTAGACGCAGGGCTGCCAGATTTAATTTACTTTTATTTTCTGGTTAAAAATACAAGAGTGTTTTAGACTTTTCCTCAATTGAAACAAAAACTAATGTTCAGGGAATTATTTTTTGCAACTCGTAATGAATCTAAGTCAAAGCGTTATGTATTATTATCTTATATCACAATATATTCGATGTCAAAAATATAAACAAATAAATTGTAAACATACACATTATATATATGTACGTAAAAGTAAAATAATTTACACAGGGCAACAAAATTATTTTTCCAAAATTTCAAACATGATATTCAGGCTGAAGCAAAACTGCGCAGCGCAACTGCGTATTTGCATGTGTAACGTAAATGCAGGTTAAATTCAAATTGAACCTAAATTGTAATTGATTAAATTAATTAAAATGAGAAATATTATTCATAGCAATTATTTTATAATTACCAAAGCAGTAATTATAAAATAATTGTTAGGTATAATATTTGTATTGGTTTTTATTATTTTCATATTATAAACCTTTAAACTAAATGATGAATGATAAGCAGAATTATACACTTACATATATACATTGTTATCGATTTTTAATTGGTTAATGCTCTCATTCCAGGCATCCATTTTTTAACTGATGTAATATGTGTGCATTAAATTAACTCTAGTAAATTATTGACGTGTAAAATTTTCAACTCAATATTTTTAATGCTTACGAACGTGTTAACATCTTTGACATGCATCGTACATTTTATATTTAATATAATCAACTCTATAATTATACACTTCATCAAATTACTCAAAGTTGAACTGCAGTAAAGCTGTAGAATACTGCAGCGAAAAGGTTTTTTTGATCATTAAGCAATTAATAGAATTATAAAAAGAGAAATAAAATCCATTATAGTTGTGAATAAAATATACTTTAAAAGTTTCAAAGTACAGTTGTGACAAACGAAAGAAAAATTACAGTTTAGATGCAAAAGTCTGTTTTAATAGGCATAAAAATGGCTGAAACTAATCTTAGCAAACTCAACATTTTTTACGGATATCAACAATTTGGAGTACAATTATTGCTAACTCGTTACTTTGTTAGCAGATGTTACTAAGAAAACGTGCAAACAATAAAATCTTTCTGTTTGTCTTTTAGGTTTTGATTCAACAGTCCTTTCCTACCTTTTCCCAAAAAGTACCTTTTCAAAAAGTAGCTTTTTTAAAAACATATTTTTAAATGAATGAAATTTCTTCAAAGTACTTTTCATATACATATGAGTATCTTTTCATAAAGAACCATTCCTAAAGAGTACATTTTCCAAAAATTACAATTTTAAAAATTTCAGTTTCAACAAGCACCGTTTCCAAAAACTGGTGTTTTCAATAAGATTATTGTTATTATTTTTTTGTTTGTGTTAAATAAATAAATTTTTCGAAAAGTGCCTTTTCTGAAAAATATTTGTTCAAAGTACCAGTATAATACTGATGTTTCTATATGAAAAAGTACTTTTTAAAGTTGTTCTGGCGTAAATATCTATTAAATATTTTTTCTTTTCAAAAAGTACTTTTTCCAAAAAGTCTTTTTCCAAAAAGTACTTTTTCCAAAAAGTACTCATTCCAAAAAGTATTTTCAAAAAGTACTTTTTCCAAAAAGTCTTTTTCCAAAAAGTCTTTTTTCAAAAAGAACTTCTTCCAGAAAACACCTTTTTCAAAAAGTTCTTTTTCCAAAAAGTTTTTTTCCAAAAAGTTCTTTTTCCAAAAAGTTCTTTTTCCAAAATTTGCATTTGATAAAAAGCACATTTCTAAAGCCCTGTTTTCAACTAAGTACCTTTCTTTAAAAGTATGTTAAAAAAAAAGAAAATGCCTGTCAACAAAAATACTTTTTTCAAAAGCATTTTTTAGTTAAAATAATACCTTTCCATAAGGTGGATTACCAAAACGTGCCTCCGTCTCCAAAAGTTTTTAAATCCTTAGAATACGATTTCAGAAATTATGTATATTTTCAAACATTATCTTTTCAAAAATTACATTCTCAAAAAGTACCATTTCCCAAAATACCATTTTATAAAAGCACCATGTCCAAAAGGTGCAGCTGTCTAAAAAAAAAACGTTTGAAATATGCTCTTATTTCAGAAACTACCTTTATCGGGAAGTATTTTTTCAAAAGGTACCAAATTATTCGTTATTCAAAGAGAAGAGCAGAAATGGTGGGCTCAGAGGCTTATGCGTTAAATGAATATATAAGCAGAGTTTTATACCTTTTTTTAAAGACACACAAAAAGGCAAACTTCGGAATTAATTTGAAAAGAACACATAAAATTTAGATTAATGTATAAAGTCTTTATTTGAGTCGAACAATTTATAATAATTGAATTATTAAAGAGGATTTCATGTCTCAAATGATTCATACGCTGGGTCCAGTTTTGAAATACTCTCTCCAACATCGTCTAGTGCTTTAACCGTTGCGACCTTGTCTAAAAGGACTCGAAAGCCTTAACATAGCTCCACAGAAGATAGTCTAAAGGCGGTAAATCCTACGATGTAGGCGTCCAATTGTTCGTTCCCAAACGTGAAATAAACTGTTCACCGAACTCGGCTCTCAATTGTTTCGAGCGCTGTGTGTCATGTGGAACAGTTTTGTTGAAATCAATTTTTAATCACGGTAACACTCGCAATTCACAGTAACTTGTCTGTCTTCATCGTTTCTCAAAAATGATAACACCGGCCCATAATTCACACCAAACATTGCATTTTTCGGAATGCATTGACAGTTCTTGGCAATTTTTTTGTTCATGTATCCATTGAACCACAGCATTTAACCGAGCATGAATTTTTATAATAAAATTCAATAATAATAAGTCGATTTATAGTTAAATTATAGACCAAACTGAACATGTTTAACAGCAACATGTTACACGAAAACAGCTGAACTGTGAACAGTGTTACCAAAAGGAAAGTTGCTAAAAATAACGCCTTGCAAATATATTTCTCGTTGTATTGCACATAAAAGTTCTGAATACACTTTATAATTAAAATGTAAGGTTAAGAGATTTTTACAAAACGAGAACACTTTATCATCGCCTAATATTTATGAATGTCATACGTAACATTGCCGTCATCGGAATTAATCTTTACAACTTTGTTGGTTTGATTTTGCTGCGCAGTGTTATACACATTAAAATACAATTAAAGTATTTAACTTAATTCTTGAGGAACAATTTATTTGTTTATTATTATGAAACTCCTTTTTTTGTTGTTTTTGTTCTGAAAGAATTAATTCACAATTTATCATACATATAATAATTAGATTCAAGATATTTAATTGATTTCATGGAACTACTAAAGATTATTTAAGAATGTTTTAATTCTTAATTGTAGTTAAATGTTATGAGTTGAAAAACATAAAGCCGGTGATTATTTTTAATTTTATTTAATGTGCATTACAAATAAAAACGTTTTTAAAAGCTAGGATTCGAAACGTGATATATGTATATGAATAGAACTAGACAAGCTCAAGATTAACATTATACGCAGACTAGAACGATGGAAGCAGCGTCGCCGTTTTTGTTATTTTTAAAGCAAAAATTTTTATTTATTTTTTCCATTTTGGTTTTTTAATGCAAAATATGTGGATTTTTTTTTATATCTAGAAATTGTTTCATGAATCAAATTTTGTTAAAACTAAACGAATCGATAAAAATTAATGGTGTTTCAAACAATTCTATCAAAATGTTTTTAAAATCGCTTATTCGACATATTGCCTCAACTGGATTAGTGCGTTTTGTTTGTTATTTTGGAATTAAAGTTAAAGTCTACTGATGATTTGGTGTAAGAACCAATGAAATGCAGGCATATAGACATACTTGACCACATAAACAAAAAGCACTAATTCTATCAAAATAATATTTAGATTCTCTATGAACTAGAACCGATTCGGAACGGTAGATCTCGAGAACTCTAACAAAAAATACTGAACAAAAATTTAAATTGTGGATTCCACAGATTAATCAGCTATTGACATTGAAAAATCAGGTCGGTCTCCACTAAACAGATCAAAATCTTGTTAATGCGTTCGTGAGATCGTGAACGAAAAAATTCGAAAAAGCGAATTTTTTATAATATCCGAAATTATCAGCCCTATCGTGAATAACAAGAGGAATTTTTGTTCACATGAAATTTTTATTCCACTCGAAGGGAAAAATGGTATCGTTAATCTCCAGTGAGAAATTATTCCCGCTATCAGTTCTCAGTGAATGCAAAAAAAGATAAGAAGCCGAAAACAACGTGAAAAATCAAAGAATTTGTGTTGAAAAATTTAAGTTTATGCAATAATTTAAAAAATGTATGGCTAAATATTTAGTAGTAAAATAATTTCGATACATTTTGGAAACCGAAAAAAAACAAATTTAAAATATTCTCAATGTTTAAAATTGGAGCAACAAGTTTTACAAAGACGAAGGCAATTGATTTGTTGCAAAAATATCAGTTTGTGTCTTATTAACGGATCTTGCCCCTAAAAGAAAATTTGTAAACTCTAATATTCGAATTATAATATATATATATATATATATATATATATATATATATATATATATATATATATATATATACATATATATATATATATTATAATTAAATTTTCTACTCTATTCCCCACCAAAAACTAAAGCGGCTTTCACACTATAAGACTGAGTATTAAGATTTGTCAAAAATTCGAAATAATATGAAAAGTCTTATAGTGCGAAAGCGATCTTAATTAAAATCTCATAGATTGAGAAGTAAAATTTGACACACCGATGGCTCTCTCCATTTTTTGAATTTTTTGAAATTTTTCTAAAAGCTGAGACATTTCATATTATCAGGGTTGTTTTTTTTTTGCAACAGCTTACTACAGAGCTTTCATGAATTGTTTTAAGTGTGATAGTGTGAAAGCGTTTTGTAATGATACGTTAGATTTTTCGGCATCTCAGGCATTCTCAAAAAAGAAATTCAAATGAAAATCATACGACTCAGTCTTATAGTGTGAAAGCGGCTTAAGTGAATAAATTAAAGGGAAAAGTGAAAAAACTCGCGGGAAAAAAATCATTCACGATCAGGGGAATTTAATTTTAGCGTGAAATCATTCACGGGGAATTTTTTCATGACTGCAATTGTAGGGAAAAGGGAAAAATTTCGAGGGAGAAATTATTCATGAGAGGGGTGTATATATGTATGTATATGATCATTTAGTGCTATCGCAACTCACGGGAATCGGTTGATGCAACCAAACATTATAGCAGTTCGAAAATTAATATAATAGTGTTTTATCAAATTCTTACTAGACTTTTGAGCTCGAGGATCTTAAAAATATAGAACAGCACAATAAACCGCGTTACGATCGCTTGGCAATTAAAAAGCCTTCACTTATAATTATTTTATTTGGTCAGCGTTGCATTTTTTTCATACTTTTGTAAGAAAGCAAAACGATCCCATGCTTGGGCGCTCTTGCCTCCACGGTTTGACCCACTGCCTCTTTCGCCTTTTATTTGGTAGGCTTATAGCTGTTTCGCAACAGTCCAACAATTCTAAAATAATTTTAACGTCTGTATCGTTACTGATGTCCATATATTCTATGGCTAACTGGGTGGTATCGATAATATCTTTTATAATTTCCTCCTTGGAATTACTCATTTTTAATTTTTGCACAATTAAAACTTTGCTACAATAAAAACATGTATGTTTTAAACAACACAGAAAAACATGCAAAGCCAAACTGTCAAAAATAAATGCTATAAAAAAATTCTAATATAAAAGCGAAAAGAGTTTCGAAGCAACTTTTAAAGAGAATAGAGAAAAAAACCCGGCGTTTATTGCAAGGTGTAAATATGGTCATATTGTGTTCCTATTACTTTCATATACACATCTGACAATAAATATGTAATTTAATAAAAAAAAGTTCGGTATTCGGTAAAAATTCCCATCACCTAACTTTGACCCAACATCATTTTTGCCAAACCCGAACCGGACACTATTTCCCAGTAGGTCTTAAATACTATTCCGTTAAAATTCAAAAATATTTACACGAAGGGCTTAAAACTAATTATTATAGAGAAACTTGTCTTGAAGTTAATTAATTGATTAGGAACCAATATAATTTACTTTTTCAATTCTACGTTTTCAACAATAATTAGAATTCATATGGACGTCCAAAACTATAAAATCAGGCATAGCACGCTTTTTAACACAATTATAAATACGAGATAAAAATTAAAAAAACTTATCTAATTATATGACAGCAGTATATTTTGCGCTATAATCTAATCTAATCTTACGCTTTTAACTGATGTGTATCACAATTCAGCTGCCAATATGTTATGCCTACAATATGTTGTCCATCAATAACTTTTGCAAAAAAAAAAAAATAATAATATTTTTCTTATTTAAAACAACCTACAACTTTAAAGTTACTTTCCGGCACTCGCGTTGTTAACAATTGAATAAGCCTTTGGCACTACCATCAATTGTTAATGATGACGACAAGCTACAAATTGTACACGATGTTCCTAATGAGGCTTAACAGACGAGAACAATTTTTCAGGTGGCACCATTTTTGTTCTTCTGAGCACACACGAGTCTATTTCATCTAGCATAACATGTATACGTATACATGGCTTTGTGTGTATTAGTGTTTTACATTCATTTGATTATTCCCTTCCAACATTTGGAAGTTTCTTTCATCGTCCATCGTCAAAGGCGTTACGTCTTACTCACTTCCAGACGTTAATTGGAAGATAGTTTGAATTTAACAATAACAATTTACATTGCAGTCGTCTTTTAATCATCCAGACGACGTTTGGAAGATAGTTTGTTATTTACAACACCAGCCGAAAATGGCATGTGCCGTTATGGATGTTATAAACAAAAGCAACACTATGCACTTCTGGGAAAGTCGCAGTGACCGCGAAATAAAATTAAAAAAATTGAAAGAATGCAAAAAAGAAGTTCTCAACATCATCGAGATTAGTATTCTTGCCTTTTGCTGTGGTCGGTCAGTGGCAAAGTGTGACTTTGTTTTGTTATTGTTGTAGTTTTTACATAATTGTTAATTATTAGTTAATTTGATAATTATGCCATAGTCAATATGAGTGAACTTAATAAATTACATTTAATAAATACAACAAAGTCACCGGAAGTGACTTCTTGAAGTAACGCAGAAGTGACTTCTTGAAGTTACTTCCGGGGGTACAACTTCTCAATACGGAAGACGCTTCTACGATGAGAAAATGGTATCGCAGGCGATGAGTTTCAACTTCTTAGCGTCACTTCTGAGTCACTTCCGCGATAGAAAATGTTGGCAGGGTTGTTTTTGTTATGCATATGTATTGGTTTTGTACTGCTAATGCGGGGCTATGCCTGGTTGAAAAATTGTGCCGACTAAAAACCATTCCCCTCGTCTCTCTTGCATACAAAGTACGATTTTTCTCGTGTGTTAAGGCTCAATGAAACGTAGTGAGACGGTATTTAACAACACATTAAGTTCGAATCAATATGACAATAATTCAAAATTACCACTGTTAGTGGCAACGTTTGTTATTTTCGTACATTTCATTGTGTGACAACATAAACGGGTTGTTACAAAATGTCATAGATTATGCTCAGCTTTATGCCCAATAAATCAGTAAATTTTTAAACACAGTTTGAGCTAAATTTCATAAAAACTTGTACTGTATTTAAATACACTAAACGATCGGTAGTCTGGCTACACTACACAATACGTTATATGTTTCAAAAAATAAAGTTCGAAGTTGCATAAAAACAGTTTCACAGGGCCAGCACACAACTCTTCAACATGAAAAATTCGTCGAAATTTTTAAAATATTTTTTATTTAAGCCTTTTTGTTTTACAGTAACACAAGTAGAAAAGCCCTAGCTCCAATTTTTAAGAAATTAACTTTTTCAGTGACAGCAACACATTTCACTCAAATACACCTTGTCACAAAATTTTAGTGCTATAGTATCAAAAATAAAAATTTGGCAAGCAAATGATAGTGACAGTTTCCATTGTGCTCAATTCACTCTGTGTTATACCGGGTTTTTCAACAGGGACGCTACAAAAGTAGAGCGACAGGGACAGCAATCGACGCCATATTTCTTGCCGCTCTTTTGACATCTCTCTTCAGTACGGTTTGCCATTTCGTGATGGAAAGATATACGAGTCAACTACCGAAATTCGGAGTCAGTGGCCTCATCCAAAGATCATTTTTCATCGAAAAATCAAAATGGTCCAGTCGATTGGCCGCCTCGGTCGTGCGATTTGACGCCGTTAGACTATTTCCTGTGGGGCTACGTCAAGTCTATGGTCTATGCCAACAAGCCAGCGACGATTGATGAACTTCGTACGAATATCGTACGAGAAATTCCAGCAGTATCGGCCGATTTATGGTTGAAAACCGTCGAAAATTGGGTTCAGCGTCTGGACTTCTGCAAGCGTGCCCGTGGTGGCCATGCAAAAGAAATCGAGTTCCATTCATAATGGCATCGAACGTACTTTCACAGGCATAAAGAATTTCATTGATATCCAAAACCGTTTTTGTTTTATTTAAAACAACTTTTGTAGCGCTCTTATTGAAAAACCCGGTATATTTACCTTTTCCTGTAAAGTTGCAATTATATGAGTTAGGACCTTTCTACGATATACAGGGTGGGCAAATTTGAGGTTAGCAAGTAAATTGGCAGCTGTCAAATGGAAAAATATCAAGGATCGAGCTGTCATACTTTGACATTTATTTAGTAAAAAGTTGGGAAATTTTATCTATGGAATGACGGGCGGCCATTGTTTTCGTCGAACATTTGTGAATTGGTTGTTTGAAAAACTGAATGAAAACAACGCATTTTTCAACAAAATCATCTTTAGTGACGAGGCCCATTTTCAATTATACGGTTATACAGCAACAAACAAAGTTGTCGCTTATGGGGCTCACAAAATCCACAAACAGTCCTCGAAAAACCATTCCAAAGAAAGTGCCCGTAGGACACAGTTTGCGGTCAGGTGGCATCATCGCCCCGTATTTTTTTCTTCGAAAATAAGCTAGGAAATATCGCCACCGTGCATTCTCTGCACCACCAAGCCATGATAACCGATTTTTTGTGACCTCAATTAACTAATGTTGCCATCAATGACCTTTGGTTTCAGCAAGAAGACGTCACAAGCCACACAGCCGGTCAAACAATTAACTTATTGCATGAGAAATTTCCCGGTCGCGTAATATCTAGATTTGGCGATGTCTGTTGGCCGCCTCGTTCCTATCATTTGAAAGATCGATTTACATGAACAAACTGCAAACAACTGTCGCTCTCAAAGATTAAATTCGGCGTTGCGAAGTTTTGTTTCAAAATGTGGTTCGAAGTTTTGTGGAAAGAGCGAAGGTCTGCGGACTTCCTAACCTGAAATTTTGCCAACTCTTTATTTTGATACAGTTCATGATCATCAACCACAAAGTTCATTTCGAATTGCGTTGCAACTAACATAGGGTCTACACGTAACATAATATGTAAGATGAGAGCGTCGGCCCTGTAGCAAAAATTAGCCGGCGAAGTAAAAGGTTGAAATTGCTATCCTCTCATCTTTCCTAATCTGTCACCTCAATACTATCCCCTAGCTTTCAGTTCCGGCGCAATGCATTGCATATAAAAAAAAATTCAATCGCAGAGCGAATTGTGTTTCGTGTAGACTTCAAATTAGTGTTATCTCAATCTCATAAGATTTTTTATGAGAGCGTTGTTATAAGAAATCCTATAAGAACAATCTTATGAGATGAACTGTCAAATAAGCACATGCATTTGTATTTGTGTATAAAAAATCGTCATTGAAAATTTTTAGTCGTTTGTAAATGTTTATTTTACAATTGTGACACAATTATTTTACAATTTTGTTCACTCTGCAAACAATTTAAAAAAAAAAACACAAACAATTTTATCAAATTCCTTGGCAAATTATAAACACTCTCACCACGCCTGCCAATGAACTATGAATTCTTATAAGAGTAGTATTACCCTTGGCAAACATTAAGATTAAGATGAAGAAATACCTTCTCTCATTCTGCTGACGTTCTCCCAAATAATCGCGCCTATTGTGAATGACGACATCGACGTCGTACCAACACGATGGCAAAAACTTGTCTCTTGTCTACTCTTTGTCGACAGCAATTGACTACTACTATTGATGTGCTCTATTAATGTTATATGCCTTAGAAAATACCGAGTAATTAATTGTTATCGTTTGTGCTGTCGAGTTGACGTGCTGTCGACGCCGCCATTCATAATAGGGGCAATTATGTCAGAGTTAGTCGCGGTTGTAGACCCTATGTAAAGGTGCGTTCACAAATAGGGTAACCACCAAATACTAATGGAAAATATTTTGGTTTAAATACGTGTTTATTAAGTAAACAAGTTTCATTCAAAACTAGTCGAAAGTCTTGTGATAAGTGTGCAAATTTTTGATAAGTATGACCGTATCTCAGGGGCTTTTTTGAAAACATGACGATATTTGTTTTTTGGACCTCCTGCTAAAATCACAAGTTGTTTTGAAAGTATTTGACTTTGTTGTACAGACTTCTTATTGTCCGATAGTGGAAAATCACTCGCATAATAATGTCTCTTAATCTTTAATCAATCCAATATTTGAACTAAACTTTTATTATATTTTGTTATCAGAATTATTATTACCACATTTTTAATGAATGTGTCATTGACATACATACATATTTTGATAATCAAACATGAGCTAATTAATATTTCCGTGACGTGGTTATATAACCACATCACAAGGAATGAAATTGATAAACAGGCGTGAGTACCGAACATTGCGACTTCGTGAATTTGAAAAGTTATTCGAAAAGCGTGAAATTAGTTTTATGTAAAGTTTGCCCAACAATTTTTAAAATAAAGCGGAGCGGTTCTACACAAGGTTTTGCCACTTTGAATAGAATTTGTAAATAAACCTATTGGTCGTATCACATTCGTTCCCACATATCAAACGAATAAATATTAAGTGCCTCCCATTTAAATAAAGCATATGATTTTATGAAAATCATGTCATAATTAAATTCCTCAAATATGAAATATATTTATAGCTATATATGGAATATGTATGTATTCAAGCTTCTGAAACCCAATAAAATATAATATTTTTAACTTAAAATTGTGCTTAAAAAGTTGTAGAAAATATTTTATGTTTATTAAAGTAGTTAATAAACATAAGATATTTTTTATGGTTTATACTGGTATTTTTAACGAATTTTAATACCCCTTTTTTGTTTTGTTTTTTTTTTAATAACAATTAAGACAAGTCTAAACCATGCATAATTTTATCTAAACCGATTTTGTAAATCGATAGTCACAAGTAGAAAGGCCCTCCTAACTGCAATTTTTTAGAAATTATCCTTTTCAGTAATTCCAACACATTTCACACAAATACACCTAGTCACAAAATGTTAGTGCTATAGTATCAAAAATAAAAATTTTACAAGCAAATGATAGTGACAGTTTCCATTGTGCTCAATACACTTTCTTTAAAATTGCAATTATTTGCTTCTACTTGTAACCAACGAAATGAAGACGCCACATTTTACACAAAAGTGCGGATTTGTCATTAAAATAATCTGGCAGCCCTATTTATCACTGTTTTGCTAAAAACTATCACTTGAAAGTCAAGCAACCGGCTCATAAATAATTCGTGTGGAAAGTGTAAACATATTTGGGGGGATTCACACTGTAGTCATAAAGTCATAAAATAATAGCACGAAAAATATGACTAGTGTGAACAACCCGTCATAACGTAGTATGCTATTTCAAACATATGTAGATCAGCTGATAAGAAAACAACACATTTGTAATTAGATATTATCAAAGCAAAAGATAATTAAGATAATTGTAATAAAGTTGTTTGAAAATGCCAAAAAGTCTAAAAACTCAATTTCTATTTAAAATTATTAAATTTGTGTTCTGGTGCACAAGAATATCTAAATTAATTTGTATTATAAACTAAAACAGCTGCTGCCTTGATATAAGCTGAATAAATTTTTTTTTGCGGCGGCATACGGAAAAACGTTCCGTGGCTGCCAGCTACGCAAGTTAAACGAGAATACATTTTCACATGTATATATTTAGTTTTTGCGATTTAGCTCTTTTTTAATATTTTTTTATATTATAAAAATGTGATTTAATGTACAGACATATAGGTATGAATAATTTTTTAGTCGTGAATCATTTATAAGTAACGGCGGCAAACATATACTATCGCCGTCTCGCCTAAAGATTTGCAACCGTTCGACTCAGATCTCTAGAGCTATTTTATGACAAAACAAAAACATACCTGAAAGAGTGCTGTTATTTTATGACTTTTTTTATGCAGCATAACAACAAATTTTTTTAACTGGTCTAAAATATTATGACTTTATGACAATATGAATAAATAGCACGAAGTGTGAATACCCCAACTGAAACTTAAAGCAATACTTGTAGAAATGGAAATTTTATGAGTATAATACTATTAGGAAATCTTGATTAGAATTAATAAGTTATTCAACATGTGTAATATTATTTATGTAGTTAAAAACGTTGACCCACACGATATTATTGAAAACAAATATATACATTCATGCATACATACTACATGCTTATAAATATGTACATATGTATATCTATATGACCATACATAATTGCCAAAACTGTCTAAAAAATTATTCTAATAACAATAGTCACACTGGGCACGAGTTTGACATTATTTTCGGATAAGCGGTGCGGTGGGGGTAAATCTAATTCGAGTACGCTGAATCCAGTGATGCCAAACGTTTTTTTAGGTTAACTCTTGTTTTCCAGCAACCGCGGCCAGAAACAAAATAACTAAATAAAACAAATGCCGAAATTGCATAAATTTTTTTGTACATACAATTGACGTTGATTTTTAATTTTGTAAGCGTTGCATAATAGCAATACGATATTAACCCTATTCACCGTCTTGTGCAAATAGTCTTACATTATTGCATTTGCAAAATATTTGTACTCCACACCAACAAAATACATTGAAAATTCTCTCAATTACTCTCCCAATTTACATTTGCACTTATGCAAGACCGTGTCCACCGAACACTAAATACCGCCATTGTTTTTTTGTTTATTTTTGATAATGAATAAAAATTATTTTATCATAGGTATTACGGAGATAATGGCGCGCCTGCACTTTATTAATTCGCTACATGTATAAGTGTCTATATTTTTGCCACTTTTTTAGCGATACCGCTAAAATTTAATTATTACGATTTAAATAAGAAAATTAATAATTTACATGCATTCGTTATATGGTGTTCAGACATGAATTTCTAATTGAGTCAATATTCACTAATTACACTGTTCAACACGAAAAGAAAATTACGGGGCTCCGACAATTAATTATTGTAGAGGAGACCAAAAAAAAAAAAATATACGTGTGTCGGCGCTTTGACAGATCACATCGAAATTTTATTTTAGATGCGACTAAAATTTTCCATCTCTGGTTAATTCTTGCAGCATATCGGTATATAAAACTATATTTTCCTTACATCTGAGGTGTATGTAATGTGTAGAAAATGTTACGGCAAATATTTTTGTAGAACATATTAACCCTCTAACTACCCTGCATAATGGCATTTTGTGGCTTTATTCTAACAAATCGCAAAAAGCACCCCGAAAGAGAGGAAGGGCGGGAATGAAATGTTCTACAAAAATGTTGGCCATAAAATTTTAGTATATATGTCAGAACACACTAAAGCCCAAATTTAACGCAAACACCAAAAAACTAATCAAATTCAAGATTGCTCGAAATAACTTTGCTCAGTGAGTTGTGTTTTGCTCATTGAACCCACTTTTTAGCTGTTTGTAATTTTACTCCATATCATGGTGAAATAAATATAAGATGGCAGCGCTACGGCAGATGATAGTTTTTTGCTCAACCCATGGTGAGTCTACAGTGTAGACTCTACACTGATGTCAAGTTTTTGTGTACAACAAGTGCTCCTTGTGTTTGCATATGTGAGTGTCGTTACCCTGCAGGAGATCGAACTAGTATCAAATTAGTATTGCACTAGTACAAAAATTACCAGTACTAGTTCCCAACTGTGAACTTTCCTATACCATGTTAATGCTCAAATTAACATTGAGTGTGTTTAGAAAATTACTAGTGTCATTGATACTAGATGGAAACTAGGGGGTTACTAGTACGATTTCTTCTAGTCGGATACTAGTACAATCAGTTCTGCATTAAGAAGTGGTTTATGTATAAAAAATCCCTAAATTTATTGGTTTTTTAAACTCAATGATATTTGTTTAGTCTTTGTCTTCACAAGCAATTTTTTGTTCATCAATTCTTAGTTTATAAGAGGAAATGGAAAGTTCGTTCAGGGCACACTCAATCCATTAGCACCTTGTACAACTTGAGTTACGTTTGGTACTCCACCATATACCAAACACACACAATACAATACATATGTATATCAGTTTTTATTATTTTAAAAAAGATCGCTGATTTTACATATGAATATAAATATTAACAAAAAAAACACGTTTAAAAGATTTTTAAATAAGCTTTTAATTTTATTTATTTTTTAAAATGTTAAAAACACAAGAAAACTGCGGCTTACTCACATAAATTATCGAATAAATAAACTGATACGCACGTGGCAAAGTCTTCTAATACTATTCTTTGTTTCAAATTTGATTTTGTTTAAAAATTGTAACAACTCGAAATAAAATAGATGAAAATGCGAATTAGCAATTCGCTTTAAAACATGATCAAAAAGTAATATGAAATTCTACAAGTTAAATCAATCTACAAATGAACTACTTGAAGTACTAGTACTTTTCTGTATATGTTCAAACTCCTTTTGAACTAGTGCAGGCTATACTAGTAATCGTACCAGTAGCTTAAAGAAAATTAACGCTTATCCTCCTGCAGGGGAGTAATTGAGCATGTGTGCAGCACTTTACTGTATTTTATTGTTATAAATTTTGACGTGGGCCATGACTTTACAGAAACAAAAATCCAATTGGTTGTTGTATTTGTTGCCGTAGTGCTGCCACCTTATATTTGTTTCACCATGCTCCATATTATAGCAATTAAATGTTAATTGAGCTATCACTTAATTAAAATTTTGTAATGTTATTTGCGCATTAATTGCGATAAACTCAAGTAAATAATCTGTAAGTCTGAACATCATATTAAAGTCATATGTGTTGCTTCTAATTATACAACATTGTACCTTTGTTGTTGGTAGTTTTCATAAAAAAGTGCGTTCTAATTAATTTAATTAACACCGCTGCCAGATGATTTTATAATAAGAATAAAAATCCAATCATAAAGTAAAGATAATGTGTTTCCTAAAGCACATCTATCAAAGATGCTAGTTTTTTTTATAAGTATCTGTAATTAGAATGATTTTAAAAGTTGTTATTATTTTATATACTGATTGTAACAAAAATGCGCAATTTATCCACACAAAGCAATCATTTTAAATTTTGATTCCAATGACAACAGAGGGGAAGCGTTAAGATCTTAACAAAGATAAACGATTATTTAAATCCTATAATCAACATAATTAATTTTAATACATACAAAAAATAATTATTTTTTCTTTATTTCCACTTAAATGGTCTGCTCATTTCTTTGTAGTTACAAAGTGTACAAAACGATCTTGGAATTTTTTTCTAGTAACAAATAACAAATGAATTTTTTTAAATATTAATTTCTCAGGATATCTGAAAGAAATTTAATGAATTGTAAAGCAAAATATAAACAGGATTTTTCCACTATTAATTACAACTCGAAGAAGACCTATAAAAAACGAACGTAAAAATTTTACATAAATTACTAAGTAAGAGGTCAGTGAACTGCACAATTATGTGCAAAATAGTAAACAGATACTTAATATACACATACTGTATGCAAAATCCATATTCGTAAACCTTAAAATATATTGGGAACTATTCAGTAATTCATTATATTATATATAATAAATAAAATTGTTATAGTTTTATTTATATTCTAATAAAATAGCTTTGAGTTTCAATATATTACAATAAATAATGTATTTTAATATCGTTTATTCGACATATTGTCTCAATTACATTATATCGAATAAAATTTATATCGAATAAAATTTGTTTGTTGTGTTTTCTTGAATTTCAAATCCTATGGTTTTGCTTGTGTAATTCTCAATTAATTTTTGGGAGTATATGTATAAGCTAAGAAGTTTTGTTATATTGGAATTAGGTTAAAGTCTACTGATGATTTGGTGTAAGAACCAATGAAATGCAGGCATATAGACATACTTGACCACATAACAAACAAAAAGCACTAATGTATTTTAATTATTTGTTTTTTTTGAAAATTTTTCTTATTTAAGAAAAAATTTTTTAATTTTTCCATAAACTTAATTTGTATTTAAATACGTTTCCAGTTTTTCAGTCTAAAATTATATTTAGTATTTAATTGTATTAAAAGTGTGGCAGCACAATTAAGTAGTAAGAAAAGTACCGACTAATTACCGGCGTTTTCTTCAATGGATAGCTGCTTTGCAAATTTGCAAGTAATAAAAATAGCTCAACTAAATATATATTCTTAGTATAAAATTATTTTTTATACATATAACTATGTATACTTTGATCAAATAATGAAAAAAAAATCAACGCGTAAATTTCATTAATTGCAGCATATAAACAAACTGTCAAAAACACCTGGTAGTATGAAAAACTTAAGTTCAATTTAAATATGATGTGTGCACTTGAATTTCGTATTTAAATAGAACTTAAGTCTAAATACCATTTAATCTTGAAATCAAAAGCTGCGGGCTATTCTTAATATACTACAGCTTTGAATTACCTTTTAATTGTTGTTAAATACAAACAAAGTTATGAATACGTCACACATATTAGTGACGTGAGAATATTCGTAATCAAGTTCTTTTTCATAAGAATTTTTTTTGTTATAATCGCACCAATTTTACGTATTGATTTCATTCCCGCATTCACTTACGAATCGAAAAATTGTTTTCTAACAAAAAACCTGATTGCACGAATAAGAAGAAATTTAAACCGACTCCTTCCTTCGCTATGAAACGCATGAGCTAGAATCAAAAAATATAAGAACATTTTTTTAAAGATGGAAATTGTTATATTTGTAAATAACAAAATTTAGTGAAAAAAGGGTAATAAAAATATAAAAATTATCTGCCTAATTCATAAAAAAATTTTTTTTATTTATTATCATTTATATTCCATAGAATTTTGTCAAGTAAGCAGATAATAAACATGAAAAAATTTTTAAGAATTGGGGCGAAAATATTTTAGTAACTATAATTTAGTAAGCATGTCAGTTAAATAAACACAATCTTAAGAGCTCAATTCTTGACAATTCATCATTTGACGGCCAATTGACGTCCTAACCTCAAATTTGCCCATCCTTTGTAAGTAAACGGTATTTGTGGCCAAACCATACCAGCGTCGCGGCAGAGGCAATATTTTCATTTTCTCTACATCATTGTAACCGGGGTATTATTTTAATCGGGATTTTGTTTTAATCGGTTAACTGATTAACGGTTAAGAGATACATACATATGTATATATAAAACTTCTTTATATAAATTTTATGAAGAAATTGATGTAATCGATAGCAGCAGCGTTGTTGGTGGAAAAGTAACCCACTCCAGAATGCAATCAATAATTGCACATTGAGAGAGCATTGTAATATATTATAAGATATTTATTTTAAATGTGTGCTAAATAATTATTATTAATATTAAATTTGAATTTGAGCTCGTTAACATCCTGTAATATAATTTACATAAGAAAGTTCCACTAATAAAGTAGAAAGAAATTCATACATAATCTAAATAATTAGTTCAGTTTCACATTCACCCTTATCATTAATACTTTTTCCCTCGAAATTTTTCCCTTTTCCCTAAATTTGCAATCGTGAACAAATTCGCCGTGAATGATTTCATGCTAAAATTAATTTCCCCCTATCGTGAATGAATTTTTTCCGCGAGTTTTTTTTTCATTTTTCCCTTTAATATATTCACTTTATTTTCGGTGGAAAATAGAGTAGAAAATGTATTTATTATAATTCGTGTTTTAAAGTTTACAAACTTTGTTTTAAGTGCAAGATCTTTTAATAAGGCACAAACTGATATTTTGCTCGATAAAATGCAAAACAAGACAGATTTGCTGCAGATTTATGAAACTTAACAATGTTGGGTTTCCAACAATATTGTTTTCAACTTCTTTCCTTTTTCACATTCACTAAAAACTGATAGCGCGAATAATTTTGCACGTGAGATTCGTGATTTCATTTTTCCCATCGAGATATGTCAGGTGAACAAAAATTTCACTTGTTTTTCACGATAGGCAGGTGTCGTGTTTTCCGACCTGCCATAAATTTAATCAAGCTTTGACAGATTCACAAAAAAATAACAATTTATTGCACAAACAATTCATAGCATTCTCTATTTGAATTTTGTTTAATTATGTATATACATTTTTAACTACAAAAACGGAACGAGGAATACTAAAGTTATTAAAGGTATTATTTAGCAGACTTTAAGAGAGCCCCAATTAGATGCCTTTAATTTCACATATGTGACCTGCTCCACGAAAAGGGACCTCTGCGCCGAAAAGAAGTTATTGAGAAAAACGCGTTTAAAAAAAGCGCTTCGTGTTTCCGTGTTTTGCGCATGGTTATGCAACTCTTCCTTCAACCTGATCATCTGGCGATATATTTCGACTCTCTGGTTCTTTGTACGATGTTCACTATGCAGTGTTGCCTCTATGAAAATTATTTCAATGTTTTGGATTTAAGCCGATTGAATTGAATCTATCGGCCATGTGATGGAAATCGCTTATCGCATGAAATTAAGCGTTTTCGATTTGAAGTCACAAAATTGGTGTGCTGGAGTTCGTAATCGCTCAAAATCGTTCAAAAGAAATTGGCGTTTTTCAAGTCGCATGGGATTCGACAATCGTGCGATTCACAGCACATACATGTATTATTTATTATTATTTAATTTATCTGTTTATATCAAATTTTTAAATTTTTTCATTAACTACGTCCATCTCTACAGGTGATTTGTAAAAAAACTAAAAGACATAGAAACTTGCGGTTTGCGGCATTTGAATGAGCGTTTTTTTCCTATAAGAATCACTCAAAAAGTAAAAAAAAAAAATTTTCGGCGCAGAGGTCACTTTTCGTGGAGCAGGTCACATATGTATAATATTCATAGTTCTATTCGCGAATAATATTTCGGATATTTATATTTGTATTCGCGATTACCAGAAACTGATATACAACTCATCACTAGTACATCTGTATAGATTTTTAATACTTTCCTTCTATTATGGAAACACTTCAAAATGTACTTATGCTAATTGGCAACACATCGCAATAACTATACGCCAAATTGTCTGCTTTGGCTGATTAATAATTGTATACAGTGATATGAATGTTTATATGGATGTGTAACGCGCATAATGCATTGCATTAGAGCAAAAACGATTATTTTGAGACTCTCTCACTTTATTTTTATATAGCAAAAACGAACAAAAAGTTTACGCAGAATAGATTTAAAAACAAATACCAAAAGTATGTTTAATCGCTGAGAAACAGAACTTTATTCATTTCAAAAATATCAGTCAAAAAATTTTAGCTTTTACCTAAATTTAAAAAGGTAATTAAAATTTACATACTAATAGATGTATGTGGTAAATACTTTTATTAATAAAATAAAAAAAGCGTAAAAAGTTGGTCGATTAATCTATGTTTGACATTCTGTGTTTTTATATTAAGATGGCCGGGAAATCCCGGCTAAAAATATTAGCCCTATTCACAGTCTTGTGCAATTGGTCTTGCATCACTGCATTTGCAAAACAGTTGTTCTCTACATCAACAAAATACATTGAAAATGCTCTCATATACTCTCTCAATTTGTAAATGCCAAACCATTTGCACAAGATTGTGAATAGGGCTATTGCGCACGGCCTAACAAGATGCTGCAATTATTTTTCAATATATTTTCCATAATAGTCAGCGAAAATAGTAACAAAATAAAATTGTTTTGTTCGTTTCACACCTTTAGAGTGCATATAGAAAAAAAGTGGCCCTTTGTAAGTTGGCAATGTATTGAAAAAATTCCGAAACAGCTCAAAATAAATTTAGAAACAGAAAATTTGCAGGGAAAACAGACTTTTCCTTAACTTTATCTATGATTTGTTACAAATATTTTTTTTTATTTTACACAAATATGGAAAAAATTAATATCGCGAAAATTACAATATAAAAAAAAAATTTTTTTATATATTTATTTTAAATAATTTCAATACAAATATTGTATATTTTTTTAATTGCAGTTAAAGTTATTGGTCATCGTAAAATTTTGAAAGGCGTAAGTGGCAGTTTTCGTAATGGCCAATTATCGGCCATAATGGGACCGTCTGGTGCTGGAAAAAGTAGTCTCTTGAATGCAATATCCGGTTATTGGTAAGTCTATCTCTATTTAAAAAACAAACAAAAAGTAATCGTAAATTGTTTTAAATTATCAATCAACCAAAATCTACATCAGCACATCAAACGTTTCCGGCCATATAAAAATCGATCGCAAAAGCTCCTGCTATATTACCCAAGAAGATCACCATCAGACACTTCTTTCAGTGGAAGAACTTATGCATCTTTCCTGTGATCTCAAACTGAAAAGAGAACAGTGCAATAATAAAGAAAAATTTATCGAAGATATTTTAACGAACCTTCATTTAAATCATAGACGTTCCGTTAATGCCAATAATCTGAGTGGCGGCGAAAAGAAACGTTTGTCTGTAGCTCTCGAATTGGTAGCGAATCCAAAAATATTCTTTTTAGATGAACCCACTAGTGGTCTAGATGAGGTTACCGCTCTCCAATGTGTACGTCTACTAAGTCGATTGGCGAAACAGGGTCACACGGTTGTATGCACTATACATCAGCCATCTGCAACGGTGTTTGATTACTTTGACAACGTTTATGTTTTGGCCCAGGGAAAATGCGTGTTTCAAGGGCCGCCCAACGCTATTGTGCCATTTTTAAGGCATGCCCAAAAGGAGTGCCCCAAACATTATAGCCCTTCAGATTACAGTAAGTTGAGATTATGTTCATTTTATTCTGCCTTTCTCTTTATTAAAGGAAGTTAAACAAATTATGCAAAATTGTACAATACTTATAGGCATCAAGCTAAAGTTGTAGATCTCATATTGATAATAGTTATTAAGAGTTTATATAAGGTTCATAAAACGGTTTTCCATGCAAAATTAGTTTTAGAAATCTTTGATAAAATTTAATTCATTATGTTATGGACGGCTGCTTGGTTTTAAATATAGATTAACTGCAAAAAAATGATATAGACTGTGAAAATACTTTAAAATTGCAGCAAATCGGTATTAGTTTTTTCAAAATTAATTTCTAATAAAACTTTCTTAACATCAAAATTATTGAACAGAACTTTTGATAAAATTTTTTATTTTTGGCATTGTTTTTTTTTAATTTATTCGTAGTAATTGAACTGTGCGACTTTGAAGATCCGAACATGATCAGTAATTTAGCCAATCTTACCGACAATGGCAAACTAATGTACACCTTGCCACCTGATGCAAGTAAAATTGATAATACCCCCGGTCCAGATACTCAACCATTTATGTTTCGTCATGCCGTCACAACTTTCTTTCCCGATATTAAAAATGAAGCTCCTGGCTTAACTTCTTTATTCACAAAATCTCATAATTATTTTCTAAGTGGATCCTCTTTATTATTCGATCAATCGAAAACATTTTTAAAGAACTACTCGAGAAGTGATGAAAGTACTTCGGGATTTCAGCAGTTCTGTGTGTTAACGCGTGTAATGTTTTTAAGAATGTTACGAGCCCGTATACCGATAATAATACAATTACTACACCACACTATGGTGGGAATATTTTTTGGTGAGTATGTGCCTATTTTTTGAGATAATAATTTTTAACTTTTTTTGTACTTTGACAGGTTTGCTCTTTTATAATCTGGGTAATCAAGGATCTCATATGTTTAGCCATCTAAAATTTTGCATCAGCGCTATAATGATGATTGCCTATACGCAGGTGACAATACCGGTGTTGACATGTAAGTAGAAGATTCGACTGACTTCGGTTTTATTGGGATTTCATTATGTTTGTTTCTTTTTTCCAGATCCCAGTGAAGTTAAAATTTTTAAAAAAGAAACCTTTAACCATTGGTATACGCTAATGCCCTATTACATGGCTCTGTGTATTAGTCGTCTACCTTTGCAGGTAAATGAAATTATATTCCAAAATTTGTACGCTAGCTAAAACATTTTTTATCTGCGTTTTCCTTAGATTTTATATAATGTCATTTATTTAACCATAATTTATTGGATGACTGGATTTCCACCACAATTGTGGCGTTTTGGTATATTCTTAGCAGTCGGCTTAATGACCTCATTTGTAGCCGAAGGCTTAGGTCTATCCATAGGAGCCTCATTTAGTATAACGGTAAGTGATTTATTATGAAATTCATTAAAGTCATATTCATAGTATAGCTCTTGAAAAGCTTTTAAGTTTTAAATATGTTTATAGTGCAAAGTAGGGAATGTTGAAAAAAAAACATTACATAACTTAGGCAGTCCGATTGTAATAAAATTTCATAAAGTATTCAAGAAGATGTTGTTAAGTTAGGATTTTATATTTTCAAATGAGTTAAGCCACGAGACAATCTGCAGGTTAAGAAAAACTTAATCCCATCCAAAGGTGATGGTTTCGATCTAGAGGCGAATTGTGGCACTCGTGAACGAAATTATTTATGAATGAAATATAATTTCGGTTGCTCTCTATTGTCGAATTCTGTCATACGATTCTAACGAATCCATTTGTTTCTTTAGCATAACATATGGCGAAATAAATATAAGGTGGCAGCGCTACGGCCGAAGGCAATTTTTGCTCACCTATTGTTGGACTACATACATATATGTCAAGTTTTTCTGTACAACAAGTACTGTTTGCGTTTAGATGTGTGAGCGTTGTTGGTATATTACACTTCACTTTGTTTTGTTGGTATAGTTTTTAACGGGAACCAAAAATAACAGATCCAATTGATTGCTCTAATGTTGTATTTGTTGCATTACTATTGCCACGTTATACATATTTATTTCATCATGGTATTACACAAAAAGCCCATATATGTAAATACGTTTTACAACACTAAAAGCACACAAAAAATGTAAACAAACAATGACGTTGGGACAAAACAAATTTGTATATGTATGTATGTATGGTGTTTATATAATTTTCATTTATTATTCATTTTGCCTTGTACTATGAAATATTTATCATGTCTTTATGAATTAATACAAACAATAGTAAAATCCTAATAGAATTTAGAATATTTGGTTATTATTCACATAAAATTGTAACCATAAGGAAAACCTTAGCTCGAACTCTTCTCTGCATACGAATAAGAACTCGCAAGCTCCCGTTCGAATGTTCGCTCGGTATCGGGTGTCATCATTACAAATTTCGATACATTTTATTCGATTAATTGAATCCCAAAAGTAATAAAAAAAATTCGCACATTAAAAAATACATTTCTGCAGGTATACTTTTTAAAGGCATTAAAGCACACTAAGACAAAAATAGGCAGCTCCTAAAGAATTTTTCAAAATCCTGAAACTAGAATATACATATTTGAATTTTCGCTGAATTTTATTGATCCCTTCTAGGTCTATACAGAAAAATCATAGTAACATCAATAATAAGATAAAGTAATTCGGCTTAGACCGGGAAATATTCGTAAGCAAATATATCTTTTGTTTCACTAACTGAAAATTCCAGAAAATAAACTTTATAACGTGCTATGGGCCCTAATTGTCTATATAACTTTGTGTTAGTGCAATTTATATGTACCTACACAAAAACAAAATTTCGGTGAACAAACTGTACAAAAAGCAAAAACAAATTTGGAAATTTTTTATGTATATTTTTTTTGCATTCTTATAAATCTTATTAACGTAATGTGATTTACAAAATTAACGCTATAATATTTATTTTTATTTACTTTGGATATGTTTTTTTAAATAAAAATACCTTTTTAGTTTTCTGCTCAAATATATTAATTTATAAATATACTTTTCATATTAATTAAATATGTTTCTTTTAATAACGTTAGCCCAAAAGATTATTTGCTGTGTTAACTGCCATTTTATAGAATCAGGTTTTAAAGAAATTTATTTTAGCAAAAACTGAGAGATGCCTATAATAAGGAAATTGTAAAGCATAATTTGTTTTTTTAAGTTAAATCAGTAAATCGAGAAATATATATGTATATACTTATTCAAAAGCTCTTTTCGTTTCTAAAAAGATTTCCATTAAAAATTTTCAATAATTTAAAGTTTTTGCAAAAGATTTAAAATAATTTTTTTTCATAGCAAATTTATTTTTAAAATAATATTGAATAACTATTTATCTCTTACAGAATGGTTCCGTGGTTGGTCCCATGATCATTGCTGCCTTCATGGGCTTAGCTATTTATGGCTTCGATTTTGCTTACCAAATTCCCGATGTTATAAATTTCTCCATGAAAACCAGTTTTATGCGTGATGCAGCAGTGGCTCTTATTATAACGATATTCGGTTTTGGACGCGAAACATTGAATTGCGATGAAATTTATTGTCACTTCAGTGATCCACGAGCTTTATTACGTTTCCTGAATTTAGAAAAAGTCACCCTACAACAACAATTTTCATATTTATTGTTGCTACTCATATTTTTTAGATCATTATTGTATATAGCTTTAAAAATACGCTGTAAGACATGAGCCAGGTAGAATAGTAGTTAAAGAAAAACATTCAAATTTATCACATTTACTACATGTAGAGTTAGTTAATTATGAAAAGTCAGTTCAAATTGGAATCAGCGTTGCCAGCTTAGCCTATTGGAGAAAATTACAGTGTTATAACAAAGTGAAAAGAAAAAACTCGTTAAAATGTTCAAGTTTATTAAATTAATATTTATAATTTTAGAATTTAAATTTGAAAAATTGGGCCCTAACTTTGTAATTCAATTTGAGTTAATAAAATTTATAGAAAAACAAAAACAGATTTCAAAAAAATTTGTTTGTGTTTTTTCTACAATTTTTTCACCGTACAAACGTACTCAAAGAGAATAAAAATATCTGAAATTTTACATAAATTTCACTAACGCAAAGTTATTTACATAATTAGGGACTTAAGTAAAATTAAATTTCGTATTGCCTAGGGAGGGATGGCAAACATTTAAAATTTTAAGCCATTGACACCACTAATAAGTTCAATAGTAAATAAAAAAAATATTTTCGACATGTAGCTCGCTTTATTACGCCTTTTTAAAATGTCGACTTAACCAGTTCTTTTTTCTCCAACTTCTGGCAACACTGATTGCAAACACACAATGGTTTGATCATTCGTTTCTTAATTTTGTCATTAATATTTTTATAGATAAAACTGTGATAATTTTAATATTTTAATATTAGAATTGAGGCTGTTTTTAAACAAAATACTTCTAATATTTTCATAAAGACATAACATATTCATTTACTTACGAAAGTTTTAAAATATTTAATAGTTATAGTAATTTAGTTTTCCTAAATATGTGCTCTTGCCAATATTTTTTTAAGAATACATTCATATAAATAATTTTAAAGATGTACTCGTGTATTTGTCAAACGTAAGTCGCTATACACTTTTTTAGTTTAATGAAATGCTTTAAAATTAAAAAAACAAATACATTTCCAATATTTTATAATAACAACAGGTGATAATGTTAATTTTGTAAATAAACTATTTCTATAAACACAAAACATGAGTTATTCTTATTTATATCGCTTACCTCATGTATTTTGAAAATTAAGCAAAATATTTTGCTCTAAGAATGCGTAAATAAGATAATGAAATAGGCTTTACTAAGTAGGCTACTAATAGGCTTTACTAAAGTAAAGTTTACTTTCATTCTCTTGAACTCAGCGTTTCTTAAAAGAAAACACTTATCTACAATAATTATCTACTGTCCTTTAATGCAACATAGTCATATCTCAAAAAATTAAAATTTTTAGTTGTTTAATCAAAGTGCCATTTTATAAATATGTTAAAATTTTAGCATTATATCTCAATCTGAACCGAAGTTATAGCAAAATATATTTTGTACAATCATATTTGAAACCCTACATTTGATTCTTTTTTTATACCCTTCACAAAAAAGTGAAAGGGTATATATAGGTTTGTCATTCCGTGTGTAATTTCTTCGATATGCACATGGGACCCCATAAAGTATATATATTCTGGATCCTTATGAATAGCGATGACGATTGAGCGATGTCCGTCTGTCCGTCTGTCCGTCCGTCTGTACGTGAAATCGGTTTTCCCAAGCTCCCAGAAGAGCTAGAGACTTCGTTCTTGGACCGTTGGATTGGAAATGAACTTAAACAGGCTGCTATTGAAATTCAGAAAGATCCGAAGTATGGTTCCAGAGCTGGGAAGCTTACACCTATTTCTCGACGCAAAATTTTTACCAAAAATCAATTATTTTTTTTAATGTTTGTAAATTAAACCTATTTCGTGCTTTAGGGAGCCTCAATGGTCTATTAAAAACTAAAAAAATTAAAAATTTTTTCCAGGGATGGGAAATAAAAAAATTTTTTTTCGGCTTATTCCGTATTTTGTAGTACATGTAGTATCTAAAATTGTTAAAAATTTTAAGTTTTTCTTTAACAAAACCACTTTATACGTCATGAAGATTTGCATTGGCAGAAAAAAATTTTTGTTTTTAAATTCAAATTTTACTTCCAGGGTTGGGAAATTGCATTGTTTTTATAAGTGAAAGTAATGAAACAGGTCTAGCCAAGCCCCCAGAAGAGATAGAGACTTCATTCTTGGACCGTTGGATTGGAAATGAACTTAAATAGAGTGGTGTTAAAATTCAGATAGATCCGAACTATGGTTCCAGAGCTGGGAAGCTTGCACCTATTTCTCGACGCTATATTTATACCAAAAATAATTTATTTTTTTTAATGTTTGCAAACTAAACCTATTTCGTGCTTTGGGAAGTCTCAATGGTGTATTAAAAACTAAAAATATAAAAAAAAAATGTTCAGGGATGGGAAATAAAAATTTTTTTTTCGGCCCATTCTGTATTTTGTAGTACATGTAGTAACTAAAATTGTTAAAAATGTTAAGTTTTTCTTTAACAAAACCTCTTTATACGTCATGAAGATTTGCATTGGCAAAAAGAAAAGAAAATTTTAGATTCAAATTTTGTTTCCAGGGGTGGGAAATTGAATTTTTTTTATACATGCAAGTAATCAAACAGGCAATCGATGTTGTTGTTTTTTGTTTTTTGCCAACTAAAACAGTCGTATAATTTAGGAAGAACAAAATTGGTATCAAAAATTCAAAAATAAAAAATAAAATTTCGAATCCAGGGATGGACAAGTGCAATATTTTATGGTACATGAAAGTTACCAAAATGGTAAAAAATTTGCAATTTTTTGTAAATAAAACTACTTTATACTTCAAGAAGCATTGCACTGATAAAAAAAACAAACAAAAAAAATTTAAATTTCGTTTCCAGGGTTAGAAAAATTAAATTTTTTTTGGTACATGCAATATTTTGTAGTACATGTAATAACCAAAATGGTTGCAAAATTCGACTTTTTCTTAAACAAAACTACTTTATACCTCATGAAGATTTGCATTGATAAAGAAAATTTTAAAAAATTTAAATTTCGCTTCCAGGGTTAGGAAATTGAAATTTTTTTAAACATAAATGTAACCAAAAAGGCAATTGACGTTGTTTTTTTTGCTAATTAGAGCTGTTTTATAATTCAGGAAGAACAAATTTGGTATTAAAATCTTAAAAATCAAAATTTCGACTCCAGGTTTGGACATATGATATATTTTATGGTACGTGAAAGTGACCAAAAAGTTTAAAAATAGTATTTTTTTTTGTCAACTAAAGCTATGTTACGCCTCACTAAGAATTGCATTGGTAAAAAAATAAAAATTCGCTTCCAGAGTTGGAAAATCGAAATACTTTTCGTACATAATAGTACATACATAAATTAAAAATTTTGTGTTTTTAGTGAATTAAAGCTATTTTATATATCAGAAAAAATTAGATTAGTATTAAAAAATTAAGAATTCGGTTCCAGGGTTAGGAAGTTGACATTTTCTGATTTATAAAATCAGCCATTTTATTTGTTATTTTTGATTTTTATGATGAATTATACATACTTTATTTATCAGAAAGAAGTAATCTGGTATTAAAAACCAACAACATTAAAAACCAAAGACGATTCTACGGTTGGACAATTAGAACTTTTTGGGGTACATGAAACGGATTTTTTGTTTTGTTTGTAAATTAAATATATATAATATTTTCGAAAGACGTTCATAGGTATCAGATATAAGAGAAGCCAAAAATTTAGCTTCCTAGCCGAAAAATTTAAACGTTTTCTTAAATATAAAAGTAAATATAAAAATTAATTTATAAAAATATATAAAAATTAATTTATAAAAGTAACCGATAACATTATTTTGATATTTTAATTAAATCTACTTTCTGTTTTAGCAAGAAAGAAAGAAAGAAGAATTACATCTGTGAAGGGTATATAAGATTCGGCACAGCCGAATATAGCGCTTTTACTTGTTTTATTTATTTATTAATTTTTTTATATATATTTCTTTGTTTTTAAGAAATTGCTATGCGGCATTAAAGGAACGATATGTATACCATATTTTGCTTTACAGAAAATTAAGCTTCATCTTATATTTTGGACAGATCTCGTATTATTCATTTTTTAATTGCAATACATTTTTTTCAAATTATTGATATTATATTTTTTCGCCATTTATTTAAAATTTCATCTACGCTTTGTGCATTTATGTATGTAAATTTTTTTTAATTTCAAGAAATAGTATATGCCTAAATGAGGAATATCTGAAAATGGCCGAACATTCGGACATGATTAGTTTGTACATCTGCAGTATAATTTAATTTTTACCATTCCTCGCACGCCGTTCTTACGAAAACATCTTCTGAACTTCCCTTGGCTAAATTAGTGATGTGCGAATATTCGTACTAGGTTTACTGAATATTCGGCCAATGTTAGATGTTCGCATTCGCCATTTAGGCGAATATTTCGCGAAAATTTTGTAAGCAAAAAATTATAAATGCCTAAAGTGTAAAAGAATTTTTATATAAATGGCAAAAAAAAAACACAGTTGTAGTTTTTAAAAAAGTTACTGTATTTCATTTCAAAGAAAAAAATAAATAAAATATATAATAAAAAATAATATTGTTTGCTACAAAATATCAACATGTCTAAAATGTCACGTTATAACTACCGTGTAACTACTTCTTTTGCTCGTTTTAGACACAAATCTAGGATCAAACCCATTTAAATTACATTTATTTGCATCAGTTCACAAAAGTGTGACTACAATTTGTCTTTTCTACAATAAATTAAAATACAAATTTTTCATCGGACTAGATTGCTTCTGCTACAGAAATTTGTGTTCTTAGTCTCCGTTCACACACTTCAACGTTTGCTGTCTAAGTGTAAGCAACTCCGTAAAGTATTGAGACAAAAAGGAATAAAACTTTTTAGTATTTCCCCTTCTTTCTCACAACAAAATCAAAAGTTAAAGTTCTTGAACTAGTACTTATCGTTGAATATTTTTTAGAAAACTTCTTTTTATAAAAGATTGTTCATACATCATTTTGCAGACGTTAAGCGAACCTCAATTAAATGCCTTTAAATTTCACTGATAATACTCGTCGTTTGAAAATTTTACTGATCGTAATCGTATTCACGAATATTCGTTCATTGTTCGTATTCGCGCACATAAAAAATTGACATTCGGTACATCACTAGTCTAGAGCAACAAAAATAAGCAGTGCTACCAACATTACAAAACCTTCAACCTCGCCAAATCGCGTACTTAGTTTTTTCTCAAATATTTTATTGCGGTAAAAAGTATTCTGTGATACAATAAATTACCCAGTGATTTATTCCTTCCAGCCATTGGTAATTTATTCATGTTGAAAAACCATAACTCACATATATAAATGTAACGTTCCAGGAAATGGTAAAACTTACTAGAAACTGTAATTATCAATTGCCTGTGAGACCGTTGTTTTTGATATCATTGCACTAAGTTTTTATAAGGACGTGTATATGTATCTATAAAATATGTATATATATGTAAACAAATGTTACTTAGCACCTTGCTATATTACTATAACTATTTACAATCTAGTTAATTAGTAGTGCATGTCGTGGTCTGCATATGGGCCCAATGTATATTAATTTCGTTAATCAAAGTTTGGTGTTAACATTAATTGTACTGATACATTTGGAATCAACGCTTATAGTTTTAATTGTTCATGTGTTTTCATTTTGATGGTTCTAAGGTATTTGTGTTCATACCTATAGGTATTTAGGTTATTAATACGCCATTTAGAAGTCGAATTTATTTATATGTACATCTGTATATATAAAAATCAGGCTTAAATTTAAAGAAACGTATTTGTTTATTCGGAAATCGAGTGAGGCTCAATGAAGACCCATAAACAATTACCTCGTGTATTTTATTTTTAAATTGTTGGGACAAAAATGTTCTTTAAAGTAAATGTGTTGTCGACTGATTTGGTGCTATACATACATATTTAAATTCAACTATTATTTATAGCTGAAAGTTGTAATATAAAAAGGCATCATAAATATTCCAAGGAACAAGTGAAAATCAACATCGATTTAATTTTGAATTTATGCAGCATAGCAGAATAGTGTGAATTTCGAAAGCCGCTTAGTTGAATGTAATAACAGTTTTAAGGTCAAATTCATAAAATATATTTCACGCTTATGACCTTCTTATTCGACAAATTTCTACATAATTTGTCTAATAATCAGTTTATAAGCATATTTTTTATGAATTAGGCCTTTAATTTATAAAATTTATATTAGCAAGCTTAATTGAATACAAATACACTTTCTTAGGATTAACACCGAACTCAACAAAAATTCTTCAGGAATTTAAAAGTACTCACTTCCATCCTATATGATATACGTAAATATGTACATATGTATGTGACAACAACAATTGAAATATTGTTAAAAAATCATCTTTATTTTATAATGAATTTTATAGCTTCACAAAAGGACTCACTCAAAAATTACATAACGAATAAAATAATTTATTTACAAGTATTTTCTGTAATTAATAAATTTATTTTTTATTGCAACTGCCAAGCTTTTCTTTACGCTTTTTAACATGTTTCTTAATCTTAACTTTCCGTTTCTCGGCTTGCGCTTCTTTGACTGCCTTTTTGCGAGCCTTTTTAGTTTCAGGTGATTCATCGCGTGGACGGGAAGAGTTTTTAAAATTAGATGTTTCAAGATTATTATCATCTATACTATTTTCTGGCTCTGAGTCTTCGTTTTCTTCATTACTTTCCTCACATTCTTCCAATGTGTTATTTAAATCCCCGGATTTTTTATCTTTATTATTATTACCATTTTCTTTGTTATTTTCTGAGAGAATATCTGGTTTATTTTGAACTTGCAATTGATCATTGAGACCAGTGATTTTACCATAAATCAAATTAGATGTTTCTCCTTTTTTTGCCTTGTCTACATCCCTTTCAAAATAGCGTACCTCGTCAAGTCTTTTAGGTATGAAAGTATTTTGCCAAACCGCTTCATCGATCTTTTCTTGAGCCGTTATAGCTTCAAAATCGCGATCTTTTATTTGTTCAGAAATTTTTTCCAAACATGTTTCCATATTTTCCTCCGTAATTGTCTGATCTGTTATAAAATCAAACAATTCCTTAGTAGTCATGGTAGCAACGGATTTTTTACGGAAAAATTCTGATATATTAGTGCAATCTTTACGCAAAAAATCAAAAGCATGGGGATGATCATGTTCCACTGATTGCGAAACGTCTATAATAACAAGTTGACCATCTTGTACTAAAATATTAAATTCTGAAAGATCAGCATGCACAAGACGGCATTTATTATAAATTTTCCACATCAAAATCACGCAATCACGATACAGTTCTCTCGCTTTAGAAGTAGTAAGTTCTACATCCTTCAACTTGGGAGATGGCCAACCGTTCTTGCCACAAAATCTCATTACCAAGACATGGGAACGCAGCAAAATGGGTTCCGGCACTGGCACACCAGCATTAAACATTCTCAAATAGTTTCGCATTTCCTTTTCGGCCCAGGTTCGTACCATTTTACGAGGATTGGATTTACAATAGCCATGGCGAAATCTAAATTCACCACTGACATATTTATCACGATCTTTGAAAACTAATATTGAGGTTTTGTAAATTTTGATGGCAAATTCATCGTCTGTATCACGGGCCAAAGCATGATAAACGTTGGCTTCTTTGCCGGTAGAAATACAACCGTTAATTTCTTGTATCAAACCTCTATTCAGAAGTTTAAACAAAATCATTCTGGTTCTAGGATCCATAACCTGTTCGGCAGTAGCTCTGTCATGTTTGTCGCGAATTTTTACTTTATTATCCTGTTTGGAGCCAAAAGAAACAAGACGATTGGCTGCTTGCGCCGACATATTTGTAGTAGGATCATATTTTTCCACATTTATGCGGGCCGAATAACGAGTAAACAGTTTTTCGTTTGGTTGAAAGCTGTTTAGGCGTTGTTCAGTTTGATTGGCCGCTTTTGAAGCGGAGTTTTTCCCACTTAAAGATATTTGATTGCTATTATGCTTTTGGAAACCACTATAATTTTCCTCATAATCATAATTGTCCTCGTAATCTTCATCCTCATCATAATCGTCGTAGTCTTCATTTACATCATCTTCCAGAGAGTCGGCACTTAATCTTTTTTCCGCCAAATCGTCTTTAGTCAACGACTTTTTGTCTTCTAAATCTTTAAACATAACGTGTTTCAATGTTAATTTTTTAAACTCGTTGATCAAATGATCCTAAAAATATAAAACTATTAAATTCTATTCAAATAAGAAATATGTATCATTTTTATTCAACACATACTTTGTAAGGCTTTGGTTCTTCATCCTCTTCTGCATCACTAAACTGATGTAAATCTGCCATGGTTAACTCAGCAGAAAATCCCTTTTCCTTCTCTTGTGTTATTTCAATGTTTAATTAAAAATTGTTTTTATAATTTATACTGTTTGGGAAAGTGGGGACAGAATTCACAAATGTGTTCAATTTCAACACGTGTTTTTGTTTATGTTTCTTTTGCAATTAAAACCACAGCTGTTATCAAAAACAGGGCTGTTAAAAAAGGGGAATATTCGTCTATGGAAGATAAGATATTGTGCAGTCATAGGAATTGTTAAGCTATGCTGAGATCATCATGGATATATATTACGTACTAATTCTTATTGTATCTGATCGATGTTGCCTAATTCTATATTTTATATATTTATTTCATCAATGTCATACAAAGCCTTCAAGGCCATATATATAATGATAAGATCAAAGTATATCTATATTATAGATATTGATATACTTTGGATAAGATAATGATTAATGATAAGATACTTTCAGACCTGCATGTGCTTACAATCATTATAATGTCCATATAAACAATTTAACCTTATGATACCATTAGCTAAAAAAATATTTGGGCTGTTGGTACAATTGTAAAATGTTCAGTTCCATCCCTGTTATGCATTCGGCGATTTCATTTTGTTTCTTTTTAAACTGGCAACGCAATTCTATATCAATCTGTCATGCATTCACATGTGAAAGGTAAATTCTTTTTGTAAAGGGGCATATTTTCGCTAAATTATACGGTGTAAAATTGTGATGTAAACTCAATAAAGTGATAATAATAAATTAAAATACATGTCTTTGCAGGTGTTAAATAAATTTTATTCATTTTCCCCTAAAGTCCATTGCTTAAAACATCTTAAAGCAATTCAATATAAAAAATTTGCCAGCGTTGCAGCAGCTAAAAGAAATTTGGTAATAAGTGGTGAAATCATCGGCAGTTCTTTTTCATTTCCAAAGGGGACTATACGTTTTAGCAGTGTCCAACCAGCTGTTAAGTGGGGCAGTAAAAAGACAAAGAGAAACGTTAGGCTGCAATTGAAAGACATGACAACTCCCGAAATGGAAGAGAAACTAGCTCCTCTGAGGGCTTCGGTTTTAGAGCAGGGTAATTTAGTACGAGACTTGAAAAGCAGTGGAGCTGCTGAAATTGATATAAAAAAGGCTGTAGCGGAATTGAAGTTGCGTAAAAAGGCATTGGAAGACAAAGAATTGGAGTTGACTCCGAATGTGGTAAACTTTGATAGATCGAAAATGGAAGACTTGCTAAAGCGCAGATTTTTCTACGATCAAAGCTTTGCTATTTATGGTGGTATCACAGGACAATATGATTTTGGCCCTATGGGGTGTGCTCTCAAATCTAACATTTTATCTCTATGGAGACAATTTTTCAGCTTGGAAGAGCAAATGTTAGAGGTAGATTGTTCTATTTTAACACCGGAACCAGTATTAAAGGCGTCCGGTCATGTAGATCGTTTTGCCGACTTGATGGTAAAGGATACGAAAACTGGTGAGTGCTTCCGTCTTGATCATCTGATTAAAAATGCGTTGGAAAAATTGTCCAAAGAGAAAAATGCCACTGCTGAGCTAAATGCTGAGTGTGAGGATATTGTCATTAAGTTAGATGGCATGAATAAACAAGAAATGGCAGATATTTTGCAAAAATTCAATATTAAATCTCCCTTAACTGGCAATGATCTAACAGAACCTATTGAATTTAATCTTATGTTTGCCACCCAAATTGGACCTACTGGTTTGGTAAAGGGTTTTTTGCGTCCTGAAACAGCGCAGGGTATTTTCGTTAATTTCAAACGTTTATTGGAATTTAATCAAGGAAAACTTCCATTTGCTGTGGCACAAATAGGCAACTCATTCCGTAATGAAATCTCTCCTCGTTCTGGATTAATACGTGTAAGAGAATTTACCATGGCAGAGATTGAACATTTCTGTGATCCCTCTCAAAAAGATCATCCTAAATTCGAATTTGTTGCTAATACAGTAATGACTCTTTACTCAGCTTGCAATCAAATGGATGGGAAGTCGGCTCAAAAAATAAACATCGGTGAAGCTGTTAAAAGTGGGCTAGTGGCCAACGAAACTTTAGGTTACTATATGGCTAGAATACATCAATTCTTGCTAACTATTGGCATTAAGCCGGAATGTCTACGTTTCCGACAACATATGAGCAATGAAATGGCCCATTATGCCTGTGACTGTTGGGATGCAGAATGTTTGACCAGCTATGGTTGGGTTGAATGCGTAGGCTGTGCAGATCGTTCTGCATATGATTTGAGTCAACATATGCAGGCTACTGGCGTGCGTTTAGTGGCTGAAAAACGTTTGCCTGCTCCAAAAACTATAGAAGTCTCTGAAATTGTACCTAACAAGCAAACTTTAGGTAAAACGTTTAAAAAAGATGCTAAAGCTATTACCGATGCCTTGTCCAAATTGTCTTTGGATGATATTAAGTCTGTAGAACAACAGCTAAACGAAAGTAGCGAATATACTATTAATACTGCAGAAGGATCGGCATTCAAACTTACTCCTGATACTATTTCAGTTAAACACGCTACAAAAACTGTTCATGTAGAGGAGATAATACCCAGTGTAGTGGAGCCCTCATTTGGTATAGGCCGCATAATGTATGCTTTATTAGAACAAAATTTCCTTTGCCGCGATGGCGACGAACAACGTTGTTACTTTACTTTGCCTTCGGTAGTGGCTCCCTTGAAATGCTCTATTTTACCGCTTTCAAATAATGCTGAATTCCAACCTTTCACTCGGAAATTATCTCAAGCGCTAACTAAAGCTGAGCTTTCACACAAAGTGGATGACTCTAGCGGTTCTATTGGCCGACGTTATGCCCGTACCGATGAAATTGCTATACCTTTCGGTATAACTGTTGATTTTGATACTCTTCAAGAGCCGCACACTGTTACTTTAAGAGACCGCAACAGCATGAAGCAAGTACGCGTGGATGCTAATGAAGTAATTGATGTAGTTAAGGACTTATCGACCGGCAAACTGCAATGGGATCAAGTTTTAGACAAATATCCTTTGTTTGAACAACAAGAGGCTACTAAATAAGTGTCTGCACAACATTTTTTCGTTTTAATCCTATTTATTATTTTATATTCCAAGTTTTATGGCTATTCTAAATTGGTTATAACATAAGTGCATTTTTATATAATCCTGCTGTTGCAATTCTGCATTTATATATGATGAATAATAAAATGTTTGCCACATTCGTAAAGTGCTTAATAAAATTACTTTTTGTAAAAATGCTGTTTTATTAAATTATTGCGTTACAGTTAATTTAAATAATATCCAATTATTCTTGAACACTCGACATTATTTGAATAATAATTTTTTAAGTTTGCGGTTTTTTTAACACATTTTTTTAATATATTTATTTATATATTGTTAATATTTCCTAAAGAAGTCAACCAAATCAGTGGCAAAATATTGAAAATATATTAAAACTTTTTATATAAAAAGATTTCAAGCTTAAAACATTATTATTAAAATTTTAATAATATCGAAAAAAAGTTAATAAATAATACATTATTTATTAACAAGTAAATATACATACATATATAAATTTTGTATTAAACAATTGTTTAAGCAGTTAGTCAGTTTTAACAAGTGAAGCATTCAATTACGAATGCAATGACATAAATTACCGTTTATGCTGTCATATTTTTATAATAACGGTTGGCAATGCGAATTAAAACTAAACATGTGCAACATAACAGCAATGTGGTCAGTTCGTTGAAATGTTTTTGCAAGAAAAGTTTTTTAAGTACGCGCAAATTAGTTCATAATATATGTATATACACAAGAAAAATTTATATTAATTACTCTTACAAGCTAAATAAATAATATAGCACTCAACAATAACAAGAAAATCTAAAAGAAAAATTAAAGATAGACGATAATAAGAACGCGAGAGTGACATACAGAAAACAAAAAATAGATTTGTAGACGTTGAAAAAAAAGGAAAATTCAATAAATTGTAGCAAAAAAAAAATAGAATTGTTTATTCCAATATTATACGAATAACACAGCTAAAAATGTATATTAAACTGTAATATTAATATCAGAAGCTTATTAAATTTTTGGTGGTGATTGTTGCTAAATTCATAGCCGACATATCTCAACCGCGTGTTTATTTTTCTTGTTAAATTCTTTTTGCGTCTAATTCGATCTTCCGCCGCTAACCCGCCGAGCAAACAGTTTTTAGTTTTATTGTTGATTTGTTAGAACGTTTGCAAGACTTTCAAATAAAACTTTATAAAAGATAAGGTATATAAATTTTAAATAGTTCACATGAAACTAACTTCTTACATTTATTAATAAGCTATAAATTATCTTTCAGTTCTTGAAACATACGGAAAATGAAATACATTTTGGTAACCGGTGGTGTTATAAGTGGTGTTGGCAAAGGTGTTATTGCCTCCTCATTTGGCACCCTGTTGAAATCATGTGGCCTGGATGTTACTTCGATTAAAATTGATCCCTACATAAATATAGATGCCGGCACATTTTCACCCTATGAGCATGGTAAGTTTTTGCAATAAGAATTTAAGCATTTTGTGTGAAAATGCTATTTGTTATAAGCAGGTTTATCTTATGTTAGGTCAGAACATACATATATATGTATTTCTATTGATATGTTCTGTAATTAAGAAGGACGGATAATAGTTGGTACGGAATACAATTTATTACTTGCTACTAAAGTAATTCTAATTTCGTTGTAGATCTATGTTATACAAAGGTACCTATTTACTTTTTTTCATACATTTCATTTCCTTCTTCCGTTGTGAACATTTTTGTCTATTAATTGAAAAATGATTCTATTTTATTTGAGAAGGTATATTTAGTTTATTCAAGATCATGGAACTACATACATTTATATTTTAATGTGTGTATTTATTATATGTACATATATGTAGAGTTTGTATTGTAGACACATACATATATGTATTCCTATGTACAACATATCGTAATATTTTCATATAAATAAGTTCATATCTATGAACAACAAAAATGAGTTAATAACTATCTGTTACATAGAACTAGATTAGAGTAATTTGGAACGGTTGTACTTAATTCCAAATCAATGTGGGGCAGTAACAGTATAAATATAACAAATGGATGACCATGGAGGTATCCCTTAGATTTTTCCGTTAAAACCAAATAAAAAGTGGTTAGATGTACATATGTATTAAGATATTTGATTAAGGAATATTTATTTAATTCAATTGTATATTGAGACAGAAGAAGAAATCAAGAGACGATGTAGGAGCTCAGAACAGTGCTGCCATATGTGATGATATAGATGCAAGAGACGAAGATGTTACACACCCGACAAACATATTTTATATAACGATTTGACTCGATAAGAAACATAAATCTTTATCTGGAGTAATTAAAAAGCCTGTCGCTGAATATCCTATACAAAATAACTACTCAGCCACAAGAAAATCTTACAAAAGTCTGACAGACTTTAAAAAATCCTTTCAAAATTACGATATAGAAGATATACTATTATATAAAAACCATTGAAAAACATTTGCTGACAATACTTTTTGAAGTATTTACTGCTAAATGCTTACTTGAGGTCATAATTATTTAAATTATGTAATCCCTGCTCCCTATTTGAGTAGTTTAGTTTTTGCATTAATTAATTTATTTAATTCAGTCAATGGACTATGTACCTTTTATATTAAGCTCACAAAAAGAGTCAAAACTACAATGAAGAAAGTACATAATTACCTAACTCAAAAATCATATTCCATCAGAATAACACGGCAGTATAAAAAACTAAAAAGTAAGAGTTTAAATCCGATTTCTCGATGCTGAATTCAATAAAAGATGTTGAGGCCTTTTGCAAATTAGAACTAATTCGAATGGGAACATACAAATTTTTATACATAGAATTATGTCGTCTTATTTTGAGAAAACGTTTTAAATAAATGTCGCACAGTAGTAGAACTGGTTGCCACCATCGTTACGTGTATTTTCCCACTCTAAAAAAGTTTTCGTCTGAAGTTATAATTTTTTAACTCGTTTTTTGGATTATGCCAACTTCTAGCCTTAATAACTCAATTGCATAATTGATCCGATTTTTGTTATAAGGGGAGAGTGTCTATATGCCTTTTCCGGTTCAAATTTTTAAATGATTTTCTCTTTGCTTTCAGCTGGTGAGTTGATAAAAAAAAATACTTTTGCTGGGATTTACTTGATCCCTAATTTTTACTTTTATTCTGTTATTTTAGTTTTTATTTGAATTAATTACTTATTTGAGCACAAGGATTTGCTCTCAAGCAAATTGATATATTGTTGTAATACTTTTGTGGCTTATATGTATTGCATTCTGAGGAAATTTATTTTTTGTAAGTAAATAATATTGGTTTGTCAACGACCAAATTGACGGAAAATCTTTCTAAATACTCGTATAGGTTTTCCTATTCAAACTGAAATGTTTAAAATTTTGTATTATTACTTGAACGAATATGCTAAATACAAGCTGAATTACTTAAAATCCGTATTGGCAATTATTTACAGCTTATTTAGCAAATTTCAGTACAAAGAATGTCAAACAGGGTGTTAATTATTAGAAAGAAAAAAAGTTGAAGACAAAAATAAAGAAATAACTGTGTGTGCTAGCGTTTTACAAGATCGCAGAGTAATTTTATTTTAAGGTGTGAGAGTTTCCCCTCTGTTGGTCTATTCCTGCAGTATAACGGCAAATCAAACGATGTGTTATTTATATCTGATGTGAAGGTTATGTTCAGCTCCTTTTCAAAAAATATATTGGCATAAATTTTTCCCTACGCGGAGTCTCCATAGAGGAGGGCATCGGTTACAAAAATTCTGCAGATTTAAAGAAACATGTACTTTATAGGGTATAAAAGATATATTTTGGCTTACTGTTAACATTACAACTATTGCCTATCATCGTATTTATATGTATTGGAATTTCGCCAACTACATATACATATATATATATATATATATATATATATATATATATATATATATATAGATATATATATATATATATATATATATATATATATATATATATATATATATATATATATATATATATATATATAGATATATATATATATATATATATATATATATATATATATATATATAGATATATATATATATATATATATATATATATAGATATATATATATATATATATATACATATATGTATACATATGTATATACATATATAGCGGTTGATTTTTTTTTCATATTTATTTGTCTGATTGGCAATATTTAAGATACTTATGGTATTTAAATGAAAATCGAAACTAATTTACTACTTAAAGTGTTCAATACAAATTTCTAATTTTTTAATAAAAATTAGCATCCTACATAGCTTTTTCATGAAATCTTAAAGGCAGTACGTGTTCGTATATAAATGACTGGCGGCAAAAATGCAATTAAGTATACGCCCAATTGTACATCACACATCAATTTGTACATCATTATGTATTTATGCATGTATATGTATATGTATGTATGTATGTCTAGGTAGCACAAATAACACAATGACCTTGTTTTAAAATAGCTGCGTTCGTGAATTTAATTAGAATGGGAGAATTATTTGGCTGATCCTAGGATAAAACGCCATCAATAAATTATATTATTATTTATTTATTTGTAGAATACTTTAAAAAGTAAATTTGCAAATTATTGGCGCACAGATGCCGACGGAGTGACTCAGACCATATGTCGGCGATGTTATTAACACGTACATATATTTATCCGTTCCTATGACTGACTGTACACGACCTATGCCATCACATAGGAAGTAGCAACGTAGTTAACCACGGACAGTTCCTCAGAAAACCCCTAAACATATACAGTTATCTAAAGTGTTTAAATTAACTAGTGACACGCAAAGCTCTAGAAAGAAAGTAAACGATCAGTGTCCTATGAAGATTGGTGTATAAAATTGGAAGTAAGTTATTTTGAAAAATTATCATTATGCAATGAGTTTACAATTCTCTTGCCATTATTCTTGTAGAATTCTTTATCACTTATACATATATGTATAACGAATTCTGTACTAAGATTCCAAAAAGTGTTATCAATAAACCGGTTTGGATGTTTTTTGTCTGTAGGGAAAACGCAGGTTTTTCATACCAGTCTGGCTATTCCCTTTCTTTATTTCTCAATTATGCCTTAGAGAAATTCCTAATATGAATTTAAATAAATAATCTAAACTTAAGGGGTTTGACTGTAGGGCATCACAAAGGAGAGTAATATCTATAAACTGCAATAATTTTTTATCGCTCAGCTGTTCTAATTTTCCTGAAATTCATTCGTTATTGAAATGCCAAGTATGCAATTTTTATAAAATAATATACATATTTTCTTTTAAATCGTGATCGCAGGTGTTTGTCCTTTAGCGCAATGAAATTTTTATAAAATCTGTTTATTTTTCAATCCAACTGTTAATTGCTTAAAGTCTAACCCCCTTATTCATAAAATTTATGAGAGGCTTATAAGAATGTAATAGAGCAAATTTCATATGAAATTTTGTTTTATTACGCTGTTATTATACTCTCATAATTTTTATGAATAGGGGGTAAAAGGCGTTTTTAGTTTTAATAGTTGTAAGAAACTTTTGCGTATTTTTGGGGTTTATTTTGTATAATAAATATTTGTTCGCTAGCAAATGGGTAAAAAAAGCAGCAAAAAATAATCTGAATTTTCTTACAACTCTTAAGTCTAAAAACACTTTCTTTTCTATTGTTTTATAAAAAAACATGAAAAACCAAACGAAAAAACGTTTAACTTTTCAAAACTGTGGTTAAAGTCTACTGATGATTTGGTAAAGCACCAATGAAATGCATTTAGACATTGCTTGACCACCAACAAATAAATTTCATTTAAAATAGTATTGTGACAACAAAAATTTCATAAAAAAAACATATATAAAATTTAAGAGTCGATAAATCGATTATAAATCTGATTAATACGATAATTCGATTCCAACAAAAAATTGGGGCCAAATTACCGCATTCGATATAGAGCAAAATTTTCATACAATTTAAATACTAATTTCATTCGATATCGGGTGGCGTAATTTGCCCCCTGTTCTCAAACTTAACTCGAAAGTACCTTCCTTCGAATGAAATTACGCAGTAAACAGTCAGATTACATAGTATATTATAAAAAATAAGTAAAGTACAGTCGAATCCGCTTTAGTGCAACACGCTTTACTGAAAAAATCGGATTACTGAAAGCGATACAAAGCCCCGCACTGATTTTAAACTCGGCTAGTTTTATTCACTTCGCTTTAGCGAAACATCGCTTTACTGAAAATATCGTATTACTGAAAACCAAAAGCAAAATATGCAATGACAAATTTATTTATTGGAAATCGATTGCATAACTTAAGGCTAAAAAAATTATGCATGTTTTGTCCGTTAAAAAATTAAATGGCAAAATGTATTTGTCAGAAATGCGAACTACGTTTTAGAGAAAAAATGTGTATACTGAAAAAAATTGGCTTTTGGTTATTTCCAGTAAAGCGGAGTCGACTGTAATTAAAAAATATTTTTTTAAGGGGTATATGTTCAAATTAATTTAATTTTTGTTTAACTGCCTGTTTTTGTAAAAAGAATAAAAATTCTCGTTTGGGTATTTTTATTGAAACAAAAACAAATTTTGAGTTTTTTTATTATTGCTTCAATATAGATACCCAAACGAAAACTTTTATTCTTTTTACAAAAGCAGGCAGTAAATCTGATTTTAAATAGCACAGTTATCAAAAAATAAAAATATCCTTTACAAAAAAACTCAGAAGAAAAAAAAGCTAGAAATTAAAATTTTTGCGCAACAAATTTTCATACTTAAAATAAATTTAAATAAAACAAAAATAAATATTAAAATGTCTGTTTTCTTATTTCTTATTTACTGTCACCTTTTTAAAAGGTTTCTATTATTTTGTATTGAAACTACATACATATCGTGACCTAAAATACAAAAGGTCTTAACTGACAACAAATTCCATGCACGAGTTTAAATTTAGTTAACGATATAATTAACAAAAGTACAATCTTCATACTCATCACTTAAAAGCTCTATTTGGAAAATATATTTTCAGAACAGTTTTTGGCATTTTAGGTAACGATATGTATGTATTTGAGAATTATATACAAAATTTTCATTAATAAGAAAATTTCTTTATTTTCCTTATTTTCACTTACATACATACTTACGTACTTGATGTGTATGGATGTAGATGTTGTGTACGTATGACGTAGTTCGTTGTTTGAACGTCTTTTAAATCTTTATTATCAACAAGTGTTGGGGGATTATGGCGCGAATTTGGTCAACATATTTCATACACGAGTACAAACAATTTAAAATAAATCAAATACATACACACATGCATATTACAATTTAAAAATGTTTCAAACTTGATGATGATTTGGAGCGAAGACAACCCGCAACGTTAACGAATCACCATTACATCCCCTAAAATTGTCTATTTGGTGCGGTTTACATGGTGGTTCTTCTTATTACTTTCCAAATTAGCATGACGGCATTTATGTTTCTAAATATTAATCAGCTTCACATCAGTAATATTTGTTTAAAACAAGACGTCGCAACTCAGAAAGGAAATCTTTAAAAACTTACATTTTAAATTATTTTATTAACCAAGCATTTCACTTTTATAATCCTTTAGTTTGTTTCTTCGTCTAGCGTCCCCCGGAAAAACATTCAAAATTTAAACACGCATAGTCGGAAGAAATTACAGTACCCAGCAATTCAATTAGTTCTGTGAAAAACATAACAAGACGGCACAAAATTTCAACTAAAGCCAAACTTTTAAAACTGTTCAAGTTTTATTTATTTTACAACTTTGAGTTGGCATCACTGCTTTATTTGGCCACCCATTTAACAGCTGATAGTTGCTTTTTGTTTAGTTTGTATTGACATTTCATTATGGGTCGACTTACACCAGAGCAACGCGTGCAAATTGTAGAAATTTTTAATAAAAACAATTATTCTATTCGTCAATAACTTATTTTGCACTTCTTCCATTTTATGGCCTACATAATCGTCCTTCAGAGCGTCTAATTCGAAGAACAGCGATCGTTGTCGGACCACATTTACTGTTACTGATAATGTGCATCCCGTGAGCCTCCGAACAGTGGTCACTGAAGAAGCTGTTGCCGCTGTACAGGAAAGTATTGAAGACGATCCTAATCAATCAATTTAAACTTGTATCATTCTATAAAAAACACCCGACACATACTGTACAATTCGAATACATTTCGAAATATTAGCTCAATAATCAATATCCGCACGGAATTTCCCCATTCCTCATTTTACTTATTTAAATTTAGCATTCCTCATTTTACCAATTTTTAACCTATTTTAATTGGGAGAATAATTAAATTAGTGAAAAGGAAAATTAGAGCCAATTACGTTTTTTTTTACAAAATTTATTTGTAATTGTGAATACAGATTTGATTTAAAACAAGGAAAAACGTTATATTCAATAGGTTTGAATTTTCAGTACTCTTCCAAATATTAAGTAAATAAATTAAAAATGTTTAACCTGCTGGATCAGAGTTTCTTTAAGACATTTCTGTGCCCAATTTTAAAACTCTATTTTGACTGGGCCACTCCAGGAAGGGCTGTGGGAGAGACATCTCACCTTTGTCGTAAAAAATTAAAAAGTGAATAAATAATTGGGGGTAATTAAGTATAGAAAAAGAAATTTATTTTTTGATAGGATCAATTAGGGGGCAAAGGTGTGAGGTGGGGTAGGGCATAGTATAGGGGAAGATCAGAGAACATCTTACCTTCGTCGTAAAAGCTTTAAAATTAAGCTTTTAAACAATGTAGACTTAAGGAATAGAATTTTTTAAATATTTACTCTATTTTTCCATGCAATATATTATTTGAAAGCCCACGTCCGTCTGTGGAAATCACGATTCAGTCCAAACGAAAAGATCCAGGCTCTTGAAATTAAGGCATAAATATACCTTGAAGGATAGCACAGGTCAAGTTCGCAAATGGGCTAAATCGGAGAAGAGGGAAAAAGTTCCCCTAAGAAGAACTGAACCAACCTCTGAAAAAACATCATAATTTTTAAAGTTTTTTTTTTGTAATTTTTTTAAGCAAATGATATATTTTTATGTTAAAGAAGGTCCAACGTGTTAAACTTCGAGCCATGAAATAAAAAAAATATAATTTTTGGACCCCGCCCCCTTTAATTGGTCATTATTATATGCAAAACTAGTGGAAAAATTTAACAAATTGTATTATTTAAGCGTACATCCCTTAAAAATTAAATTTTTACCCCCATATTCATAAATTTAAAATTGCTTTGAAATGTATTTTATTCAAAATTTTTCATAAAAAATTTTCTTAAAATAGATATCAACTAAATTTTATTTTTTTTATGAATATGGGGCTTAAGCTTTAGTGACGAAGCTGAGACGTAACCTGGTAACCCTCTGCCCGACACCCTTTGCCCCTTAAAATGACCCAATAAAAAAAATATAAAAATTTAAATAAATTTTACATATAATTATTCCGAACATTTATTTTTGAAGTTTTATGGCGAAGTTGAAATGTCACCCACGGCCCTGGCCAGAGAGACCCCTACAAAATAGAGTTTTAATACCCTCCAAAAAGAATTGGACACCATAAAGTATGTACATATATTCTTGAACAGTGATGAAGTCTGAGACGATGCTCATACGTTCGCCTGTGGAAAGCATGATAGAAGTGGAACGTCTCCCCTACAGCCCTTCCCGCAATTACTCTATCAAAATAGAGATTTAAAATTGGGCACAGAAATGTCTTAAAGGAACTCTGTCCCACCCAGTTAAACATTTTAAATTTACTTATTAAATATTCAAAGGGCATTTAAGATTCGACCCGGTCGAATATGGGCATTTCCATTTTGGCGTTACGTTACTTTTGTACGGCAATATATTAAAAAAAAAACGTTAAAAACCAGAATTTAAAAAAGTTTTTTTCTCACATTAGAGAAGTGATTGGATAGCTCTATATTCAGCCAAAAAATGGAAATAGTTGAGCCTAAGAATTTCAAGATATACTCCAAAAAGTGACCTGGCGTTACGTTACAAAAAACGGAAGTGCGATTTGACTTTGATAACAAAATTGTTGAACTCTGCGAATTGGGCAAGTATTTTTAATCAAATTTTTTTTGATAGGTTTTGGACCAATATACATTTATTTTCCAAGTTATAAATTGAACAAATCTTTTTTCCTTTTTTTTCTTTTATGAAAATTGGTCTGGCGTTACGTTACTAAAATTTCCACTTGATATTTATTTTGTTAAAAAAATACGAAAAACACATAAATATTAGAAAATTACATAAAAACTACGATATACTAAATATATTTTTTGCATTTGTTTTATGATTGAATATTTTTGTAGCAACAGTTTTGCAATAAGAGTATTATTATGAAATTGATTATAGGAATGTTAATTATAAAGAGAAAATGCCCTTGAAGTTAAGAAACACTTACAAAAACGAGAACTTCAAACTTGTAGCTCAGTATTTCACCATCCCAACAAAAGAAAGCTTTAAGCTCCTAAATTTAATTTATTTTAGAAGTTTCTCCTTTATAATACATTAGGAAAATATCTGTTTGTTAAATTTTAATTTTTCGATCAAGGTGGACTTTTTTCTGCAAATGCCCATATAGCGTTTTTACTTGTTTTTATCTTAATTTTTTTTTGAAATTTTTCACACATCAACAAAGTTTCTAAAACATTTTAAAATATTTTGCACACCACCACATGCGTGTGCAAGCAAACACCCACTTTCTTCTTATATTTACAAACATTTTATTCGATATCTACATATTTCTTATATATTTAATTCATTCCGTCACTTTTCCTTTGCCCTGTTTACCAGAATGTTAAGGATTTTCCCTGTGGGAAAAAATACGAGGGACATTGTAATTCAGAATATTGAATATTCTATGGTGATTTTTACAAAGTCATTAGTACGATTTGACAGTGCCTTTTTAGCTTGCCGGGTTTTGACAATTTTCTTTTAAACACTCCGCGGAAACTCAAGCTCATTTGCGAAAAATACAGAGAGACATGTCGAAAATTTCCTAAAATGTTCATATTGTGGCCTTTGAATTGCTCCACAAACGTTTCAACATCTCCGAAGATGCCCTCCCACCCGTCCTCCAAAGATAAGCAGAAAAGTCGCAGTATGAATTACGTGTTGCGGCAAAATTTTCAGTTTTTGCAACACGATATGAACATTATTAATGCAGGCTTTAGCTAATATACAGTTGATTGCCTTGTTCTTTGTCACTAAAACCTGCCAGGAAAATAGTGTGTGAAATTCAATATGTGGTTATATGTATGTATATGTCGTATGTGTGTATGTATGTATGAATGTAGTATGTCCACATGTGTGTATTTGGTTTAGAACAAGGCTGCCCAAAATTTCCTTATGGAAGAGTCAACACCAAGCCATTGAAAGAAAAACCAATTTTTATTCAATATTTCTTGTTGTAAAAACAAGTGCATAGAAAGCGATATCATACGCTAAACAAAAACAAAATCTTCACTGGCGATCGCTGTCGTCAATGTTTACCAGCAACCCCTACGAAAGTGTTGTTGCTTTCCACTTGCCTTTATAATGGGTTATTCAAGTAGAGATACTTTTTTCAATAGCCTTTTTTTTTACAGATCACGTGTGAATCGTGTCATGCTGTCATGTTATTTTTGTTTAGTATTGTAGAGTTGTACGGCTCTTGAATGAATTAATTCAATTGAATCATTCATTCATCTGAGCGAGGTGAATCTTTCACTTTACTGAGCGTTTTTAGTTCTTTTCTTTCACTTCTTTCAGTTGACTCAGTGATTCAGTTGTTTCATTGAATCTATTTCTTTCAGTAGCTCTTTTCTTTCATTTGTTTCAGTAGCTCTTTTCTTTCACTTCTTTCAGTTGTTTCAGTAGCTCTTTTCTTTCACTTCTTTCAGTTGTTTCAGTAGCTCTTTTCTTTCACTTCTTTCAGTTGATTCAGTTGTCTCAATTGCGTCATCGAATCTGTCTCTTTCAGTAGCTCTTTTCAATGCTGGTATGTCAAAATCTATATGAAAAAAAGGAATTAATTCACTCAATGCAGTTACACACATGGTGTGGCGCTTAATATTATTAGAGCTGCCAGATGAAAATTTTTAAACAGCACTGCCATGATACATATTTAAGTACTTATTAACTTGGTGCGTATATATACATATATAAACATATACGTAAATTAACTGAGAAAAATCTACAAAATACAAGGTTAAATAGAAAATATTACTTTATTAAAATAGGTTCGAAAGCAAAATATTTAAAATCAGTTAAATATATACATATCTAGTTATTTTTTATGTTCAATAAATGTGTTTTATATTACATATTAAGGAAAAAATAACAAGGCATAAGCGGTTGTTGTATTAGCTAGTCTGATTCTTTCATTTTCTTTCATGACATTTTCATTTCATGAATTATGGCTGAGCTAAGGAATCAACTGAGCTAGTGAAAGAAATGAATGAATTAATTCAGTAAAGTGAGCGGAGCGGAAAAGAGCGCTCACTCAAAAGAGCTGTTTTGTACAACTGTATAGTATTGCTTGGCATTTCATAATGGAAAGACTGACGCCTGAACAACGTTTACAATTCGTTCAACTTTATTACGAAAATTCACGTTCTCTGAGGAGTGTAGTTCTAAACACATAGACGACAGCAGACTTCACGGCTTCAAATGCTGCCAACTTCAAATGCTGCTATGAAGTCAGCAAGGCGAATTCATACAAGGTGAACTCACTTATGCAACGCTGTGTAAAATTTATTGAACTGTCAAATGAAATGCTTTGAAAAAAACAATGGCCTCACACAAAAAGGAAAAACCAGAAGAACACTTTGACAGTTCAATAATTTTGCCTTGGTAACAGCTGATCACTAATTTCTGAACTAATGTTTAATATTAAAAAGACGTTGCTGTTCTTATTTTTCCAATTTATATATATATATATATATATATATATATATGTATATATATATATATATATACATATATATATATATATATATATATATATATATATATGATGGCAACACTATATTTGTTTATTGCTGCCCGTCAAAATTGAAAATAGCCTAACTTGGCAGCAGCAGCAAATGCTGCTGTGCAGTTCTGCTGCTATGCTGCCCTCAAAATAATCCTTTTCATTTAAACACATGGATTTTATTTTTGACATATTGCTGCTTGCTGTCGTCTATGTGTTTAGAGCTTGTTTCTCGTGCACTTCGCTCAACTTATGGTCAACATAATCGGCCTACTGAGCGTACTATTCGCAACACCATCACCCATTTTGAGACCCAGCATTCATTATTGGATGATATTCGACCGAATAGACCACGTCCAGCACGCTGTGATGAAAATATAGTGGCCGTAGCTGAGAGTATACACGAAGACCGTAGAGAGTCGATTCGGCGCCGATCGCATCAACTCGGACATGATAACCGACTATTTGATGCCTGAAATTGAAGCTCGTGATCTCTTCGACATTTGGTTTCAGCAAGCTGGCGTCACTTCAATCAATAGATTTATTGAGAGAACATTTTGGTGAGTACATAATTTCACGTTTTGTGCCACCAAGATCGTGTGGTATCACACTGTTAGACTTTTTCCTGTTCGGATATGTAAAGTCTTAAAGGTTGATTTATTTTTATTGACCTTATCAGTTTATTGTAATATTAATCAAGCTTGTGGTCGTTTTTTATAATATATTATTTCTTATAATTTTTATTCGATATTTCGTTAACAGCTTCAGGAAGATGTTAACAAGCTGTTAACGAAATATCGAATAAAAATTATAAGAAATAATATATTATAAAAAACGACCACAAGCTTGATTAATATTACAATAAAGTCTTAAAGTTTATGCGGACAAACCCGCTTCGATTCAGGCCTTGGAGGAAAACACCACGCGTGTCATTCGCCAGTTACCGGTCGAAATGCTCGAACGGGTCATCGAAAACTGGACTCAACGGATGGACCATCTGCAACGTAGCAACGGCCAACATTTGATAGGCATAATCTTCAAAAAATAAATGCCAAAGAATGTTCTTTCAAATGAAAATAAACATTCTCCATTAAATTTGAATTTTTTGTTTTTTTTTTCTTTAAAAAAAGTAGGGAACTTCGACATGGATCACCCATTACTATGAAGAACAACAATAAAATAGAAATAAGACGAAGTTGTTTGTGTATTTCGTATTGCTAGTGCTGGGTGCTGTATGCGAGTATTAAAACACACAGCCCAGGAGCTTTTACAAAAACAAATGAACACCAAGCGCATAGGGCTTGGGCACTCTTGGTTTAGAATATAAAAACCCAATTTTAAATAAAACTTCTAGCAGCAAAGTCAAGAGAAAATGTTGAGCTTTAACCACATTTCGCTGTTCTACGCAAACAATCGTCTACAAACGTGTTTATAAAAAAAAATGAATTTTGTACAAATTTATATTTGCATACAATGTTTGGACTATATTATGCTGTGTAGCCTTTAAAGCTTATCGCCTTTTTTGCATATTGTTATTGTTTTCATAATTTTTTAAAATGACTTTTTACTTGCGTTTGCGTTTCTCTGCTCACATGGACACGAGCAGGCAAAATCAATCATGTGATTGGATGGATGTTGAATTTGCTTGACTGCTTAAATTTCATATTCTCTGGACGTTAGTTTATATTTTTGTTTTATTATTTAGCTCTTGATTTTTTTATTCGGTGGTTGTTTGGCATGTAATTCTTGCTGAATGGAAATAAAATACATGTGTGTATAGGGTGTTTCAGTAATCGCTTCCAAGGGTCTTTCATAAAGCACTTCCTATATTGCGATTTAAATAAAACAAAGTGTGTGTGTGAGATATGATCGATCTTTTTTTTTATTCATTTTTAAAAAAAATGTATTGATACAACTATATATGTGATATATAAAATCATTTAAATGTCCGCAACGGCTTTTCTGGGTGAAACGCATCCGAAATGTGCAATTTTCCATGACTGGCGCGCGCATAAAGCGGGATGAATTTCATCGAAGCCAACATAATCGGCTTTGAGAAACGCTGTGGTTTGTGGCGTATTCGCGACTTATGAAAACTCCATCAAGAAAAATTTAACGGTGCCAAATACCAGGATTTCGGTGTTCAGTTCATACCACCCCCACGTGAGATGAAGAAGCCCTCAAATCCCAGGTTGTTGGTGGATAATCCAATCCAATGCAGACCAAAAAGAAGTTGGTAATCATAGACCTATAGCGTGATTGCTTGGTCAACGTCGCTCTCAAAGAAATATGGACCGATAATGTCGGCAGTCCAAAATCTACAGCAAACAGTGACATTTTCGGGACATATTGGACGCACTTCGATCTCATGTGCTTTAGTGTGTGTGCCCAAATTCCAAAAATTTTATTTGTTCACGTTCTCATTCGTCCAGAATAGTCTCTTCGCTGAAGATGATTTTTCGATGAAAAATTGGGCGGACAGAATACCCATTTTGATAAAACAATTTTATTATTATTTGCATGTGCTATTGAATGCCATATATGTTCATGGCGAATAGACTGAACAAATGACAACTAATTTGACAGATGTAACTTTAAGAAGATACCCGTTACACAACTGTCAAAGTTGAGAAGTCCCTGTTGGAAGGCTCTTGTCAATGTATGAATGTATCGACCTGTGCAAATCTACATTATGATTCCATAAACGAATTTCCAGTGAGTGAGCGGTTTTATTGTGGGACAACGACTTATATTCCCTAAATAGTGAGATGATCCACGAGTGCGACTGGCAGCTTAGAACCAGGGTATTGCTGCAAATTTAAAACAAATTTTTGCTAGTTTTCAGAAAACGAAATTTGTATAAAATTTTTTTGTTTTGTTTTTTAATTTTATTCGTGCTGATTCTTTTCCCAAATTTGGATAAAAAAAGTTCAAAATTGATTATTCAGAGGTTTTAGCTAGTTCCTATGAAATTTATATAAATTCTGATGAAAGAAAGTATATAAAAAATTAAATAAAGAAACTTTAATGGTGAAAATTCCATCTGCTTTGGAATATTATACAAGAAATAAATGCCTCTTATTCTTGTCAGCGTACGCCAATGACTTAACATAGCCCCATACAAAGTAACCCAGGGTAGTAAATTCGCACGATCGAAGGCGAATTAAGTCGTGCGCACAGGGCACACACAAGCCACTATCTTAATCCTTTACTACATCAGTGGCTATATGCCCGTAACCAAGGAATAACCAGCAAGACAAACTTTTACAAAACGTATACGAGTGCTATACCGGTTTCAACAAGCACCAACGTTATACCACCACTTTCCTAGCTTGTGCTAATTCCAGGTCGGCGTTAGGACCAGAGAGAGCATTAATCCGCACGCAACATTCGTATCTGCCATCACGTGGACTCCGGAAGGAGATCTCAATTAATATCCGTCTGCAGAATGAATCCATCCGCTACACGTCATCACTTCAGTGCTTCAACACGTCATCACTGAATGGATTCATGTTGAGGAAGCAACGAAGTTCGGTACACGTCATCAGCTCAATGCACAAATGGAACATCATCGTACAGACTTATGTTCCCAGCACACTCAAAGAGATCTGTGGTAACCTGCATGTTGCAGAACCCACTAGAAGACATCATCTTCGGAGCATACCGGATATCGTGGCACTAGTCTTAGGATACTGGTGGAGCATCGAGAGCCAAGTTTAGCTTTCTATTCACGTTGGTTATGAATTATATAGATCGTTCTACGGCGCAAATATTTCTTTAAATTTATGTGTGTTTTTAACCAAGTCCGGATGCTCTTAAAAAAGCACCTACTATTTGATTAAAACAATTTGATTACCGTGGACCATGTCAGCACATTAAAAGTTGGACCAGATTGGTACATTTGCGGCCACCGTCTTATCCCAGTTTAACAATGTATGTGTTTACTTTTGGGCATAAGGATTTTCGCGATTTATGCTAGAGTTAATGTCGACGTCGTCGACGGCGTCAAATGTCAAAATAAAAGTTGAATCGTATTGTAGTAATAAAACACGACCGCTCACGTTTATGTTCAAATTTTTATTAATTATTATTTTTCTTTTTTCAAACATGACAAGCTTAATTCTAAACAGAAGTTTTGATTCTAGCCTACTTTAAAAAATATCGTAACAGGTACCTACGGCTACAACTTAACTAACCGACGATATCACAAACTACTACAATTCGACCATCCTGACCATGAGATCCCCTGATCTCACATTACCCAGATATCCCTTCACGTCCCCTAAACCATGGGCGCATATTGGAAACCGACCAGACCCCACTATATGGTTTTCGGGATTGTTGAAATCCCTCAACATCCTCCAAAATATAACGATCATTTCGTAAAACCCTCGATATTCTGTACGGACCTCTATATTTTGGAATCAGCTTACGTGATACACCAGTCGATGAATCAAAATTTTTCACCATGACATAATCTCATTCTCTACACTCTGTCGGACGCTTCCTTTTCCTGTTAAAATTCTCCTCGTTGTAGTCCTGTAACTTCTTTTGCTTCTCATTCGCTCTAGACCTAATTACATCATGATCCTCACGTACACCATCAGTGGCATCAATTAAAGATTCCCTAAGCGAATCAATCACCCTTCCCCTCTGCCCTAAACCAAATAACATTGTACTTGGATGTTCTCCAATCGACCTATGAACAGTATTATTTAAACAATATTCAACATGTTCCAATACGTTGTCCCAAAAAATGCCCCTCTGTGGATCCACTAATTTTGCCACCATCGGACCTATTGACCTATTAACCCTTTCGACCTGGCCATTCGCCTGAGGCGAACCAGTGGCGATCAAAATGTGGGAAATATTATTTTCCCCCAAAAAATCCTTAAAATCTGTTGAAGTAAAACAGGACCCACGATCACTTATCACACATCTAGGGCGACTATAACATCGAAAATAATTCTTCAACGCTAGAATCGCTTCCTTCGTGTTGGTTGTTTTGGTAGGATATAATCTGACAAACTTCGTACATGCATCAATTATCACAAGAACGTGTTTTAAAGCCCTGCCCTTATCTATTGGACCGATATGATCCACGTGAATAACATCAAATGGTCGACTCGATTTTGGTATACTGTGTAGAAAACCTTCCATCTTTCCGTGATTTCCGGAATACACGATGCAATTCATACAATTTGCTATATGATCAGCAGTCTTCAACCTCATTTTTGGGAACCAGTAACTTTTTGAAATAAGTTCCGTCACTTTATCAACTCCTAGATGTCCCATCTCATTGTGATACTTGTATAGAATGTGATTCTCCATGTCCTCAGGAACATAGAACTTAAGGTTACCATCACCAGTCTTTCTATACAACACTCCATTTCTCATCTCGTACAACGCGTGCTCTCCTTCCTGTAATGATTCCCTCAATTCCCTCAAGTTCCGATCCCTGTTCTGACATATAACTAAATTCTCCTCGAATGTGTTCGACTCTATAACCATAACATTTGTACTCCTACTTAGTGCATCGACATGCTGCATCCTCTCACCCGACCGATGTTCCAATACATAATCGTAGTTCTGAAGATCCAAAGCCCAGCGCGCTATTCTTGGATTTAGTTCCTTTTTATTCAGTGTCATAGTCAAAGAATTGCAGTCGGTAACGATTTTGAACTTTTTTCCCTGAAGATATATACGAAAACGCTTCAAAGCATAAATTATAGCCAGCGTTTCAAGTTCAAAACTATGATACCTAGACTCAGTATCGGTCGTCCTTTTGGAAAAATAAAAAATAGGGTGAAATCTGCCATCATCCTTCCTTTGCAGCAAAACAGCACCGAACCCAACGGAACTCGCATCACAATGGAGTTCCGTTTCATCTTTAGGGTCATAGAGCCCCAAAACTGGTGATTCTATCAATTTCCTTTTCAACAATTCAAATGCTTTGAGTTCGCCCTCGCCAAACACGAACTTCTTGTCCCTTCTTGTCAAGTCATACAATGGCTTAGCAATTAGAGAAAAATCCTTTACAAACCTACGAAAATATGAGCATAAGCCCAAAAAACTCTGAACTGCTAGTTGCCTATCAGGTACCGGAAAATCCCTAATCGCCTGTAGCCCTTTTTCATCCGCTCGTATACCATTGCCATCAATGTTGTATCCCAGATACTTAACCGATCTCTGTAAGAATTCGCACTTATCGTACCTTAGTTCCAACTTGTTCTCAACCAACCGTGTAAAAACCTCCCTGAGAATCTGAAAATGCTCATCTATACCCACAGTGGCAATCATTATATCATCCAAATAGATTATAATTTTATCGTCCCTAATCATGTCAGAAAAAACTCTATTTACAAATCTTTGGAAAACAGAAGGTGCATTTCTCAAACCAAAAGGCATCCTTGTAAATTCAAATTGGCCCATGGGAGTCACAAACGATGTAAACTTCACAGAATCAGGCTCAACGAACACATGAAAAAATCCATTCTTCAAATCCAACTTGGTAAAAAATTGTTTTCCTGAAAGCCTATCCAATAAATCATCAATCAATGGTATAGGATAGCAGTCCCTCACCGTGACTTTGTTCAAATTCCTATAATCCACACACATTCGCAAATCTCCAGTCTTTTTTCTAACCAAAACTATTGGTGAAGCAAACTCCGATTCACTCGGTCTGATGTATCCTTTATTCAAATATTCATCTAACAATTTTTGTAATTCGCCCTTTTCCGCGTATGATAATCTCCTGGGGCTACAACTAAATGGTTTATCATCACTCAGTCTGAGTCTAATCTCACTAAATACCCCTGGTTTAGAAGGACGCTCCGGTTTCACATAATATTCATCAAATAATTCCTTAAGTTTACATCTATCACTATACTTAATACAATCCCCAACAATAAAATCAAATTCCCGATCACTACCCAAATCAATAGACAATATCTGTTTACAAAAATCTTCACCATTCCCGATACTCCCTCTCTCCCCTACTCCACATACTAATTTATACCCCGCCTTTTCAAGAAAATCCCTTCCCAACACACATTGATAGGAAGTTGTCTCATCAGACACGACTAACATATCCAAACACACCTTCTTATTATCAATATCAACAAAAAGTTTTACTTTTCCAAACACAACTAACCGGGAAAAATTTATTCCAAAAAATGCATTTTCATCACAAAAACATAAAAACCTATTCAAGTCAACGTACTTCGACACATCTGATCTTCTCATAAAACTGATCCTACTGCCCGAGTCCAGTAGACACTCTAAAGAAAAACTAGTTTTAAACTTAAAATCTAAAGAAAACTTACAATACTGAACATACTCATCGTTGATAAAATGTACGGCTGGTCTTTTTCCCGGGCAAGTAGCCACACGGTGCTCCATACTTCCACATCCGTAGCAAGCCCCCATTTCACGTTTCGGTTTTTGACATTCTGAAGCAAAATGTCCAAAGCAGTTGCAATTATAACACCGGAACTTCTTTTCAATTCTACCAGTCTGGTCACCTTTTATTTCAAATTGTTGAGACGGCCGCTTAAGCTCAATTTTGGAGAATGCTTGCAATAACCGCGATCTGTCACTAAAACATTGCAAATTGGCTTGTATTTTTAGTTGATTATCGGGTATGCCTTCAATTATTTGGTCGACGAGTTCTTCTTCATCGATTCCAATTTTGTTTGACAGCATTACTTTCTCATTGTAGAAGTCCACAAAAAATTCACCATATTTCCACTTACGAGATTGAAAATTGCGTCTCATTATAAGTTTATTTTCTCTTGTGCTAAAAACTTCTATTAATTCCTCTAATATCTGGTCAGAGTTTTCCTTCATAAAATTTGGCTTCGAATGTAGCCAAGTTTGTGCTTTGCCTTTCAACTTGCACATTATCAGCGCCTTCCCAGTGTTCTCATCAATGTTGTAAATCTCACTAATATTCTTAAATTGTGTTACCCACACTTCAGAAGATAGTACTCCATCATAATCTGGAATTATGTCTTTTAAAACGCCAAACGACATACTAGGTCTCTTATCACCATCATTTGATTCTATTTCTTTCACATGGTTTGTCACACATTTCTGTTTTTCATTTTTAGACACTGCTTTGTTCACTTCTTTCTGTTGTATCTTTTCATTTTGTGCGATTTTTTTCAAGAGATCGTTTTCTCTTCGCAAAAGTTCCTTTTCTCTCTTAATCAGCTCCAATTCTCTTTTCATGACTCCACTTAGGAGCTCAAGCCTTCCTCTACTTCTTTCCGGAATCTCATCTTCACCTTGTTCTCCTCTCATTTGGCACTCATTTGTCTCCTGACGATCATCTGACTCCCCACTTACACTTGCTGCACCACACTCGTTTGACTGCCGACACTCATTTGTATTTTCTATCACAACGCAATTGTCCACTTCTTCTACGCCACTTAGAACTTCCACACTAATAACCTTTGGCTCCTGGGAGTTTTGTTGTATAATGGGACATTCTCCCCTTTCCTCAACAGACAACTCGTTCAATCGTAACACCATCGCACTTTTCGTTCCTGATGAGGGCAAATTAAGATGCTGCAGCCAGAAGCGCAGTTGTGCTGCCGTAAAGTTTTCACCACTAACACTTTCCATTTCAGTTCTTTCTTTGTGTTTTTTCTTTTTAAATTTCTTCAAAAAATTGTTCTTTTTTTCACACGATTAAAAATTCAAACTTTGTCTTTTCTTTCAACGTGGTCAAAAAAATTTAAAAATTTTTTTTCGTGAATCCCACTTCTGATTTTGTAGTAATAAAACACGACCGCTCACGTTTATGTTCAAATTTTTATTAATTATTATTTTTCTTTTTTCAAACATGACAAGCTTAATTCTAAACAGAAGTTTTGATTCTAGCCTACTTTAAAAAATATCGTAACAGGTACCTACGGCTACAACTTAACTAACCGACGATATCACAAACTACTACAGTATGAAATTGTATGAGAGCAGTTAATCTCAACGCGTTGCAACGCCGTAAAAGTTCAATCTATTTCAACTTTTTCGGCGTTGAAACGCCGTCAACGGCGTCGATATTAACTCTAGCATTAAGCAGCTAAAGATGTGTGCGAAAAAGTAAAGTTTGGCATCACTACGTTGCACAGTGGGATTTGTTCATACAATGTTTGGCAAAAATATAAGGAGTGCTCGTAGAATGTTGAAATTTTGCTCTGAGCTTTTGGTTAGCTCAATTAAGAAAAATATAAAGTTTCATTAAAATTGGCCATGCCCACTACCCACCGCCCATAGAACCTAAAATTTATTTTTGGCCCAAAGTTTTTAGAATTTCTCACATAGCCTCTTATTACCTGAATTAAGAATAAAGTAAAGTTTCATCAAAATTGACCACGCCCACTACCCACCGCCCATAGAAACCGAAATTTATTTTTGCCCCAAAGTTTTTGGAATTTGGCCTTTATTAACTCAATTAACGCCCACCACTCACCGCCTATATAACCCATAATATATTTTTTCCCACAACTTTTTGTTTCTTTACTAAAACTAATTATTTTATAAAAATTTCATGAATTTGGAGACAAATTTTATGATTTTATAATAGATTATTAATTATTTAAAATCTTTTTTTTTAATTGATAGTTTTATTATAGCGGCAGCACGACCGAGCAACCTTATTATTTTGGTTCAAAATTTACATGTGGCTTTACTTCATTATTTCAAAGACAAACGTATTTTTTTGCGATACATTTTATGGATTCTTTATACCGAATCAATTTTCTACAAAACTGCATCATTACATTTTTAAATTTTATGTCAAAAAAATGACTTATTGCACAAAAAAATCCCACTGTGCGTTGAACTGCTGCAATGTAACAATAATTTTAGTGTTGCCATATTCGATTTTCTTGAACTGTGGATTGTATGCTGTGGTGCTATTAACAAAGGCCTAATATTGGAGTTAGTCACTAAGTTGGCTAAACATTTTAGAATGTAGCTGCCGAGATATGAATCTGAAGTCAGCGCTGAATTAAGCTGTGGATTTCGTTCTCTGATAACCAATCGTTATTGCCCATTGAAATATTTTGAAATGATGTTGAGTAAATAACCAGTAGACAGCAGCCATTAACCTGGTTTGATTGCCTGGCTAAGTCCCTGCTGCTCGCTTCTTTGAATACTTGATTACAAATTTTTAGTACAACAATTGCATTTTAGGTTACAACACCGTGGTCGTCGTTCAATACATTGGCGAGTTTTTATATCGCTTTTTGCCGTACAAATAAATGCAGCAGATAGATATTCTCTGTAGTATATAAAAAGCAGGAAGGTGGTGTTTTATCATCATTATCATGTACTACATGTACATATATATGTGTGTGTGTGTGTGTATGGCTGCATGCTACTCGTTTGGAAGAGCATGTGTTGCAGTTAAAGCTTTTCAAGAACTGAATTAAGCCATCCAAATACTTTATGGGAGTTCAAAAGTACGCACTTGTGTATGTGGAACTCTCTAGCCACCATGAACGAGTATCATACGTTAATGTCACCATACTGTCGTAGTGTATTTATTTTATTCTCTTTAGGTGACGTTAGCGTTGTTGGTTGGCTGGCTATTGGTTTTGCTTTGGCAAAATGCTTACACTATCGAATACGGATTGTGTTTTATGACCCTTGTTTTAAATAATTTTGTTTTTATTTTATTTGCCATAGTTCGTTCTCTGCTTCATGTGTGTTGCGCTAATATTGAAGCCTGTCTGGCTGACTGTTTGGTTGGTTGCTGGCTGGCTTGCTTGCAATTGTAATGTGTGCATTAGCAAATTCATCATACTCGTGTTTTCATTCTCCACACACCCATTATTTAGCCATTCGTTCTTCTATCCATCCATCCATTCATCCAACCATTTTGTACTTCTGTTAAAATAATCTGCAGTTCAGTCATTTTAACGACCCTCCAACGACCAGACCAACCGCCATTAAGTGAGTCATATATTTTTGCAAAGCAAACGAGAATATTGAACAAAACATAAAAAACAACTACAGCAACAAAATATTTGCCAGCCGAGCTGTTAGTAAATTGTAGAAAAAGAAAACACACGAATATACAAAAAATCCATGTCGTTGTTGTTTGTTTTCCACACTTCAGCTACTATTTTCTGTTGTCGTTATTCCATTTAGTTCTTTTCCATTTAATTTCCAGCTCGATACTGTGAACATCATCATCATCATCAACAGGAACTCTATCACAAATAGCAACTGCTATGAGTTCTGCTTTAGCAGCCAGCAGGCGGCAATTTGACTCTCTTGTCTCAAATTGCTTTTTCTTCTAAATATTTTTCTTTCTTTTCCAAATGCTGTAGAATTCAATTTTATAAGCTTGTGCGTATAAAGTTGGAGTAAACCAACTGCCCTGTAGGAAAATATCATATGAATGAACTGGACATAAGCTGTCCCACTATAATATTATTCTCTTCCCAATTATTTGTTTCCTTGCGAAAGTAGAAGTTTGAAGCCGATTGTTTTCATACAGTGTGGGCAAATTTCGTGTTAGGAAGTAAATTGGTTGTCAAATGATGAAATGTCAAGAACTGTGCGGCCGTCCTTTGACATTTATTTAGTAAAATGTTGGCAAATTTTAACCATGGAACGTTACACTGTTGAACAAAGAATTGTGAAAATTTTTTAGATATCAAAATGGTGAATACTGTATCACTTAGTAAAATTCGAGGAGCTTTTCCTCGTAATTAGGCTCCTTCTGAGACCGCTGTGCGTAATTTAATTGCTAAATTCGGCGATCACAGTACTGTTGCAAAACAATTGGGCATCACTAGAGGAACTTTGCGCAGCATTTTGCATCTTTATCTTCACGCTTATAAAGTTCAACTCGTTCAAGAATTAAAGCCGGCCGACCGGTGTTTCCGTGGAACTTTTGGGAATTGGCTGTTTGAAAAACTGAATGAAAACAACGCATATTTTCAACAAAATCATCTTTAGTGATGAGGTCCATGTTCAATTAGACGGTTACGTAAACAAACAAAATTGTCGCTTAAGGGGGCCCACAAAATCCACAAATAGTCCTCGAAAAAATTTTACATCCAAAGAAAGTGACCGTATGGTGCGGTTTGTGGTCAGGCGGTATTATCGGCCCGCATTTTTTCTAAAAGTATTAAGGAAACGCTGCCACCGTGAGTTCTCTGCGCTACCAAACCATGATAACAGATTTTTTGTGACTACAATTGTCTAATGTTGCAATCGGTGATTCTTTGGTTTTAGCAGGACGGCGCATCGAGCTACACAGCTGGTCAAACAGTTCAGTTGTTGCACGAGAATTGATTTGACTATGTCAATTGCCATGGTTTGTTGCGGTGATTTATCATCTTTTAACAATAAATTCTGGTCGTGCGTTCTGCCTCACGTATGCACTTTAACCGCGTGGAGATCATCGTCCGCAAATGGAGTAGGAAATGTAGTAGTACTTCAGGCTAAAATCACTGCCGCTATACATTTAAAAATATGTTGTAGATAGACGTCTAATAGGACGCATTTTAAGGAAAAGAATGCGTCTATTTCTATGGGGGTAAAAAAGTTTCTTAGTACCTCCGCAACCAAAATATAAAGATATTAAAATGGGCTCCACAAAGACCCGGCTTTCCATCAATTGGGAATGCGTGGGCCATAATAAAAATATTCCTATGAGAAGAAAACCTCAAAATCTCCATGAATTAAAGGTGTGTATTTATTAAAACTAGTTGGTGGACGCTATGCAACATTGATTAAGTAATTTCCCTGCCTGTAGATATGAAGTCTGTAGCTATTGAAGCTTTGACCACTTTTTCAACACTTACACCCAATTCACACCATGATGTTAAAACCTTGATGTTTTTCTATTTATCTTTAAAGACATCTTTTAAAATTCTCTTGCATTTATATTTTTCCAATCGATTTTCTTGCGTATTAGTGGCAAATTTTCTGTGAAAGTAAAACAAGTATGAAAAATAATAGCAAAAAGGAATTTGAACTTAAGGAAAAATCACGGAAAATATAAATCGTGATATTTTTTCTACTACCTCGCTTTCTTCTCTACACCGTTGATCTATAAAAAAGAAAAACGCCATGACGTTTACTCAGGATTTTAAATCATCGTGTGAATTGCGTGTAGTTTTAAAATCAAGAGTTTTTGTTTTTTGCTATAAATGATAGAATTTTTTTTCTTGTACAACAATCTGCTAAAAACACTAGTTGAATGAATGACGAAATATATTGTGATTCCGTGTGATGTTTGGTTGTACATTTTTTGTAACCATGACTTATTTTTTCCCATCCCCTGTATTTTCCTGTTCAGTCCAAAGCGGTAGTGAAAACAATTTTTTTTACCATAATTATATGTATTTTGATGTATTGTGAAAATTAATCTATTTTATTAATTACTGATCTTATCTAGTATCCCTTGTGTATTTTAGCATGTTTTATCTATTTTTTAATATTTTATGCACTAAAGGGCAAAATACACATTTTCTGTTTGTTTTCAATGAATGCCCTTTTGCCGCTTTCGGCACTCTTTTAAAATAAAACAATAAAAAATAAAAGAAATTCGGAAAAGAGAGAATAAGAAATTGGGGCCAGCAAATGTTGGCCATTTTCTGTTGTTTCTCCTTTACGTCTCCACTCTGCAAAATTTTCTGAAAAATAATTACTTTTCAACCTAGATAGCACAAACAAACAGTTTGACAAACATTTCTACAACCGAGCATACTCACCCCCACAAACAAACATAATTGTTTGTCAAGCAGCTTGTGTAGTTTATTTACCTCTTAACCCTTTGAGGACCGGACTTTTTCTGCCGAAGCGATTCTTTGTTATTTTTTATTTTCATAATATATGCCCCAATAATAGTTACGTCAAATAAAATTGGCCCCCCAGGTCCTCTCCTTCCCCCTCATTTTGCTTGGCAAATATAGTTGCCTCTGGGTTGAAAGGAAATTTTTTACCCAAAAAAGTTAATTGAAAAGTAAGATGTTTTATATATTTTTTTATTTATTTAAACTATTTAAAAAGTAATTTATAAAGAATCTGAACAAATTTGAGATAATACGTGTTATACGTGGTATTTACCAAAACAGTCACGTGATGATGTAAAGCAAAGGAAGACATTGCATACAGTACAAAATACATTTGTGCGGCTATATTTGCCATAGCTGGCGCAAAGGACGCATCGTTTCCAATTTTCACGTTTTTCCATTTTATGAAAAGATTTCGGCTTACTTAAAGAGATACTTCCACTTCTGGTTGCTTCCGGGAATCTGCGCGATCTTGAACAGAAGTCATTAATCAATTCTTTTGCTAATGCTGCCCGAAAATCAATCGAAGTTACGTTTGTCGCAAAGCTGTTAGCCAACATCAGTTTGCCGTATATCACGTAGCTATTATGGATGCATATTTCGAAGAGATCAAAGAACAATCGAATATAAAACCGCCATTTGCTTCTGCGATCATACTCATAGTAAACCTTTTTTTGGTCCATCAGATCGACACCTCCCATTCCCTTGTTGTAATGCTGGACAATCAACGGGCAATCTACATCAATTTTACCTGCTTGTCCTGCAACACGGCGCTTTACTTTGTACACCACAGTTGGGTCAATAAAATTTGAAGCCAGGTAAACAGCGCGATTGTCCATCCACTTGACTACGGATATGCTATCAGATGTAAAATAGCTTATGTCCCCACGCTTCATATTTTTATCGGCCGGAAACTGCTTTGGCATGTGTTTTCTATTACTGCGAATTGTTCCGCATGCCATGATGTCATTATGCTGTAGAATGTCCAGCAAGTTGACGCTAGTAAAAAAGTTGTCGCAGTAAACTTCAACTCCTTTTTTTGGTAGTGGCGTACATAATTGCAAAACCACAGATTCACCAAGACCGTGCTCCACAGACGTCTTTTTTCCAGTGTATATGTCCACGTTATACAGGTATCCGGTTTCCGACTCACACAAACACCAAAGTTTGAAGCCCCATGACACGGGCTTGTTCTTCATATACTGCTTCATGGCATTATGTCCCTTGAACTTCACCATATGTTCGTCAATTGACAGTTTTTTTTGAATACGTGTATGCTTCTGGCATAGCTTTATTTATATGGTTTATAATTTCCCGAATTTTGTATCCACGGTCGTTGACATCAGCCTGATCATTGTCGCAAAAGTGCAGATTAGAAGTAATTTCCTCAAATCGAGGCCGCGTCATGATATCTGCGATTTGAGCTTGATGGAATGTCGGATCTGTAGACCAATACATCCGAATGCTGGGTAGTTTTACTAGGCTCATACGTACGACTAGACCCATATAAGCCTTGAACTCTTCCACTGTCAGAGTGAAAACGCGACCTTTTTGTATGGCATATAAGTTGGACTGCTCCACTATCATTATGCACATTTCTGAAACCAAAAAAAGAATACAAAATAAGAAACTACTATTTTGCAATTATAAAAACTTACCTTCAAAATTACAAACAGCATTGAACACATCATACGCTGGCGGCATTTCCTCATGTGCATTTACAATGGGTTTTAGAACTTGCGAATGTTCATATATGCAATTCTCCTGAAATCCGGTGTACACGGGCTTTTTATAGGCAATCATTACCAGTCAAAAACAAACATGCACCAAAAAAAAGTAAAACTATATACACACACGTACATACAATGATGAAAATAAAAAAATTATTTAGATAATTTTTACGTGCGTTTTTTTTTCATTTCAACCCACAGGCAAACATACTTGCCAAACATATTTGGGGTAATTGTGGGCAGGGTGAAACTTACACAAATTTCCCCCATGTATTTTTTGAAAGGTAAGAGGTGCCCCCAAAATATACCTGAATTTTAACCAGATGCGCCCCCCGCTCTCCCCACAGCTCTACCCTGAAGTAAGACGACTCTTTGGCCAAATTTGAGGCCGCATAGCGGGCAAATGGGGCCAGACAAGCCCCTACTACCTACCACATTTTTGTTGCCTGAACCCTCCGCTACAAATCAGCTTTGAACATATTTACTCTATCTCTTACGTGAACAATTATATTATACAAAAACCCCTGGGCAAGTATATTTGCCTCAGGTCGTCAAAGGGTTAACACGCGTTTAAATTTGATTGAAAACGACTTCAAAAACCCATTCATAATATTCATGGGAATTCTTTTTTTTTCAAATTTCTCATTTCTATTGTGAATGTATTTTTAACCGTTTTTAATAATTGCCGTGAAAGGGGAAAAATTAGGGAAGCCATTTTTTCATCTGCAACAGAAGCATATTGCACAAGCATTCCAAGTCCCAAAGAAGTGAGTTGACATTTCTCTTTGTTGTTGCTCTCCTTACATTAGAAATGAAAGAGCGAATGTTGGACAAAACATTGGTAAATTATTGAATCCCCACAATGTCTTGCTTTTAATTTACATAAATAAATTATCATGTCAATCTGTTTCGCCGCTACGTTAATATCACGTTGAAAAAGTCAAACGTGTAACGTACAACGGATTCCATGTGTCTCGGCCTTAAGAACTCGCATGATGCGATATATGGGAAAGTTCGATACTGTTGATGACAACTTTAACCATTAATTTTTGATGACGTTACTTTATTCTAAAAAGGACCCAAACAAAACCTTAAGTCGATGACGGTGCCTTGGGTATTTAAAAAATGTTCGAGAACAAAGAATAAGGGATATCGTAGAAATCTTATTAAGGTTTTTCGCAGTCCGTACTATAAACGCACGGTATCAGAGAAAACAATTATTGAGTTCCCTTTTATGACGAACTTTTCTATACTCTTATGTGGGTACAATATTTTAAGAACGCGTCTAAATTTCAAGATTAATTTTTCGTATCTTCAGAACACTTATAAATAAATATCTACCATTGAAACACAGCCTTCAAAACGAGATGTTAGAAAAATTAAAAGTGTTCTCCCCATCTTTTTCCCCCCAAACCATTTCCTTTTCTTTAACTGTCCTTTTTTGCCAGCTTCTATAGTGACCGTTAAATAAGTTACACTACATACTCGTACATATATACATCACATGTATGTATTGACGTACATATACATACATATAAATTTGTATGTATGTGTAGAATAGATGCTTCTTTCTTTCATTTTGCAAAATGAATACAAACGGAGGGTAAACGCATTAACCAAAATTATTAAGTCCCCACATGCTTCTTTCAAGCTTTTGTTGCCTGTAGTTTATTTTTCAGTACTCTTGAATCGCATTAATAACATCAGTCAGTCAAACGACCAGCCAGCCAGCCATCCAGCCAGCCAGCACAAAAACCAACAGCCAGCAGCAGCATAAGAGCACACTCAAGTAACAAAACTGATGTAGCTCTAGCTTTCATGGCAGGATGGATGGATGGATGGTTGGCGGGGGAAGGCATGTGTGATTATACGAATATAAACTTCTGTACGTGTCTTGATTGCTTTCTTTTTGCTCACACACTTACAACTGACGCAATGAATGAGTGACTGACTGACTGACTAACTAACTGACGTGCCATCTTGCAGGCAACTCATGTATCCATCCATCCATCCATCCCCTACATACAAATAAGTATAAATAAAAAAATAAAAAAGCCTTATACACACTCAAAATAAAAGTCTAATACCAATATTTTCTGAAATCAACATGAACATCATCATCGTTATCGTCATCTTCTTTTTATTCTTCAATCGAAAGAACAATAATAACAAAAACTATGGCAACAAATATTTAACCGACAATGTTTCCTTCCTCTGGGTTGTTGCTTGAAGTCAAAGAAGTATAACAGAAACCATAACAAACATGTGATTCTGTTCGTTTTCTTTTCCGATTTCTTCTTGCATATTTATCTATAAGTATATATTGTATATAAATATATGTATGTGTATATTTAAATGCAAAAGCTTGTCATGTTAAATTGATCGGCATTGTTGGATAGATTCCACCCCAGCGAAAATGCTCGCAAGACCCAATTCTGCATGCTTCGACACTGACGTCTGCTCAATCACGCTGCTTTGCTTGCAATTATGGGTGGGCATACATAAATATGAAGCACTCAGAAGTTCCTTATTATTCTGGCTAAATGATTCACGGGAAAACTTTCATTTAACCCATTCAGACATGATCAGAATACATACCCGAACGGCTAAGCCGTCTCCGACATATATTCATGGTGTCTTCGTCTAAAAACTTTAGTCGAGTTATCTCTAATACATGTGTGAATGTTTAAACTGCATAGCGGTAAATCCGTTTCATATGTGTAGCTTAAAAAACAAAATTCTGGCAGCACTACGATAAATGCTGGAAAACAGCTGCTTTGAAACAGAGTGTATCAATTGTTTATACAACCGAAAAAAAAGCAGAAAGACTGCACATGCATTTAATTATTTCATGAAAATCAAAATATACTTGAATTTCTTCTTTAGCGCATATACAGGGGTGGGCAAATTTAAATTTCGTCAGTCCTGTAGCAAAAAATTAGCCGGCGAAGTAAAAAGGTTGAAACAGCTACAAAAAATTCTCCATCTTCTCATCTTTCTTCATGTGTCCCCTAAATACTATCCCCTCCTGCGCAATACACTGCATATGTAGGGGTCATCCCCTGAGTGCTGGTTCAAGATAAAAAAAATTAAAGTATTGGAAATAAATTGGCTGTCAAATGATGAAATGTCAAGAATTGAACTGTCATCCTTTGACATTTATTTAGAAAAAGGTTAGGAAATTTTCAAAAATTCAAGAAAAGTTTGCGTGGAACGTTTGCGAATTGACTGTTTGACAAACTGAACGAAATCAACGAATTTTTTTTAGCAAAATCATCTTTAGTAATGAGGCCCATTTTCAAAATTTACCCATATGCGGCTCACAAAATCCCCCAGCAGCCCTCAAAAAATCATTACATTCAAAGACAGTGACCGTATGGTGCGGTTTGTGGTCAGACGGAATCATCGGCCCGTATTTTTATATATATATTTTTTTTCGTAAATGAGCAAGGAAACGTTGTCAAAGTAAATTCTCTGCAAACCATGATAACCGATTTTTTGTGGCCACAATTGGTTAAAGTTGATCTCAGTGAAGTTTGGTTCAGACACACACCTGGCCCAACAATCCAGTTATTGCATGAGAAATTTTCAGTTGCGTAATTTCTCGATTTGGTGATGTAAATTGGCCGCCTCGTTCTGATGATTTAACGGTGCTGGATTATTTTCGCCGGCGTCATTTGTAACATCGGGTTTTACGTGAAGAAACCACAAGCAACTGACGCTCTGAAAGATGAAATTCGGCGGCGCATTGACGAGATAAGCGACGCTTTGTTGTAAAAAGTGCTTAAAAAATTTGTGAAAATGGCAGCTAGATGTAGACATTTTTTCAGACTATATTCCATTATTAATTCGCATATTTCTACTTTACACTAGTATCAATAAAATTGAATTTGTTCAAAATGTGTGGTTTTAAGCCAATTTAGTTTCTAACCTCAAATTTGTCCACACTTTATAACGAGTGATCTTTCAGCAATTTTTTTTTTGCAACACTGTTATTAGCAGCTCAGCTGTTTTCGTGTAACATGTTACTGTTTAAACATGTTCAGTTTGGTCTATAATTTAATCATGAATCGACTTACAAACGAACAACGCATTCAGATTATTGAATTTTATTATCAAAATTTATGCTCGGCTAACAAAATGCATCGTGCTCATTTCTGGTTGAATGGATACGTGAACAAGCAAAATTTCCGCGTGAAAAGCAGCCGGAAGCATTGCAAGAACTGTCAGTTCATCTCAAAAAATGCACTGTTTGATGTGGGATGTAGGCCGGTGGCATCATTGGGCCGTACTTTTTCAAAGACGACGAAGGGAGAACGCGAATGGTGAACTCTACCGTGAGATAATTAAAATTTTTTTGACCAAAATGGTAGAGCTCACTCTTGGAAAGTGCGAATCATGAAGAGAAGTGGGAAAGTACATATATATTTTTGTTTTAAATTTGCCATGATTGGCTGACATATTGTTTTAACAAGACGGGCCACATGCGAATCAATGGTCCAATAGGGTGGTGAGTTCGGTGAACGGTTTATTTCACGTTTGGGTCCGGCCTTTAGATTATTTTTTATGGGGCTGTGTTAAGTTTCATATCTATAGGGATAAGTTTCGCAAGGCTTGAAGCCCTGGAAGCCAATATTGAAGATTTTATGAGTGAGATACCAACCAACATTTTGGAGAGAGTATAGCCAAAATTAAACCCTGCGAATGAACTACTTGACCCGCGGTCAACGTTTACATGAAATCATTTTTAAACATTGAATTATGGAGATCGTTCTATCGACTCAAATAAAGATTTCCAAAAAAAAAAAAAAATACTTTCTTTTGTATAACAGTTTCAGTTATAGTTTTCTATATACAAAAGTCGGTACATATGTATATTGTTGTGTATATTTAGTTTTAATGGCCTAAATGCATTTATTACTATTTTAAACTAAATTGTGTTTCTTTTGTTTTTCTCTAAATAGTTCAATTAAATTTAAATAAATATTTCTTTATGGCCAAGACGTGTAAGAGTTAATGTTGTCCCCTATAAAACTGTTACACCTGACCGAAAACATACAAAAATAGTTAAAAACAATTGTTTAAATATCGACATAAAATTGATACTGTTATAATTATACAAATTTACGGATTTTGCTTTAACCTTGAGTCTTGAACGACTATTAAGCAATTCAATATTGTTTCAGTGTACACCTAAATGAAATATACAGTTATTTTCTATTTAAGTATATGTGTATAACAGTTTCTGTGGTCGGTCTTTAAAGATATTTTCAAATGCATTATTTTGTACATATTACGGCTGAAATCATCTGCGTATTTGAACTTTTAATTATTTTAATCGTTGATATAACAGTATAACAGTTACAGTTAATGCTTACATAAATTTTATAATATTTTTTGTGTATATAACATAACATAACATGTTGTATAACAGTATAACATGTTGTAATTTTGTACTTTTCTTTACTTTTCTGGCAACTGTTATAACTTTTTTTATAACAATTAAATTTTGTTATAAAAAAGCTTATGCTGGTGTGAGTTAATCTTTTGCTGTGTACGTTTTTTAACAATTGCGTTTCAGTTTGTAAGTTTGATTAAGGTTTTTTTTGCACCTTCTCTTCCTTTTAGGCAAATGTGTTTGTGTTCGTATACGTGGGTTTTAGTTTTTACATGTCATACACCCATACATGCCTGAATATGCATACGTATTTATGTATGTATGTGTGCGCCTTTTCCGTCGTTGTTTTATACTGCGACATTAAGTTCATTCTGCAAATACGTTTAGATTTTTTTCAAATGTCATCATTTTCTTACTTCGCTTGTATGTTTGCGATTTGTGTTTTTTGTTTTTTCTTACACTCCAGCTGAACTTTGTTGTATTCGCTTGTTGCCAGAATCTATGTCTATCAGCCTGCCCGCTCTGCTTATTTTTCGAACTGACGTGCCGTATTTATGTAGATGACTGGCTTAAAAAGAAAATTATACAAAGAAACGTTTATTGTTGTGAAAGAGGAGCTTGTTAGCACTCGCTCTCCCTTTTTGGTATGGCTACAGCTTGTGGATTTTTTTGCGTGACAGCCTATGTACATATGTGTGTATGTATGTGTGTGCTTGGGTTTGTGGTCCTCTTTGCTGCTTTTTGCACAAGTATACAAGTTTGTGTGCTTTAAATGCTGATGGGTCTGATTCTAGTTGTTGCTGGTGTCGTTCTTTTGTAATTTTGTGTGTTGACTTTGCTTTTCTTTAGCTTGCGTTTTCTTACTGCTTATTTTGAATGACTGCTGTTGTTGTCGCTGCTGTCTGTTTAATATTGTTGACGATTTAGCCGACTGACTTTAAGTTTGTTTGCCAATACGTCTGTAAGTCTGGCTGTCTTGTCAGCAGCATTTATAGTCAAGTACTTTTGCTTGTGTCTAAAATGTCCCTGGAATTTGCTTCATTTCATGCTTATTGACACTGCTTCGAAACTACATATTTTGGTTTTTTCTTTCTCTTCATCATTTGTTTGTTTGCCTGTTTGCCTTTCAGTGCGCTACGTTTCGAAGCATTTTAATGTGTTTTAGGTGTTTCAATTGTAAGTTATGTACAATATTTCGTGTATGGGCAGAGGAGTTAAAAACTGCAGATTGTATATATGTACTATAATTGTGTGTACATCAATTCGTGTTCTGTGCCATATGAATTGTCCGTTCTGGTGTAAAAAGATGCCATACTAAACAATCTGTACATGGGTTATCATCTGATTGGGGTAAAAGTAGTTGAAAGTAATTATATACCAGTATAACAGTTTCAACAAACTGTTATACTGTCATATATTTACGCTTTTTATATGTATGAGTACATAATTATATATAAAATAATCGGCCCTGTTCTGTAAATCGAGTCCATTTGTAAATAAATAAGGATTCTTAAGACGTTCTTAAAATCACATTCGATAGTTTTCTTTCAGATATGATGTACGAGAACACATGTTGAAAATATCCTCAAATTATTAAAATAAATTTGGCTTTAGATTATATATATGTATGTACATATGTATCCTTTTCCATGCTATTTTTCTTTGCCTTTATTATAGAAAATATTGGCAATAAGCTACATAAAAAAAATTTATGTTTAAAATCTCAAAGTGATAATTGTCTATGTAGTATTTTACTCAAAGATATCGTAAAATTGTATAAAATTTATTTACAAACGATTTCTGATCAGTATAACAGTTTATGGAAACTGTTATACTGCTCAAATTTGCACAAATTGCAATGTGCATCATCTCGGATATGAAAACTTCTAATGTAAACTGTAAATGCCAAAGTTTCATAAATGTACCCCAACGATGGCCGGCTGAATATGTTCGACATGATAGAAACGCAAACTAACAAATTTTTGAGAACGCTGAGCAACCACATGGAGGAAGCTCTGCCGGCGTCATGTTCATGCTTGTTATTTTGTGAAGTGCTTAATTTTTAATAAGGCAATATATTATAACAAGTACAGTGGGAAATTTCAAAGCATTAAACGATTTCAGATCATCTCCAAATTGAAAGAAAAATATTTCGTCCTTTAATTTGTAACCAGTAGTTAGTTCTTGGCGTTTGATAGCGTAACTGTTATAATTTTCAAAATCTATTTAATAGATGTTACACTGATTCGCTGCGAAAGGAAAGGTTACAGTTTTGCATATCGATTTAATTAGTTTATTTCGAAGCTCCCAGAGTTGCATTTATAAGCTTTTTGAGTAATTTTCCCTCAAGTTTTCCTATTGTATTGTATGAGGTTACAAACTTAAAATATCTGGCAATATATATTTTATATATCATTTATGCTTGTGGACTTCATGCGTCAGTTGCTTGAAATACATGTCGTGTTATTTGGCTTCGGGTTTTCTGTAACTGCATGTGTGTGTGTGTGTGTGTATTTGCTTTTAGCTCGTTTTACATTTAAATGTATGAATGGAAGAGTGTGTTTCTGTTCTAAATAATGTGAAGTGAGTTTGATTAGTTGAGTGTATTTGGCTTTGTTAGGCTTTTAAATCTCCCTGACTGTAGGTTTGTGTTTGCTGAATTATAAATTTACGTATGTATGTGTGTACATACTTACATACATACATATGGTGCTGTGTGGTTTGCTTTGGTTTGGCTTGGCAAATGCTGATTACTGCTATTGCTGGCTGGCCTGCTTGTGCTTGTTGGCTCGTTTCAGAATTGGCATGCTGGCTAGATGTCATGACAAAAATTATAACTCTAACCAGCTTGAAATACAAACTAAACAAATCTCCCTCATATTCTTTACAGTCGTATAGTTGCGAGTATTGTATTTTATAACCTAATAGACATTAACTAGCTGGAGTTGAGTCTGAATATTATTTGTATGTATAAGTTTATATAGATGAATACGGTTGAGTTGCGAGGATGGTTTAAGAAAACCTAAACAAATTTATTTTATCTCGCTACCCAGCAGACGAGAAATGGATACACCGTTTCAACTGCATTTGTTGTGGGGTAAATCTCCTCTCTTAATATGAAAAATATATACTCATTTAATGTCTAGTTGTTGCAAAATCGAAAATGGACGCAGTTTTTTTATAATTGTACTGCTTTCTCTAATCATTTGTATTCACCATTTCCAAATTTTTTGATGTGCTATCGTGAATATTCCCCATAACAAAATTTGTAGAAGTGAATTCACGACACATTAAATATGGCATCAGCAATGTTTACTCCCGCGAATTATTTTACAAAATAAATTCGCAACAAGTGTCCATGGGAACGGGAAGGGAACATGTAAGTTGTAATTTGTTTTTATGGTAGGACTCTATTGAATGACATTTTTGTTTTATTGTAAGTGTTAAAAAGCAAATCAATAGAACTGCTGTTACCACTTCATTTGAAACGCTATTCATTTCTTCAGAATACGTAATTTTTATTTTTACTCAGAATCTGTATTGTTTAATTTTTGGACAAAAGCTGAATTTTTTGCTTCACAAATTTTTTATAAGGGTCTGCAGTAGAAAATATTATTCAAAAACAGTTCACAGTAGAACTTTTGCTTCCAATTTATGTACGATACAGATTTCTTGCGAATGGCAATATAGAATTGCTCTCAAACAACTCATCCCCCTAATATTCACGATAAGGCTGATTATGTCTTTATTTGTATATACTGCTGAAAACTGTTATACAAGAAAACTTTTCTTTTATTACTTACTTTAAACTGCTTATTGTAGTATCTAATCCAAGGAAAATATATCACATATGATATTTTGAAATTTGTCAAGTATAATAGTTCGCGATATCACTTGTATCCTGAGATAATTAAAATTTTTTTGGTTTTATGTACATGAAAGAAATAGGTACAATCTTATAAAATATTATGCAAATTAAAATATTCCTTTTATGATATTTTGAAATTTGTCAAGTATAACAGTTCGCGATAACTCTTGTATTATGAGATAATTATAATTTGTTTGGTTTTATGTGAATTAAAGTAATACAATCTTGTAAAATATTAGAAGTATCTTCATATTTTTATGAGTATAACAGTTTTCGTACAGTTTTTTAAACTGTTATACACTCAAAACTTTGCTGCTTCTGGATCGTAATTATCTATTTATTATTTTGTTAAATCATAAATAATGTTATATAACGATTATAGACTTATCTTACATGTATTTAAATATTTTTTATTTTATATGTTGGGTTTTATACTTTTAAAGTGCATTAAAGAATAAAACATTTTTTATATTAAATTAAGTATATGTGTAGGTATGTATTTTTATTTTGTTATTTAATACAATTTGATTAATACTTATTAGCCTACATAAGATATATAAATACCCTATTAGTATAACAGTTTCTTTTTTACAATATTTCTACATCTACATATTGTAATTTTCATACTGTCCTAAAAGTATGTGTGACAATTTTAGATAACTGCTATAAAATTGAAATAATTAAACTTGTGAATGCTTTCTATATATGCCCACTCCTAGATATTGTTAAACAATTTATGTGGCACAACATTTTTTACTACTTCATAAGCCAGCCAAAAAACACACACGTGCCAATTCTTTTAATTCAGCTGAAAAAAGCTATAAAATCACATAGACCGTTTGTAGATGACCTTAGCATAATCAAGCATTCCGGCAAGCTTTTGTCAATGTTTGTAAAGGATTCCCGAAAGGTTTGCTGCCTTTAGCCAGATTTTTTTTAGTTGTAAGGTTCTTTTACAATTTCACTTTGACTTTCGACCCCACCTCGTGAAATAAATTGCATGTGTTTGTGTTACACTCCATGTGTGTCTGGTTTTATTGCAACTTGTGTCATGACGACACCATGACTGCATATCCCCCTACTCTAAACGCCAGCGAGCATTAAGTCGTCTTTATTTTATTTGTATTTTATTTCTCTTCTACTACATCCTGTCAAAAGTTTAACATCTCTTCAGCAAGTCTAAGCTATGCGTTGCCTTTGTGAAAGAAGTTCGTGCTAAACTGAAGATGGTGAACTGCTGTGGATGAATATGGTAATAATGACGAAGTTTGAATATCTAACTGTTTTTACAGTTTGCATTTCAACAATTATCTATCCTGCAGTTTGCTTCTTTTTTCAAGTTTTCTTGTCAAGCTTTGAGCTCTCTGCTTTGAAATGTTCCTAATTCTTTAGAACTTTTTTTTTTGTTGGCATTATTTGCTATAATTTTCTTCCTTCGTGGAGTCATGCTTTGGATTCATATTTTTCTATACTCTTGTTTGTAGTTTGCAGCTAGTGTGAGGAGAGTTTTTTCTGCAGTGTATTTGCTGGCATTTGGGCGAATGCTGTCGTTTGCAATCTGTGTTTGGGTTTTTAACTGCAAACGTAACGAAAATATGGTTGTCAAGCAGGCACAGAAACATGATTGCTTTTAGGTTTTTCTTTTTTCCATTTTGTTGTTTTGTTTCCAGCTCATGTACAATTTCTACTCTGTACATGTAGTCTGTAAGCTTTTTGAAAAACATTTCGTCCCTAGTTTTTGAAATAATGGATTTCAACTTGAGCCTTAATAGCAGCAACAACATCAACTATATCATCATCGCCATGATTGTTGTAGTCCTCGTCTCATCATACTCCTGCTTGAAGAATTGTTATGCTTTGCCAAAGCAAAACTAGCACCAGCAGTGCTTGTGCACACAGACACACAAGCGCGCATACACAGGGAAATATTCAGGCGATAGCACGAGTTAACGTTTCACAGTCACATCCAATCATCCCTGGCTTTGTATACCTAACAAATGAAACCACCAGACATCATTCCCTGCAACCAAACTGAACTAAACCAAACCATGCCAGCCAAGCCAAGCCAGCCAGCCAGTCAGCCAGCCATCCAACTAACAAACCATCCATCCATCTATACTATACGACTATACGAGACACACACGTACTCCAGTTTTATAATAAACGAGAACGTTTGTATTTATGCTATGCGACAGTAGGTCAGAAGCAGTTGTAATACTTGAAATGCTATTTTGCTCGGCTATTTTATCTGCAGCAATTATTCCGGCAAGTCGCTTTTATATCATCGTGGAAAATAACTTAACTTGTAAACTAAATGTTATACACTCACACTCTTTTTATAGCTTGGAAAAGCACGTGGGGATCCGTCGAGTCTTCCATGATTACCTGGGCCACTCTGGGAACCTTTGCTTTAAGTCATGCCAGCAGGAGAGTACCGCATAAAATAACACGGACCCTCTTATATCTTGTTGCTTCCAGGAGCGCAATGATTGCCCGCTGGCAAACACTGAGGAATAACACTTCTACTGAAATTACCTAGTGTTAATCCCATCTAAAGGGTGGTCCAACCAAAATGCTCGATGTTAATTGCACATAACACAAAAAACTATTCAGAGAATTATTTGATTTACGTGTGAAACAAAATACCAGAAAAATTATTGCCACGGCTTCGGAAATAATTTAGGTTCAATGTCGTTAATGTGCCGAATTATCTCATCCTTTTGCTTTTGAATTGTTCTTGGTGGCTCACTTTTTCTTTTAAATATCCCTAAAGAAAGAAGTCCTCTGGTGTCAAATCACATAATCGTGACGGCCAATTAACATTTTTTTTATCTCGGACCAACACTCCGGGGATGACCCCTAAATATGCAGTGCATTGCACCGGAACTGGAAAGGAGGGGATAATATTGAGGGGACAGATGAAGAAAGATGAGAAGATAGAGAATTTTTTGTAGCTATTTCAATCTTTTCACTTCGCCGGCTAATTTTTTGCTACCGGACCGACGAAGGATGGTGCTGTTACTCTGCTTTTTAGTACATGATCGTGTCAGTCGCTGCCAATTATGTTCAGTGATCATTGACTATGCCTTCATCATTGAAACAGGCTGGCAACAATTAACACAACCATGGACTAATTCTGATCAGAAGAATTCAACACAATATTTCATGACTTAGAGCGGGGTTGAACTCAGCACCCTCCACTTCATAGTCTCGCGTTAACTACTTCAACCAACAGAACCCTCAGTTCTGTTGCCAGTTCATCTCCACGACTTGAGATAACACGGCCATTGAATTTCTCTAGCAATAGAGCTATTGCTTCGTTGGCTGTGTGGCAAGTGGCACCATCCTGTCAGAACCACATATCCTCAAGTTCAGGCCACAAGAATTCCGTTATCATCACTCGATAGCGAACACCATTCTCGGGAGCTACTTGGTCGAGCTCATTTGCGAGGAAGAAGTGCTGTCCGATGATTCCGCCCGCCCATAAACCGCACCAAATAGTCACTCTGTGTGCTTTCACATTTCCAGACAGATCCGGTTCGCTGAAATTTCCTCAATTCTCCCGATTGTGGACACATTTGGTCGATTATGGTGACCAAAAAAGTCACGTAGAATGCTTCAACAATCTTAAAGCACTGCTTGGTTGTGGTTGAATTTGCCGAACACTGAAGCAAAGAAATGTCAAATTCAGTTTGACAACTTGACGTTACGGTGAGACTCCCAATTAACAACGTGCGTTTGGGTTGGACCACCCTTTAAGGAACTCTCAACTGTAGTTCGAACTCTCCCTGTTGAATTGAATCGGCTAAAATCAAACCGTTTTCCATTCTTAAACTTTTGCTCCACTGTTTGTGTGTTTTGTTGAAAAAGCATTCATTCGTTCGGTTTTTGCACACAGAAAAAGCCCATGTGCCGCGCGTTTAATGTCTGTCTGTCTGCCCACAAGCTGTGGCAGGCAAACACACACACATACTACACACATTCAAACACAATCGCAAGCAAGCCAAACAGGCAGGCAGGCAAGGCAAGGCAATCATTCAGACAAGCAAAACAGTCACAGCCACAAAAACTTACACACACAAACACATACACTTAACGTATACAAAAGGCTGGCAGGAAGGCTGGCTGCCAAGCAGTCAGGCAAAAAGCAAAGCAAAACTAAGGCAATAGCAAGGCAGGAGAGCCAACAACAGCTTACACATCCATACAAATGTACACACATGCATACATACTCCCCAAGTATACTGGCTAGTATGACAACAACAACTAGATGTGTGCTACACTCTATTCAAGAGCAGAGCATGTGAAAATAACAGCAACAACCATAATAACAACAAAAGAATATAAGAACTTTTTTGTTGTTGGGGGCTTTAGCATAGTGGCCAACTCGCAACAACACTGTGTGTGTGTTTTTGTGTGTAAACTTGTCGTTAGCAGCAGCAGCAGCACCAGAAAACAGTAAAACGCTGTAGCAGTTAAATAAAAATATGTACACACATTCATCGTGTGTCGAGTATAAAGTAAAAAGCGTTTTTAATACGTTTATTTTACTTTTTTTCTTGCCTTCATGCCGTTGGATGTTTTTTTTTATTTTTGTGTGTGTTTTTGAGTTTTTCATCATCATCATCATCGTCAACTATGTATCACCAGCATTGCTATAGCTTTATGCGCTTCACTTTGCTTTGCTGAATTTTCAATTTCAGTTGTAAGCTGACTGCAATCAGCGTTGGAAGTGAATTCGAATATCTTGAAGTTTGTGGCAATAACAAATTGAAAAAAAAGTTCTACCAAACACGTGTAACACAAAAGAAAAAGAGAACAAAACAATAAAATAAAGGCAAAAATAAAAACAATATACATACATAATAAAGACATTATTTATAAAGTAAAATTTTGACAAAAAAAAGAAGAGAAAACAAAGTAATAAACCGGGTAAAATTATAATAAAAATGAATTAAAAAAAACAAAAATTTATATACAATTGCAAAAAGATTGAGTGCTCTCTTTAATTTATATAAGCTTGTTTACTCTCTCTCTCTCCATATGGATGTGTGTACGTTTTCTGTTTAATCTTTGACATTGATTGATCAAAATAAAGAAAAATTCACCACCAACAACACAAATACACGTAACAAATTTATTAACAGAAACAATGTTGCATTCACGTTCCCCACTCGGAGTCCTCTCAAAATAAGAAAAGAAGGAATTGTGTTTCTTTCAATATTGATTTTATGTTAGTTTGCGTTATTTTCTATCGGTTTTTATATTGTTGTTGCAGTTAATATGTACCTACACACTTGCATACACGGATATGAATATTAATACTGTGGTGGTCAAAATAATTGCATGAAAATATACCTATATGGCAGGATTGAAAAAGTTGAAATATTTATACCTATCTTCTTTTTTTTCGCAATCCTTGACAGAAAAGTACTACAGTGGCACACATGAATGGTTTTCTCAAGTTATGCGTTTTTATGAAATTTCCTTAGTTTATCATTCTGACTGATTTGCGGTGGCAACTCATCTTTGTTATCATTTCATTGTGATTTAGTTCTTGCCTGTCACCGGTTTATTTTCAAACAATTAAATATATAATTGTTTTGCTATTGTATATTATATCAAACACTGTGTATTTAAAATTTGATCATATAAAAAATGAAATCTAAAGAAAATGGATGTGTTTGTTTTGAAATTTTAAAATGAACTTAACAAAAAAAAAAGAAATATCCATCATATTTAAACCCACCAAAAAGGAATTGGAATATACACCCTATATTCACATTGTCATTCCATGTGTAACGCAGCGAGATATCCCTCTTAAGATCCCATAAAGTATACATATTCTTAAAAAAACACGGTGCGGTCCAAATTAAAAGAGCCAGATCCTTGAAATTTGGTATAGATAAATTTTTTAAGGAGAGTACAGGCCTTTTTCGTAAATGGTCTGAATCTAGTCAGAGGGAAAAAAGTTCCCCTAAGAAGAACTAAACCAACCTCTAAAAAGAAAAAAGCATACTTTTCAATTTTTTTTTGTAGTTAAGTTAAGCAAACGATATTTTTTATGTCAAAGAAGGTCCAAAGCATTGAACATGGAGCCAGAAAATCAGAAAAATCAATTTTTGGACTCCGACCCTTTTAGTGGGCGTTGAAGTAACTTATTACATGGAAAATGGAACTACAACTGTCATGTGTAGACCGGTGGGTGCTTCGAAGTTTATTTTAAAGTTACTCGACCGCATACAGGAGAGGTCGTTGAAACTCATCGGAGTGTTGAACTTGGAGTCAGAAAATCAGAAAAAAATAAATTTTTGGAATCCGATCCCTTTAGTGGGCGTTAAAGCAACTTATTACATGGAAAGTGGAAATACAACTGTCATGTATGACTTCGGTGCTTCGAAGTCTATTTTAAAGTTACTCGACCGCGTACAGGAGAGCTAGTTGGCTACAGTAACTCTATTGAATCTTAAGCAGCGTCGCAATGTGGGTTGCGTTTCGTTGTGTTTTCGTTACTGTAATGGGATGTGCTCTGGTGAAATCAGAGAAACTTTTTCCCGACCCCCGCTCTTTTTTAGGCTTAACGTGTTTTTCATAAAGAGCGCATGTATTTATGCTTGATATTCCAACGAATCGCACTATACATTACAGAGAGAATTTGTTTTTCAGTCCGTATGTGGAACAAAGTACCTGCAGATGTCTTCGCCGCCACTTACAATTTGAGAAGGTTTAAATCGAATATCCACAGACACTACTTTCTTAATCCTCCTTCCCAGTTCCGGCGCAATGCATTGTTCTCCTCGTAAAAAAAACTTAATATGTATTTACCACATTGTATTCTTTACGCCTACATTTCTTAAAAAATTAAATCTTTAACCTTTTATAACGAAGGTAAGGTGTTCCCCGCTCTTCCCCTCCACACACACCTTTAACCCTATCAAAATTTTTTTCCGCACTTAATTACTAAATATTTGGAGGGTATTTACAGAAGCCGGGAAGGTAAAACAGCCGGGGAATGACAAGAAGAGAACACAGGAGTATTTCTTTTCATCGAAAGTTTTTCTAGCTGCATTTACGAGTTCATGTGTATGTTAAATAGTCTTCTAAAAGAATATTGATGGTATGGAATTTATCCATATATCTGAGAGTTATAGATCTATAAGATATATATATATATATATATATATATATATATATATATATATAGGTGTTTAAAAAGATTCTGATTTCCTTTCAATTCATACTTATTTTCTGTGGGATAGTGTTGTAGGCTCTAAATTGCACTCTGGTTTCTTCTAATTGTAATGTTTTAAAGCTCGGGGCGGTTAAAAGGGCCCAGTACTGGGTGTTGAAGCAGTGTCATGTCCTTTACCAACTCTATTCAGTAGGGGAATTATCATTGTACTGGAAGATGAGGCCAATGCCCCTGACAATTACTGCCCAACAGTCGTCATTTGTTATGTGTCATTTCAAGTTCAAATGTTTCGGACATCACTGTATGCTTGTGTAAATTTATTTATGCTCCAGTTCAAAAGCCTTTGTGTTGAAGGCTTCTCTAGTTTACAAGTTTAATGCATAATAACAAAACCGTATGTTTTCTAACCGTTTCCCTTTTTGTATCCAAAAGTGGAATATGAGTTTTTGCATTTTTTTGTGTTTTATTGTGAATTATTGATTTTGAATTTAGTTCACATTCCAATTCAATTCTGCAATGAAAATGTCACTTAACTGAAATGGAAAAAAAACAAATTAGTGGTCATTTGTTATGGAATTCGAAAATTGTGTATATTATGTGTATTTGAGTGTGTGCGTGTACGTGTATGACAAGACACAGGTGGCTTGACATTAACTGATTTGAATTCGTTAATGTGGTTAAATAAATAATCAGAGGATTTCATACCATGAGAAATATTGTTATTGGACGTGTGATTGCGTATGACTTATTTTACGCTTTTGTATAAAAGGAACTAAAATATATTTTGGATCACGGGCAAATGGAGGAGAAAAGAAATATTCTATCATATTATAACGTTAAATAATTAGTATTGAAATTAGTTTTGAATCTAGTTTTTTCTGACATTTGAAAATTTTTGGTATTTGAATAGCCCAAATCTCGATTTAATTTCACTTTCCTATTGACAATCATATCATAAAAATATCCTCTCTTTCTGGTGTTGCTAATGTAACGGAAGCTCTTTAAATTTTGTGGTTGGTCGCCGAGTGCAGGGGAGTGGCCTTGCAATTGTCATCGGCAATAATGGTATTGGTTGCTGGTCTCTTCTTGGTAATGCTTAGTTGGCTAAACACACTTATCCAGTGATAACCCGGCGTAAGATTAGATCCTCCGAATGCTATTCTTGATCATACGATCGAATTATAATAATGCCAATATTCGTTTAAGGTTAACAGTTCCTTAAACTGCCTGATTAATGACACAATAAAGAAAATTGTCTCATAGTACTTATTTCTTCAATAAAGCATTGATCAATATGGCATCGAATTCTTCTGATCAGCATTAGTATGCAGGTGTCTCAATTTTGATATTGACTTGACGTGACGTTGAGAAATAGTTACAGTATAAGGCGGATTAAATAATAGGTTCAATGGTTGATTCCTTAGTTCTCTTACATCTCCCGTGTTCGTCTGAGAGTAAAGGTATCCCTCCTCAACCAGTTGTTGTGCCTTTCAAAATTCAGAATGCCACCGGCATGAGTACTGATAATGAAATCTTTCGTCACTGTTCTGCTTTGTTGGGTAATTAAATTGATGTTAAGATTCACTTGTTCCGTGGAATACTCATCATGCCTTCCAGAATCCTATCTTACGACCCATATGGTCCTTTATTAAAAAGTCTATTTGCCTTATTTATGAAAGGCTTTTTTCTGCCTACTCGGCCATTGCAGTTGTGTGTTTTTTTTTCTTGGACCAGCACTCAGGGTATGACCGCTACATATTCAGTGCATTGCGCAGGAACTAGAAAAGAGGGGAAAGTACTGAGGGTACAGATGAGAAGATAGAGAATTTTTTGCAGCTATTTCAATCTTTACACTTCGCCGGCTAACTTTTTGCTACAGGACCGACGAAGGAGGGTGCTGTTACTCTGCTCTTAGTACATGATAGTGTCAGTCGCTGGCAATTATGTTCATCATTGAAACACAATATTTCATGACTCAGCGCGCGGTTGAACTCAGGACCCTCCGCTTCATAGTTTCGTGTTCTACTACTTCAGCCAACAATTCTTTAAAAATTTTCCACTGTTTCCAGATTTAATATTTGTTTTTTTAATTAGTTTCATCTTTCGAGATTTAATATTTGTTTTTTTAATTAGTTTCATCTTTCACAGCAAATCTAGGAACGCTTAATTGCAGTATTTTTTTTTAAATTGTCTTTAGCTATCATTTTACGGTGCTTTGTAACATGATCAAACATTTCTGTGTGTGTGTAGCGCTTTGTGTTGTTAAACACTTAATCTTGATTTATTTACTTTTTCTCCAATATATCGCACGGGTTTTCCTATCTTTGAATATGTTTGTGCAAGTTACACGAAGTTGCCATATCTGTCATTATTACATGGAGTTGAATTCACAAGTTATTGTGAATTAGAATTAATTTATGGTGCTTTCTTTTGATTTGACAAAATTTTTAAATGTTCAGCGGAATTTCGCAAAATGTTGCATATTTTACGTACACAAAAGAACGCAAGTATTGGCATTAAACATTAAAGAACAATTGCAATAACAAAAACGTAACAATCAATAACAAAACCAGCTGTTAATATAGAGCTACACTCATGACGTTTAATGAAAATGTGTGTTGAATATGTAACATTTGTTGTTTCTTCTTAAGAGGAACATCCTTAGAAAAGAATGTCAATACATATATTTCAGAAAAGAACATAAAGAAATGTAAAAGGCAGAATAAATGCAACATATTACTCATAAAAAAAAACATTATTAGACAAAACAAAAATATTTTTTTAAGTACTTATAACACAGGCCAACACTCAATTTGCTTCTTTGAATTTAACAACTGATTCTAGTTAATTTGGGTGCACTGAACTCAAATCTGTAATCAGTTTGTCTCTATCAGCTCTAGTTTTCATGATATAGCTTTTTTATACCCTCCGCTCATGACCTCCAATTATGACTGTCTGCCAGTTTTTTCAAAAATTTTTTTTTCTAAATTATGTATGAATTTTTATTAGTCGAACTTTGTAATGTAAATTGTTAATTTTTGGGCTTAAGTTCGAATCTGCATGACTGCAAATGTTTTTTTATTATTTTATTAATAAATGAATTTGTTCAAATTCTATTTATTATTTTTCTATATTAAGATTGGAATTTAAGAATATTTTCAATAATCATCAAACCAGCAGAACGGATCAGTACTGATTTCGAGGCCGCTACGCCATCTCATCAGCGTTCTTTGTTCAATTTTTCCACTTTTGCAAGTGGTGCTAGTTAGTAGGAATATCAACTATTTAACCAATATTTTAACGAAAATTGAATATGAGAAGTTATCACATTCATATTTTTAAGTTATTACCTTTTTGGTTAGTACGAAATTCCCCAACCCTGACGATTAATATTCCCAATATTCCATGTATTTCTTTCGCTTTTTCCAGAGCCATCGGCTGATGATTGCTAAAGCTTCTTTGTTATTTTATGTTCAAGTAATTGAATTTAGTTGTCAATTTACAATGAACAAGTGCGCGTGCCCCCGCAATTGGTTAAATAGTTGATATTCCTACTAACTAGCACCACTTGCAAAAGTGGAAAAATTGAACAAACAACGCTGATGAGATGGCGTAGCGGCCTCGAAATTAGTACTGATCCGTTCTGCTGGTTTGATGATTATTGAAAATATTCTTAAATTCCAATCTTAATAATAATAAATAGAATTTGAACAAATTCATTTATTAATAAAATAATAAAAAATCATTTGCAGTCATGCAGATTCGAACTTAAGCCCAAAAATTACCAATTTAAAATTTTTTTCATCAAAATTTCTTATTTACAGTTATGGTAGTTGCCTAAAAAACATTTTTTCCGAAAAAAAAACTTTTACCAAAAAAAATTTTTTTTTTATTTATTTTTTTCATCAAAATTTTTTTTAATTTTGTCGGGCTGTGTAATTTATTAATAATGATGACTCACACAGCTACAAAATCAATTACTACACCTTAAATAATTCTAAAATTTTTGCTTTATCCCAATTTTACTTTGGCCCCCAGTATCTAGTCTTTAACAGTGGATTCCATCCAAATTGTTCTTGTAATTTAATTAAAAAATATAATTTGAAACACCTTACTTACATCCATAGATATTTATTATTGAAATACTTTGGGACTTTCTCGTTGTTACTCCCAGGAACTATTTTCCATTTCTAAAGTCGTAGTAAAATACTAGCAAAAAAATAAAGTAAAATAAAACCAAATGTAATTTTTATCAACTCTCTACCCCACTTTGATTATTCTATTCGATGCCAACAGGGTAGAACAAACGAACGAACACACCCATGTTGTTAAAAAGTCTCCCTCATACAAAAAAAACATGTACTAAAAATCGAGCCTTTGCAAAATCATCATCATCATCATCACCAACGCCATCAGTTTACTGCTGGTCGCTTCGTATGCCTGCCTGCCTGCCTGCTTGCTTGCTGGCTGACTACTCTTGGTATCTGCTTGGCTCTCCATTCGCTTTTAGTTTTTGTATGAACGTTACATGAGAATAATATGAGGTTTTACTGCCATTACAAACTACTGTATATTTGGTTGAGTGGTATACCACTCAACTTGTGAAATTCCTGACGCAATTTACAGAAACTAAAAAATTGTGTAGAAAAAAAAATCAAACAAGAACGGACAGTTAAAGGCATTGAAATAAAAACAGCCCTGCACTACTACACACTACATATATTCTATAGCGAGCATTAAATATACAATACTGCTTACCAACATACACTTCCAAACTTCCAAACGTCCATATGCACATGCATTTATATGAAGCAGGCACTAACTTGACAACGCTAGTCACAAATGCAGATGCAGGCGGCAGAACGACCGACGTATTGTTTTGTGTATTGTATACACCGTATGCGTTCTCCAGCTGAACGAGTGAGTCTGTGTGTGTGTGTGTTGTATGCTTTTCAATGACTAGCTCTGATGTGATGTGATGAAGAAAGATTGTGACTCCTCATTCTATGGAAGCAACAAAACAACAGTCACACTATTTGCCACAAAAAAAGAAAAAAAAAAAAAACAGCTACAACAAAAACTAAACGACAACGACGACGTACCACACGCTAATTTTCACCGTTGATTTTTGTATTGTTGTATGGTTTTGGCATGACATGGATGATAATGACGATGATGTCGATGCTGATGATGATGGTCGGTCGCCTAGACTGAAACAAATGGAAATCAAACTAAAAAATTAAAAAAGGCATTCGTTAATATTTTAAAGCACTGGGTATATGAATACATACGTACATTCATACATACATACATTCATACATACATATGCCTGTGTGTGTCATATATTGCAGTTAGTAACTGCTTGGCAACTCGCTTGAAATGTTTTTTCAAACATACATTCGCATACAATCGCAGCTGCTACTCCTCTTTCATTTGAAGTGGAGTTGCTAATGCAATAAACTCCACTGGCGGAGAATGTGTCTGCTTACAAAAATATTGTCTGCAGTGAAAAAAAAAACCAAAAGAAGAACAAATAAAAACTTAAATTAAATAAAATTAATGTAAATTTTTCTGTACGAGCACAAAAATTGGCCAGCAAAAATTATACATTTATGCTTAAAATGACAATGATTTAATAGCAATTGAGATCTTAATTCGCAAAACTTTTCCAAAAAAGTTTTCTCAATATTTCAATTGTAAAGCTCAGTAAACACGAGTTGAAAAGACTTGTAATCAGTTGACGCAATGCTGAACGGCGCATACACGAAGACTAGGCTATCACGTATGCAAATTAATTTTATCAGTTCTTGCTCATGCAAAAAGTTAGACGGGAACATAAGGGGATAACTACTGATCCTTTGTTACGCGATCGAAAGCTTTGAATATAACCAAGTACCTGGTGGTGACAACATATCCCCTGAGTTGATGCAAGCAGAAGTCAACATAAGTACACATTTCATTCGCTCTGTTACAGACGAGTTTTGCAGGTACAACTTAAGGACGAATTAAGGGATACCCCTTTGGTGTAGTCAAAATTCCTTTTTCAAAAAGGAGACGGAATGTAAAAACTGAAGGTGAATTATGCTGCTCAGCATGTTTTTAAGAAGTTTACAGGACAAACGACCACCACACACTTTCGTCCACATCATCCGGTGGGAAGGGTGCTTTTGTCATGAATATTGTGTTGAATTCTCCTGATCAGCATTAGTACATGGTTGTGTTAGTTGTTGCCAACCTGTTTCAGCGACTGACACGATCATGTACTAAAAAGCAGAGTAACAGCAGCATCCTCCTTCGTCGGTCCTGTGGCAAAAATTAGACGGGGAAGTAAAAAGGTTGAAATAACTACAAAAAATACTCTATCTCCTCATCTTTCTTTCTCTGTCCCTTCAATATTATCCCCTCCTTTCTAGTTCCGGTGCAATGCACTGCATACTTATGTATGGGTCATCTCCTGAGTGCTGGTCCGAGATAAAAAAAAAACATTACTCGTTTTGCTACATATGATTCACAATAACATCAACCGCATCAATAAAGACCCGTGTGGGGCTTTAGGGTTGGATCTCACAATATTTTTCGTGACAAATCAAAATAGACATAACGGATACCTTTGCAACAACTTTCGTTTTGGCATCACTGTTTTTGGCAGCTCAGCTGTTTTCGTGTAACATGTTCAGTTTGGTCTATAATTTAACCATGAATCGACTTATCGACTTAAAAACGAACAATGCTTTCAGATTACTAAATTTTATTATCAAAATTCATGATCGGCTAAAAAAGTGCATCGTGCTCATTTCTGGTTGTATGTATACTTGACCAAGCAAAATTGACGTATTTGGTGTGGAAGCTAGCCAGAACCTTTGCAAAAACTGCCAATGCAACCCGAAGAATGCACTGTCTGGTGAGGATTATTGGACCGTACTTTTTAAAAGACACGAAGCAGAAATATTACTGTGGATGCCGAGCGCAACCGTGCGATGATTATAAGTTTTAATTTTTCCCAAAATGGAATAGCAAAATCGAGTTCTAAATTCGGTGAACAGTTATTTCATTTGGCAATCTACTTCATGCGATTTAATGCCTTTAGACTATTTTTTGTGGGATCTTAAGGATCATGTCTACAAACCCGCAAGTGTTGACGCACTGGAAGTCAATATTGAAGAAGAATGTGGGTAATCAGTGGTACCTTACGGATGTGAATCATGGAACCAGAAACCTCACAGAAAACGACGTCTAAATCGTACTTGCCAACGGCAGCTGATGATCAGAAAACATCTCGGATTCCTCAAAAAACCTTAAAAATTTTATTTTTAAGGAATCTAGGCTTAAGTAATACAATTTATTCAATATTTTTTCATATACTGTCTTACTTCAAGGTCCACTAGAGGAGGCGAAATCAAAAAGTGGATTTTTCTAATTTTATGGCTCCAAGTTGAACGTTTTGGATCTTCTTTGATATAAAGATATATAATTTGCATAAAGTCTTTTGTGCATGCGGCACAACAACAATATTAAAAGACATTCGGCATGATTGTGTAAGGCGTTGGCGTTTACGCCGAATACTTTTTTGATACAAGATTAAAGAAAGGTTAGGTTAGGTTAACAGGTTGCTGGTAAGGGGGTCCAGCCCTCTTGGGTCCAATTATTTTATCCCTTTGTGTTACCTGCATAGGAAGAAGGGTGTGAAGTTAAGATAGGTGAAAAAGAAAAGGAGGAAAAGATAGTCGAAGTCTAGGTAGAGAAAATAACCATAAGATGGGACAAGGGAGTCAGCTGCCGAACCAGCCACTGCTCCTAATAAAGAGACTCAGGTTCCTCAGATCCATACCAGAGACTGTGAGCGCTGCTCCTCCAGAGCAGGACAGAGGAAGTGTGTAATGCTCTCCTCCTCCTCCACGTCATTGCAGCTGGAGCAATAGTCGTTGTAGGAGAGCCCCATGCGCCTAGCATCGACACCAAAAGTGCAGTAACCAGTAAGTGTGGCCACCATACTGCGCAAATGACCTCTTGCCAAGTTCAAAAGATCCTTCGTCCTCCTAGAGTCCAGGCGGGGCCATAAAACTCCTGGTATCTCGCAGGTGGATTCTCCGAACCACCTGTCCTGAGCCAATTAAAATAGTGCAGCATCAAAGTGTCTCCAGCAGCATGAGAGTGGAATCCCAATCAGTTGGTCAGTGTCGGCCTCCTGAAGTGCGGTTCCTCTCCTAGCCTGGTGGCCCCATGCCCTCGCACCCAGTTTAAGGTTATGCGTGAATGTTCCGCAAGTCCATCAAGGGCTCTGCGACATTCCTGGACAAGTTGGGATGTGTTATACACCCCGTAAGGGACCTTATTGCAGCTTGACTGTCGGTGATGAATTGGATATCGCGGTCCGAAATCCGATAAAATAAATACGCAAGCAGTTTTCTTTAATCTACTACGAAAAACGTCAACGCCTCACACAATCTGGGCGATTATGACAATACGACTAAACATCAGATGTATGTACATATGTATTTGCGAATTTTCTCGATTTTCTTCAGAGCTTTTTTTTTATCACTTTTTGTCGTTTCACACATTTTAGATAAAGTTCATAAAAAAAATTTTCACGATAGAAGTAGTTTTATTTTTGTCGCTCCAGGTAGCGCATCTTTCTCTTTTTGATAGCATTAAAATAACATATTATAAAAAGCGGACTTAGTAGATTTACACTCTAAGCTGACTTAACACCAATTTTAGATAATTGTCAATACAACCACGTTCGTTTAGCTCAGCAACCCATAAAACTATAAAAGTAAAAAATATTTTGGAGTAGAGCATTTTAATGACTGAATGTCAATGATATTTTTGTTGGTTTTGCTTTGACTGGTTGTTTTTCTTAAATGCTGCTGCTTTTACTTCAACTGCCGCTTTGAGTACTTCTGGTTGACTAATGATGATGAAACACAATAATGATGTTATTACTTTGTATTATTAACGCTGTTGTAGAAAAATTTGTTTTGTTGATGTTGTTATGTTATTTTTGATTGTTATATTGTACAAACAAATGTGTGATGCTTATTTGGAACTCTATGGTGGTAATGCTGATGAATACTCGTATATATGAGTATAATAAACATTGGCAGGAAAGTGCTATGCTTTTACCAAATGAATGCTGTTAAAATATCTGTATGTACATACGTACAGACGTGCGTTTGTTGTTAGTTACATGGCAGTTTTCCTCTAATGATGTTATTTGTTCCTTTTTGTACCTACAAGATTTTTTTTCTTAAGTAGGATTTTTTTGGAGCAGTGAGCATGCTAATGATTGCTTAAGAGCTGTGGAACTTAAAAAAAAAGTTGCAGGTCGTATATTTAACTGATGTTTACTTAAAAATGTTTCATATTTGTATTCAGCAAAATAAATGAAGTTCGTTTTGAGTTTTACAGCCACTTTTTCTTTTTATTTCATTTTGCCCACTTGAAAAATGTACCTATTTGTCAGTTTTTACCATGTAACCACGATAATGACAATGCGTATTAAGTTGTTCCTTATGTCTGCAGTTTGTTATTTTTTTTACTTTATATACATACATACATATGTACATACATACATACATATGTACATACATACATACATACATACATACATACATATGTACATACATACATACATATGTACATACATACATATAGTATATCTGATGTCTGCATTTAACCTTTACATCATTTAAGCTTGAGTTTTTTGGTTTCTGTTATTTACTCAAATCACAAATTTCGTGTATGATATGCGATTTGTTGTACGGTCGAACGGGCTGCAATAACAACCGACAACACTTAGTCAAGCATTTCCTGTTATTAAAGTTCTGAAACTGCAAAAAGAAACAAAAACCTCAAAAAACTTTCAGTTCTGAACTATTCACCACGCATACTACATGTGTGTGCGGATGTGTTCACACCTATGAATGTGCAAGCAAATCTTGAACACAAAAAAATGGCTGGTTGCCTCATGTATGTTTTAGTTGCATTAAAGTGGTAACTGCATACATGCATCTTATGTTATATACTGTAGGTATTTCCTGGCTTAATTTTATGATATTTTCCTTAAAATTATAAATAATAAATCGTCTAATTGTTGGTAAATAAATCACTAATATTTTGTGCGTGAAAGTGACTACTTTATTAACACCATAAAAGAAGAGTTGCCAGACTGCTGTTATTAGTGAAACTGCACTATTGTTCTTCTCCAGTCTTTGGGTGGTTTACACAAAAGTCTTCTAATGAGTACAAACGTGTTACAAAAGACCTTAATTAGTGCAGGTTCTAAATTCTATTCCCTTCATCCCGTTCTGAGATTTTTAAAACGCCTTTATTTAGTATTAGTACGACATCCATATACTGCCTCATTGTACTGTGAAGTCAGAAAAATATTTATAAGTGGGGCAAGCTTTTCAGACATTAACAATTGATAAGAATTTTGCGAAACTGAAGAAAATTGTTGTGGATATTCGTCGGTCGCATCACAGAGCAGAGCCTGAGAATGTCCTAAAATTTACGTTATTTTTTGAACAGTATATGTGCTGTTGACAGCTATGGTAATGCCTCAGTTTTTTTATACTAAATAATATATACATATGTATATACATACACATACAATACATTCATATACAAGTGTTGACCATTATTTTTTAAATACAAAAGAAACTTTTTTGCACGCACTGTATTTTTTCCTTGTGTGTTTACTTTTGCTTGCACATACTTACATATCTATATCATACATACTTACATGCATATGTAGATAATTTGGATGTGGTCCAATCAACCATTTTAATATTAACAATAATAAAAACAACAATAATAATACAGCCCCACAACGAAAAACTTCCCCTCTCGTTCCATTTTTGATTTCAAGTGCTTTTGCTTTTATTTGGTTTTAACTGGGGAGTACAAATAGCAAATGATAATTAAGATGTTGATAATGATGTTATGACAATAATAATGTTGATGAGGTTTGTTGTTATGTTTACATTTTTGTGTTTTGTTTTAGTGATATTGGTAGATGCATATTTATGTATGATGAGAGACATTGTTGCTAATATTGGTGTTATTCTTGGTGTGCCATAAACATTTTTGTGGTTAGCAAGCTTGTTCGTAAGGATGATTACATATTTTGAAGCCTGCTTGAGGTCTGCTATATTCTGTTCGTCATTTTCATCTCCACGAGTAGCAGTACCAGAACAGTTTTGTTCCAATGCCATTTGAATATTTGTTAAAATTAACTTTTTCACGGCAAATTTCTGAGGTAACAAAAACGCTTTAACATGTTTACGTTCACGCTGATTGTATATGTTGACATGTACTACATACATGCATATGCAGCCAATTTTTATTTTCTAAATTTTGTTAAAAAATTTATATAAAATATACAAATATTGTAAATTGTTAATTTTAGAACGTTCTGCTGGTTTGATGATTATTGAAAAAATATTCTTAATATTCCAATCTTAATATACATAAATTAATAAAAATAGAATTTGAACAAATTCATTTATTAATAAAATAATTAAAAATGGTTTGCTGTCTTGCAGATTCGAACTTAAGCCCGTTGATAAAATTAACAATTTACATAAGAAAGTTCGACTAATAAAAATTCATACATAATTTACAAATATTAGGCCTAATTCATAAAAAATATTTCATGCTTATAACATCGCTATTTGACATATTTCTATGGGATAATTGTCAACTAAGAAGGTTATAAGCATGAAATATTTTTTATGAATTAGGCCTATTGTATGTTGTTAAAGAAAATTAACACACAAAAAAGTTCCCGGGGATACTGTGTAAATCGATTCGAAAATAAAACTTTTCAATTTTGAATGCTTATTTTAAGTTTAACACACCGCCACACTGTTGTTCTTCTTCACAACAATTGAAATTTCTAGGCAAACAAATACATTGTACCAATTCTTATATTTCACTCTTTGTTGTTAAATACCTCATTTAATTTTCTGGTACATTTTAGTTTAGGCTTAGCTTCCATAAACACTTTATACACTTTTCACCATGTCTACAACTTAAAACAGCCTCACGATTTCAGCTTGCAAAATAGCATCGTTATCTTCTTCATCATCGTTTAGAAATCACCCATCCTTGTTGTGTTTCGTCTGTTATAATTTCGATTGGGTACTCAAGGAGATTTTATTTAAACTCATTTGTATTTTACTGCAAGGCCCTCAATGTAACCTTTGTACATATGTATTTTGAAATTTTGTATAAAAATACGAGCAATAAAAGACTTGAATAATAAAATGTACATACATACATATATACCTACATAAATACGGATGAGAGCAAAAGAATATCAATAACAGGTAGACTCGCGGCTGAATTTGATTTGAAAACTAACTTGTTTGGACTTTTAAAAACGTCCGTTGTGCCATTAAAAACAGCTTGCATTGGTAAAGAATAATTTTGACAGTCCAACAAAGAAAGTTAAAATGCACAAAAAAAAATCCTGTGAAAAAGTGGGAAATGACTTACTTACTTCGTCTGGCAGCCTCTTTTTAATATAATAACAAGAAAAATGTAAATTAAAAATAGCACTAAAATAAAATTACATACCTACATACGTATGCATTTTCTAATCTAAAAAGTAAACAAACCATATATCAATAGCAAAACAAAAACTCAGTAACCTGCAAAGAAACCGTTGAATTTCAAAACAAATATAATGGATAATCAAATATCAAAAATGAAAGTAAATTGATTCAAACAATTTCTTAAATAAAAAAACTAAAAAAGAAACGGGGAAAAAATATTAGAAAACAATAAAATCATCGTAACCTTCTTTAACAATCAACAATGGCACCGAAAAAATCCACAATTGTTTTAAATGTAGAACAATTCATTCGTGATGTTGAACAACGCCCGGCCATATGGAATCGAAATTTTCATTGTAATAAAGCATTTTTAGAGCAAATGTGGGATGAATTATCCGCCGAACATAAATTGCCGAGTAAGTATGAACTTTTCTTATTTTTTTATTTAAAATCAATCAATTCTAAAAAGTAATTATTTTCACAGAAGTTGTTCTTAAAGCCAAATGGAAGGGATTACGTGATAATTTTCGTGTGGAATATAAACGTATACCACGTTCGGATGCAGGTGAATTTTTAGTAGAACCCGCCACTTTTGAATCAAAATGGATACACTACTACGCTCTGTTGTTTTTGAGTAAGTAAACATTTTCTCAACGTCACTAAAATGTTAATTTTGCTAATAGGTATTAAAATCATAAAATTTCTAATCTTCTAATTCTCGATGCTTGTATTCCCTTTAGCCGAACATATGCGCCATCGTGTACCAAAAAACGAACAAGATCAGGCTTTCTATTTTGCACAACAAAGTCAGGATTGTGAGAAAACCGTGGTGGAACCAGATCTGACTAATGGTCTTATAAGGCGTATACAAGATAGTGATGAGGAATTCGATGAGGATGATGTCGAGGAGGACGATGATGAAGTAACAGAAAACACACCACCTGCAGCACATTCCCAGCCGTTGACTACACTAGGTACACTGCCGGGTGCCATAATAAAAACAGAAGATACACGTAACCTACTTAAAAATATAGATAAAGAGGTGCAAGATCTATCCAAGAAATCATTAGATAATATTGCCCAGCTCACAGATGCGGCGACAGCACCACTACAATTACAAACACCGGTGCAGATACTACAGCAGGCCACTACCATATCCTCGACAACAGCAGGCAGTGGCTTGAGTTTGGTAACCAATGCTCCCACCACAACAGTTACGACAGTTGGAGTAACGGGAAACTCCTCGTTATCCTCGTCAGCTTCTTCTGTATCAAGTACCACCTCCTCAAACTCATCATCTTGTATATCTGCGTTGAATGTATTTCAAACATCTCCTCCTATAGCACATACTACAGCATTTGCTGTAGCAGCCACCTTAGCCTCAATGAATGGTATCTCAGCTGCTACAGCCCTTAATCCTATAGCTTCATCATTGCCAAGTGCAATGGTTTTACCAAATACTTGTATTGCGGCAGCAGCACAACAAAAAATACGTTCCGTTTCACCACCGCCACTTTACAATAAAGCCCATCATCCGCCTCCAAGCGCCAATAGTGTCATGAATAAAGAACGTTCAGATGATTTTCCCCTAAATGTCAGTAGCTGTTTACATGGCAGTCATGAGCATTTAAATTTCACCAAACATTCGTATACAAATGGTCTGATACCAGCTTTAAAACTGAAACGACCACGTTTATCCGAAGATAGCAATTTTAATGGCTCCTCAACTATGGATACCTCAACGCCTACAACCCTAGTGCCAGAAGATGATGATTATCATTATTTGCTATCACTACATCCGTATATGAAACAATTGACGGCTGCTCAAAAGTTACGCATACGCACCAAAATACAAAAGTTAATATTTAAAGAACTCTACAAGGAGGACTTGGAAGAGTCCAAATAAACCAAAGTCATTATTATTATTATTATTTTAATTAAGTAAAGTGTATTTTTCAATTGAAAAGAACAGAACATTTCTGATTTTGAATATTTTTTCATATAAAATTTCTTCTCTCTTTATTGTATCGAATAATTTTTTTTAGTTTTTTATAATTTCGATGTGTTTTTGTAAATATTTAAGATTTTTTTGCATTTATTTAATTTTTGTTAGCTTTTACTTATAAACCTTTTATTATATTTCGATCAGTTACTGTATAATTGAGTAAAAGAAAACATTCATAAAACTAAAATTTATGAAATAAAAATGCAGAATTTATTGACGGATCTTATCATCTATGTTGTACATGAAAACCTTGAAGTTTTATTGTAATATTATTTGAACAAATTTTCGGTGATGGCACAACAATTTCAAAGGGCGTTGAGAGTAGTCACAGGCTGACAGAAGTAGTTAATTGTTGTCCGCAAGTGGCAGTTAAATGTCCTATTTTTGATATTGTGTTGACGTTGTCAAATAGTTACAGAATAAACGTAAGTAGTTCTTTAATATTTTAAATCCTGTTGTGGGTTTTAAAAGTCAGTAATACTTGCTAAAAATTAGCTATCAAAATAGCTGTTACTACTAAAACTGTTATCCATCACATATCTGATTATATGTAAATACCGGAATCGATTAATGCCTGTTACTAGTTAATGCAGTTCTCGTTTGATACACATTCATAAAAATGTTTTTAAGATTTTGTATTTGTTTTTGAAGTGAAAAATTGAGCTGGAAAAATTAAAACTCAAACAATTAAAATAGTTGATGCTTAACCAAAATGATAATAATAATAAATTGATAAGAAAATAGTAAATTAAAAAGTTTTTTTTTTTTTTTTTTTTTTTTTTTTGTAATTCTTTATTTACAATCTATCCAACCAAGGATAATAAGTAAATTTGATGTATTAATTAATATAACATTATGTTGTACTCCATTGAGGACAACATATGGCAAAATTTATAATTGATATCCATATTTATATATAATGTAAATGGCATATGTTCTGTATTATAAAAGTAAATATACATACATAATTAGAAATTATAATTGAAAAAAAAGAAGAAAAATTAAAACAAGTGGTTATATTGAGATCATGAAAAATTGTTACTTTCTAAATGGTAAATCCAAGATGTGGTGCCTTTTAAGTCTTCTTGTTTCTTCTGAATCATCTAGTAGAACGATAGCTAGCGGGTTCACGTGCTGACTCAGTCTTTCTAGATAATTTTGACTATATCTCCAAATTTCATCTTTTACTTGTGGTATGTTTAAATCATTGTGGATTGTTTTATTTGACACGAACCATGGAGCGTTAACAATTGACCTGAGAGTTTTTGATTGGTATCTTTGCAGTATTTCAATGTTTGAATTGCTGGCTGTAATAAAATAATCCCCCTTATTCTGTAACTAATTTCCAACGTCACATCACGACAGTATCAAAAACAAAACACATATTCCTTGTGGAGAACAGTTAATTCTACTGACAGACCATGAATGTTCTTTACGACCTTAGGTTTACCGAGATGCTGATCGAAATTGTCAATTGCTGAAGAAAATGGATACAAAAGTGTTCTATTTTTAATATCGTGTTGAAGTGACGTTGACAAATATATACAGAATAATAAATAATATAATAATTAAAATAAATTAATAAGAAAATAATTATAAAATAATAATAAAATAATAATAAAATAATAATAAAATAATAAAATAATGAAGTAATAAAATAATGAAATAATAAAATAATGAAATAAAATAATGAAATAATAAATTAATGTATTAATAATAAAATAATGAAATAATAATAAAATAATGAAATATTAATGTAAACAATAAAATAATGAAATATTAATATAAAAAAATAAAATAATGAAATATTAATATAAAATAATAGAATAATGAAATATTAATATAAAATAATAAAATAATAGCAAAATAATAAGAAAATAATAATAAAATAATAATAAAATAATAATAAAATAATAATAATAAAATAATAATAATAAAATAATAATAATAAAATAATAATAATAATAAAACAATAATAATAACGTAATAATAATAATAAAATAATGATAATAAAATAACTTTTTTTTTAAATTACAAAATTAATTTGGTGATAAACTTATTTCCAGAAGTGGTTCTGTTCACTAGTGTTTTTTTCGGGCGACATAACCCCTCGGACTACTTTTTATAGGGTTATTTTAAGTCGATATTCAGGCTACCATTAACGATATACTGGAAAATTTTTTGGAAAATGTAGACAAAAAGTGAATGGACTATATGGCGCATAGTAGCGGCGAACTTGTGCCGGAAATTATATTTACAAAATAGATGTCATGAATTTATCTAACAAAATTTAATGCAACAATATTTTTGTTTTACATTATCATTCCAAGTTCTCATGAAAACCTAATAAAAAAACTGAACGGATCAAGTCCCCGCAAAATAATTATGTAACCAATGGAAGGACGAGTGTGATTCTTACAAAATTTATTCGATACCGAAATAAGTTCTAGCACAAGATCCAAAATAATAATTTCAAATAAAATGCTATTTGAAATTCTTGTATATGCCTACGAAGAAAAATTATTATTATTTTTATTATATTCTGATATTTTTAAGCTTAAGGTCTCTTTATTTTAATTTTATTTCTTAATTTCAATATTTCGTTACTCCTTTGTGTGACCTCTTCAAGAAATATTATTTTATAAAAAGTTGTAGTGATTTTTTTTTTAAAGAAAAGGTAAAGTTTCCAACAAAGTGAAAAAACATGTTATATTTGGAAATTATTATACTCCCATTATTAAAGTTCCTTTAGTTCTCTATACTTGCCATACACGCTTGAATTCAGTTTTAATTAATTATTTATAGATATGAAGGTAGTTAGTTGTAAGGTAGGACGTTCATCTTTACATCGTCCACGTACTATAGGCAAGAAATGATTAAATATTTTCTTGAAGTTTTTCCTTCCTTCTGCTCTTTCAGGTGAAGTTTATGTTTTGGATGATGGCGGTGAAGTCGACTTAGATTTGGGCAATTACGAACGTTTTCTCGATGTTACTTTACATCGCGACAACAACATAACGACTGGTAAAATCTATCAATTGGTAATAGAGAAAGAACGTAAGGGAGAGTATTTGGGTAAAACAGTGCAAGGTATGTGGCTAAAAAAATTTCTCATAACCATTTCCTAAATAAAATAATGTACTATTTTAGTTGTACCGCATATAACAGATGCTATACAAGAATGGGTAGAACGTGTTGCCGAGAACCCGGTACGTGGCAATTCCAAACCACAAGTTTGTATTGTGGAACTAGGCGGCACTATTGGCGATATAGAGGGCATGCCTTTCGTGGAAGCTTTTCGCCAATTTCAATTTCGTGCCAAACGTGAAAACTTCTGTGTGGCTCATGTCTCTTTGGTACCCTCACCCTCTTCAACTGGTGAACCCAAAACCAAGCCTACACAAAGTTCTGTGCGTGAATTGAGAGGATTTGGTTTATGTCCCGACTTGATAGTTTGTCGCTCTGAAAAGCCTATTGGCTCGGAAGTCAAAGAAAAAATTAGTAATTTCTGTCATGTGGCACCCGATCAGGTCATTTGTATACACGATTTGAGTTCAATATATCATGTGCCACTGTTAATGGAGCAGAATGGTGTTATAGAGTTCCTTAACGAACGTTTGCAGTTGAATATATCAGACAGCAAAAGGGAAAAGTAAGTAGTTTTTGAAATATACGCCAATTGGAAAAGATAATTAATCGAGAAACGGGGAAAGTAATACCTTTTTTTTAACAAAGGACAAGTTTAAAGGTTTAATAAGAGTTTAGTAAAACAATTTTATTTTAATTTTCAAACTGGTACGATTTTTGGATGAATCATCCGATCCCAACGTGATCAGCGATAATTGATGTAGTTTTTCGAGTTGTATTAAAGAATCGAGAACACTAATTGATCAGATATATAATTTCGGAGTTTAAAAAAAATCTCTTATTAAAATTTTTTCGCTCACGATATCTCAGGAACGTATCAATCTTGACTCGGTTAATAGCGATCGCCGTGGTTTTTAAATGTCAAGAGCCAGAAATTGGCCGATAAAGCGGCTTAAAAGTTATTGCAAAAAGAAAATCACAGAAAAAAAATATTAGTTTTTTATAAGATCTTTCGAAATTGAGCAGTTCGAATAGGTCCCAATTCACAGGATATCTCATTGAAGCCGTCCAAAAGTTATATATAGACATATGTAATGACACTATCAAGAGCTGTTCGGGAAACTTCCTAGGACCTCTAAACATTGAGAGCTTATGAAAGCTCGATTTTTACAAAATAACTTCCCGAATTTATAAAAATTTTAAATTTTCTCTAAGTTAAAAATGAATCGAAGAACATGCATCTTCCTGGTAATTTATGTGGAAATATTGTGTCAGATGAAATTACCATTTCGATTCCAAAATATTATTATATATTTTATTATATACTCGTATGCAATCAATTTTAACTTTTGCCGCTGAGATATTTTAAAATATCTTTTAATGAAATTTTTTTATTTAACACATTGTTGTCACAATACTATTATATATAAATGAAATTTATTTGTTGGTGGTTAAGCAATGTCTATATGCATTTCATTGGTGCTTTACCAAATCGTCAGTAGACTTTAACCACAGTTTTGAAAAGCTAAAAACCTCTTATCTTATGCATATACTTCCGAAGTGGTTAAAGTCTACTGACGATTTGGTAAAGCACCAATGAAATGCATATAGACATTGCTTAACCACCAACAAATAAATTTCATTTATATAAAATATCTTTTTCTTATACTCAATTATTTGTTATTTCCTTATACGTACAGATGTTTGCAACCATGGAAAGAGTTAGCCCGGCGCTCAGAAACTTTACGCAAGGACGTTACCATTGCTTTGGTAGGCAAATATACTAAATTCAAAGATTCTTATGCTTCCGTGGTTAAGGCTCTACAACATGCTTCGCTGGCGGCTGGTTACAATCTCAATTTAAATTTTATAGACTCCAGTTTGTTGGAGAATGAAACTTTACAAGCGGCACCTTCAAAATATCACAAAGAATGGCAAATGTTGTGTGAAAGTGACGGTGTGTTGGTGCCTGGTGGATTTGGCTCTAGAGGAATTGAGGGTAAGATAAAGGCTTGCCAATGGTGCCGTGAAAATCGCAAACCCTTCCTGGGTATTTGTTTGGGTTTGCAAGCAGCTGTCATTGAATTCGCCCGTAATGTGTTGGGCCTTAAAGATGCCAACACCACAGAAATCGATCCGCAAACTGCTAATGCTTTGGTTATAGATATGCCCGAACATCATACCGGGCAAATGGGTGGCACTATGCGTTTGGGCAAACGTACCACAATATTTGTCGATGAGGCCAGCACTATAAGGCAGCTATATGGTAATCCTAAATCTGTTGATGAACGTCACAGGCATCGTTACGAAGTTAATCCTAAATATGTGCCACAATTGGAAGAGCATGGTTTGCGATTTGTGGGCTGCGACGATACGCATACCCGCATGGAGGTAATAGAGCTTAAAAACCATCCCTACTATGTGGGCACGCAGTATCATCCAGAATATTTATCCAGACCTTTGAAACCCTCTCCACCGTTTCTGGGCTTGATTTTAGCATCAGTGGGCAGATTACCTAGTTACATAGCGCGCGGTTGTCGTTTATCGCCTCGCCAGCTGTCAGATGTATCATCTGATGAAGAAGATTTGCTGATGGCAAATGGCTTAAAACATATGAAACTAAATGGCAATGGTAATTTGTTAAATGGCAATGGCAATGGTTTGTTATTGAATGGCAGTGGTTCGTTATCTGATTCCGAAACAGCTGCTGCCAGCGTCAATGGTCAAGCTTAGAGTTTTCTCCAATAAAATCTATTCAAGAGTTATATACTTACATATGAACATATATTTTTAAGTTTAAAAATCATGTCTTACAGTCTTAAGTTTAAAAAACGTGTTTTTAAGAATTAATTTTTGTCTAGCCATTAAGCTGAAACTTGTGTCTGAAATTTTTGAAATATACGTTAGAAAATATATATGTATAAAAAAACATATTTTGTAATAAATATGAATGTATGAAACTAAAAACCTAAAAAATTTAATACTTTTAACAAAAATTACATTCAGAAACCAATAATATATTTTAAAAACTCGAGAAGCTATATATCATTTTATTTTGAATTACTATTTAATTTAAATAGTTTTAAAATGTTTTACTTATGTTATGCCTACTTTTTTTATATAATTTTATACACTGAATATTTTTCTAATCGTCTTGCAGTAGATATCAAGATATAAAATTTATGTTAAGTTTATTTTAATGTGTTTCACATAAATGCGCAGAAGTTAATCAAATAAAAATAATGAATATTGAAGCAAGTCAACCAGTTCAAATATCGCTCCGTCATTTTGTTATAAAACACAATCAATTAGGCATTTAATAGCAATATGCTTGTGTTTTCACTTTATATAATTCAGATGTTGTACCCATTTATAAATTGCTAAAGTGTTTTGAGAAACTGCTATTAATAGAAATTATTACATATAGAGCTGGATTAGAAATGTAATAATAATCTCGAATATCAATCGGTTATTTAGTGCTTAGAAGCGAACAGTTGTGGTATATTTATAATCCCCTTTATTCTGTAACAATTTGTCAACATCACGGCAAGACAATATCAAAACTTAAGATATCTGCATACTCTTTTTCCTCCGTATTTAACTTCTTTTAATAGCCTCTTGTTGGCCTTAGAGAATAGTCGGGTGCTGTCAACAGTAATCAACCAGAGTGCAACTGCCCTATTTTCGATATTGTCTTGACGTGAGTTTGACAAATAGTTACAGAATAAGGCGGAATATTTTACCTTATTATTTCAATATGTATTTTAAATGGCCGGCTTTTAATGATTTTGTTCACAACATAAATTTGAAGAACCAAACTAACATGTACATATGTGCTGTGAATCGCACGATTGTCGAATCACATGCGACTTGAAAAACGCCAATTTCTTGAACGATTTTGCGATTGCGAACTCCAGCACACCAATTTTGTGACTTCAAATCGAAAACGCTTTATTTCATGCGATAAGCGATTTCCATCACATGGCCGTAAATGTCTGTTATGCAAATCGAGTCGATTTAAAACGACGATTTCGAAAATGAAAATCACTAGAAGTCACATTTCAGATTCTGTTATAGTTATTCTATTTTCTAAGCTTAAAATATATCTGAAATTAATTTATTGTATATGAAAAGAAATACATCTGTGCCGCCATTACATATTTTTGAAAAGCAAGAAGTTTACTCATTTAATTCATAGACAAGGGCAACCCCTTAAACGCATTGGATTGATAAATTCACAAACGAGCATATTCCATTTCTAAAATTAATTGTTACTCCATTAATCGGCCGAAGAATTATTTGGACAGTTCTAAAACTATTCCGCCACCACTAATTCGCACGAAATGCACCGAATTGTATTTTACCTCGTGCGTGCATATGATATCATTTTAACGGTATATCCTACTGGAATATCACTCGAAACTTGGCAGCACTATTACTATTTTGCTTTCGCTCAGTCTGGCAGCTCATTAGAAAGTAAGTTTGACATTTACCAGGTTGTGTTTGTAAACCAAAAAGAAACAAGGAATTTTGTTAATTTGTGTGATATTTGTGCTTAAATAAAAAATTTCGAAGAAAAACTAGAAAGAAAACATCATAATGGACAAGCTTACCACTATTAGTGCGACGTTATTTATGGCTGCCGATGTCTTTGCCATAGTCAGCTTAGCCATGCCTGATTGGATTGTTACTGAGGAGGCTGGTAAGTCAAATAATCTTGTACTTTTTTTTTTTTGCCCAATTGTATGCCTGAAATGGTAAAATTTGCTTGTCACTTCGAATACGTTTAGGTGATATTCGCCTTGGTCTTATGTGGACCTGCATGACACTATACAACCGTCCCCAAGTTTGTTATACACCCGAATTACAACCCGAATGGCTGGTGGCTCTTGTTTGCATATTCATAGGCTGTATTTGTATAACAACCACTGTTATCTTGCTGGCCTCTAGTACTTGGGATCGTAACGTCATACCCTATGCGCGGTGGGTGGGTTTTACTGCCATGGTTCTCTTTTGTTTGGCAGCTGTGGTATTTCCATTAGGTTTTCACATTGAAGAGATTGGGGGTCAGGCTTATCAGCTGCCCAATACCTATAAGATTGGCATATCATACATTTTGTTTGTACTGGCACTGTGGATTACTGTGGTCTCAGAGTTATTTGCAGGCAAGGTTTGTTTACCTCATTTTTGAGAGGATAATATACGATAGGATAAGTATTTCTCTTATTTTTTTATTTTCATTCAAAGAATAACTTCTCAATAGACATTCTAATTTTTTTTTATTTTTTCCGTTGTGAGAATTTATTTCTGTTTTTCTTCTTTTTACAAATTTAGTCTATTCATAGAATTACTTATTCAATATATTACATAATTGTTAATGGGTTCATGATGCGAAGTTTATATTTAAAGCAATTTGGTTTTGCAAATGTAAATTAACAGATCATAAATTCCAATTCGTGATTCGATAAGAAATGCTTTAATGCGATATCAGGATTTTGTAGAATTGCTACAAAAACGTCTGGTAAAAATTACTATGAACAGGCAGATTTTTATTTATATATACAACCTTGATTTTCTATTGTTTTGCAATATTTAATAAGCACATAATTTAAGATAAAATTTTTTAAATAATCTCTTAAAAAAATTTTAACATAAGCATTCCCCTTTTGTTACGTAACTACTTATCAATGTCACGGTAAGGCAATATCCAGAATGAGACAATTGCCTACTCCTTGCGGACAACAATTAAATACTTCTAATAACCTATGACTATATAGGAAAAGGTTATTATAAATTGTCAATTGCTGAAGAAAGGGAGAGATTGTGTCCAAATAAGTGTCCACTTTTAGATATTGTCTAGACATGGCAAATAGTTACAAAATAACAGGGATTATTTCTTGCAATGTAAGCAGTTTTAAGAAAATTGTAAATTTTTTGTTAATTTTTAAATATTTGCTCTAAGTTTTCATTATATTTATTGATCTAATCATATATAAAATTGTTTTTCTCCGAAACAATCAATTTTTTATTCAATAAAATCCTTATGGTAAATAATCCATTAGCTATTATTATATGTATATACTACCATAATGTCAATGGTCAATGTTAAGGTGATACTACCTTGTGAAGGGTTCTCTTAAATGGTGTATTTTAATAGCTACTGCAGCTTTCCGTAATTATTAATCTAATCAGGATGTGCAATTCTTCCGTTATTGTAGCAAAAAAAAAAAAAAAAAGCAAATTAAGTCGCCTGCGTAGCAAAATACGAAATAAAATTGCTACTAAAAATTCTATCCTCTTCTTTACATATCCTCAGCACAATGTTAAGGTCTACTCTCGTATCTGCTCTAGAAAATAATACATTTAAACCAGGGAGCTACATCGTAATTCGATTCGAAAGAAAATGCTTTTGACTTTAATTAATAACGTACAATTTCCAAGAGTTTTCGAATCGAATTACTGAATTATTTTTATTTTCGATTCCAATTAAAAAGTAACACTACTGTTCACGAAAATGCAATGGTTTGGGTAGTAAATCTAGGCAGAACATGCAAACTTTTCAAGTTTGAAAAAGGTCAGCTGTGCCAACTAGTGAGTGTTTTAAGAGGGCACTGCAAAAATTAGGGGTCTAGTATATATAGCAGCTGCGAATGATGAAGAGAAGCACGAAACAGTGCAGACTTAGACAGTGTGATTAACACACAGCTTACAGATTATCATATTTCTTAACGAATACGGAGTGGTTTGATGAGGTGAAGGAGTACCATTAGCGTTTCCGAGGGTCCAGAATATCAAGTTTTTGAGCCTAATCTAACTTAGGTCAATAGAAAGTAAAGGAAATTTTTTTCACAATAAACAGAAAAAATGTTCAAAGTGGGTGTTGTGTGTAGATACTATTGATTGAATTAGTTAGCGCGTAGATTACAAAGCTGATTCCATAGTCAGTCATGTATATTCCTTTTTTTCTGGTCTGCGTAGTTGCTCAACAGTATCGATAGCGATTGACACCGTCATATATTAAAGAGAGTATACAACATCCTCTTTCATTGGAATTGGATCTCTAGCATTTAAAATAATATATAAAAATGGTTATTACAATAATTCTTTCCCTTCACATCTTTCTCCATTTGTCTAAACACTACTCCCTCCTCTTTATAGTTCCCGTGCAGTGCATTTCATTTGCAGGTGTCATTCCCTAGGTAACGATGGTAGTTCAAAAAATTATATATGTATGTACTTTGATATGCGTCCCCGATTTACAACTCTTTCTTCTTTAATCTTCTTTGCAATGTGACTGTACCTATACTAGCTTTAACTAACGCCAACTTGTAATTATAACTCCACTTGTTGAAATTGTTGTCTTCGAATTTTCATGGCATTTAGAAGCTTCCTCACCTTTGAAACTACTTTCAATACTTACTTATTAGAAATAAACACGTTTTGGGTAAAATTATGTTTCAACCAAAAAAATTAATTTTTTGCAAAGAGGTAGTACCCCTTTCCACAAAGAAATGGTCACACATTTTTTTCCCTAAATGCATGCGATTTAAGCTTTTCCGTAAGCTTCTTCGCATTTGAAACTCCTTTTAATACTTACTTATTAGAAATAAGCACGTTTTAGGTAAAACAGTGTTGCAACCAAAAAATTGATTTTTTCCTTTGCAAAAAATTGGTCCACAATTTTTTTTGGCTTAAATGCTTACGATTTAAGCCTTTTCGAAAGCTTCTTTGCATTTGAAACTCCTTTTGGTACTTACTTATTTGAAATTAACACGCTTCGGAATAAAATTGTGTTTCAACCAAACAATTGGTTTTTGAAAAGAAATTAGCGAAAAAAATTCTTTGCTTGCGACTTAAGCTTGGGCCTTCTTGACACTTTACCTCCTACGTTACCTTTTTAACTTCAAGTAGGTCTCTTTGCCAATAAAATTGCCCATATTTTGACTTGCTAATGTTCTATACATACATATATTAATGCCTTTATTTATTTCAATATTTATACATAATTACACAAAATTTTATATACTTTGCTATTATATTATATTATTTAACAGGTATAGCATTTAGAAATAAATAAATCGAAAGCATTTTGAAATAATAGTTTTTCATTTCCTGTAGATTCTTTTATTTAATCTTTTCAAACCGCGGTAGTTAGATTTTATTCTTTTCTATAACTATTATGTAAAAAAACACAAATATTAATTTAAAAACAAAAATATTCTTAACATATTGATAGATAATAATTTAGTATAAAAAATATCTTGTCAAAGTTCTTTTTATTGAAGACATGACCTTAAATTTATTTGTAATTAATGAATGGGTGAGTAAGATGAAATGGGATATATAGAGAGAGAGAGAGAGATACAGAAGGGGGGAGAGGGAGAGAGTAAGAGGAAGAACCAGTAAGGATAATAGAGTGGTTTGAAGTATATTGTTTGTTGTCCGTGAATAGAAGAAATATATTTGAAAGCCTTTAATTAATAGAAAAAATAAAAATGTAAAAAAAAAATTTTTTTTAATATTAAATAACATAACAACTAAACTTAAAAAACGCCTAAAGCTAAAACTCATCAACAATTAACAGGATACTAGCGTACTTTTTGAGGCTAAATAATATTTTACAACAATTGTAAGCTGGGCATGGAAAACACAGGTTTTCTTGTATGGCTTTAGATAAGTCAAATATTAAAATAAAAGTATAATAAATTACAATGAACGAATTGAGCCAACATTTAACAATTTATCTACCATTTTTTGTTATACAACAACTAAAACTTTATTTAAAAGAATTTATATTTCAAGATCAAGATCTAAATGGTACATCTGAAGTTAAAGAAAAAAAAACATTGAGTAAATATTTATGAGACAAATTTTAAATGAACACATAAGTAAATAATTGTCACTTTTGATATTCAAAGTTATAAAAAAGACCAACTTATGTAGAATGATAAAGTAGCAAAATAAAAAAATTAGTGATTATTGAATTGTTGTTTTAAATTTGATATTTGCTTAATATTTAAAGTAATACCCCTTATTCTGTAACTCTTTGCCAACGTCACGTCAGAAAAATATCAAAAATAGGACACTCATACCTCTTGCTACTCTCTATGGCGTTGAATATAGCAAGAGACTGTGAGAAATTAATAATTGTTTAAGAGAGAGAGAGAGAGAGTATAGAAATGTTCTAATTTTGATATTGTGTTGACGTGACATTGACAAACAGTTACTGAATAAGGTGAAATATCTCTAGTTTTTCTAAGAAATGTTGAACAAATGTTCACTCTAGTGCGCTAGTTAGAAACCACTCAATAATCATTAAGAACTTTTAAAATTATTTAGGAAAAAAGAATCAACACATTAATATTAATATTAAATTGAAGTGTTAAACAACAATTCCCAAATATATAAATTTGACTGTGATTTTTAGTATTTAAAACGGTTTTACACACCATATCAAATTTATGTGTATGTAAAGGCTCTTCCCACAGGGATTTCCGAATTTTGACAGTTAATAACGGTCATCTTGTTGATGATACGTCTGTCATGTTAGTTGTCTTTTATACAACCTTGTTTTGCCAATTCATCATGGATGAATTTTGACAGTTAGTAACGGCCATCTTGTTGATGGTACATCTGTCACATTAGTTGTCATTTATACAGCCTTGTTTTGCAACAATACGTGCAAATAATAAAATTATTTTATTAAAATATGGATGTTCTGTTCGGGCGTCGTAACGAGCGCTTCACCCATTTTAAGGTCGTTATAATCCTCCTGCTGAGAGGACTATTCGCAATGTGGTGGATAAATTTGAGTCTACTGGTTCAACACCGGTACGTCGACGAAAAGCAAGATTCTACCGAAAATATCGCCCTTATCCATGAGAGCGATCAAGAGAATTCGAGGCAGTCGATTTCACGTCGCTCATAAGAACTCTGACTTTTTCAGACCACAAATTTGTGTGGTGACTTGAGTCTGCAACCGTACAGAAGAATTCAAATGACCCTGAGGTAAACGGCCATACACAATGACGTGTGTTCCCTGAATGGGCTCCGAAGTAGTTGGCAAATGACCCCAGTTTTCATAAAAAATAGTCTTCAGCAATGAGACCCGTTTTTGGATGAATGGGCACGCGGACAAACAAAATTGTGGAATTTGAAGCGATACCAGTCCACATGACATATAAGGGCTCCAATACATCCCGAAAAAGCTACTTTTTGGTGTGTATTTTGAGCTGGCGGCGTCATCGGTATATATAAATATTTCTTTGAGAACAACATTGGCCAGGGCAGTGGTGATGATTCTTTTGGACTGACTTGGAACATCTGCATACTAACGACATGTGGTTTTCATAGCTTATTGCTAAGAACACAACTGCGACGAACGACGAATTTTTGGTCGCGAATATTCGTCGCCAAAAATAAAACACATTGGTGTATATGAAAATGCACACAATCGTGGTGTTGGTCGAAATTCGTCATACTCAGCGAAAGTTGAAATAGATTTATTTCTAATTGTTTCGTCAGCGAACGACAAACAAATCAGTATAAGGTGACCAGGGGGTCAATTCTGGTTCTGTGAAAACGTGAAATGAAAAAAAACTTTTCATTTTCGTTTTCATAACAACTTTTCATAATGCTTTTCACATTTACACAAAATGCGATTCCCGTTCATGTTATGAAAAACTGTTTCATTCCAGTTGTATCCATGAAAATACTGTAACCATGCTATATAACTTTCAATGTCACTTACAGAGGGCGAAGTTTAAAAGTTTCGAGTGCGGCGTTAGGCCGCATACACAATTTTGTAATTTCTTGAGCCGCCGCCTTAATGTTCATCTACTGTTGGTTGAGTTTTTGAATATGTTAAACATTTTGTGTCTAACTTAGTTATTATTAAACAAATATTAGCAAAAATATATAAAACACTAAGTATAATTGCAACTATTAGTATTAATACATTGCAAAGGGAAGCTATTTTCATATACATATTTAACAATAAAACATATGTAACCATTGTTACAAACGCGCGTACATGTAAATATATATATATATATATATATATATATATATATATATATATATATATAAATATATATAGGTATATATACATACATATATATATGTATATATATATATATATATATATATATATAGGTATATATACATACATATATATATATATATATATATATATATATATATATACATATATTATATATATATCTATATATATATATATATATATATATATATATATATATACATATATTATATATATATATATATATCTATATATATATATATATATATATATATATATATATATATATATATAAATATATGTGCATATATATATACATGTGCACACACACTCATGTACACACACATACATATATAAATATATATATATCTAGATACATGTATATATATATATATGTGTTTGTACGGCAATTAGTTTAGGTAAGCTGCCGCTAAATAATTGTTAGTAACCGCCGATGCTAACTTAACCTCTACTTTGGGTTCTGAGTAATTGTCAAATGAAAAAAATAAAAACAAACTCGCACGCATTAATGAATAAAAATAAAAAAATTATATCCACTTCTTTCAGAAGAATTGTACAAAAAATATTAATAAAGATTATAAATAAAAAGTTAATGGTAATTTATATACATATACACATTCGTATATATATATATATATATATATATATATATATATATATATATATATATCTATATATATATATATATATATATATACATATATATATATATATATATATATATATATGTGTGTGTATTTATATATATATATATATATATATATATATATATATATATGTATATATATATATATATATATATATATATATATATATATATACATATATATATATGTATATATATATGTATATATATATATATGTACATATATATATATATATATATATATATATATATATATATATATATGTATATATATATATATATATATATATATATATATATATATATATTTATATATAAATGTATATATATATATATATATATATATATATATATGTATATATATGTATATATATATATATATATATATATATACATATATATGTATATATATATATATATATATATATATATATATATATACATACATATAAAAGAATAGAAAAGTTAATGAAAAGCATTAAAAGTTAAATGAAAAATATTAAAAGTTGAATGAAAAGTATTAATAGTTGAATTCACTTTTTTAAAAGTATTTCCATAAACTGTTGCGCGTTTTCATCTTCTCCATTGTTATCACGATAATAAATTAAGTGAAAATTTTTTTTTCATATGAAAACTTTTTGACAGTTGTTTACACAGTTGCATTGAACCAGAATCACCATTGATGTGCAAATATGAAAAAAATTTCGTTTCATTCCGCCTGTTTTTTACATTATGAAAACACATTATTGTCCTTACGTTTTTTCATAGTACGCGAATCAGAATTACTATGAAAAGCTGAAAAAACTTTTCATTTCACGTTTTCACAGAACCAGAATCGACCCCCAGGTTTCATATAGTCGAACTGGTTTTTTATGGAGTTGAATACTATATTATAGTTGAATACTATATTATATCATGTAGCACAAAAGTTTTCAGTGAATACTAAAAATACATCCACCAATTCACAAAAATCTATCTTTCGGACGAGGTTTTATTAATTTCGAACACTTTCTTTAATATAGTATTTCTGCCTACTTCCTACTTTTTTATATGGTCACCCCATCAGTCGTTAAATGAAGAGAATATTTTATTTACAGAAGAAAAATTTTTCAGAAAATAATTACAAAAAGAAATTTGCTCTGAAAAAATTGAATGTCTGAACAATCTGGCATCAGAAGATTACAAAGATTATTAAAAAATTCGTAATTTTTTGTTTGTTCATTCTGTTAATTTACTAGTCGTTATTGTGTTTCATACGACGAATTTATGGAGCGAATTTTTACCCTCGAATTCGTCATATTGAACGAAATTCGTCGATCGTCCCAGTTGCGTTCCTAGTATATCCTACATCGAATATTTTGCGCCAGCGATTTGAAGGCATGCTCATCCCACATAGAGGTGATGTGAACGTGGCCACTGAGTTCGTACGATTTGATCCGTTTGCCTTTTTCTTGTAGGGGTTTCTTAAGTCGCATGTGTACGCGGATAAGCCACATACGATGCCATCGGTCAAATTCCACCTGCTTTATGCGCCAGAGTTATTACAAATAATGTCATCAATATATCTTCATATGAATATAAAATGTCGATGATGTTTCACATTCACTTCAATTTTTTTAAATTTAAAGATAGGAAGCGCTTAATGAAAAATTCTTGAATACATTTTCTACAACTTTGTTTCCCGTTACATCCAAGCAAGATGTTTAAAACGAATAGTTGGCTGCACTGCCTAAATAAATTATTCCATCAAATTAAAAAACCAAAATAAAACTCAACAGAATGTAAGAAAAACTTGAGAAAAACCCCGTAAAAAAATGTAAAGAGAAAAAAGAATTCACGTGGTTAGTGAAATTGCACATTGAAAAAAGGTATTGATGAGCAAAATTTTCAAAGAGTAAAATAATTGGTCGCACTTAAAAAGTAATTATGTACGACGTTGCGCTCATGGCGAGGCTGCTTTACGTCTACTAAGTAAATTTTTCATTCTAAAGTCGTGCCAAATTTATATAAAAGTTCGTCATTTGTTGTAATTCTAAAGTTTCCGCCGTGTCACAGAGTTTAATTTCGTTTTGTAAATGGAATTTAATTCGTATTTTGGTTTTTCTGAAAAAGAAAAACTAATTTTTTTTATTCGGAAGGGGAATAAAAAAAGTTAAGTTCATAAAATTGAAAATTCTGAAAATGGTGTACCGTTTTTTTGTTTTCTGAGGAACCAAAATACGGAATGAATCTCGTTTCAGAATGGAATTGAACTCTATGACATGGTTTTATGTATCTGTATTTGTATATTTTTGTTGGTGTTATAAATAAGTTTAAATGCTTATCATAATTGAAGTGAGGATTATTTTTTTTGAATATTTAAGGATTTAGGGGAGATTTATATAAATCGGTTCGTTATATACTTATGCATGTATGTACGAGTATATAGATTTCTTAAATATGCATTATTCTGGCTAATAAATTTTTGTAATTCATATTTGTTATTGTTCTACTGCATTATTTTATAGCGTTGTTCATAGACTTTTAGGCCAATTACATACTTTAACAAGTATAAAAATGGCAAATGAAATATTTATAAAATTTATGATTTTTTATTCTTGCCTTAAGCTTAAAATTATTATAATTTTCCATCAAATGGTGTCTTTACAAAATAAGTGACTAGATTTCCTTTGCCTTTAACGTACGTCAAACCACGACATTCACACTCATAGCCAGCAGCCATTAAAATTTGTGCAGTATTTTCGGTGGTCTACAATAAAAAAGCAAACGAATATGAATTTAATATTAAAATTGTGAAAAGAGAATTATTTATTCGTACCTGCAGTCTGCCCATAACACCGCACGAATCCATACGGGAGGCAACATTTACCGTATTACTCCAAATATCATATTGAGGCTTTTGTGCCCCTATAACGCCGGCTATGACGGGGCCATGATTTAGGCCAATACGTAAGCGAAATCTTTGAAATGATTCACGATTGATTGAATCTAAAATTGACATCAATGCAATGGCAAATTCAACTAAAATCACAACATTGTGTTCTTCTGTTCTCTTCTCGTCCTGGTGTTTTATTTTTCATTATCATTTTAAGTTTATAAATGGCATCAAATTATCATCATCAGCCATATCATTATCATCATCATCATCATCATTACCATCATGTGGTGGGTGAACGTTTGAAGAAGAAAAGTCATTATTTTTATTGTGAACATGTGAGCATCATAAAAATCATTGACATCATGACCAGACAGGAAGTGTGATGTTATTTTTATATTTTTTTTTTGTTAAAAGAAAGGAAGTGTAAAGAAATTTACCAGCTATAAATTATTGATTTTAGTAATTTTAATACTTAAATTTTAGTACAAAATATAGTGCAACTTGAAAATTGCACGGCTTAATAAGAGAAAATTTTTTAAATAAAAAATTCAACCTAAGACTGATTTATTTTTAAAGAGACAGTACATTTATTTATATGACTAGATTAATTACCCCACGCTTAAATACTTTTCACACTTGTTTACCTCAAGTTTGAAATCCCCGCTTTTTACCCCATTTTTCAAACGAAACTGCACGTTTAATTGTCAGGGAGTTAAGTAGCCAATTTGAGTAATTGTCTCAAAAATTAAACTCGCAAAATAAAAGAATAAATAAAAAAATAAAACAAAAAAATAAATAAAATGAAGTACGTTTTGATAAACATCTCTGCAATAGATCTAATTTTCTTGAAACTCTTCTCTCAGGGGTTTTCGGGGTCACTGATTGATGAAGTTCTCGTATGAAATTTCCTAATAAAATTTGTATAAATATCAAGTGAAAACGTTATATTCGATCGATTCGAATCTTAAATACCCTCCAAATATTTAGTAAGTAAATTTAAAATGTTTAACTTGGGTGGGACAGAGTTCTTTAAAACATCTCTGTACTCAATTTGAAATCTCTATTTTGACAGAGTCATTCCGGGAAGGGCCGTGATGGAGACATTTCACCTCTGCAAGATCAGAGAACATCTCAGCTTGTTATATGCTTAAGGAATACAAATTGTTCAATATTTACACTATTTTTGTATATAGTATCGTACGTGAACGCTCACTAAAGGGGGCGGGGTCCAAAAATGGACTATATCATGTTTTCCACAGACGAACGTGTGGGCATTGCTAGATCGTTTTAGACTTCTTTACTAATCCAGAATATTTATACTTTATGGGGTCCAATTCTTTTTGGAGGATACTAAAAATGTATTTTGTAGGGGTCGCTCTGGCAAGGCCCGTGGGGGAGACATTTCACCTTTGCCATAAAACACTAAAAATTAATGTTTGGGATAATTAAGTGTGAAATTTATTTTTAATTATTATTCTTATTTTTTTGATAGCGTCACTTAGGAGCAAAGGGGGAAGTGCGGGTAGGGCAGAAGAGTACCAGGCTAAGTCTCAGCTTTGTCATAGAAGCTTAAAAATGCTATTTTTAAGAAATATAGGGTTAAGTAAACCAATTTGTGGGTGCTGTTGGCTGAAGTAGTAGAACACGAGACTATGAAGCGGAGGGTGCTGAGTTCAACCCCGCTCTAAGTCATGAAATATTGTGTTGAATTCTTCTAAACAGCATTAGTGCGTGGTTGTGTTAGTTGTTGCCAGCCTGTTTCAATGATAAAGGCATAGTCACTGATCACTGAATATAATTGGCAGCGACTGACACTATCACGTACTAAAAAAAGCTGAGTAACAGCGCCCACCTTCGTCGGCCTTCTAGCAAAAATTAGCCGGCGAAGTAAAAGGTTGAAATAGCTACAAAAACAACTGTCTATCTTCTCATCTTTCCTAATCTGTCCCCTCAATACTATCTCCTCGTTTTCAGTTCCGGCGCAATGCATTGCATATATAGGGGTCATCCCCCGAGTGCTGGTCCAAGATTAAAAAAAAAATTTGTTAAATTTTTACACTATTTTTTTTGCATATAATAACGCCCACTAAATGGGGCGGGGTCGAAAAATTATTTTTTTTTGATTTTATGGCTCCAAGTTTACCGCGTTGGGCCTTCTCTAACATAAAAATACATATATCATTTGCTTAACAAAATTACAAAAAAAAACTTTAAAAATTATGTTGTTTTTTCAGAGGTTGGTTTAGTTCTTCCTAGGGGAAGTTTTTTCCCTCTGGCCCGATTCAGCCTATTTACGAACTTGACCAGTGCTATCTTTCAAGATATATTTACACCAAATTTCAAGACTCTGGCTATTTTCGTTTGGACTGAATCGTGATTTCCACAGACGCGCGGACTGGTGGACATGCTCAGATCGTCTTAGATTTGATCATTGATCAAGAATATATATACTTTATGGGGTCTCAGATGGATATTTCGCTGCGTTACAAACGGAGTGACAAAGTGAATATACCCTCCAAACGTGTTAGAAAAGAATCATTCACGATAAGGGGAATTTAATTTTAACATGAAATCATTCACGGGGAATTTTTACGCGATTGCAAATCTAGTGAAAAGAGAGAAACTTCAAGTGAAAAGTATTCACGGCAGGGGTTATTATGTTTGTCTTCCCATTAATTTCTACAGTCTGGAAGCTTTCTCTTTCGTTAAACGATTTTTTCTCGGCTGTCAAACCATTCTCGGCTGTCAAACCATAGTTATCGGTATTATTAATGAAATAAGATTTTTCACATATTTTTTTATTCTGTTTTCAAGTTACTTACCGCAAAGTTACGCATTAGCTGCATGTTTTATTAAGTTAAATGTGTTTTTTTTTTTCAGAGAGAGAAATAAAATAAGGTAAAAATAGCATGAATAGTTTAAAGTAATCTGACACCAATATTTAACAATGTGGCGAACTACAAAGTCAGGAGCTAAACTGCTCTACAACTAATAACTACAAAACTAATTAGCACGCTAACCTCTGCTTTACAAAATGAAAAAGCAAATAGCTTACCGTAGCACCTTCTTCCTTGCCTGGCCTTAAGCCCGAAGCACACATGTAAGTGCTGGCTATTGTTTTAATTTTTTCGATGCCACTGAATTTGGGTTTTAAAAGCAACTAGAAAAGAGTTAAATTTAAATAAAACAAATTATTGTAATATTTATCAAGCTTGTGGTCGTTTTTTATAATATATTATTTCTTATAATTTTTATTCGATATTTCGTTAACAGCTTGTTAACATCTTCAGGAAGATGTTAACAAGCTGTTAACGAAATATCGAATAAAAATTATAAGAAATAATATATTATAAAAAACGACCACAAGCTTGATAAATATTACAATAAACTGATAAGGTCAATAAAAATAAATCAACATTTAAAACAAATTATTATTAAATTACAAATTATTATTATTTAAATAAAGTTAAATAAAACACAGAATTAATAAAATGGAAACTGGCCGTCCGTACCTTATCAAAATCGCATATAATTTCATTGAGTAATCTTAAACATTCTAAACCTTGTTTATTCACATCCGTTTCATCATAAAACTCTTTATAATTGGGTATAGAGGCAAACATAACAGCTACACAGGAATAACTTTCATGGTACAATTCTGTGGAACGTTCCTGGTGCAGAAAATGTGTTGCCACATGAGCAGGTAAAATATTTTCCAATAGAATCTAGAAGAAAATACAAACAGAAATGTGAATTATTTAAGACTCTTGCTGCAGACAGTTTCTCTTACCTTATTTATGCCTCTCATAGTCTCCACCTCTTCTTGTTCCACTTTCAATTTAGCCTTCCACAAGAAATCTGTTCTTGCCACATATTCACCCTGGCGATCTAAAGTATGCAGTACGGCTACAACTAAGAGTAGCAATAAAAATCCCTTGATTTCTAAGGGCAGGCTGAAATAAAATACATATTGAGCTGGTGTTTTATAGTTATTTTTTCCCCACGATCTTACCAGTCCTCCCTTAACTCTGTATTATATCTTTCATACAGATCATTAAAGTGTAGTATTAAAATTTGACACACCAAAGCCACAAACATGCTAAAGAGTTTTAAAATAAAGCCCGATCTCAGGAAGGCCGATATCGCAGCCAAACTGATGGCACAACAAAATAGAAAAACTGGAGTTATATTCAGATCGGGATATATAATCATAGAGGGTACTATATCGGCTACCGATGAGTCATTCAAGGAACTATTTAAATATGTAAGATTTGTGGCCACAAAATCCGGATCGTTGGTAAAATTTATCTGCAAGAAAAATTTCAGCTATTGATTGTAATTAATAAGCCATCATCCTCATTACCACACTGAAAACGGCACAGGTCGATATTAATATATTTGCAATAACAAATATGGCCAGACGCAGGTAACGACTACTGGCTACTACTTGTCCGGGACCATTTCTATCCGCACTGGAAGTGCCTATATCGGGAACATGCATGTTGCTCAGGTATAAAAATAAACCCAAAGATATAAGAGTGGCCGCCAAAGAACCCAATAAAGCGAAGTTTCTAAATTTAAAAAAAAAAAAACAAAACTTGGTTATAAACATTCATCCCTATCATGAATACTTCTTCCCTGGAAATTTTTCCCTTTTCCCTAAAATGGCTATCATGAACAAATTCACCGTGAATGATTTCATGCTAAAATTAAATTCCCCTTATCGTGAATAATTTTTCCCGGCGAGATTTTTACTTTTCCCTTTAATTTATTTATTTATTTCAGGAAAATGTAATGCAAGCCTCAAAGGCCAACTTAAAATATTACATTAGATTTGATAATGTGCTAATAACTATGTAAAAATAGACTCAATTCCATTAAAAAATAATTCATAAAAATAATCAATATACTATAGAATTTAGTGCATAACTAATTTTACTTATATCAAGGCATGTACTTATATTAGCCCGTACTATATTAGCCAGCTCCCCAGTTGTACACAATATAAATTATATGAAAACGGAAAATTATGAAGGTGGTGCCAATCAGTAGAAATTATCCAATATTATTAATTCATATCGACTCCCAAGGTAGGTATTCAGAGTCAGAGCGTAGAAAAGTGCCGTAACAATTTTAACCTAAAAACATTATTAGACTGAGAGAAAAATTCTTAACTCAAGTGGTAGCACATTCCACCACCGCGCAATCCTAATTATAAAGGACTTCCCAAAAAGTGACGACAAAATAAGCGGTATAAAAAGCTGGGGGTTCCTAGTGGAACGTAAAAACCCAAACGAATCAAATAAAGCCAAATGCTTACCACTTTTAATTACTTTGAAAAACAATAGAAGATTCCGATACTTGATAAAATTATGAAAATTGCATCGAAGAAAGTCAAGAACATATCTCGATATATGGTCACGGCGGCGCCTCCGGAAAACAAATCTAACAACAGTGTTCACCAGTCTACGAACTCTCGTTAAGCATATAGCACCTGCGCCAGAAAAGACCTCAAGGCCATACAAGATATGTGACATCAACATTGACCATGACAACTTTTTTTTTTATTAGGACCGGCACTCAGGGGATGACCCCTACTTATGCGTACATTGTGCTGGAACTAGGAAAATTGGTTGTGGGAAGGAGGATAAAGGGAGTAGTGTCTATGGACATTCGATTTGAACTTATCCATGCTATATACGGCAGGAAAGACTTCCGCAGGGAGTTTATTCCACATACGGGCAAAGAATGAATTTTCCCTATAATGCGTAGTGCGGTTCACTGATAAATCCACGACATATGGGTGTGATCGCACTGTAGAGCGTGTTGAGCGTAGAAAAGTGCGCGTTTCGGGAAAGAGATCCCTGACTTCGGTGGAACAAAACCCGTTATAGTAACGATAAAACAGTGAAACACACCCCACATTGCGTCGATGCTCAAGTGAGTCAATAGAATTGGCTACCCTACCGTCCCCTATGAGTTTCTTCGCTCTCTCCTGTACACGGTCGAGTAACTTCAAAATAGACTTTGAAGCTCCGGCCCATACATGAGAGTTGTAAGTGGTATAAATTATAGATGTTCAAAAATAAAAGTGAAGATGTATTGGTTAGAGATTTTGCCCAGCAAACATAATGTCAAACGCTTAAAATAAGAAAAACAGACAAGAGTTTTTGCCATATATAAATAACTTATTAAGTGAATGTAATTTTAATTTTAAGAAAAAAAATATCGGGAACCGTATATAGCAGTTATCAATATCAAAAAATAGAACAGTTATATTGAGAACAAAACAAAAATAAATCTATTTAAACCAGTTTTTTATGTTAGATTAAAACTTGAATGTTAGAAAAGCATAATTTATCATAAAATACTTTTCACATTTCATTCCGTGAACGTGTATGGTTTTATTCAATTTCGAGTTTAATTTTTGTGCTCAATTGTAATTGAATCGCTTGTGTTTGCTATGCTTCGTCCAACAAGAAGCAACAACAATGCTTAATAAATTTCTGAAATAAAATGACAACAACCATCCGCATGTGTTCTCATCGCTTGCTCAACGACGACTGAATGAAAATGTTTAAAAGAGCGTAACAAATGTGTGTAAATTTTTTAAACAATTGTTGTATGGGCTGAACATCTATGGTATAAATAGTAAGGAGATCAGATGGGGTGAAGTATGTCTTACACCGCCTTAGAAAGCCGAGGCACTTGAATGCCTCTTTTGAAACATGAAAAATGTGTTCTGTCCAGCGAACGTCACACTGGATTTTCATGTCAAGAACATCAAGAGCTTCTGATTCCTCACTATCAATACCACCCATGTTTACAGATGAAGCAGCGTGATCGGGCTTGCGTCGGTGTGTTAGCAAGCAGCATTGAGTCTTACGGGCATTGAAATTTACCCTGTTTCTGTGACCCATTCGACAATCCTATTGAGGTCACCGTTTAGCGCAACATTCATATTGTGCCTCATCGCCCCGATCTCTGACGATTTCGGTCTATTATTGAAAGCATATGAATGGCAAAGGCTGCTATCATCTGCAAAAGAGTAGATAGGGGTTAAAGTCTGACATAGAAGGTCATTTAGAAATATAAGAAATAGTGTAGGAGAACGAACAGAGCTCTGATAGTGGTAGGCAAGTAAAGGTTAGCAGAAAACAAAATAATTTATTCATTTAGTTTTTGGTGGGGAATAGCGTAGAAAATGTAAGTATTATTATTATAGTTCGAATGTAAGAGTTTACGAATTTTATTTTGGGACAAGATACCTTAATAAGATACAAACTGGGGACAAATTACGGCATTCGATATCGATCGAAATTTGTATTTAAATTGTATTGAAATTTCGGTCGATATCGAATGCGGTAATTTGGCCCCGGATATTTTTTGCAACAAATCAATTGCCGGTGTTTTTGTGAAACTTGTTGCTCCAATTCTAAACATTGAGAATATTTTTAATTTGTTTTTTTCGGTTTCCAAAATGTATCCAAATTATTTTACTACTAAATAGTTAGCCATACTTTTCTTAAATTTTTTTTAAATTATTGCATAAATGTAAATTTGTCAACACAAAGTTCTTTGATTTTTCATGTTGTTTTCAGCTTCTTATCTTTTTTACATTCACTGAGAACTGATAGCGGGAATAATTTCTCACGGGAGATTCACGATACCATTTTTCCCTTCGAATGGAATAAAAATTTCACGTGAACAAAAATTCCACTTGTTATTCACAATAGGGGTGATTGACTTTTTCACTATTTTCTTGCGCTTAATATACTTACACTTCAACTACAATTAATTGCACCAAAGCAATCGATATGAACAGCAAAAAAGCACAGATTAAGTCATAACGAAAATGAGTATCTGGCCGTGCACGATACATGGCCTCACGCGGCGTATTGCGATACCACATGGTAAACGGCTTCAATTCGGTGGGTGGTCCAAACCAGTTAAAATTAAAACATTTACGCTCCGGTGGTAGTAGATTTGATTCAATCATTGCAATGCTCTGCTTAATGAGAAAGACAAACGGAAGAAAAACAATTTAAAATCTATTATAAAAGGACATGGCAATTTAAGGCCTTATGGTCTTATTCATAAAACATACGTTTGCTTTATAAATTGTTTATAAAAGAAATTTTGTATGGAAATCTGTTTTATAAAACTTTTATATATCAAAAATGTTCTTTTATGAATAAGGCCTTTAAAATAATAAGAAATTCTTTAAATAAATGTTTATTTGTAAAGATGCATTCGCCGTGAATTTGAAAAAAAGGACATCAAGTAAGGCATTTTTGTTAATACTGTAAATTACCCGCGTCGCTAAATTCATGTACGTTCGCTGTGTCCCTTACTACGAAATTTTATAGTTCGACCCAGGGATCCAATGCGAATTCATATAAGATGAACTCGACAGCAGTTTTCTGGATTTTTTTTTATACTTTGTGCTGCTTTAACTTTTATCAAGTTTGTTTGTAAAAATTTTTTTTCTATATACTTCCAAACGATTTTGACATTTCAACTTGCTGGGAATTCGCCCATGAGTTCATCTGGTATTAATTCGCCTTGCAGGGATCGTAACAGTTAAAAGTTTTATTTTAAAAACTACATCTTAATCATTGTTTCCTGAGTTTTATTTTTCACTTAGAAAATAATTTTATTTCCTGGGTTTTATTTATTTCTCAGAAGACAAAAGTTACTTCTTGATTTTTATTTATGCCTGAAACAAAAAAAAAAGTAAAAACGTTACATTCGACCGGGTCGTAGCTTAAATACCCTCCAAATATTTGGTAAATAAAAACTGTATTTTTATTCCCTTTAAAATTTAAATTTTTATGGCTTTTGACTTAACTAAACAAAGAAAAAAATTAATTTTAATACGGTCGTTTCCAATGTGTTGAGAAGAGCATGAAAACTTACGAATTAATATTTTCTATCAACGTGCACAAAATGGGACTGAGATAAGTTGAAAATGTTTAACCTGGTGGGTGAGGATAAGGTAACGTCTCAGATTCTTCATAAAATCCTAGAAATTTAATTTTTAAGGAATACAATTTGTTATATATTTACACTATTTTTGTGTATATTTTCTGTCAACGCCCACAAAAGTGGGCGGGGACCAAAAATTGATTTTATGGCTAAAAGTTGAACACTTCGCACCTTCATTGACATAAAAATATATCATTTGGTTAACAAAATTATGAAAAAAAAACTTTAAAAATTATGTTGTGCACGTTACTGACCGCAATATGAATGAATAACAAACCATTTCGCCGCATGCAACTTCAAAAATATGGCCGCTGTCAAGGCGAATTAATACCAGGTGAACTCACAGGCGAATTCCTTGCAAGTTGAAATGTGAAAATCGTTTGGAAGTATATAGAAAAAAAAGTTTTGACCGACAAACTTGCTAAAAGTTAAAGCAGCACAAAGTAGCAAAAAAAAAAAAAATCCAGAAAACAGCTGTCGAGTTCACCTTATATGAATTCGCCTTGTCAACAGACAAAGTTTGGAAGAAACTTTAGCAATATTTTCTGCTGAAACATCTCGCTATATAGAATAACATATGTGATATATAATATATATATATATATATATATATTTTTTTTTTTTTTTTTTGCCAAAGTTTTGAACACAAAAGTATAAATTTTGATACATAAAAATAGTTTTAAAAAAATATTTTGACTTAAAAATCAAAATTACTATAACAGGCATGCGTTTTGGAAAAATTGCATTTTGCAGCAGATGTGGTTGCTGCTGAAAAACATTTTTTAAAAATTGCAAACGTTTTCTTAAATTTCATTTTAAGTGTTTAAAGCTTTTACTTTACGAAGTTGCTATGAAAACTTTTAAGTCTTGCGAGTTTAGCCAAAGCGACATACAATTTAGCAAAATTATTTAAATCGCAAATATGTAGAGAAGTGTGTGTATGTCTGTGTGTGTCTACGAGTATATCTACTCACAGCCAAACCAATATTTTTCACCAATTTCGATTCTGCAATATTGGCAAACGGCCTGTCAGCACCCCAGCATTCCACATATTTGGTCATCTTAGATGATGGCCGATTGCGAGTCACATGACCTGCAAGGGAAGAAAGCAAAGAAGGAGGAAAGAAAGTTTATATAAATTTTTACGAAATAAATTGCATTGTTGCTTTGATATTTTTTTAAGAAAAACTTTGAATTTAATGTGATTTTATTCGTTTTATGGTGCATAAATAAATTTATGTGTCTTTGCAAGGAAGCAGTTTGTTATGACCTTAAGGGAATATCTTTCTTTTTTTATGAGTGTTTTTTGATGCATGTTTTCTTACCGCCATGACTACGAAAACTTTCATTCGTATGTACGGACATTTTACGTTCCATAAATGCACCTGATGAACGTCTTCTATCAGCAAACGACATTAAACCTGAATAAGATAAGGAAAATTTAATTAAATAAAGAAGAAGTTCTTAGAGTGCATTTCATCACGAATATTGTTTACTAAAGGAAGTAATATTGGAAAATAATTAGCTTTTGTTGGGCTGTAGCTCTTCTAAACATACAAGTTTTATAAACGTTTTATTCATTGTAATATTTTTGGGGTCTAAGAAGCCACCCAACATCGCAAGAAGTTAAAAAGGGAAGAACGATTTTGATAAAAATTCTTAATTTGTTAACGATATTTTTTTGTTTATGATGTCGTCTGTTATGATATTGTTATTTTCGGAATGGTTCGGTAACTCGTGAACCGGTTGGGTTCTAAAAGGCTAACCCCCATATTCATAAAAAAAAACGTATTTGAAATCTGTTTTAAAAAAATTTTATATGAAAACATTTTATTAAAATACATTTCAAACTCATTTCAAATTTTATGAATACCGGGGTAAAAGTTGTTTTCAACTTTACGAATCCTGGGAAATCTGAAGATTTTCACTTATGAAAAAATTTTTACGACATGATACTTTCATAATTATTAAGTAGTTTTGAAAATTATAATTAGGCGCATTTTTTAAACTTACAAAATGAACATAATAAGTTCTCAAGTTCCATTTCATAAAAAAATAAAAAAAATAAATCAGCAAAACGTTGACCCTAAAGGTCATCAAGTAGTTATTAAACTGCTATAACTTTCGAATGAAACAATCAGTTCCCATGTGATTAGCGTACTTGGATGTAGTTTTTCGAGTCTTATAAAATAATCGAAAACACTAATTGATCAGATAAATAATTTCTCAAATTTTTTTAAATCTTTTTCGAATGTTTATTGAAGTATAAATAAAATAACCTCAAAAAAAGTTTAGATTTTCCAGCTCTGGAGCTGTATTTTCGGCTTTTCAGATTTCTAATGCAAATGAATTTCTTTCAAAAACATCAAATATGTTTAATATAAAAAAAAATTTGTTTGAGTAGTGACTTTTAGCTAATTGACCAAATTCATCTTTAATGTAAGAAAATTTTAAAAAAATTGTTTTATTTGGCATTTTTACGTACAAAAAAGTTTCAATTGTCCAACCCTGGAATAGTCTTTTTGGAATAGTCTGATTGATCAGATAAATAATTTCTCAGTTTGTTTTTTAAATCTTTTTCGAATTTTTATTGAAGCATAAATAAAATAACCTCAAATTTATTTTTGTTTAAAATACAAAGTTCCAGTCGAAATTTTTTATTTTATTTAGAAAAAAAATAACTCTGGAGCCACTTTTTTTTTATTTTCAATTTTGTTTCTGTCTAAAATATAAAACCTGTTTGATTATCAAAGTTTAATTACAAAAATTAGTTACAAAGAAGTGTAGATTTTCCAGCTCTGGAGCTGTATTTTTGGCTTTTCAGATTTCTAATGCAAATGAATTTCTTTCAAAAACATCAAATATGTTTAATATAATATAAAAAAAAGAAAAAAAATTGTTTTATTTGGCACTTTTATGTACAAAAAAAGTTTCAATTGTCCAACCCTGGAATCGTATTTTTGATTTTGTTTGATTTTTAATAACAATTTATGTCTTCCTGAAGCATAAAAGAGTTTTAGTTACCAAAACAAAAAAAAAGTTTTAACTTTTATGTACAAAAGAAGTTTCAGTTGTCCGACCCTGCAATCGTCTTTTTGATTTTTATAATCAATTTAATTTTTCCTGAAGTATAAAATATATTTATTTAACAAAATACAGATATTACTAACTAATTTGTACACTTTTAAGTACAAAAAAAGTTTCAGTTGTCCAACCCTGCAATCGTCTCTTTGATTTTTATAATCAATTTAATTTTTCCTGAAGCATAAAATTGTTTTGATTACCAAAAAACAAAAATTTCAAACATATTTGGTTATTTTTATGAAAAAAAAGTTTCAATTGTCCAACCCTGGAATCGTAGTTTTGATTTTGTTTGATTTTTAATAACAATTTATTTCTTCCTGAAGCATCAAAGAGTTTTAGCTACGAAAAAAAAAGTCAGTAACTTTTATGTACAAACAAAGTATCAGTTGTCCAACCCTGCAATCCTCTTTTTGATTTTTATAACCAATTTAATTTTTTTTGAAGCATAAAATTGTTTTGATTACAAAAAAACAAAAATTTTTAACACATTTGTATACTTTTATGTACAAAAAAAAAAACAAGATGAAGTTTCAATTGTCCAACCCTGAACTCGTCTTAGAGTTTTATCACCTATTTTATTTTTGCTGAAGTATAAAATATATTTATTTATCAAAAACCAAATATTAGTAACCCATTTGTACACTCTTATGTAAAAAAAAGCTTCAGTTGTCCAACCCTTAATTCGTCTTTTTGATTTTGTTTGATTTTTATCACCAAGTTAATTTTTTCTGAAGTATTAAATAGGTTTAATTACTAAATAAAGAAACAAAAAACGAAACTACTTTTATATACCAAAACTAACTTTAAATTTTCCAGCTCTGGCAGCGTATTTTGAATTTTGCTGATTTTCAAGAACAGACAGACGGAACTCACGTATTCGATTTCGCAATTGCTAAGGACCCGAAATATACAATATATTTATATATTTTATGGGGTCGCATATTAATATTGTGGAAATTACACCTGGAATGAGAATTCTTTTCACTTTTTTCCACAATTTGGCCTATACCGATGCCAAGGATAATTTTGAGGTGCTATAAAGGCCATTAAGACAATCACTTACCTTGTACAGATAATTTTCTACGAATTTTGGCTTCTGGTATTTCATTTGTCAATAAATTGGTGCTGGTATTGGCATGATGCAATATTGTACTTGTTGTAGATGCTGTTGTTGCTGTTGTTGTTGTTGTTGCCGTTGCTGTGTTGGCTGTAGTTGTTGCATTTGTTGTTGTTATCGCTGTTGCCGTTGACTGCTGTGATTGTGATGATTCGCAATTGCCAGTAGGATTATCTAGGATTCTAACTTCACCATCACCAGCAGCACCTGATCCACAATTAGAAGTGGCCCCTTCACTGCCACTGGCACTCAGAGCATCATCATGGGCTAAAGTTAATGATGGCTTTGGTATTAGTGAAGCCTGACTATTATTGATGATTGCATTTGCAACTGCATCACTGCCATCATTTAAATGTTGTAATAGTTGCGGGGCCGCATTCGTTGGGGTAAGTGGGGTTGGTGTGTTGTTGCCACCAGCATTGGCTTGTGCCTTTGTATCCTGTTGCGCTTGATTGTTGTCTCCGGTTGCCTCTGGATTTCTTAGTTCTAGCAAATCTTCATCCTCTTCCTCCTTAATGGACATGGATGTGTTTGACGATAATTGTGTCAATTTGTGTTCAGGACTATTTGTTGCTGCTGCAGCCGCTGTTGGCGAGAGTTTAGTGGTGTTTGCCAGTTCTGTTGCCTCTGATGGTTTGAAATTTGCTACAGTCACTGGCAAAAGCTTTTCGGTTGCATCACCGTCTATATTGTTGCTGTAGCTGTGATGGTGATGATGATTGTTGCCATTCAAGCCATCTTCATGCATGTTAACGTTGCTCTGGCATGAGTTGATTTGTTTGATACGTGGCACAATGTGGGTGATGTAGGTGGGTTTCTAGTGAAATATAAAGAAGGGTAACAAAAAATGTTTTGAACATTTTAACACAAATGACCCTTTTTTATGGTGTTCACATAAATTGTGAACTGGACTTTTATGGGTTTAGCTTTTTCTTCATCTTGTTTCGAAAGTCATTTAAAATAGCACTTGTTACACTACGCGGTGAAATGTTTAGACACAAGGGAATAAAAAAAATCTACTAGATGGAATTGTTAATAAAAAAAGTTACAAGTTTTATGGAGGAGCGAAATTAGAAAAGTGTGCTGGAATACTTTTTCTTCTTTAATGCATTTAATAAGAACAACCAAGAACGCTATATTGGACCAGGTCGAATCTCAAATACCCTCCAAATATTTAGTAAATAAATTGAAAATGTTTAAACCGCTGGGTCAGAGTTCCTTTAAGACATTTCGGTGTCCAATTTTTGAGGTAATTAAGTGTAAAAACAAATTGTTTTTGATAGGGGTTATTTAGAGGGCAAAAGTGGGTGTAGGGGTAGGGCAGGGGAAGATCAGAGAGCATCTTAACTTCATCATAAAAGCTTAAAAGTTTAATCTATACACAATTTGTTAAATGTTTACACTATTTTTCCATGTAATATGTTACTTCAACGCCCACTTAAAGGGGCGGGATCCAAAAAATGGATTTTTCTCATTTTGTGACTCCAAGCTCATCGCGTTGGACCTTCTTTGATATAAAAGTCAGTCATTTGCCGAACAAAATTACAAAAAAAAATACCTTAAAAATTATGATGTGTTTTTGCGGTTAGTTTAGTTCTTCCTAGAAGAACTTTTTCCCCTGTGGTCCGATTCGGCCCATTTACGAAGTTGACCTGTGCTTGCCTTTGAAATTTATCTATACCAAATTTCAAGGGTTTGATTCTTTTCGTTGGGGCCGTATAGTGACTTCCAAGAATATATATACTTTATGGGACCTCCGAGGGATATTTCACTGCGTTACACACGGAATGACATAGTGAATATACCCACCAATTCTTTTTTGAAGGGCACAAAAAGGAAGTTTGTTTAATTTATTAATTCAAATTTCTTAAACGATTACACAACTATTGACAAAATTTTGGATCTAAACATGAGAATGATCTATTGATTTTTAATAAAAAACCCGAGCGTAGGATTCGTTTTATGTTTTTTTTATTCGCTATTTTATTTAATATACAGGTGGTCAAATTTGTGGTTAGCAAGTAGGTTAGGTTAGGTTGAAGAGAGGGGCATAAGCTATCCCAATCCGTTCAGGATTACACTTAGGCCTTACAGGCCTGCTGTGCGCTCTATAATAAGGAGTTCCCATTCTACTGTAGGTAGCCTCCACCGATACCATGGAAATCTTTGAATTTGATTACGTTAAGAACCTAGGTTTTTCAATGTATCTCCTTAAGTCCCCCCAATTAGAATCCCTAAGAAATTCCATCTCCTGTATAATCTCCTGATTAAATGTTTGCCTTCTGACTTGGCTAAAAGCTGGACAGTAGCACAAGTAGTGCGCCAGTGTCTCGTCCTCTTCCTGGCAGGCCCTGTATGTTATATCGTCAACGATACCCATTCGTGCCAGGTGACTCCTCAACTCCGTATGTCCCGTTATTAAATTAAGCAATGTCCATAGTGCTGGCTTACTTAATCTTAGAATTTCCTTTGTTTTGTTACCATCTGGGTTTCCCCATAGAATTCTCACCATAGAATTGTCACTTTACCTATGGTAGAGTGCTGCCAATCTCTTGTATGCAATTCTATAGCCCATCGTTTTAGTTCATTCTTAAACGTTAGGAAGTAAATTGGCTATCAAATGATGAATTGAGCTGTCATTTTTTGACATTTATTTAGTAAAAATTTGGTAAAATTTAACCATAGAACGCTACACTCTTGACCACAGAATTTTAATTGTGGAAATTTACTATCAAAATGGTGAAAATTTTACTGTTATCACTTTGTCAAAATTCGAGCAGATTTTCCTCGTAATCAGACTGCTTCTGAGGCCACTGTGCGTTATTTAATCTAAATTCTTACAGTTTTTGTATTTATAGACGAAATAAATGACTTTAAGCGTTGCCACATTTGATCGATTTTGTGACGACTACGACAACTATAATAAGGCTAAATATGTTTCCTTAGAAGCTACAGAAGCTGGTTCTTTTCAAGGGTTTGCTGTGTCTGCTGACCGAGTTTCCTATAATAAACTCCTGTCTTGTGGCGTCACAATCTTCCATAAAATGCATCGAATTTATAGCCTCCTCTCTTTATAAAATATACAATAAAAGTCTCTCATAGTTTTTCCGGAAACCGCTTTACAAACTTCGGAAAAGATAAAGCTCTCTAGTGGCGAATTAATTACTGACTACTCAGCGTCGATAGAAAAGAAGTTGTAGCACAATTCAAGTTGATCGAAAAATGAGAATATAATAATTGTTATTTCCGTCTTTGGGCAAATTGGATAAACTGTTAGGCCTTCAGAGCGACTGTCAGTCAGGTGGATACTACTCGCCTATCCTTTAAGGGAACGCTGAAACCGATATATTTTATTTTCTCGGTATTCATAATATTTTTTTTTTGGATAACCATATAGAAAATATCTATTTTCAAACCTGGATCATGCTCTGGTGTATAAGCGTCTAACACAGATACAAGGACAAATTAGGAATCTGAAACCGCTTTCGCAGAGGCATAGATCAACGTTTGTTTGTAACATAAATAGACGCTATAATATATTATTTTTCCTAGAATTGGGACAGGCTACAATTAAAACAGCGAGGAGTATGAGCCTAGTATATCGCGTTAATGGAGAGATGGAGATGAAGTGTTTAACACCCACTTTTCGAGTTCTTATTTAAGTAGAAAATTAATTAATTTTTTCATGGACTTGAACATGATATTGTATTTAAATACGTCTTCAGTTTTTCAGTCTTAAATTAGATTTGGTATTTAATTGTAACAAAAGTATGGCAACACAATTAAATGGTAAACAAATTACCGACATTTTCTTCAATGAACAGCTGCTTTATAAATCCCAAATCAAAAGAAAAAAAACGGCCAACTTAAAATAATATGGTAACTTAATTTTTATGGGAATGTCAGAATCCTTAAAATTGTCAGAAAATTATTTTAAATTTAATAGCTCACAGTGGCAGTACCTTGTTTTATTATATCATGGCACAGGGTGTCTGGTAGCAGATTTAAGTTGTACAGGGTGTCTTGGTAGCTGATTTATATTTTCAAACTTAAATAAAAAAGTGATAATTGACACAAAGTTTTATTAAGAGCATTGAACGATAGAATGGAAATGCGGATTTTACTTTTTAAAGAGTATGTCATCCAGATGTCGTCCGTCGAGTTGAACACACTCTTTAAAACGGAGCCTTGTATTCTGTGCCACACGCTGCCGTAAACTTGGTTCAATTGAGCTGATTTCTCGACGAATATTTTCCTTTAAAGCCACAAGAGACTGGGGATTGTCACTATAAATCCTCTCTTTGAGGTAGCCCCATTAAAAACATCCATGGGAGTCAGATCGGGCGACCTCGGTGGCCATGTGATGTCCCCAAAGCGACTGATCAGTTTTTGGGGGAAATTTTCCCGAAGCAAATTCATCGGAACTCTGGCTGTATGTGCAGTCGCCCCATCCTGTTGAAACCACGTTTGTGAAGAGTACGTTGGATGAGCTCCCAGGTTTGGCAAAAAGAATTCCGTAATCATGCGTCGATAATTTTCACCGTTGACATTCGTCACTTGGCCTCGAAACTTTTTGGAAAAAAGTGGTCCAATTATCTCATGCGTGGGGCAATGCAATGGTTTTTGATATTTCAATTGAGGTATTGCGGGTTCTTGGAGACCAGTAACGGTAGTTTTGCTTGCTGACGTGGCCGTTTAAGGGAAAATGAGCCTCGTTGCTCCAAAAAATGGGATTTATAGTGCGAAAACGCTTCAACATCGTTTCACAAAAATTTTTGCGTAAATCTAAGTCTCTTTATTTTAGTTCTTGAACGATTTGAACTTTAAAAGGATGGAACTTAAGATCCTTTTTCAAAATTTCATGAATAGTCGCTCTTGGGAGTCCCAGTGAGGCTGCTATTTTCCGTATTGATAGTCGCGGATTTTCACGTAAACTGCTTTCAACCCGTTCAATGTTTTCGGGAGTCCTTGAAGATCGACTGGTGGCTTGCCATTCATAGCCGAAGCAGTTGCGAGGAACCTCTGCACCCTCGAGCGAATTAAATTTACACTTGGTTCGTCACTTATTCGCCGAATACCGATCTTTGAAGAAAATTGTCAACGAACAATTTCGTAAGAATCATTACTCTTAAAAAATGTCTCCTCAGCGAACGCGTGATGCTCAATCGACCACACTGCGACATCGTGACTGCCAAATCTGCTTAATGGATAATTCCGGCGGCGCCATCCTCCCTCCGCACCGTTTATTACTTTTTGAAATAATCGTATTTAACAATATAAATTTGCCACCAGACACCCTGTATTTAAATATGATGTGCGAAAATAATGTTTGTATTTAAACAGAATTTAAGTTTAAATACCATTTAATTCTGAAGTTAAAAACTGGGGGCAAGATTAAAGATCAGTGCCTGCCTTGCGGCCTAACCTAACGGTACTTTTAACACTGTGCAAAGTTAAGTGTTTGCAAAGTGTTTTGACTGACATGGGATTTTTTTTTATTATAGTAAGTTTTTTTTCGAAATCCCCCACTGTACAATTTGTATTTAATTAATTTATTAGTTTAATATATCAAAAGATAAATATAAATTACTTACCTTCGGTGGTACAATTAGATACGTTTCTATTTTGTGATCTGCCAAATACGAATCACGGCTGCCCCCATTTCCCTCTTCGACTTCAAATTTTCCATTTAGAAATTGCAACGTTTGTTTGGTGATGTGTACTCGTCTGGAACAAACAAATTGTTGTGGAATTTTTAACACACGCTTAAAATATTTAATCGAAAAGAGCAGATTTATTTATTTTTTTTGTAGGAGTTTTGGTTGGCAACTGAGAAGGCTTTATTGTACTCGTATACGAATTGATTCCAATTCATTGAGTTTTATTGGTTTATGGGTGTTTTTTTGTTGTTGTTGTTTGCTTAGGAGATTTGACGGTTTTTATGAAATTTCTTTTTTTTTTGCTAGATTTAGTAAAAAGTTTTTTTAGGCAAAAATAAAGAAGAAATGATTTGAAATCTCTAAAGTGAACTTTCATTCCACTGAATATTAAATATTTATCTTATTTATTTTATTAAGGTTTTTTTTTGGCATGAAAAACTAAATAAATTTCGTGTAGAAAATTAATAATTAAAGGAAAATGGTTCACATTTAAAGGCAATCCAATCACACTAGTTCCCCTCGTTTTGATGTCAAAATATTCTAAAGGCCCAACCATAATATGCATGTGCTGTCTTAAGTCAGCTTAAGCATTCGTTCGAACACTTGTCATCATATGTGTATAACCATAATATACTTAAGTAAACTTGTCGTCAAGTTTTGTCAAATGTCATTTGCTTTAGCAAAGTACGAAACTGAGCGCACTTTCCGTATGGAATCAGCTGTTTTTATTTATTTTTTTGTTTGAAATGGAAGGCGTGGATGAAAATTTATTTATAGTTAATTTGATAGAAAATGTTCAAAAAAATAAATGATAAGAATGATGCTTCTTACTATAATAAAAATGTAAAGGAAAGATTTTGGACCGAAGTAGCAGTAGCAGTAGCATGTGATTACATTTTTTATTACTTTTCAAAATGAAACTCTCATAAATAGCAGAAACGTTACATAAATTCGCAACCATGCGTCGATAGTCTTTAAATTCATTTAAGTACAATACGGCCAGCTAAAAGCCTCATTTTATTCACTTATGCATTTGACAGGCTTTTCGTTAATTTTTTACATTTAGTTAAGTCAGCTTATGCATATTATATTTGGGCCTTAGTTCACTTAACAAAATCATTTTAGTCATTTAAAAACAATTCATTTGCCTTAAATCGTTTTCAACAGTTGAGCCAATAAAAAACAATGATTTTTTAAAAGCACAATACGATTATTAATACTTACCCAGCTACACCGCCACTCTCCATATGATTTGCCAAAGTCACATCATCGCTCCAGACATCAAATTGCCACTTGCGCAAACCTAAAACTCCGCACAACACATTACCCGTATGTATGCCAATACGCATATCTACATTTATGCTGGTCGCCTCACGTACATGTCTGAAAAAAAAACGAAGTTTTGGAGGGAGATTCAACAAAAAATCAGCCCGTATGTAGCAAACATTTTAAGATGCTTAAAAAACAAAACACAAACAGAATTTCCAATGAAAAAGCAACTCGGTATAAAGGTTCCTTATATTTTACATTTAAACAGAAAATGAGTGCCTCCCCTTGCTATTGAAAAACGTCAAAAAGGGTTTAATGCCATTGACCTATAATCATGGGCATAAACAAAATGTACTTTAAGTCATTGGGTGGAAAATTTTTATTTTTTTGTTACTTCAAGTTGACTTTAACCGATAAGCTATAAACACTTAGACGACAGTAGGCTACACGACTGCAATTGCCGCCATATAGTTGGCGGCAGTTACATCGCAAACAGCTGATTTCAGTGGTGCCACTTTCATATATAACAATAAAATCGCTTATTATTCTAAATCTACTTATTTGCTATGAACTTTTTGGCCTTTATTTTGGTAATTTAATTTTTTTTAATGAGCTGGAGGTCGTTTTTTTTTATATAAAATTATTTCAGTTTTCTTTTATTGTGCAATATTTCGCCAAAAATTTGTTAACATCATCAAACAAACAAATCAATCAATTTATTTGATTATATATCTCTATTGCTTTTGCATTTTTAATACAAATTGTTCTATTTTTGTTGTGACATTTTGAAAATGAGTATATGAATTAATTTAAAGTGAAATAACTCACGTATTATATCGCTAACGCCTACCAATTATATAACGAATTAAAACTTAGAAGGCTCCCTGTAATCCTGTTTACAGGTTTAAATTGGAAACTTTTTAAAATTGCATACCACTCGCAATGGGTTAATATATTTTAAAAGTTTATACACCAATAGAAAGCCATTTCAGAGCACTTTGAAATTATACACGCATCGTTTGAATGTGTTCTATATTCTGGGAGCTTTGAACATCGTAAGTCCAACGCAGATGGCCGAAAAAATTACACAATCAGTTTTAATTTTTGAAAATGCACTTATGCACATTTTTTTCAACAGTTTTCATATTCTTGACCAGCTCAAAAAAAAAATTGTTAAACGCCTATTTACTTCAAATTTTTCATTGTGTTGGCAGCACTAATCACTGTGTGGCCTATGAAAATAAGAATTGTTATAATTTTACTACAACCACAAAAGCATTACAACAACATGCCCTGCAAATAACTATTCCCATATAAACACATGTAGTCTATTTCTAGCAGGTTATAGTCGCTAGCCCGCTGTCGTCTAAAGTCGGAATTCATAAAAATATTTTGTGTTTATAACCTTCTTATTTGACAAATTTCTATAAAAAATATATAAGCAGTTTATAAATATAATACATATTTTATGAATTAGGCCCTAAGTGTTTACATCTATAAGCTTACGACGCAGTGTAAATATTAACAGCTGTTTATATAAAAACAGAGTTGCCAACTGGCACATATTTTTAGTATCTATGTCGTCGAAGTGTTGAAATTAAATCATGATTTCTGTTTTCAAAAGTTTAAAGATTAAAATTTGAACCTTTGACGCTAACATAATGGCTATATGTCCAAAAGCAGAAGTTGCGACAAAAATTATTTTCAATCGAGCTAATATTAAAAAACTTAGTGTAGAGAACACTGTTGTAAAAAGAAGCATTTTAAAAAAGGTGGCAATAAATAGACTATTTTTTCTATTTGATGTTATGTGAATACACGCCAATTCACATAGCATCAAATCGAAAAGTTCGACAATGTTATTTGCTGACGGGCTCATTCAATATTTAAACATAGTTTGAGTTTGAGTTTCTGACAAAAATGTTCCATTTATGTTACCATTTACTCGGGTCTATGTACCATTCTAAAAATATATGTAAAGATGTGAAAAGTTGCCGGTTTCCTTTCTAAATATGTTGCACAAATAAATGGTAAATATGTTGGATATCTCACACCTGTTTATATTTAAGGGTGAGATAATACCATTTCTTCAGCTGCGTTTAGTACTTTTTCATACAAGTGAGTATTTTGTTTTTCATTGCATTCCATTTTCAATACGCCAATTACCTATATATTATTTTAAGTCAACTAAATATTTTGTTCCTTTATGATATCGAAAAATGGACCCCTTTGTAAGGATGAGTGACACATCATTTCTTTCAGAAAAGAAAACACCATTAAAATGTATTTAAGTGCACTTTCAAAGGTGAAAAAGGTATGGCAACGCAATTAAATGGTAAACAAGTTACCGACAATGGTACAATAAATCAACTTTGTTACCGACGTTTTCATCAATTAACAGCTGCTTTACAAATCCCAGTAAACAGATAATTAATTCAGGTTTTTATTTCTTTTATATCAATTATAATTTAATCACTTAAATTTGTGCATGTTTATCAAATAATAATAAAAAACAGTGTCCATTTTTCACAAATTTCATAATGTAAACAAGCGACCAAAAACAAAATGGTAGTATGGAAAACTTAATTTGAATTTAGCAGACTTAAATTCTATTTAAATGTGATGTATAAAAATTAATTCAAAAATAACGTTTAATTATCTACTGATTTATTGGCGAAAATCTTTTTTGTGTCAAGCTCTTAATCAACCCTATCATGAATAATTTTTCCCTTTTTCCTGAAATTGCAATCATGAAAAAATTCCCCAAGAATGATTTCATGCTAAAATTAAATTGCCCTTATCGTGAATGACTTTTTTCCCGGGAGTTTTTTCACTTGTTCGTTCAATTTATTCACTTAGTTTAGGAAATAGAGTAGAAAATGTAAGTATTTTCTACAATATTATAAATGGAATATTAGAGTTAAGAAATTTTATTTTAGGGACAAGATCCGTTAATAAGACACCAAATCAACAAATCAATTGCCTGCGTTTTTATAAAACTTGTTGCCCCGGTTCTAAAGATTAATATTTTTAATTTGTTTTGTTCGGTTGGCAAAATGTACGCAAATTAATTTGCTACTAAATATTTTGCCATACTTAAATTTTTTTTTAAATTATTACATAAACGTAAATTTTTTAACACAAATTTATTTGATTTTTTACATTCACTGAGAACTGATAGCGGGAATAATTTCTCACGGGAAATTCACAATACGATTTCTCCCTTCGAGTGCAATAAAAATTTCACATGAACAAAAATTCCGCTAGTTATTCACGATAGGAGTGAATATGTATGACACAACTGTATGAAAACTGTATGAAAAAAACTGAAATTTTTTTTCAAGACCTTCATTTTCCAAGGCAGAAGAGAAAAAATTGTGTTCATATTTTTTTTCTTTAGCTTAAATAATTTGATTGCATTTTGTATTTAAAAAAATGTTGCTTTTTTTTGCTCACTGTAGTTTTATTTCTGGCCACGTTCTCATGTTATAAAAATCCCATAAAACTTTTATTGCCAAGGTTTATTTGTTGGAAAATTACTTTTGGCTTTTTTACTGCTTTACCTTTTGTATTTTTATTTTATTTTATTAATATTACATTGTCCATTTTTAAATCCCTTGTAAAACAATAGTTTTTATTAGACACTGATACAGCGTCTGGTGTCTTCGATATCCTTTAAAGTCCGTAATCTCGGGCTGCCACAATGCCCAAGCAATAATATCCTTTGAGCTAAACGAAAAGTTGTGGAATTTTTCAAGTCAATACAAACCCAAAAGCAGTTTATAAATTTAAATTCCCAAATTATGCTTTAGTGTGTATAAAAATGTTTTTTTTTTCAACTTTAAATAATTACTAAGATTTTGTGCGGGACAAAGAAATGAGTACAAGGGTTTGAGTTGCCAGCTTTTAAAGTGTTTGCAGTAAATTTTCTAATGAGAAATTACTCATTTTAAATACATTTTAATATTAACACTTTGCAAAGTAATTTATTAAGGACCTTTGTTTAGTGTTTTATGTCCAAGGATACAACACAGCCCAGTTAATCTTTTGTTATCTCGTCATCTTTAATTATCTTAACATTTAGTTGTTTGTGTTGACTTTGTCTTTGCAGCACTAAACGACAGCTTGTTAACAATATTTCACAAGTGTCCTTTTAACACGCTGCTGTTGATTTAGTTGCTGTTATTGTTTATCCTGCTGTCATTGTAATGGTTTTAATCAAATGTCTTTAGCTTCAATCAATGTCAAGTCACACAGCACATTTTTCAGTTTGTGACAAAATACTTTGTGTTAACATCATTTGGAATAATGTAAATATTGACACACGTGCAACAACTCACATACATTAAAACAAGCACGGACCCACACACACAACACACACAGGCACACACACACATACACATACATGTTTAGTAGCTAATCTAACGGCTCTTGCATTTAGTGTTTTGAGAATTGTGCATATACATTTCACTTACTTGATGGCATCAATCATTTGCAAACCCATATTGACACAGTTTGTGGCATGTTGTGGCCTAGAGATTGGCAATCCAGATACACAATAATAACAATCTCCCAGGATCTTAATGCGCAAACAATGATTTTCCTTTAAAGAAAATAACCATAAAAGGAAAAAGTTGTAAAACTATTTTGAAATTTACTATAATTTTTTTTAAATTTACTCTAATTTGGGCAGTTTGATACGATTATAAAAGAAATACGATTAATTCTTTAAATTTAATTTAGTTGCGAATAGAGATTAATTGTAAGTTTTGATTTTACGTTGACCGGGCTTAACAATAAATCTTATAGCTTAAACTGAAAACTACTTGATGTAAGTGAGGTGACACAGAGGATACAGGGTCCTCATTTAACTGGATGTTAAATTAGCCCTAAGTATTCTTGCTTCATTTCGAGTACTTGTGATCGCGATGTATGAATAAATGGGAGGGAAATAAAAAATTAAATTTGAAAAGATGAGAATGCATTGTACACGATAAGGGGCCGTATACTTTGGAAGGTAACGTTATGGTATTGCAGCTGCTGAGGTGATGTAGCATCATCTATTTAAAGTAATGAGATGGAAGTGTAGGGGCTAGGAAAGAAAATTAATAGCAAACGGCAAACCCTAATCTGGGTCCAATTTACCGCATTCGATATCGATGGAAATTTCAGTATAATTTAAATAAAAATTCCGACATTGAATGACGCAATTTGCACCCTGGACGGAAGCAATAACTAACGATGGTGAAGAAATACTTAAAGAATCATGAGGTGATGTCTCGGATGTGAGACAAATGCGGAACTGGTAGTAGGATTCATTTTGACCGAAGGTATTACAAATGGTCGCACAGTCACGACTTCCTTTGTGAAGAGGGAAGTTCTTTGTGTAAGGGAAGTTGTTGAATTGCTGACATGCTATTGATCACAATGACAAGTCAGAAGCTGCGCTGTAAGAGGAATGACAGTTGGGAAATGTCTCACTAGATTGAAAATGGATCTTGATGCCTCAAAACCTTCTCGGAAAAAAGTTATTTCTTGATTTTTATTTATTCCTCAAAAAATAAAAGTTATTTCTTGATTTTAATTTATTCCTCAGACAATAAAAGTTATATCTTGGTTTTTATATATTCCTAAAAGTTATTAAAAGTTGCTAAAAGTTATTTCTTTATTTTTCTTTATTTCTTACAAAATAAAAGTTTTTTTTTTGATTTATATATTTCTCGGAAAATAAAAGTTATTTCTTGACTTTCTTTATTCCTCAGAAAATAAATGAGATCGTAATGCCTCAAAACCTTCTTGGAAAATAAAAGTTATATCTTGATTTTTATTTACTACTCAGAAAATAAAAGCTATTTCTTGATTTTCATTTATTCCCTGGAAAATAAAATAAATCCCACTTTGATGACCTTTGAAAAATCTTACTTTGCGTAAGGCTTAAAAAATTAAACAGTATCTAGCAAATGTTGGTACATTTGTCCTTTTTTTTGGGACCGCCGCTCAGGGGATAAGCCTTATATATGCAATTCATTGCGCCGGAACTGGAAAAGAGGGGATAGTATTGAGGGACAGATGAAAAAAGATAAAAATTGAACCCTTGTTACTTCGCCGACTAATTTTTTGCTACAATGCCGACGAAAGAGAGTGCTGTTCCTCTACTCTTTAGTACATGTTATGTTCAGTGAAAAGTGCTATGCCTTCATCACTGAAACAGGATGACAACAACTAACACAACTGTGCACAATATTCCTGACTGAGCGCGGGTGTGAACTCAGGACCCTGCCCTACATAGTGTTGGTATACGTGGCTGCCTGTAACCCACAAGCATTCAAGTAGGATCTCTGAGATCCCGTTTTTAAAGAGCGCGTCATAGTGTAGTGTTAACTACTTCAGCCAACGGTACCAATTTGGAACAATTGCAGACTCAAAAGTACAATAGTACAGCAAATTAATCATTTAATAAGTTTCTCAGTTTATGGGTTTTTATGAGATTTCCCAAGGTTATCATTTTGACTGATTTGCGGTGGCAACTCATCTATGCCATCATTTCATTGTGATTTAATTTTTGCATTCACCTGTTTATTTTTAAACAAATGCAACCAACTTCACTTAGTTTTTTGTAGTTTTTTTTTCTATTACAACAACTCTATCAACAGCGTCTTCAGTGGACAAGTGGTGATTTATATAAAGTTTTTGTCATTTATTTAAAAAAGTAAACAATTATTGTGTATTGAGTATATAAAACAGTCTATATTTAGATTTCTATGATTTTCGTATTTGTTTTAACTCGATCAAACAGAGAAGCACTATAATTAATAAAAAAAAAGAAATTTTTTTTGGTACAATTTCGATCGAAAAGGTACCCTTTGGTACAAATATGTGACAATTTTACACTCCTCGTATGTTGTGTATCGCACTAAATGTCAGTGTTTTTTTATTTTTACTTAAGTTTAACAGCGTTTCCGCTGTTTTTCTCCTCACCAAATTTTCTGCAAATCTTACCTGTGCTATTTGGTCGAAACGGCCAAATAGATCATTTAAAGTCTTGACCAAATCACTAGCTGTCAGCTGCTCAGAGAGTGGGGTAAAATTGACAATATCTGCATATAAAATAGAAACATTGTTATGCCGCTGGACATGCAGCTCATGAAAACGTGTGGCCGATGAATTCGTTTGACCACCAGCCCGTTGGCAAGCATCAGCCATTTTCAGCATGATGCTACGTTTCACCTGCAAATGCGCGTAAACAAAGAAAGGGGGAGGGAAACAGCAAGTTCAGATTAAAAACATTTGAAAGTATAAAGAAAAATAAAATGGAATAAATGGATTTTATTTTATAATTTATAATGTTTTTGACGTCTGGCAAATGCCAAACGCTTTTAGTTTCGTTACACTGACTGACCTCTGCTGCAATATAAGCTGGTATAACACTCAGCAGTAATTGCTCCTGTTGTTCACGTTCACATTCCAGCTTTACACGTTGCTCGATGCCGGTACGCGTACCATCAACTGTACGATTGTGGGCAGCATCTGACATTATGCGATAGTATAAACCAGATACGGATGCACTGGCCAGCATAATGATTTCTCCAAATAACTATAAAAGAAACACGATACAAAATAAAGGAGAACGATTACTTTTATTCCCTTAAGCGCATCATTCTTTGCTCTTTGCTTAATTAAAAAATTAAGTATTTTATTTAAGTTTACTTTGAAGTGTATTTAAAGAAATTTATTTGAGATATTTTTGAAATGGTTTTGCTTTGCAGCTTTTCGAAAATGTGCTTTTGCCAATGGCAAGCAGTTATGCTTCGCTGTTTTAGTATTTTTGATGCAAACAATTCTTTATAATTTTTAAATCATATAACCCACCAACAACAATGGCATTTTTCATAACAAACAATTTTGAATTATGCAATAGCGTATTTGTGTTTTTATTTTGGCTTTATTAAACAAAATTATGAATACCAATATGTCGTTAGCAGCTGTTAGCAGGATGTTTGTCCTTCTGAGAAGTGGAGGTCGTGGGAAATGTTCGTACTTATCTTAGCTGCAGATTGAACCAATCTGAATCTCAAATAAATTAATTTACTTCTCTGTTCTTTTTTTTAACTAGAACCGGCGCTCAAGGAATGGACCCTTCTTATGCATTGAATTGTGTCAGAACTTGAACTTGAGGGGCTAGTGTTGAGGGGACAGATGAAGAAAGATGATAATAGAAAGTTTTTGTTTCATGACCCTGCACGAATGGTGATGAAAAATTTCATTACCATATTCATGGCTGAGTTCATAATCGATCCTATGACCTTTAACGCTTTCCTGAAGTATAAATTGAAGTGTAAATTGTTTATAAAGAAGTATGCAATCGTAAATGATTCAGGCACTCCTCATTTATTTTCTCCTAGTATAGGTAATTAATTTGAATTGTCGAGTTTTTCTTTCCATGTGTTTAGTATTTTATTCTGTTAAATTTGGAATGATTTGCCGCCTTACTAATTCAAATAGGTTTGGGATGCCGAAACATTTTTAAATTTAATATTCACCTCTATTGTGAATCAGAAGGTAATAAATTCTGGGGAATAATTTTTTTTATTCCCATAAACAATAATCTGGCAGCGCCAATTGTTAGGGAATAAAATAAACATCCGTGGTAAGTCGAACGCTCAATTGTGAATTGACATAAGTTTATGTTTACTCATCATTCTTGTCGTAATCATCTTAATAGTATATATTCAGTAAAGTTCAAAGAGGAAAAAAACTTATTGCCTAAAATAAGAAGACGAAATCTAATAAGTTAAGAAAACGAAATTTAATATATGACATATATAAAGGGTGTTTTTTTATGAATTTTTTTTTTTATACGAATCTCTACTCAGTATTGTTTGGCAAATCATCATGAACAGGTTAACTCCAGAACAACGCTTTCAAATCGTGGAAATTTATTTTCAAAAATAGTGTTCAATTAAAAATGTTTATCCGCTTTTTTACTGCAAAATTCTCTTCAGTGATGAAGCGCATTTTTGGTTGAATGGATATGTCAACAAGCAAAATTGCCGTATTTGGAGCAAAGATAATCCACACGCCGTTCAAGAATTACCAATGCATCCCGATAAATGTACTGTTTGGTGCTGCCTATGGGCTGGTGGAATCATCGGTCCTTATTTCTTTAAAAATGAGGAAGGACGACGCGTTACCGTGAATGGAAATCGATACAGAATCATGATCAATGAATTTTTGGTGCCAAAACTTCAAGATATGGATGTAAACGAAATGTGGTTTCAACAGGATGGTGCCACTTGTCATACTGCGGGCGAAACAATGGACTTATTGAAAGAACATTTCAACGACAACATTATTTCGAGAAATGGACTGGTGAATTGGCCTCCGCGTGCGTGTGATTAGACGCCACTCGATTATTTTTTGTGGGGATACCTGAAATCATTGGTTTACGTGGATAAACCAGCAACGATTGACGCTTTGGAAACCAGTATTCAACGTGTCATTGCTGAAATACACCCTCAAATGCTAGAAAATTTGGTCGAAAATTGGACCTCCAGAATGGCCTTTGTGGAAAATAGTCGTGGTGGCCATATGCCCGAAATTATATTTAAATGTTAAATGACAAGAAATTATCTACCAAATAAAATTTTTTTTTGGCCATTTCATAATTTGGCATGTGTTTTATTTAAATTTCAAATCAGCAAGCTCTTATAAAAACACCCTTTACATGTATGTCTGTATATTAATGTGCCACAGCAATAATTGAAATTACTATGAATATGTAATAATGAAAAATGAATACTTGTGTCTATTCGGCTATTGATTTTTGACGGCGTGGCTGGATTATATAACTGCGCTTCTACATTTTTGCAAACGTCATTCACAATATCCTTCTGCTCTTTATGAAACAGTTTGACGATTTCCACGCATTATTAGCCAGCTGCTGTTTGTTTTCAAATTAAATCAAATATTCGTAATAAAAATGTTTGTGAAAAAAATCGTAGAATTTTTGGGTGAAAACTCACGGGAATAACAATCGGCGATGCCATATTTTTTCGAACATGGGATTTTTTTTTCAGATGGAAATCATTCACGATTGCAACTTTAGAGATGCCATGTCGCTGTAAAAGACGTTACTAAAATTTAAGTATTTACTAAGAGATAAAATAAATTGCGATAATAAAGGGTCCGCCATCTAACGTTTTTTTTCAACTAGTGCTTATTTCGTGAATGGTGACACTTAGCTCATGTCTGATTTGACAGATAATTAGTTTTATCCTTCCGCTGAACGAATATGGTTGTGTATACGCTTCAACAACGCTGGTAAGTGGGCCAGGGATCGACTTACAGAAGATGCCGATTTTGCCAAAAAAAAATCATATTTTCAGATGAAGCTCATTTTGATCTTGGCGGGTATGTAGACAAGCAAAATTGTCGCATTTGGGGCACAGAAAACCCGCACGCATACATTGAAAAGCCGACGCCCCCAAAACGAGTCACTGTTTGGTGCGGATTTTGGTCCAGAGGCATAATTGGGCCATTTTTCTTCGAAAATGAGCAAGGAGTGGCCGTTACAGTCAATGGCGGTCGTTATCGGGCCATGTTGAACGAATTTTCGTTCACAAAAATTGAAGAGGAGGATATTGGCAACATTTGGTTTCAACAGGACGGCGCTACGTGCCACACAGCCGAAGCTACACTCGATGTTTTGCGCCCTGTTTTTGAAGATCGCATTATCAGCCGCAGAGCTGATGTCGTTTGGCCTCCTCGGAGCTGCGATTTGACACCGTTGGACTATTATTTGTGGGGTGCCGTCAAAGATAAGTGTTACGCCGACAAGCCAGAGACAATTGACGCTTTAAAGGACAATATTCGGGAAGCCATTGGTGAAATACGGCTGCACACAATCGATAATGTGCTTAAAAATTGGACCGATCGTGTAGGCTACTGCATGGCCAGCCGAGGCAGTCATTTGAATGAAATTATTTTCCATTATTAACCGGAAGGATTGTACTTTCAAATAAAAAAAGAAATTTGAGAAAATATTCAGTAGTTTTTTTATAGCATTTTTAAAAAAAATTTATTTGGCGGACCCTGTATTATTACCTATGAAGAAACCGGATGAAATAAAATTGTCTTTTATTTGCATTTACATATAATTTAAGCACCTTAGAAGCATGAACAGGCATGCATTTTTAATTGAGTCAATGTTCAGTTTATTGCCATAATTATCTCCCTGTTCCCATATACAAGATTTAGTCAACTAAAGTAAACATTTTTCATATTCATGTTCAAACCTAGGACCTTTTTTCAGTTTTTCTTTTGTTTTGTAATTTTATATTTAATAATAAATTTATTGTCAATAATTTAACTTCAACATGTATCGACATCTTTTGTTTATTATTATCAAAATGATATTAAATAGCCAAATTTTGGTTTCATTTAACTAAGTCAATTAAATAATTTATTTGAAAATAATTTACTCTGTAAAAATAGTTTTTTGTTTTTGTGCTGTGGTTTGATTAACTTTTCATTTTAGTACTGCACAGTCATGTCACTCTAAATCAGCGGCCATTAATTTTTACAAGTTTTGTTAACGTTTGACATTGACCTCCGCCATACATTTTAAATACAAATACATACAACCGCGTTTACTTTTGTAATCATTATACGTATAGAAACGACAATATTAATGTAGAATTTTTTTAAACTAACTTTTCGAATGTATTTTTTATTTCTTTATTTGGAACTCGCTCTCACCTTCCATTTAACTATTTCTATACGCCTGCTAACGAGTATTTTCAATGTTTTATTTAAAAGCCAATTAAAACAAAAACTCATATATACATAAATGACATACAAACTGCAATGGTTTATATTGTGCTGCAGGTTCTTGTTGTCGTTTATTTTTGTTGTAAAGAAATGCAAGGATATAAGGATGTATGTGTGTGCTTGTATGCTCTTTATTTGTATGTGGTATGTGTTAGTATATACTAACACTATTTAAACGTTTAGTGGGGTTAAGTGCTTTTACTTACCACAGGTAAATTAGGTGCATACCCAGGACTCTCTCCAATGCGATAGACAATGTGTATGGCAGTCATGAATACCGCTAAAACCACTGACACTGGCCATGATATGGGAAGCATTGTGTGAATTCCCTAGAGTTAAATAAATAAAGAAACAATTGTTATTAAAAAATAATCAAACAAAGCTAAATAAATAAAAGTGTGCTGAGCACATTTATGCACTTAAAAGCAATTACAAACGATATTAAATTTAGTGCAAACACACACTAGCGCAAACAATTGTTCCCATGAAAAAATCTCAAGGTTTCTGATTTTTTGCTATTGTGAATATTCACCATTATAAAGTTTTGGGAACAAATTCACAAACTTAACAAATATGGCATCGCCATTGTTTATTACTGTGAACTATGGATTCCCTAAAAGTGTTTTTACTTGTCTGTCATTTATTTTTGTCTTGTTTCCTTATTTTTCGGTCTTATCTATATTTTAACAGGGAAGTTGAAGTCGGGGCTTTCTCTTTTTTTACTCTTCAATTTATACTTTAGGAAAGCGATAAAGGTCGTAGCATCGATTATGGAACCATGAATATGGTATTGAATTTTTTCATCATTAGACAAAACTATACAATGGGAACTTGAAGGGAACGTATAACTTATAACCTTTGTTGAAGGTACGACTCTATTGAATTGCATTTTTCTTTTATTTAAATGATTTAAAAGTAAAAAAAAAATTGATTGAAAACTAAATTATGTATGAATTTTTATTAGTCGAACTTTGTAATGTAAATTGTTAATTTTTTTTGGGCTTAAACTAAATTGTCCAACAATTTTGGACAAAGCTAGTCGCGAGATTTTGTGAGACATTTTGCGCACTGCGAAAACCCAGTATAAAACTATTTAGTTTTTCAAAACGAATATCTTTTATATGTTTACACAAAAATTTATATTTTTCTCTTACGCAAATTATTTACAAAACACTGCCAATATAGAGATCACAATAGAAACTGTTACTCCCAAGCAATTCACAATAGGACTTTTACTTCCATAATACATAGAGAAAAGAACTTTCAATTTATTTTGAGAACGAGTTGTACTCGTACCTTAAAATTTAATTACGAATATCATTAATATATATCGTTGGTCACAAGTAGAAAGGCCCTAACTCGAATAATTGTAACTTCACAGGAGAAGCCAAAAACATAACAGAAACTGTATTGTTCATAATATTGGGTGTTTTTTATTGAGGTATAGAACTTTAAGTTGGCATCACTTTTTTAACTGGCGGCCATTGTGTCAGCTGTCAAGTGATTAATATTTAGTTTGGTTTGCCATTTCATCATGAACATGCAATGCGTCGTGATTTTGGTGTATGGGCCGAAAATGAGATTGATCTCGATGCTGATTTTCATTGCAAAATTTTCTTCAGTGATGAGGCTCATTTTTGGTTGAATGGCTACGTCAACAAGCAAAATTGCCGCATTTGGAGTGAAGAGAATCCACATGAGACCCTTGAGACGCCATTACATCCACAAAAACTGACTCTTTGGTGTGCTCTATGGGCTGGTGGAGTCATTGGGCCATACTTCTTCCGAAATAATGCTGGAGAGTCAGTTACCCTTAATGGAGACCGGTATAGAGCCATGATAACCGACTATTTTGTTCCCGAATTGGATGGCATGAATGTGGATGAGTTGTGGTTCCAACAAGACGGCGCTACATGCCACACAGCGCACGTCACAATCGATTTATTGAAGGAAACATTCGATGAGCGCATAATTTCGCGGAATGGACCTGTCAATTGGCCACCAAGATCGTGTGATTTGACACCATTGGATTATTTTCTTTGGGGATATGTGAAGTCGCTCGTCTACGCCAACAAACCAGAAACGTTAGGGGACTTGGAAGCCAACATTCGTGGCGCTATTGCCAACATACGGCCCCATATGCTCGAAAAAGTGGTTGAAAATTGGACCTGTAGAATTGGCTTTATTCGAGCCAGCCGCGGCGGCCACATGCCCGAAATCATATTTAAACATTAATGGCATAAAATTATCCTTCCAATAAAGCCAAATTGATGGACATTAAAACGATTTGCTTGTGTTTTATTTCAATTCGAAGTTCTATACTTAAAAAAAACACCCTGTAGAAACTGTAATTATAATTTGCTTGTAAAATCGTTATTTTTGATACTATTGCACTAAATTTTTCTGAGGAGGTGTGAATTAGAATAGCGGTAAAAGTAAATTTTTTAAAAATATGAGTTGAGACCTTTCTACTTCTGACCATTGATATGCACTTAAAAGAACACAAAACGGGATTAGATAAAAAGGCAATCCTGGTGTTTTGTTTTTCAAAATAAGTATGAAATGCTTAAATTAAGTACAAAAAATTTTAATTAAAGACGAGTGTTTGAACGAACCTAAAACTGGGCAATTTCTATGCATATGTTGCAGGCTGAAGTAGCTGCCACTGGACTATAACCGTGAAAGTCCCGACTTCAACTTCGCAGTTAGTAAAAAACATCGAAAAATAAGGAAACAGGAAAAAATAAATAACAACAGAAAACAGAATATTAAAAAAAAATTTAAAGAAAAGTAAGAAACAAACAAAATTTTTGTCAGTAATATTAATGCCGATTTGGAATTGAACCTGGCCAAAATTAAGTATTTAATGCTTAAGTGATCCGTGCTTAAATTAATTTTTCAGTACTCGATTTAAAAAAATCCGCTTAGGATTGATTTCAATTAATTTTTAACTTCATGCTAAGAAAATTGAAAATGTACGAAAAATCGAGAAGTTACTGGTTGTACGCCGTTTTGAAAATTTTCAGTTTTTCTCAAATCTCAACGTTTTCAGTTCCTACGAAACTTTCCTGGCTACTCCTGAGAGGCATGTCTGTGTGTGTGTGTGTGTGTGTGTGTGTGTCAAACTAATCGAACCAAACTAGTCACGTTTCAAAGTCTTCCTTCAAACTTAGAACTCCTGTGAATTGGAAACGTTTCGGATCGGTAAATTTCGAGAAATTAAAAAGAAGTAGAAAAAGTATTTTTTTTTAGAATAACTATTAAACGGTTTTGCCTATCGATTCCAAAAACTAATCAGCTTTTGACTAATCAAAAAACCATGTCGATCGCCACCAACCGGGCCAAAATCGGCTCGGAACGAAAAAAATAGAAAAAAGTGAATTTTTAAAAAAACTTCGAAATTATATATGTGATCAATTAGTGTTCTCGATTCTTTTATAGTACTCGATCCAAAGTTATAGTAGTTTGTAAATTAAAATTATACCATTTTTAACAGTTACAAGGATGACCTTTAGGGTTTTAGTGCATTTACGATAACGTTTTGTTGGGAATGGGAATACTGATTTTACTCCCAAACAAGTCATTCCCATAATATTCGCATTGGAGGTGAACAATTATGCCATCTTTTTTGAAATAACAAGTTTTAATTTTGTTTTTTAAGTTTGGCGGGATTTTTATTATTGAATTGATTTCTATTTAGGAATATAAATTAAATTGGTGGTTTACATAAGTTTTTGTGTTGCATTAGAAAAGATGGAAATATCCATCTAATATATATTCTTGATCAGCAATGAAATCTAAGACGATCTAGCCATGTCCGTCACTCCGTCTATCTTTCCATCCGTCCGTCTGTGGAAATCACGATTCAGTCCAAACGAAAAGAGCTAGACTCTTGAAATTTGGTATAAATATATCTTGAAGGATAGCACAGTCAAAGTTCGGAAATGGGTTAAATCGGACAAGAGGGAAAAAAGTTCCCTTAAGAAGAACTAAACCCACCTCTGAAATAAAATAATTTTTAAATTTTTTTTTGTAATTTTGTTAAGCAAATGATATATTTTTATGTCAAAGAAGGTCCAACGCGTTAAACTTGGAGCCATAAAATAAAAATAAAATAATTTCTGGACCCCACCCCCTTTAGTGGGCGTTATTATATGCAAAAAAAAAGTGTAAACATTTAAAAAATTGTTTTACTTAAGCCTACATTCCTTAAAAATAACATTTTTAAGCTTTAATGACGAAGCTGAGACGTAACCTGGTACTACTATGCCCTACGGCATACCACCTAAAGGTGGAGGAGGCTCCACCTTTGCCCATAAATGACCCTATCACAAAAACATTTTTTTTTTAATTTTGTATTTAATTATCCTAAACATTTATTTTTAGAGTTTTATGACAAAGGTGAAATGTCTCCCCACGGCCCTTGCCAGAGACACACCGACAAAATACAGTTTTAATACCCTCCAAAAAGAAATGGACCCCATAAAGTATATATATTCTTGATCAGTGATAAAGTCTAAGACGGTCTAGCAATGCCTGCCTATACGTTCGTCTGTGGAAAACATGATATTGTCTATTTTTGAACCCCGCCCCCTTTAGTGGGCGTTGACGTACAATATTATATACAAAAATAGTGTAAATATTGAACAATTTTTATTCCTTAAGCCTATAAGAAGCTGAGGTGTTCTCTGATCTTGCACAGGTGAAACGTCTCTCCCATAGCCCTTCCCGGAATGACTCTCTCAAAATAGAGATTTAAAATTGGGTACAGAAATCTCCTAAAGGACCTCTGCCCCACCAAGTTAAACATTTTAAATTTACTTACTAAATATTTGGAGGGTATTTAAGATTCGACCCGGTCGAATATAAAGTTTTTTCTTGTTTTTTTTTTAATTTTGTTAAGCAAATTATGTATTTTTATCTCAAAGAAGGTCCAAAGCGCTGAACTTGATATCAGAAATTCAGAAAAATCCATTTTTGAACCCCGCCCCCTTTAGTGGGCGTTGAAATGACATATTATATGAAAATATAGTGTAAATATTTAACAGTTCGTCTGATTTAAGCCTACTTTCCTTGAAAATTAAATTTTAAAGCTTTTATGACGAAGCTGAGATGTCCTCTGATCTTCCTCTGCTTTACCCTAACCCAGCTTGGCCCCCTAAATGACCGTATAAAAAATTTAGTTTTTTCTTTTAATAGTCCCAAAAATTGACTTGTTTGTGTTTTATGGTAAAGGTGAGATGTCTAGCCCACGGCTCCTCCCGGATGCGACCTGGTTTTAATTGCTATTATTATTATTCTTATATTCTATAATGATAATGGCAAAATATTTTTCCGCAGCCAAAATATTTGGTTACAATCGTCTAGATCAATCATGTATTTTTGCTGGTACAATAACCTCTCTTACGTGCTTAACTTGTATGCATTTCGTGACACAATATATTTCTTTTAAAATGAAATGAAACCCATTGGCACGCATTGATTTCATTTAAAGAAGCAATTTGTTGACTTAAATATTGACTCAACAAAAATATTTAGTTAAAAGGAAACGCACATATAAACTAACAAATGGCTCTTAAGTGTTTAATAAAATAAGTTTGACTAAAAAAATTCCAGACAAACCCTTCAAACATTCAACTGGGATAACAAAGTAAAACATCCGCTTGCCAACACCATTAACACAATCTCTATCAAAAATCTCATTTAGTTTAAAAGCCAATATTTTGAGGAAAAAGATTTCTTGCTTGAACTAAAAATGTGTTCATGGAACAACACTTCCAACACTAAGTGGTTCAGGAAGTGCACATACAACCGTAGGGCGATAAAAAATAAATAAATAATTCTGTATAAATACGAATATACAGCTGGAAACAGTTTCCAAAACATAAACAACAACGAATATACGTGCGTGTATGTGTGTGTGTGTCTGTGCGTACTTACGTGTTGTATGCCATCATATCCTGTGTACCTACTTCCTTCCGTTTATTTGGTAAAATAAATATATACAAATATTATATATAAAAACAACGTTGCAGACACACACACACACACTCATACACAAGCACATCTGTTCCCCTGTATGTACGAGCACTACATAGAAATATGATTTACTTAAATACAGTAACTTATATTTGAAAATAAATAAACTTTATAACTTAAAGTTCCTAAAACTCTTCAAAATATTTATATTCAATTCCATCCACTCACTGCCTCAACATGTTTCTGTGTTGTTGGCCATTTATTGCCTGTATTTTTATGTTGTTAAAGCAAAATAGATATTCAACACAAAGTGCAGTGCATACAGACACACACAAACATATCGATTCCGTACTTACCAGAAACACAGCAAATAATGGTAATGGCGCCAATTCTTCGCCTGTAATTGCTGCTATCGTTCCCAGAGAAAATGTTGTTACAATGGCAAACGCCAAAGCAGCCACCGGTGAATTTAGTACAGCAGGAAACTGCAGAGCGGTTAGTATACTTGCCGATATTAATGCAGCCACTGCCAATAATAGCGTTTGTAATAATTGCTGTAATTGAGTAGAAAATGTACACACAACATCAAAAATACATGATTTACACAAAAGTTATTTTTAAAAGTTGTTACGGCTGAAGATGTTAAAGTGTACGGCGAGTGTTGTAAAACTAATAATTTCCTATTCTAATAGGGAAGTAAAAGTCAATAGCTGAGTGAAAAGTTAAAAGAACGAATTTCACAGAAAGAAAAGAAGAAAAATATGTAAACAAATGCTTTTTATACAAAATGATACTTTTTATGTTCACTAATACTTTTTATATAAAAAAGTACTTTATACAAAAAAAGTACCTTGAGCTCATTTCTCTGTGAAAAGTTATTATAACTGTACTAAAAAGTATTTTACGTAAATTAAACTTTATATGCCACAACGTAATTTTTTTTTATTAAAAAGTAACTTGTTTTTATACGAATTAGCATTCAGGGTGTGAAATCTCAATGTTCTGTGCTGGAACTAAGAAAATTTAAAACAGCGCTTTTTTTGAAAGGGTACTAAACTAAAAGTTTAACTTTTATGTAAAAATTTATTTAGCAATAAAAAAAATAGTTTTTATGTTAAAATAGTCTTATTATGGAAAACGGTAAATTTTATATAAAAACTTTTTAACAGAAAAAGGTAATTTTTGAAATAAAAGGGGACTTTTTTTTTTTTTTGATAGTGTCATAATAGGGAACTTTATTTTTTAATAAAAGAAAGTACTTTTTTCTAATAAAAAAGTACTTTTCTTAAATAAAATTTTTTTTATAAAAATGTAATTATTGTATATAAATGCACTTTTTAAATAAAAAAGTAGTTATAAAATTAAAAAGGTATTTTTTAAGTAAAAAGGTTCTTTTCGAAATAAAAAATACTTTTTAAGATTAAAAAGTACTCAAAAAATGTGTGGTAATTAAAACTGAATTTTAAAATGAACACGTACTTTTATTGAAACTAAAAGCTTTTTAAAATAAAAGGGAACTTTTTTTTTAATAAAAAGGTACTTTTTTAATTTTATATCGAGAGATACTTATTGTATAAAAAGGTGCTTTTTAAATAAAAAACTAGTTATTAAAATAAAAATATATTTTTTGCATAAAATACTATTTTTACAAAAAAGGTACTTTATTACGTAAAAAAGTACTTATTTCCGGAAAATGTACCTTTTACATAAAAAAGAGGGTTCTAAAAGCTTTTTGACAGAAAAATATACATTTTACATAAAAAAATACGTCTTGCATAAAAAGGTACTTTTTGCATAAAATGCTATTGCTACATGAAAAGGTACTTTATTACGTAACAAAGTGCTTATTACGTAGAAATTTGCCTTTTACATAAAAACAAGGTTCTAAAAGAATTTTTGATAAAAAAAAATATTTTTTACATGAAAACATACTTCTTGCATAAAAAGGTACTTTTTGCATAAAATGCTATTTTTACATAAAATGGTATTTTATTACATAAAAAAGTACTTATTACGTAAAAATATACCTTCTACACAAAAAGAATGTTAAAAAAATTGTTTGAAAAAAAAAATATTTTTTACATGAAAACATACTTCTTGCATAAAGAGGTACTTTTTGCATAAAATGCTATTTTTACGTAAAAAGGTACTTTGTTACATAAAAAAACACTTATTACGTAAAAATATGCCTTCTACATAAAAAAGGGTTTTAAAAGAATTTTTGACAAAAAAAAATATTGTTTAAATAAAAAGATACATCTCGCATAACAAGGTACTTTTTACATAAAATGCTATTTTTACGTAAAAAGGTACTTTATTACGTAAAAAAGTACTTATTACGTAGAAGTATGCCTTTTACATAAAAAGAAGGTTAAAAAAAAATGTTGACAAAAAAATATTTTTTACATAAATGCTATTTTGCATAAAATGCTATTTTTACGTAAAAAGGTACTTTGTTACATAAAAAACACTTATTACGTAAAAATATGCTTTCTACATAAAAAGAAGGTTTTAAAAGAATTTTTGACAAAAAAAATATTGTTTAAATAAAAAGATACATGTTGCATAAAAAGGAAGATACTTTTTACATAAAATGCTATTTTTACCTAAAAAGGTACTTTATTACATAAAAACACTTATTACCTAAAAATATACCTTCTACACAAAAAGAATGTTAAAAAAATTGTTTAAAAAAAATATATTTTTTACATAAAAAGATACTTCTTGCATAAAAAGGTACTTTTTGCATAAAATGCTATTTTTACGTAAAAAGGTACTTTATTACGTAAATAGAGGGTTTTACATAAAAAGTTTTATTGACGGGAAAAGCTAATTTTTGTCTAAAAAGGCAATTAATTCCTGATTAAAAAGTTACATATAGAAAGAGATAATTTATCATAAAATGTTACTTTTACAAGAAAAGTATGGAAAAATGTTTCTCTTTGAAAGTAACTACAATTAACTTTGCACACAATGTTTGATACTTGCGCAATTTCCTTCTATTGCCTCAAAACCTATTAAGAAAAAATGTGCAAAGTTTTCCCATTATTCTCAATATAACTTTTTTTTATGTAATTGCTGACAGCGTATATGTTCAATTTGACTCACCTGTTGGTAAATGACACCAATTATAATGGAAACCACACATGCTGCCAAAGATATTGCTAGACCAGAACGAAATAATGATTTACGTAAACGCTGTCTATATCTGGTATACAGATCGTCCAAGTGAATATCTTCCGCTGCAAAGAAACAACAAAAAATACCAATAAGTTATTTAGTAAATAGCGGAATAATGAGATTTAAAAGAAAACCATCTAATAATCGAAAACTTCTTTTTCTTTGGTTTTTGGGCTTTTCTTATTTTCATAGAAAACATTATTTTGGAAATTAAGTTTCCACAAGCAACAACAAAATTACACATGAATAGGTTGGCTGGCTGCCAGCCTCTTTGATTTATTCATAAAGGGGGCCAAGATTTGGACCTTGTTGTTGGGATGAATTGCTAGGGGAGTTTTTGTAGGCATTTAAGGATAAAATAATCATTATTATTAGAAAGTTTTAACATGTTATTTGGGTTTCTTGGCTTCTTTTGATTTTACGTGTAATATAAAAAGTTTAAGTAGATTATACTTTCCTGTAAGACAACATAATAAATATTTAAATAACTTATTTGAAATATTGCTTTAATGAAACAAATTACATAATAGGACAGCATAACGCGCTCGGTTTCCCAAACATATTTAATTGGAACTCACCTTATTTTCTTAATAAATATTTAAAGAATTCATTTGAAATATTATTTTAAATGAAATAAATCAGACAGACGACAGCAGGCTGCCGACTACAAACTGCCGAAAATAGAATACGGGCCTGTTCGGAAATGCATCACTGCGCTGCATCTAATGCATTCTGATAACCAACAGATGGCAACACTTCAAATGTGGTGAATTCTAAAATGCATCACTGAAGTATATGATGAGCAAAATAACATAAAAAACTAATCACAAAAATGGCGGATGCAATAGATGAGTAAATATTTGATTTGTTATTTATTTGTTTTATTTTGTTAATTTATTGTTTTTTATAAATTTTTAGAATAGATTGAGCAATTTCAAATCGTTTTTGTATTCATCCAAGTCAAAAAATAAGTTAATTATTAATTTTTCCATTTTTAATGCTCTCGCGTTCGAAATTGCAATCAAATGAAGTTTTTTGTCTGCGCTTCATTTAAGCATCTGCATCAGCTGTTTTGTATCAGCTGCGTAAATTAATCACACAGACGCATCAGGTGCAGTGCTTAGATTCTTTTCCGAATAGGCCCTACATGTCTTTATGTGGCAATTATTATTATTTCCACCACAACAAAAGGCTGGTTGCTGTCCGTGCTGCTTTTGCACCTGTGGTCAAATTTAAGTAGTTTCTTAGATTTCTATAAAATACTTGAAAAAACAACTGAGCACAGTTAATACAGTGTTCAGATATGCATTTTTAATTGAGTCAATATTCACGTTATTGCCATAATTATCTTCCTGTTAACAAAATTTAGTATGACAATTAACGTCTGGCAACTAAAAGTAAATATCTTTTATATTCATTAGGAGTCCAAGTTCAAATATAAAGTATATATATTTTTTAGATCAGTGATGAAATCTAAGACGATCTAGCCATGTCCGGCAATCCGTGCGTCTGTAGAAATCCCGATACAGTTCAAACGGAAAGGGCCAGACCTTTCAAATTTAGTATAGATTAATTTTGAAGGATAGCATAGGTTAAGTTCGTAAATAGGCTGAATCGGGCTAGAGGGGAAAAAATTTCCCTAAGAAGAACTAAAACAATCTCGTAAATACAACATAATTTTTAAAGTTTTTTGTAATTCTTAAGTCAAAGAAGGTGCAAAGCTTTGAACTTGGAGCCAGAAAATCGGAAAAAATCTATTTTTGGACACCGCCCTTTTTAGTGGGCGTTGTCATAAGATAAATGCCCTGTAGCAAAAGTTAGCCGGCGAAGTAAAAGGTTGAAATAGCTACAAAAAAACTGTCTATCTTCTCATCTTTCCTAATCTGTCCCCTCAATACTATCGCCTCGTTTTCAGTTCCGGCGCAATGCATTGCATATATAGGGGTCATCCCCTGAGTGCTGGTCCTACTCCTAAAAAAAAAAAAAAAAAAAATATATATACTTAACAAATTGTATTCCTAACTCCTACATTCCTTAAAAAATTAAAGTTTCAAGGTTTTGTGACGAAGCTGACATATTCTCTGATCTTCCTCTGTATCAAAAATATTCTTTTTTACACTGAATAACCCCAAAAAAACTACTTTTTAGTGTTTTATGGTAAGGGAGCGCCCCAAAAAAAATTATTTACTAAATATTTGGAAGGTGTTTAGGACTTGACCCGCTCGAATATAACGTTCTTAATTGTTTTTTAGTTTTCTAATGAATAATAAATTTAAGGTCAATAGTTTAATTTCAACATGTCTCGACATATTTTGTTTATGCGTTTTTTTACTTTTACCACAATTTAGGTACTAAGTCTCTACTAACTTTATTCAGTGAGTTGTGTTTTGCTAACTAAACACACTTTTTAGGAGTGCTGCATTTGTAATTTTACTTAATCAATTGAAATTTTATATAGATAATTGAGCTCAATGATGTTATTTATTGTGATAAACTCAATTAAGGTGTATGTCTAAGCACGGCATAGGAAAATTGCGGCTAAAGAAAATTTTGAAATTAAAGCAATCATAATTTGCTCTTATTTTATTCTGATATTTTTAAGCTAAAGGTCTCTTTATTTTAATTTAAATTTTAATTTCAATATTTCGTCACTCCTTTGTGTGACTTCTTCAGGAAATTAATTATTTTCACACAAAGGAGTGACGAAATATTGAAATTAAAATTTAAATTAAAATAAAGAGACCTTAAGCTTAAAAATATCAGAATAAAATAATAATTAAAAAGAGGTCAAGAAACCAGAAGAATTCAATAATTTTCTCTTTTAAATAATTTTTTTTTGCAAAAGCGTGTTGTGCTTAAAAGTCACTTACTCGTATGTGTATAAATTACTGGCTATTCATATAAAGGTAGCTTAAGTATTAAATTATAGTAAAAATTCTTAAAGTATTATGGAATCCCTTGCTACAAAAAAATGGTTGCCTTGGCATTTGCTTATTTAAAATATGCGATTATAAACCGAGAATTCTTTCACCACAATAACAATTTAATGATATCATTTTCTACGTCTTGTTAATATTAAATAACAGCAAATTAGTATTGCCTTTTAAAAAAGCAGACAAATAAAATAATTTGGAAAACTGTATCAGATTTCTAAATGTAACTCGAGCGTTAGTCTGAGATTCTATTGACAACATTCTTCAAATACCATTTTTTATTAATATGTTTTTGGCACTCATGCTGAAAATGAGCACAAAACAAAATTTATTTGTTGTTCTGTTTTAGGTTAAATAAAATCAAATACACAAACTCACAATAAATGCAAAAAATAAAAAAGAAAGGAAAATGTAAAACCTGTTGCTGCTTGGCTTTAAATTCGCTGCTACAATAAAAAGGCAGGGAGCACAAGGGCAGGACACATTCTCTTAGTGTTTTGAAAAGCCACTATAACAACAGCCTTTAATAAAAATTTTTCTATAACATCAGGTCGTCTCGAAAAGTATTTAGTAAAAATTTTTGTTATTTTCTGTATACTTTTCCCTGACACCCTAAATTAACAATGTCAAGCAGTTGCATGAGTCCTGTTAACAAGAACAAAATCGTATAACAAAAAAGAGGCTTTGGTGCGTAAAAAAGGAAACATATTGTTGTTATTAAGTAGAAGGGAATAAACAAAGGGACAATGGAGGCAAATCATGTATGTGAGACAGTGTAATCAAGTGCTTTGTTTTGTTTTCCTTTCCTTTTTTATTATAAATAATGGAAAAAGGAGCAGCATGAATGCAATTTAAGATAATCTTTAGAACAATAAAAAAAATCAGGCTACAAAAAGTCAATCTATTAAAAAAGGTAAATTTTGCTGAAAAGCAACAGAAATAAAAAACAATATAAAAGAAACATTCTCTTGAAATGTTAGATACAATTTCTTTGGGGGCATCGTAGCGTATGATTGATGTAAATATGCAATGAAATTACTCATACGTCCTCGTGCGGTCATAAAAATTCTACCACTTGGCATTTACGGCAGTACGTACAGCCACAACAAAAAAAAATAATTTTACAAACTAAATTTTTAAAAAAGTTAAAAAAATTTTGAAAAATAACAAAAATTAAATTAATTAAAAAAATAACATAAAATAACTTAGAGAAAGTATCGTAGACAAGAATTTAGTAATTACATATGCAGTACGAGCTCGATTTGCGCAACCGAAAGGAAACCGAGGTTGTTGCTTTTACCGAAAAGTTGCCATAACCGACCACTAAAAATCTTATATAAAAACTCACCACTCTTTAGCTCAAATTCATTAAATTTTATTTTTTAACATGAAAAAATAACTTATAAAGCAAAGTGATAAAATTAACGTATGTTTTAAAATTCTATTTATGAAAAACATACATATATGATTAAACCTTTAGTTTAGGGAGAAAAATTTTGAAATTTTTTGTTGAGTTTTAGACTTTTTAGCCTTTTGGGAAATCGCAGCTTCCTTGATTTCTTGAAGAGTGATTAATTTTTCATACGAAATGTAATTTTCTGTTGCCCATTCCATGCAAATGCCAATGGACTTAATAGACGTGCAGCATTTCTTTTGTGACTGTCCGGCCCTGCTGGAGCGTAGGCTTAGACATCTAGGCTCTCGTTTCCTGCGAGATCTCAGGGAGTCTAGGTGGTTATCACGAATCAGTACCTCGTTTTGAAAGGCTTGTGTAGGATTTAGTCCTCTGAGCACCACAATGGTCCTTTGATGGCCTCCGAGTGTTTTCTCGCTTACTGCGGGCAGCCCTTCTAATCTAATTTCCTCAAAAGTTCTAATTTTTGTTTAATTGTTAGCTTAACCACTTTTTTTTATTACTCCCATGTTTGTGGAAACATGCTTGTTTACTTTAAAATGATCTTCACTAAAATCATAAAAAACGCAAAGATTTAAACCCAAAACAAAAAACTACACTCCCGGTTTACACTATGCAATTTTTGTCGCAGCAATTCTTGATATTTAGTGAGGAAGAGCGAGAAAGGAATACAAATGGTATATATTCCTATTTCAGGACTGTCACACAAAATAAGAATTGCTGCAACAAAAGTTGCTTAGTGTAAACCGGCACTAACTGTAAATTAACAGAAAAATAAAATACATAAAATGTATCAGCACTGACATGTGGGAAACATTCTTAAGATGGCTTATTTGCTGAAACTTTAACTATTTGTTTAACCCACGTTTCTGCAAAAATAAATTCAGAAAGACAATTACTTTAAATTTTATAAAACACAAAAAGTTGCACTTATCAAGACTGGTTTTTTGAAAAAGTTGCACTTATAAAGACTGTAATGTAAACAAATTGCCTGTTGCGCTAATCGGGGTGTTGCAGTTGTCGGTGGTTGCGCAAATCGAGCTCGTGCTGTACATAAATAACAATTTTACGAGTATCTGTAATGCCAAGTGGTCGAATTTCGACCACCAAGAGATCCTAGTTTTACAGAAATATTTGGACCTGAGAAACCTGTTCCATCAAGACAATTCTCGAAGGCATAAGTCTGTTGTCAGTATGGCAAAAATCCATAAATTAACCCCCTGCGACTTGTAGTAAGTAAGAGATTTGGGTCGAATGAAAAGGCCGTAAACGAAAGGACGTTGACAAAACCCAATATTTTAAAGAAAAAAAAAAGAGAAAAAGGTTGAACCAAATATGTTGATCTAAAAGAAGATTATGTTTGAAAAAAAAAATTTTTTTTCAAGTATTTACGGAATTAGCAACTGTCTATGCATTTCTCTTTTCAAATTTGAAAAAAAAACAATCAGCACTATTAAAATTTAAAGGTGGAGTGTTAAACAAAAATTCTCAAAATTATAAATAAATTTAATAACTTTTTTTTTTAAAATGCTATAAAAAAACTACTGAATATTTTCTCAAATTTCATTTTTTATTTGAAACTACAATCCTTCCGGTTAATAATGGAAAATAATTTCATTCAAATGGCTGCCTCGGCTGGCCATGCAGTAGTCCACATGATCGGTCCAATTTTTAAGCACATTATCGATTGTGTGCAGCTGTATTTCACCAATGGCTTTACGAATATTGTCCTTTAAAGCGTCAATTGTCCCTGGCTTGTTGGCGTAACACTTATCTTTGACGGCACCCCACAAATAATAGTCCAACGGTGTCAAATCGCAGCTCCGAGGTGGCCAAACGACATCAGTTCTGCGGCTGATAATGCGATCTTCAAAAACAGGGCACAAAACATCGAGTGTAGCTTCGGCTGTGTGGCACGTAGCGCCGTCCTGTTGAAATCAAATGTTGCCAATATCCTCCTCTTCAATTTTTGTAAACAAAAATTCGTTCAACATGGCCCGATAATGATCGCCATTGACTGTAACGGCCACTCCTTGCTCATTTTCGAAGAAAAATGGCCCAATTATGCCTCTGGAGCAAAATCCGCACCACACAGTGACTCGTTTTGGGTGCGTCGGCTTTTCAATGTATGCGTGCGGGTTTTCTGTGCCCCAAATGCGACAATTTTGCTTGTTTACATACACGCCAAGATCAAAATGAGCTTCATCTGAAAAGATGATTTTTTTTGGCAAAATCGGCATCTTCTGTAAGTCGATCGCAGGCCCACTTAGCGAAGCGAAAACGCATTGGATGGTCAACCATATTCGTTCAGCAGGAGGATAAAACTAATTTTCTGTCAAATCAGACATGAGCTAAGTGTAACCATTCAGGAAATAAGCACTAGTTGAAAAAAAACGTTAGATGGCGGACCCTTTATAAACTTTGCGAGTGCCCTTTAGCGGACTTACGAATTTTGTCAACACCCTAAATTATTGTTGTTGCATAAAACAATTATCAGCTGTTCCTTATTTCTTACATTTACAATTAGAGTTGGCAAAAAGGCCACCCCAAGTAGAATGATAATGTAAGAAAACAAAAAGGACAAGTGATCATTGAGTTCCTTTTTTGAATTTGATATTAGTTTAAACTTCTCATTCATTTCAATGGAAATGAGATATATTATTTATAGTTATTTTAAGAAATGTCGTTTAAAGTATGTATATCTTATGATCATTTTACATTTTTGTTAGTTTGGAAAATCAGCGCGATTGAAACTAAATAAATATTAAAGTGTTAAATAAACAACAATTGTCCGATAAATAAATTTAATTATATTTTTCTTTTCGCTCAATTCCACTACAATTAAAAAGAAGAAAATGAGCATATATTTTTAATCTTGTACGAGTTGCTATAAATAACAATTAATTAATTTTAATCCTCTTATAAGTTGCAACAATTTACATCAAGGAAAATGCTAAAGAAATAAAGAAATGTGATGAAAATAGGACGATAAGACCTGATACTATTTATTAATTTAGTTTGTTCATGTGCGTTGTTGTGGTTTTACAAACTATCAGTTATGAAATGCCAAGGTTTCCAGATGACCCCACGATACTTTATTTATTTATTTACTTTTTTTGTTTTTGTAATATTTGTTGTATATAGACTTCCTTGCTTTGAAAAATCCTTGATAAGTTTACTATTTGTATAGTTGCAGTTTTGTTTATATTTGTAAAATTATTCATACACCCAACACTGGATTTACGCAGTTAGAAATGTTATTAAAGCAATTTGTGTTGAAAAGAGGTACTCCTTTCCAAAGAATTGGTCAAAATTTTTTTTTGCTTAAATGCATGCGACTTAAGCTTTTTCGGAAGCTTCTTTGCATTTGAAACTCCTTTCATTACTCAGTTACTACAAATAAACGCCTTTTGGGCGAAATTGGGTAAAATTGTGTTTCAACCAAAAAATTGATTTTTAGCAAAAAAATTGGTCAAAAATTTATTTTTCTTACATGCATGCGACTTAAGCTTTTTCGGAAGCTTCTTCGCATTTGAAACTCCTTTCAATACTCAGTTACTACAAATAAACGCCTTTTGGGTGAAATTGGGTAAAATTGTGTTTCAGCCAAAAAATTTATTTTTAGCAAAAAAATTGGTCAAAAATTTATTTTTCTTACATGCATGCAACCTAAGCTTTTTCGGAAGCTTCTTCGCATTTGAAACTCCTTTCAATACTCAGTTACAACAAATAAACGCCTTTTGGGTGAAATTGGGTAAAATTGTGTTTCAGCCAAAAAATTTATTTTTAGCCAAAAAATTGGTCAAAAATTTATTTTTCTTACATGCATGCGACTTAAGCTTTTTCGGAAGCTTCTTCGCATTTGAAACTCCTTTCAATACTCAGTTACAACAAATAAACGCCTTTTGGGTGAAATTGGGTAAAATTGTGTTTCAGCCAAAAAATTGATTTTTAGCAAAAAAAATTGGTCAAAAATTTATTTTTCTTACATGCATGCAACTTAAGCTTTTTCGGAAGCTTCTTCGCATTTGAAACTCCTTTCAATACTCAGTTACAACAAATAAACGCCTTTTGGGTGAAATTGGGTAAAATTGTGTTTCAACCAAAAAATTGATTTTTAGCAAAAAAATTGGTCAAAAATTTATTTTTCTTACATGCATGCGACTTAAGCTTTTTCGGAAGCTTCTTCGCATTTGAAACTCCTTTCAATACTCAGTTACAACAAATAAACGCCTTTTGGGCGAAATTGGGTAAAATTGTGTTTCAACCAAAAAATTGATTTTTAGCAAAGGGGTACCCCTTTCCAAAAAAATTGGTCAAACATTTTTTTTCCAAAAAAATTGGTCAAAATTTTTTTTTTTGCTTAAATGCATGCGACTTAAGCTTTTTCGGAAGCTTCTTCGCATTTGATACTCCTTTCAATACTCAGTTACAACAAATAAACGCCTTTTGGGTGAAATTGGGTAAAATTGTGTTTCAACCGAAAAATTGATTTTTAGCAAAGGGGTACCCCTTTCCAAAAAAATTGGTCAAAAATTTTATTTGCTTAAATGCATGCGACTTAAGCTTTTTCGGAAGCTTCGTCGCATTTGAAACTCCTTTCAATACTCAGTTACTACAAATAAACGCCTTTTGGGTGAAATTGTGTTTCAGCCAAAAAATTTATTTTTAGCAAAAAAATTGGTCAAAAATTTATTTTTCTTACATGCATGCAACCTAAGCTTTTTCGGAAGCTTCTTCGCATTTGAAACTCCTTTCAATACTCAGTTACAACAAATAAACGCCTTTTGGGTGAAATTGGGTAAAATTGTGTTTCAGCCAAAAAATTGATTTTTAGCAAAAAAAATTGGTCAAAAATTTATTTTTCTTACATGCATGCAACTTAAGCTTTTTCGGAAGCTTCTTCGCATTTGAAACTCCTTTCAATACTCAGTTACAACAAATAAACGCCTTTTGGGCGAAATTGGGTAAAATTGTGTTTCAACCAAAAAATTGATTTTTAGCAAAGGGGTACCCCTTTCCAAAAAAATTGGTCAAACATTTTTTTTCCAAAAAAATTGGTCAAAATTTTTTTTTTTGCTTAAATGCATGCGACTTAAGCTTTTTCGGAAGCTTCTTCGCATTTGATACTCCTTTCAATACTCAGTTACAACAAATAAACGCCTTTTGGGTGAAATTGGGTAAAATTGTGTTTCAACCGAAAAATTGATTTTTAGCAAAGGGGTACCCCTTTCCAAAAAAATTGGTCAAAAATTTTATTTGCTTAAATGCATGCGACTTAAGCTTTTTCGGAAGCTTCGTCGCATTTGAAACTCCTTTCAATACTCAGTTACTACAAATAAACGCCTTTTGGGTGAAATTGTGTTTCAGCCAAAAAATTTATTTTTAGCAAAAAAATTGGTCAAAAATTTATTTTTCTTACATGCATGCAACCTAAGCTTTTTCGGAAGCTTCTTCGCATTTGAAACTCCTTTCAATACTCAGTTACAACAAATAAACGCCTTTTGGGTGAAATTGGGTAAAATTGTGTTTCAGCCAAAAAATTTATTTTTAGCCAAAAAATTGGTCAAAAATTTATTTTTCTTACATGCATGCGACTTAAGCTTTTTCGGAAGCTTCTTCGCATTTGAAACTCCTTTCAATACTCAGTTACAACAAATAAACGCCTTTTGGGTGAAATTGGGTAAAATTGTGTTTCAGCCAAAAAATTGATTTTTAGCAAAAAAAATTGGTCAAAAATTTATTTTTCTTACATGCATGCGACTTAAGCTTTTTCGGAAGCTTCTTCGCATTTGAAACTCCTTTCAATACTCAGTTACAACAAATAAACGCCTTTTGGGCGAAATTGGATAAAATTGTGTTTCAACCAAAAAATTGATTTTTAGCAAAGGGGTACCCTTTTCCAAAAAAATTGGTCAAACATTTTTTTTCCAAAAAAATTGGTCAAAATTTTTTTTTTTTGCTTAAATGCATGCGACTTAAGCTTTTTCGGAAGCTTCTTCGCATTTGATACTCCTTTCAATACTCAGTTACAACAAATAAACGCCTTTTGGGTGAAATTGGGTAAAATTGTGTTTCAACCGAAAAATTGATTTTTAGCAAAGGGGTACACCTTTCCAAAAAAATTGGTCAAAAATTTTATTTGCTTAAATGCATGCGACTTAAGCTATGTACAGACGATTGGCAGATCTTCCAATATTGTCAGAAAAATGTTAAGAAAATGTCTAACAACCGTGTGAACTTACAATTTTTGTATTGCAACGTTGTTAGAAAAACCATTGGCAGCACATTGTAAGGCAATAATATTGTAAGCTATCTAACAATCGTGTGAACACCTTATTTTGTCATTGTTAGTCAATTGTCAGACATTGTAAGCTCATTGGATGTTGGCACATGTGTGAAATTCATGCAGCTGACAATGGCACTATTGTCAGCGAATTTTTCAATATATTTTCATGCATATTGAAAAGCAAAATTAAAAAAAAAACGTTGAAGGAAAATATATAATAATAAAGAAATAATTTCCTGTAATATCGTCCCCTCAATATAACAATAGCGAATAATTTTTTTGGTTTTTTGAGAAAATCGAGTTTAAAGTTTTTGTCAAATCGGATGTCTAATATCGCGGTAAATAAAAATTCGACGAATACATAATACAGTTTCTTGTCTTTAAATTGACCAATTTTTTTATTCTACGCATCCTTTAAGACTATAATTATGTCATTTAAAGCGCAAGTCCTCCATAAAAGGCTATTTTATTTTTTAAGGAATTCGTATGATGTATCAAAACAAAAGAAAAATACTCAAATACATATCTTCACATAATAATATATATACTCACATCCATATATAACTTTTCATAGTACAATTATTTCAATTTGATTTTGTATTGGCTCTCTCTCATTTCCCCTTAAAGTAGGCAATAAAATGTGGCAGTATGTATGTTCTCTGAGAGAATCTGACAACCGTGTAAACTGACAATTTTTGTTGGTAGATAAATTTATTGCCTTACAATTGTCTGACAATGAAATTGTAAGGTTTTCTTACAATCGTGTAAACTGACAATTTACCATGTGAAAACTATTTTTCATTCTCAGTATATTGTCAGAACATTGCCAGGTCTTACAATATTGTTAGATCTGACAATCGTGTGTACATAGCTTTAAGCTTTTTCGGAAGCTTCGTCGCATTTGAAACTCCTTTCAATACTCAGTTACTACAAATAAACGCCTTTTGGGTGAAATTGTGTTTCAGCCAAAAAATTGATTTTTAGCAAAAAAAATTGGTCAACAATTTATTTTTCTTACATGCATGCGACTTAAGCTTTTTCGGAAGCTTCTTCACATTTGAAACTCCTTTCAATACTCAGTTACAACAAATAAACGCCTTTTGGGTGAAATTGGGTAAAATTGTGTTTCAACCGAAAAATTGATTTTTAGCAAAGGGGTACCCCTTTCCAAAAAAATTGGCCAAACATTTTTTTTTGCTTAAATGCATGCGACTTAAGCTTTTTCGGAAGCTTCTTCGCATTTGATACTCCTTTCAATACTTAGTTATTACAAATAAACGCCTTTTGGGTAAAATTGTGTTTCAACCAAAAGATTTTTTGCAAAGATTGATTTAAAAAAAAACCAAAAAGACATTTTGTTTGCAAATGCAAGCGATTTAAGCTGCTTTAAGAGCTTGTTTACTTTTGAAACTCTTTCGAAAATACATTTAGTAGAAAGAAATGCATTTTGGGCAAAGTTCCTAACATGGAAACCTTTAAAAATTTATTATTACAAAGAGGTATACCTTTCTAAAAAAAGATTAATTTATTTTTGCAAATGCATGCGAAAATATAAGAAAATAGAAACAAAAAATGAGTTCTTGTTTTATAAAAATTTTATTTATTTGACTAAATTTAAAGTGATGAATTAGAGTATCATTATAAGTAAAAACCTCAAACAATTAGTATTTAATAATGGGCGAATTCTATATCTTTCAAAATTTCTTTTCAATTATATTAAACTTTTGATCGTTTGCAAATGTGATAGACAATTTTGAACTTGCTTTTAATAAACTATTTTTCTTCTTTTTTTTATTTTTAGGATAATGGACGTCTAGAACGTGTTGAATATTTACTTTCTAATACAAGACTTCTTCAAAACTGAAATTCCATATTGCCAAACATCATCAAAAGATTTGGGGGTTTTAATTAAAATTTCCTTTTTTTATGGTTTTCATCAATATGCGGAAAAGCCCTGCATAAATAATTTAAACTTGTCAAAATGAGTGAGATGCAAGTATTAAAAATGGATTAATGATTGATTAACTTATAAATCATGACTACGATGATGTAAAAATCCAGCTAAATTGTAGGAGAAAGATCGTTCAAGATGCCATTTAATTGCGTGCAGGATATATGCTGTTGTTTCAACTTATACCATCAAATCAAAAATGCCAACAACCATGAATGCTGCGAAATATTTATAATTTTAAGATATTTTTTAATTGTAGAAATTTCTGTATAAATTGAAAATATGTACAAAATTCTCAACTCGAACTCTAATTAAAAAACATTTAGTTTGTAAAACAATATAAATAATTTAATTTTATTATAATAATTATTATTATATTATTTTATTTAAAAACAAATTCAAAACAAATAAACTAAATAAAATACTATAAAAATGTCAAATGTTGCATTTTTATTTAAATACAGAACGAAAATGTGCGAAAATTTGCTTTAAAACAAAATCAAAATGTCCAGTCGATTTTTTTGTTACCAAAATGTTTGCTGTGTTTGTTGTGACGTCATCACAACAAAAGCTGCACAATTTCAAAATTCAAGTAAAACACCAGGAGCAAAGAACAGCAGGAAAAATAGCAAGGGGTATTAAAAAAACTTTTAAACGTATTTGAGTCACCCTGTTTATTAAAAAATTTCAAAATTCAAAGCATAAGTTAAGGCTTTAAAAATATTTGACTCACCCTCTTGCATGAAAAAACTGTGTTCGAAGCATACTTTGAGGCTTGAAAAAGTAAGTGTGTCACCCTATTAATATGGACATTTTTAAGTGAGCCACCCGGTTCTTTCTACATTAATTTAACCCTATTTGTTCAACTTCCACAAGATTACAATAACCTTTTAATATAAACAGAACATTTAAATGTTCAACTTGTAGAGCAAATTTACAAAAAATTAGTATTTAAATTTAATAATGCCACAGTTATTTTATAAGTGTGCAACAAATTAATATTATTGTAATAATTTTGTTTTTCAAGCTTCAAGTCAGTCATACACACTTTTCCCTAATGCACGCAGTCCCTTCCAAAGTATCTTCCAATCGTGTCCTCGTATATTAATTTAATGTCAAGAAAACAGCAGATTACATTTATTGTGAACTTATTTACGTCTCGTTTTATTCAATAATTTTAAGCAAACAGTTTTCTGGGCAGTGATAAACCCGCTTTGAAATTGTGCGCAGCTTTAAGAAACTTGGAAGTGTGATTGACCAATTTCTGAAATATTGTTCAGATAAAAGTGACACTAAATTGTAAGTTTTGAATAAAGTTGTACCGTGTATAGATATCTCGGCAACCAATCTATATATTCTTATGAAGTTCTTGCTTTAATTGATAAATTTTAATATCAAACATTATTAGTGAGAGATTGCGAATGATATCGAAAAATCTTTAAAATCAGAATCAATATATTCTAACAATCTTTCATACATTTTATAAAAGTAAAACCAAATATTTTTGTACGCATACTTACACGTATTGGATTTCTTCTAATTCGTCATCGGATGAGAAAATGCTTCGATTATATTTTGAAGCTAAAACTTATCTTTTAGCTGATTAAAAAAGATTCTACTTTGTCATAACTTATATTTTGTTCTCGTTTAATATCAAGTAATACAGCTCTTTGCTAAAAATCAATTTTTTGGTTGAAACACAATTTTACCCAATTTCGCCCAAAAGGCGTTTATTTGTAGTAACTGAGTATTGAAAGGAGTTTCAAATGCGAAGAAGCTTCCCAAAAAGCTTAAGTCGCATGCATTTAAGCAAAAAAAAAATTCTTTGTAAAATGTAAAATCATAGGCTTGTCACCCTGTCACATAAAAGAGCTAAATATTATTTATTAATATTATTTTCTTTAGAAATTTTATTAAATTCAAGTTATTTTTATTTAGAATATTTTTCACGGATCAGTACTGATTTTAATAAAAATTGGAAAAAAAAAATTTGCAGATTGCGGATTTGAACTTGAGTCTGAATAAAAGTTCTTATGTTAATATATTAATAATTTCGAATAAATAAAATTTGGATTCATTTTTAGAGTTAAATAACTTTTTTTCCAAAAAGAAATCTCATGTGCGCACACACACACATTCTTATTTTACGATTTTTTTTATTATACAAAACAATTCCTGTTGAGTATTAAAGACAGATAAAGTAGGAAGCAGCTGTAATAATGGCACGGATTTTTTGTTGTTGGTAATTTTCCTTTGCCTTGTTGTAACTAGAAAATAAAACTGCAACTAAGCAAATAATCATAAAAAAATTAAATAATATGTACACTTTAAAAATGTGGCTAAAGAAAGAAGAAGAAAAAAAATTAAAAAATAATCAACAAAACAAGACAAAAACAGGGCAAACAACAAATAGGACGCGAGTGTTGTGTATGTCAACACACTGATAACGCAGCAAAAAATGAAAAACTTTATATTCATTCACAGAAGTGTATAGAAAGGTTCTTGCACTTGCTCTTGCTCTTACTCTAGTACCTGTGCCAGTAGTTGTTTGCTTGCATAAAGGCTTCTCCATTTCATGTAGGGATGTGTTTTACTACAACGTGTAGGTTTGGGTGTGTGTGTGTGTGTGTGAGCTTTTACGTTGTTAACTTTAGCCATGGACAAATAAAAATGAATTGACTTGTATGTACGTGTTCGTGTATCCATTTCTTTCGAAATAAAATAGTGCACACACACACACGCACAAACATATTGAAAAAGTAATTGTATTTGTTTTATCTTATCGATTGAATTTCTTTAAAATTGTATTTTATTTGGAAGAAATAAATAAAAGGAAAGACATTGTAATTTATGTGCCCTGGCAGGGCTGGCAAAGGGTTTCTGCTGATTCTTATAAAATTTATTTTAAGTCGTCTAAATCAGTATTGAAACTTATTCTATATTTAATGACGATCAATTGCTAAATTGCTTACCGATTCAGTTATCCTATCCTACACGAGACAAGGTGGAGTGGTAAGTGTTTAACCTGCACAGTGGGGCCACAAGACTTTTTTGCGTATAAATGAAATTTTAAAGTCTACTGATGATTTGGTGTAAGAACCAATGAAATTCAGGCGTATACACATACACATTAATCACATAACAAAACACTAATATTTATTTAAAAATCCACAATTTTTCATCAGCTTCTGTGGAATATTTTTACAGATTCCAGCGAAATTTTGATGCAGTCTTATAAAACAAAAAAAAATGCAAATATTGAAAAGTAATATCACTTAACAAGACATATTATGTGATAAGTATTACATACGAGTATGCACAGTGGGGTCACAAGACTTTGTTTTACTAATCAATTTCAGAATCTATAATTTTTCATGATGTTTTTTTAATACTTTTAGAGCATTCAATGAAATTTGGATGCAACCTCACCAAAAAAAAAAAATAATAATAATAAAAATAAATAAGGGATTCCGTTGTCCTCGAAGGCTGTCCCTCGAGCTTGCCCTCCAGCTTTTTGAAATGTTTGAACACCAATATCTCTCTGATTTTGAACATATTTATGTATCTACATAAAAAAAGATAATAATAATAGTAAATAAATAAAAGTGAATCTAGGAAAATAGTTTGTAAACGCATCAAAAGCAATTTTATTTTTAAATAATCAATGACTTTTGCTAAAATTTGTTATGGTCGATATTTTGAGTTTAAAAGTTAATTGAATTTTAGTTTTCTCTTTAAAGTTCATGTTAACTTTAATTGGCCTTTATTTTATTATTCTTTACTTTTGCGTAATACATTTTGTAGACATCCTTTTCTCTTAATTTGCATTTCGTTGCTGCCTCATTTTGATTGCTGTGAGATGTTAACAACAAACTAGTGTTGTTGCTAAAATTGTTTTTATAAATTTTACATCCTGTATTCATGCCATAATAAATAATAAATACACTTGTGTAGGTACAAACAAACAAACAAGCAAAAAACCACTTGCTGACTTTCCTTTTGGCGCTTTAACTACCAGCTGCCTTGCAGTTAGAAGGTAAATCCAGAGCTGTTTGTTATTTTAAATGTAAATATTTCAACGTGATGATACAAACCCTGGCTTTTGTCGTTTATTTTTTCTTCTATCTCGTATATTTTTCTTCTTCTCTTTGTTTTGTGCATGAATAATGTATCAGTATTTAGAAATGCAAATATAACAATTGTCGTTTAAAATAAATTGTAACAATTGTGTTGCAAACAACAACAACAAAAAAGTATTTTTGCATAAACGCAACAAAAAAAATTTATGAATTGTATGAGTCTGAAGATTAAATGATGCAATGGCTGCACACTATAAAAATTTATATGAAAAGTTGTAAAAAAAGATTTGCTCGTGGGCGTTAATTGAGGTAATAAAAGGCTCTGTGCCAAATTTCAAAAACTTTGGGCCAAAAATAAATTTTGGTTTCTATGGGCGGTGGGTAGTGGGCGTGGCCAATTTTGATGAAACTTTATTTTCTTCTTAATTGAGGTAATAAAAGGCTCTGTGCCAAATTTCAAAAACTTTGGGCTAAAAATAAATTTTGGTTTCTATGGGCGGTGGGTAGTGGGCGTGGCCAATTTTGATGAAACTTTATGTTATTCTTAATTGAGGTAATTAAAGTCTCTGTGCCAAATTTCAAAAACTTTGAGCCAAAAATAAATTTTGGTTTCTATGGGCGGTAGATAGTGGGTGTGGCGAATTTTGATGAAACTTTATTTTATTTTTAATTGAAATAATACAAGGCTCTGTGCCAAATTTCAAAAACTTTGGGCCAAAAATAAATTTTGGCTTCTATGGGCGGTGGGTAGTGGGCGTGGCCAATTTTGATGAAACTTTATGTTATTCTTAATTGAGGTAATAAAAGGCTCTGTGCCAAGTTTCAAAACTTTGGCGTGGCCAATTTTGATGAAACTTTATTTTACTCTTAATTGAGGTAATAAAAGGCTCTATGCCAAATTTCAAAAACTTTGGGCCAAAAATAAATTTTGGGTTTTATGGGCGCTGGGTAGTGGGCGTGGCCAATTTTAATGAAACTTTACATTTTTCTTAATTGAGTTAACCAAAGCCTCAAAGCAAAGTTTCAACATTCTACGAGCACTCCTTATATTTTTTGCCAAACATTGTATGAACAAATCCCACTGGGCGGCAGTACCTTCAGTTTTATCAAGTGCACAACACACAACATCATCTGAATTGAAATAAATAAAATTTCATTTAGCAGCAGATAAGTTTTTAACACAATTAGGGTGTTCATACAGTGTGCTATTTGGCCATATTGTTATAATGTCTTATTAACTTAGAATAGTTAAAACAAATTTGCTGTGCTGCCTACAAACAACAATAACCCCCATTCATATTCATAAAAATATAAAAAGTATTTGAAATCTGCTTTAAGAAAATTTTGTATGAAAAAATTTGATTAAAATACATTTCAAACTCATTTTAAATTTTATGAATAATGGGGTAAGACTTTCTGAGCGATATTTATTTTTTTATCATGAAATAGCCATAGAGATCTTATTCATAGAAATATTAGCCGCCGTTAATTATAAATAATTATATGATGCAGGAATGAAAGACTGTTTAGTAATTACTATATTTACACTTTTATATCTGGGCATCAAATTTATACCTTTTATAACATAAAAATAAGCATAGAAAAAATTAAGAGAAGCGTTAAGTTTAAAAATGTATAGGGTATTTCATTAAAAGGTTTTCTACCTTTAACTTTAAATAAAAGTGTGTGAAATATATTATCGAAACTTTTATTTGCTCGAAAAAGCTCTTGTTGCCATTATGGGGTAAGCTAAAATCGTACAAATGTTCGTCACTTCTTCTCCGGGTGGAACGCATTCGAAATTGCGACTCACGACTCTGGCACACAAATCAGGCTATATTGGCTTTGAGGAACTCTATGGTTTATATCATATTCGCATACACCAGCGACTTAAGAAAGAAGTGTAAATCGCATGATCTCAGTGGCCAGATCACTTCACCTCCACGTGAGATTACCGCGCTGTCCTGTTGTAACTACATATTGGTGTCCATATCATTCAGTTTAGCACAAAATACCCTGGTAATCATCGATCTACATATATTACACTCCGTTGGCAGTAATGGGCTGGCCAACGTCTTTCTCTGGGGTAGTCAACACGTGACTATGAAGCCCGTAATGCAGAGTTCGACTCCGCGCCCAGACATGAATATGGTGACGAATTGGCGCATGGTTGTGAGTGCTATTGGGTGAATTAGTTAAAACGAGACTATAAAACGGAGGGTCTAGTAGTCGGCTCCGCGCCACGTCACGGAACATAACTGGCAGCGATTGAGACTATCATATTCTAGATAAAAGAGCAGATTAAGAGCACTTTCCTCCGTCGGCGCTGTAGCCAAAAAGGAAATTTTTTCAGAATGCATTGGAGGCTCTTGGATCACATGTGAATTGGTATCGTCCCAAATTCGACAACTTTATTTTCCACGTATCCATTCATCCAGATAATTTCCTCATTGTTGAAGATAATTTTTCGATGATGCAAATTAGGGTCAGTTACCAACTGCTCCAAAGTGTGTTCAGGAACTACGCATCTTTGTTTATGGTCGTCAAGTCAAGGCACGACGCAAAATTCTCCAAGTTAAGGTCTGCAAAAGTCCGAGTTCTTAAAAGCGAATTCGAATGCCTGGGATTTCTCCTGCACTCTCTCACGGGTCGGAGCAATGTTTTCAGAAGATCTTGCATTCCGCCAGACATACCGATCTCACACGATCGTTTATTGAACTAGTCGCCTTAAATTTAAACACCACATTGCGAATAGTCCTCGCGGTACGACAATTATGGTGACCATAAAATGGTCGAAGCCCGCAGTATATTTTGTCTGAATAGAACACCCATTTTAATCAAACCATTTTATTATTTGCACGTTTTTGGGGATTTGGCAAAACATACTGAATAGATAAAAACTAATTCGGCAAATTACGGAAACGCCGTTTACAATTTTAAAATGTAGTTTGGGGTATAAAGAAAATAATCAAGCGGCAACATGGGGATTAAAAGTATGTTACCAATTTTATTTTTAAATAAAATTTATATGAATAAAAACTTATCATATTGAATTAAGCCTCGTAATAAATGCTGACAAACATTAAAAGTATGTTACCAATTTTATTTTTAAATAAAATTTATATGAATAAAAACTTATCATATTGAATTAAGCCTCGTAATAAATGCTGACAAACAAACTGTAATTATGAAACTGTAGAGGCCTTCGAAAACAGCTGTTCTGCTCTGCTGTGTAAATTGGATAATTAAAAATGATTTCCTTGGAATATTTATCATATGGTTCTGATTAAAACAAGTCACATTTCGAGCAATTAGCCAATGAATTTTAATTGGAAAAAATGTATCGTTTAAAATAAAAATGGAATTTTTAATAGAATAGAATGGAATTTCTAATGAAACATTTTTTATTTTCTTTTCAGCTGAAAGAATTTTGTAGTGCTTCACATGCGTTGTATTGTTAAGTGTTATTTTGTCACTTATCACTTTATGACGACCATCCGAATGAGAGATACATATATGATTAGAAGTTGGTGGCGTATGAGCATTATGGCATGCAAAACTTTATAATAGTCATCCGCCACAATACCCCTGACCATTTTTGATGTTTAATATTTACAAATTTTGCAGTTTAACGCTTGATTAATATATCGGAATGTTTTTTTTCTAATTAAGAAAATTATATTTTCGTTGGCTTAGCGGTTTACACTCATTTTGTAATATATGATATTTTAACGTCCCCTGAAATAGAACTATACATCGCACAGTGGGATTTTTTGTGCAATAAGTAATTTTTTCGACATAAAAAAATTTTAAAATGTTATGATTATGCAGTTTTGTAGAAAATTGATTCAGTATAAAGAATCCATAAATTGAATCCCAAAACAACAACGTTTATTTGTCTTTGAAATAATGAAGTAAAGTCACATGTAAATTTTGGTCCAATATATTGAAAACTGTTTACGCACTTCCAAAGTATTTTTACGTAAGATAATTTTATTGCTCTGATTTAAATAGTGATTTTTTTCAAATATAGCCTTTTCTGGGTATATAAAAAAATATATATAAATTTCGCTGATATGTTTTAAAGATATGATAGAATAAAATATTTTCCATAATGTGCAGTGATTGCAAACTTCCTTGGAAGAAAAAAAGTTTGCTCGGTCGTGCTAGGTGCTCCCGCTACAATAAAAAAAACGTAAGACTCCATATTATCAATTAACAAAAAAAAGTTTAAATAATTAATAATGTTTTAAAAAATCATAAAATTTGGCTCCAAATTCATGAAATTTTTATAAAATAATTAATTTTGTTAAAGAAAGAAAAAGTTGTGGGAAAAAATATAATATGGGCTATATGGGCGGTGAGTGGTGGGCGTTAATTGAGGTAATAAAGGCTCTGTGCCAAGTTTCAAAAACTTAGAGCCAAAAATAAATTTTGATTTCTATGGGCGGTGGGTAGTGGGCGTGGCCAATTTTGATGAAACTTTATTTTATTCTTAATTGAGGTAATAAAAGGCTCTGTGTCAAATTTCAAAAACTTTGGGCCAAAAATAAATTTTGGTTTCTATGGGCGGTGGGTAGTGGGCGTGGCCAATTTTGATGAAACTTTATTTTATTCTTAATTGAGGTAATAAAAGGCTCTGTGCCCAATTTCAGAAACTTAGGCCAAAAATTAATTTTTTTTTCTATGGGCGGTTGGTAGTGGGTGTGGCCAATTTTGATGAAACTTTATTTTATTCTTAATTGAGATAATAAAAGGCTCTGTGTCAAATTTCAAAAACTTTGGGCAAAAATAAATTTTGGTTTCTATGGGCGGTGTGCAGTGGGCGTGGCCAATTTTGATGAAACTTTATTTTATTCTTAATTGAGGTAATAAAAGGCTCTGTGCCGAATTCCACAAACTTGGGGCCAAAAATAAATTTTGGGTTCTATGGGCGGTGGGTAGTGGGCGTGGCCAATTTTAATGAAACTTTTTTTTTTTTCATTGAGCTAACCAAAGGCTCAGAGCAAAATTTCAACAATCTACGAGGACTCCTTATATTTTTTGCCAAACATTGTATGAGCAAATCCCACTGTGCGTCGCTTTGACTGGCTAATATATTTACTTCAATTTGGATGTCCACAAACTGATAAAACTAGTTTATTGGTATAATTACTTAAGGTAAGTGTAGAAATGTTAAAAGCTATAGAAATGTTAAAAACGGAGTTAGCAGGTTTGTGCTCTAAGGCGACGTTATATATTATTTTATGCAGCCTCAGGGGTTGTCTTTCCTTGTTATATATTCGTATCAACAATTGATATGTCTTTGTATATCTTTGCCTTAAATATGGCATTCTATAATCCTCAACAATATTTACAAAACAAACTGCACAAAAATACTCAAAAAACCTACTTAAAATACATTAAAGAGCTCAACAAAAACAAAATAATATAAGAAATTGTATATTGCAAAAAACCTTGAAAAATGTCATACAGAATAGGGCAAAAAAAAAATTATAGTAAATATTTCATGGCTGGCAAACAGTCAATAACAAGTGGTTTGTTTAAAAGTAGTTTAAGTGCATTCCATAGACATCAACAAAAACGTGGTATTAAAAAACATATAAAATAAAAAATAAATATATAACTTTCGCTAGCCTTGTCACAAAATGGCACACGCTTCAGCTGGGAATATCTATTGGAAGAAATTTATAAATAAAAATTTAATGTAAAGTATAACATTTATGAATATTTGAGCATTTTAAAGAATTTGTGAAAATAGAGACTGCAGGACCAAAAAATTAATTTAGGCAGATTTTCTGTTTTATTATTATTTTCTTTTTTCTAAATTCAAACACATACAGGAAATTTTAATCTTCTTCAAGTTCGCTCTTAAGGAAACGAAAAAAACGGTTATTAAATTTTTATGTTTAAATGAAAAAAATTAGCTGAACTGCTTAGAAGGATTCTAATATCTAAAACTCCTCGGTTTTAGTTATAATGCCCACAAAAACAATGGCTACTTGAAAAGTTTTTATAACCTCCTGTACATAAATTTCGCTTGCTTTTTGTATTCTCAGTAGATAATCTCAAAAATTAAGCATCCCTGAAAAAACACTATAAGATTTATCTAACCTCCTACTACATTTAATGCTTCAGCACACTTAATAGCAAGTACATTTTCTTTAGTCAATCAATCTTCGTTCCTCTGTTGGCTTCACCTGTATAAAAAAAAGCTGTCTGAAAAATACGCACTTTTACTTCAGCTTACACAAACATTTTTCTTCAATCTCTATAAAATGTTTATCTTATTTTTTTCTCCTTTACGGCGCAACACGAAATTGCTGCAAAACTGCTATCAATTCTTTGACTTTTATTTTATTTCCTCCCATTCCAAAGTGATATCATTTGTCAAAATGACATGACGTTTGATTTAAGAAAATAAATCTGGGTTCAATGTTACCACATTCAGCTTTAACTTGATTTTCATAAATATGTAGTATTTACAGCCATACAGTGTACCAGCAAGCATACACAGTGTGTCAAGAATGGTTGTGCACAATAAAGAAATGTTTAAGAAAACGTCTCTGTCATTCCGTGTTTAATTTCCACAATATTAATATGCGACAACATAACATATACTTTGTCATAGAAAATACTAAACGTCTTATCGAACAATTTAGAAATTTTATAGCAGAAGCAAAAAACAAATTAATTAAATTAAAAATGTATTAGTAAATACAACAAAATTTTGAAATATGGGTAAAAAGACATCAACAAATTTATATCCGCCGAAAATAAATGATTATTTTTATAACCTCCAAAAAAGAATTGGAGGGTATATTCATTTTGTCATTCCGTTTGTAACGCAGCGAAATATCCATCTGAGACCCCATAAGGTATATATATTCTTGAACAGTGATGAAATCTAAAAAGATCTGAGCATGTCCGTCCGTTCGTCAGTCCGCCCGTCTGTGGAAATCACGATTCACTCCAAACGAAAAAAGCCAGACTCTTGAAATTTGGTATAAATATATATTGAAGGATAGCACAGGTTGTGTTCGGAAATGGTCTAAATCGGGCAAGAGGGAAAAAAATTCCCCTAAGAAGAACTAAACCAACCTCTAAAAAAGAACATAATTTTTAAAGTTTTTTTTTTGTAATTTTGTTAAGCAATTGATACATTTTTATATTAAAGAAGGTCCAACGCTTTAAACTTATAGTCATAAAATAAAAATAAATAATTTTTGGACCCCGCCCCTTTGGTGGGCGTTATTATATGCAAAAATAGTGTAAAAATTTAACAAATTGTATTATTTAAGCCTACATCCCTTAAAAAAATGTTTGATCTTTAGCGGTACTCCTCTGCCGTACCCCATCCTCCCCCTTTGCTCCCTAAATGACCCTATCAAAGAAATTTTTTGTTTTTTAATTTTGTATGTAATCATCCCAAACATTTATATTTAGAGTTTTATGACACAAGTGAAATGACTCCCCCACGGCCCTTGCCAGAGTGACCCCGCCAAAATACAGTTTTAATACCCTCCAAAGAGAATTGAACCCAATAAAGTATATATGTATATTCTTGATCAGTGATGAAGTCTGAGACGATCTAGCAATGCCCATACGTTCGTCTGTGGAAAACATGATATAGTCTATTTTTGGACCCCGCCCCTTTAGTGGGCGTTGACGTACGATATTTTAAGCAAAAATAGTGTAAATATTGAACAATTTTTATTCCTTAAGCCTATAAGAAAATGAATTGTTCTCTGATCTTGCAAAGGTGAAACGTCTCTCCCACGGCCCTTCCCGGAATGACTCTCTCAAAATAGAGATTTAAAATTGGGCACAGAGATGTCTTAAAGGAACTCTGTCCCACCAAGTTAAACATTTTAAATTTACTTTCGAAATATTGGGGGGTATTTAAGATTCGACCCGGTCGAATATAACGTTTCTACTTGTTTGATTTTGTTTGATTTTTAACACCAAATTAATGTTTAGTCAAGCATAATATATACCTAATTAACAAAATATATTAGTTTTAGCTATTTACTTTTATATACTAAAGTTTAAATTTTCCAGCTCTGAGACCGTATTTGGAATTTTGCTGATTTTTAATAGCAATCTATTTAGGAAGTCCCCGGCTTTACTGGGAGCTTCTCGGAGGCACACAGGCAGAGGTTTCGATTTTTGTATGAATAACAATTTAAAATATATAGTATACTTTGTGGGGTCACATATTAATATTGTAGAAATTATATCGAAACCAAAAAAAATCACTGAATATATACGAGTATATTATATCAGAAGCATAAACATTTTTTTGGTATCTTTTGAAGGTGAAATTAGAGAATCAGGGGCCAAATTATTGCATTCAATATCGATCGAAATTTCTATACAATTTAAATACTAATTTCAATCGATATCGAATGCCGTAATTTGACCCCAGGTGTTTACTATGCAGATGTCGCTTTAAAAATAATTATTTAGTTGGCTGCATAGCGGCAATTGTAGTTCTGGTGTGGTGAATGTGTTTAATGCTTTTGCCACTGTCTGTTTTTCTCTTTCACTCTTCTAAGTGACTTCTTAGCAAAGAATTAGTAAATTTTTCCATAAACTTAAGTTGCATTTAAATGTGTTTTCAGTTTTTTTATGGCCAATAAATCAGAGAATATTTAAACGTGGTTTATATTTAAATTCTATTTAATTACAAGATTTCGTTTTCCACTGCAAAATTAAATAAGATTTAAATATCCCACATTGTACATTTAAATTCAATTTAAGTTCTCCATACTGCCATGTGTTTTTCATAGTTTGTTTACATTCAACAACTTGGAAATTGGTAAAGCAGCTCTTCATTGAAACAAAACGTCGGTAAGAAGGTAGATTGTATTTGTATTTGTATGTTGAAATACTTTACAAAGTAAATTTGCAAAGTATTTGGTGCACAGATGCCGACGGAGTGACTTAGACTATATGCCGGCGATGTTTCTTCCGTTACTGTGACTGACTGTACACGACCTATGCCTTCACATAGGAAGTAGCAACGTAGTTAACCACGGAATATTCCTCAGAAGAACTGTAAAACTATACAGTTATCTGAGGTGTATGAAATAGTGCGAATGAGACGCAAAACTCTCGAAAGAGAGTAAACAATCAGTGGTCTGGCTGCACTTAAAAGATAATTGCCAACGAGGCTTGATGTTGACTGACTCAGAGCTGCTTTGCGACTGAGAAGGTAGATTTATTGTATCATTTGCAGTATTTTTCTTACCATTTAACTGTGCTGCCATACTTTTGTCACAAATAATTACTATATATAATTTTAAACTGAAAAACTGAAAGCGAATTTAAATACAGTTAAAATTTTTATGCAAATTCACTCAAAATACATTTACATATTCACTGATTTATTGGGAATTAGTCTAAAATTATATTTGTCATTTAATTATAGCAAAAGTATGGCAGTACATTTAAATGGTAAAAAAATTACCGAAAAATTGCCGACATGATCTTCAATGAACAGCTGATTTGCTAAGTAAACATGACTTGCAGCATGTAAACAAACTGTCAAAATCATATGGCAGTAAGAAAAACTTAAGTTGAATTGAAATAGAAATGAGGGCAAATTATGGCATTCAATGTCGAAAATTGTATTGAAATTTCGAACGATATCGAATGCGCTAATGTGATGTGTAAGTGTAAGATTTAAGTTGTATTTAAATATATTGTGCGAAAATAAATTTTGTATTTAAATAGAACTTTTAGTTTTAAAGTCAATAACTGAGAGTTGAACTTACAATTCTTTTAAACCCTCTATAAGAAACTCAAATTGGATCTGTGTGTGTTTAGGGCGAATGCTATTAATTAATTACCCCTGTCTTATTTTCTTAGGAGATAAAATTAATTTTCTTCTCTGCTTTCAAGAATTTCTTTATATATTTTCACGAATTAATGTCTCAGATTATCTACTGGCAATATTTATAATTTTAATCAACATTTAATGTGATTTATTGATTTCTTAGCGCAGACGACTTCGAAATTAAACACATATTTTTCAAAATTAATGTTTCATCTCCTGTAATTCATGAACATTTATAAACCTTCAGCAGTCAGCAAAACGAAAACCAATAAACATTAACTAATCAAACACACTAAACACGTTTATTTGCTATGTACTGAATGCAAGACAGAAATTGATATTGAAAAACAGAAGAAAAACAAGTAAAAACGTTATATTCGGCCGGGTCGCATCTTAAATACCCTCCAAATATTTAGTAAGTAAATTTAAAATTGTTAACCTTGTGGGACAGAGTTCCTTTAGGACATCTCTGTACCCAATTTTAAATCTTTATTTTGAGAGAGTCATTTCGGGAAGGGCCATGGGAGAGGAGTTTCACCTCTGCAAGATCAGAGAACATCTCAACTTCTTATTGGCTTAAGGAATACAAATTGTTCAATATTTACACTATTTTTGCATATAATATCGTACATAAACGCCCACTAAAGAGGGCGGGGTCCAAAAATAGACTATATCATGTTTTCCACAGACGAACGTATAGGCAGGCATTGCTAGAACGGGTTAGACTTCATCACTGATCAAGAATATATATACTTTATGGGGTCCAATTCTCTTTGGAGGGCATTAAAACTGTATTTTGGCGGGGTCCCTCTGGCAAGGGCTGTGGGGGCTACATTTCACTTTTGTCATAAAACTCTAAAAATAAATATTTGGGATAATTATAAACAAAATTAAAAAACTTTTTTTTGATAGGGTCATTTAAAAGGCAAAGGGGGAGGAGGGAGTAGGGCAAAAACAGGCAGTCATAAAACTCCTAAAATAAATGCTTGGGATGATTATGTACAAAATTTATTTTTTTTTGTAGGGTCATTTAGGGGGCAAAAGGGGAAGGAGGGGGTAGGGCAGAGTAGAACCAGGTTACGTCTCAGCATCGTCATTAAAGCTTAAAAATGTTATTTTTAAGGGATGTAGGATTAAGCAAAAAAAAATTTTTAATTTTTACATGATTTTTGCATATAATAACGCCCACTAAAAGAGGCGGGGTCCAAAAATATTTTTTTTTTATTTTATCGCTCCAAGTTTAAGGCGTTGGACCTTCTTCGACATAAAAATATATTATTTGCTTAACAAAATTACAAAAAATAAACTTTAAAAATTATGTTGTTTTTTCAGAGGTTGGTTTAGTTCTTCTTAGGGGAACTTTTTTCCCTCTTGCCCGGTGTAGCCCATTTCCGAAATTAACCTGTGCTAACCTTCAAGATATATGTATTTATACCAAATTTCCAGAGTCTGGCTATTTTCGTTTGGACTGAATCGTGATTTCCACAGACGGGCGAACTGACGGACGGACGGACATGCTCAGATCTTCTTAGATTTCATCACTGATCAAAAATATATATACTTTATGGGGTCTCAGATGGGTATTTCGTTGTGTTACAAACGGAATGACAAAGTGAATATACCCTCCATATTGTTTTTTTGGAGGGCATAAAAAAAATAATAATGATGTTAGATGGAATCTCTTAGAGCAGCCCGACTACATTTACCTACTGCAGAAGTATCAGCATCGTTGTAATAGATTTTACAACATGATACGAAGTAAACGAAATGTAATCATGTATTACAGTCTAAAAGAAATTGAAATACTTATTTTTTCATTAGGCCTTAAGGTTTGATATGCATGAGCAGCACAAAAGTGGCAGAACCTGAGAAATCATTCTCACCACACGGCTGAGGTCTCTTATGTCATCGGCAATTTGCGTTGAAATTTGTTTTTTTCTCTATCAAAAATGGGTAAGGGAGAAATTAAAGGCTGCTATTGGAATAGAGTCAACGGTGAAGCTGTTTGCTAATAGGAAATGCGATACTTGTTTGCCAACACACAATTTTTTATGAACAGCAGACAATTTTTCGACTGAGTTGAGGGAAATCTTTTTCGATTAAATTCACTTTTGATGTCACAATTTTTTTCTGCTGTCGAATCTGCCGTGTCAGCGCAGGCATTGATATTAGAGAGCATTGTTGCTTAAAATAAATACAACTTTCTTTATCGTGTTACTTCGTAGAGATATTAAACCAAACAGTCTTTACAATAAAGAAATTGTCTGCATTCATCTGATTTTTCTGATTAAAAAAATATAAAAATTTTCATACTAAAATATTTCAATTCCTCTGCAAATAAAATTTTTAACAAGAAAGAAAAGAAAATCTATTGATTAAATCTTTAACATTTGCGTTACAAAAAAAAAAAACATTCAACTTTCGTTTTAACAAACAGCGCCCGACGTAACAACAAAGCCAAGCAGCAACCAGTCGGTCTAAAAATAAGCAGACAATCCTTATCGATTCAATATAAAATTAAATAAAATTTTATATTAAGCAATTTTGGAGATCAATTTAAAAAAATAGCTTAATGGTAGGAACACAACTGGTACGAACGACGAATTTCGTTCAGTACGACGAATTCGTTGGTAAAAATTCGCTCTATAAATTCGTCGTATGAAACACAGTAACGACGAATAAAATAAAATAATGAACAAAAAAATGTCAGATAACATCAGCACAAGTAACAGAGTAGCTTTAAGTAATAAATAAATGTTAAAAAATGTAATTCTGATCATTTTGAATTTTTATTTATGTTTTTAATATATTTTTGAATAATTACAAACCCTTGAAAAAGTCAACAAAAAATTGACGTCGGGTAAAATATGTAATAAAAGGAATTTTTATTGACATAAAGAAAAAGTTAGGCCGCAATTAACTAAAGACATTTAGTCAACAATAATTATAAAAAAATTTTAAATTTTGTTAAAAATCTTTGTAATTTTCTGATGCCAGATTCTTTAGGCATTCAATAATTACACCGGTGGCGTGCATTTTTTTCCCAGAACAAATTCCTTTTTGTAATTATTTTCTGAAAATTTTTTTTCTGTAAATAAATTATTCATTTCATTTAACAGCTGATGAGGTGACCATATGAAAAAGTAGGAAATAGGATATATACTATATTATGAAAAGTGTTCCAAATTAATAAAAAGTCGTCCGAATGATAAATTTTTGTGAATCGTGCCACATGCAACAATACAGTAGCAAAATATGTTTTTCCACAAAAAACCAGTTTGAGTATATGAAACCTGGGCACCTGATAGTGTTTTGTTCGTCGTTCGCTGACGAAACAATTAGAAACAAATCTATTTCAACTTTCGCTGAGTATGACGAATTTCGACCAACACCACGATTGTGTGCATTTGCATATACGCCAATGTGTTTTGGTTTTGGCGACGATTATTCGCGACCAAAAATTCGTCGTTCGTCGCAGTTGTGTTCCTAGCATAAAGCAGTCTAAGAACAAGTAAGAACGTTATATTCGACCGAGTCGAATCTTAAATACCCTTCAAATATTCAGTAAATAAAAACTCTAATTTATCAGAGTAGCTCCGGGAAGGGCCAGGGCTTTGGAACTTCTTTCAAATAAAAATATATCATTTTTCTTAAAGATATTACAAAAAACTGTAAACGTTATTTTTTATACCCTCCAAAAAAGATTTGGAGGGCATATTCACTTCGGCATTCCGTTTGTGACGCAGTGAAATATCCATCTGAGACCCCATAAAGTGTATATATTCTTGATCAGTGATGAAATCTAAGACGATCTGAGCATGTCGGTCCGTCCGTCCATCTGCGGGAATCACAATTCAGTCCAAACGAAAAGAGCTAGACTCTTGAAATTTGATATAATTATATCTTGAAGGATAGCTAAAGTCAATATCGTAAATGGGCTGAATCGGACCAGAGGGAAGAGGAATAAGCGATGTTCGTCTGTCTATACGGGTTTCTTAATACTCCCTAAGACCTAGAGGCTTCATTGTTAGACTGATGGATTAAAAATGAACTTGAATAGAATGATATTGAAATTCAGAAAAATTCGTATTACGGTTCTAGAGCTGGGAAACTTACACCTATTTTTTCAGGCTTGAGAAATTGCAAAGATTTATTTGTGTTGTAGTATATACGAATAGAAGTAAGTTTTTTTTTTGCTAATAAAAATAAAATTGCTATTGAAATTTAAAAAAATAACATTTCGTTCCCAGGGTTCGGAAATTGGAAATTTTTTTAGCACATAAAAGCAGCCATTTAAGTTCAAAATTTTGTTTTTTTCAGTGAATTAAACCTATTTTATGCTTCAGGAAGAAATGTATTTATGTAAAAAATAAAAAAGTATTAAAAATTCTGCTGGAAAATCGATATAATCTTGCTTTTTAGTGAATTAACCCCATTTTATACTTTAATAAGAATTAACTTGGTATTTAAATTAAAAAAAATAGTAAGAAAACAAAAAGGGAAAAATTTATTATTGAGTTCTTGTTATAGCTTTGATATTTACTTAAACTTCTGATTCAATTGAGTCGAAGTTTAAAATAATATCTTTAGTTATTCTAAGAAATGTTGGGTAAAGGTTCTTTGATGATCTGCATTAGCCCCAGTGAAATGGGCATAGGAACTAGCTAAAACCCCTCAACAATCAATTTGGAACTTTTTTTGTAAATTTGGGAAAAGAATCAGCACGAATAATATTAAAAAAATTTTGTGTAAAAAAAATGATTAGATATTCGATTCCAGGGTTAGAGAACCGACATTTTTTGACACATAGCATAATCAAAAAAGTCACTGCTTTTGATTTTTTTATTTGGTGCTTTAAACCTTTTTACGCTAAAGCAAGCATTAAATTTGTATTAAAAACCAAAAAAAAAATTAAATTTGATTCCAAGGTTGGAAAATCGAAAGACTACATAAAAGTAGTCATATAAGTTCCTAATCAGTTGGGTGCATGGCGGCAATTGTAGTCCTGGTGTGGTGAATGTATTTAATGCTTTTGCCACTGTCTGTTTTTCTCTTTCACTCTTCTAAGTGACTTCTTACTAAAGAATTAGTAAATTTTTCCATAAACTTAAGTTGCATTTAAATGTTTTCAGTTTTTTCATGGCCAATAGATCAGAGGATATTTAAACGTGGTTTATATTTAAATTCTATTTAAATACAAAATTTCGTTTTCCACTGCAAAATTATATAAGATTTAAATATCCCACATTGAACATTTAAATTCAATTTAAGTTTTTCATACTGCCATGTGTTTTTCCTAGTTTGTTTACATTCAACAACTTGGAAATTGGTAAAGCAGCTCTTCATTGAAACACAAAGTCGGTAAGAAGGTAGATTTATTGTATCATTTGCAGTATTTTTCTTACCATTTAACTGTGCTGCCATACTTTTGTCACAATTAATTACTATATGTAATTTTAAACTGAAAAACTGAAAGCGAATTTAAATACAGTTAAAATTTTTATGAAAATTCACTCAAACTACATTTAAATATTCACTGCTTTATTGGGCATTAGTCTAAAATTATATTTGTCATTTAATTATAGCAAAAGTATGGCAACACAATTAAATAGTAAAAAAAATTACCGACAAATTACCGACATGTTCTTCAATGAACAGCTGATTTGCTAAGTAAACATGACTTGCAGCATGTAAACAATCTGTCAAAATCATATGGCAGTAAGAAAAAATCAAGCTGAATTTAAATAGAAATGGGGACAAATTTGATTCCAGGGTTGGAAAATCGAAATATTTTTGCTACATAAAAGTAGTCATATAAGTTCCTAATTTTGGCGGTTTCCAGTGAATTAAACCTATTTGATACTTCGCGAAAAATTAAATTGGTATTAAAACTCAAAAATATTGAAAATTCAATTTCATGGTTGGAAAATCAAAAATTTTTTATACGTAAAAATAACCAAATAGCTACCAAATTGTTATTTTATTTTTTTTGTTGAATTAAACGTTTTTTTATACCTCAAAAAAAATTTCGTGTCAAAAATTCATAATATTAAAAAGTAGATTCCAGGGTTAGAAAATCGAAATTTTTTGGTACATACAAGTAAATTTTTTTAAATTTTTTTTTTGTGAATAAAATCTATTTTCTGTTTTAGAAAGAAAGGAGAAATACATCTGTGAAGGGTATTTATGCTAAATATGGCACTTTTACTTGTTTTTAAATAAATTAAAATTTTTCGCTTAGGTTATAATAAAGGGTCCGCCATCTAACGTTTTTTTATCAACTAGTGCTTATTTCGTGAATGGTAACACTTAGCTCATGTCTGATTTGACAGAAAATTAGTTTTATCCTTCCGCTGAACGAATATGGTTGACCATCCAATGCGTTTTGGCTTCGCTAAGTGGCCCTGCGATCGACTTACAGGAGATGCCGATTTTGCCAAAAAAAATCATCTTTTCAGATGAAGCTCATTTTGATCTTGGCAGGTATGTAGACAAGCAAAATTGTCGCATTTGGGGCACAGAAAACCCCCACGCATACATTGAAAAGCCGACGCACCCAAAACGAGTCACTGTTTGGAGCGGATTTTGGTCCAGAGGCATAATTGGGCCATTGCAATGAGCAAGGAGTGGCCGTTACAGTCAATGGCGATCGTTATCGGGCCATGTTGAACGAATTTTTGTTCACAAAAATTGAAGAGGATGATATTGGCAACATTTGGTTTCAACAGGACGGCGCTACGTGCCACACAGACGAAGCTACACTCGATGTTTTGCGCCCAGTTTTTGAAGATCGCATTATCAGCCGCAGAGCTGATGTCGTTTGGCCATCTCCGAGCTGCGATTTGACACCGTTGGACTACTATTTGTGGGGTGCCGTCAATGATAAGTGTTACGCCAACTAGCCAGAGACAATTGACGCTTTAAAGGACAATATTCGTGAAGCCATTGGTGAAATACAGCTGCACACAATCGATAATGTGCTTAAAAATTGGACCGATCATGTGGACTACTGCATCGCCAGCCAAGGCAGCCATTTGAATGAAATTATTTTCCATTATTAACCGGAAGGATTGTAATTTCAAATAAAAAAAGAAATTTGAGAAAATATTCTGTAGTTTTTTTTATAGCATTTTCAAAAAAAAAAAAGAAGTTATTTGGCGGACCCTGTATTAAAAACATGAACAAACAAAAATTTTCTTACTCGTACATTTCGCTAGTGGCACATTGAAATACATTTTTTTTAATAATTTTTTTCTTCAAAACTTTTTATTTCTTTGATAAAACAGAAATTAGAAATTTTTTATAGCCATAAAAAAATTTGCACAAAATTTTGCAAAATTCCTGCACTTTTTGGCTGAATTAAAATTGAAATTGAAGCAAACTTTGTAACAAGACAGCAGTTATTAGATTTGAATTTAATTGGCTTTTTTTTTTGTTCAACTTCATAGAAGTCAATTTTAATTACTTATTCAATTATTTTCCATTTTATTTCAAGTGATTTTTTTTGAAATTAATTCTATATGCATGTGTATGTGTGTATATACAATGAGAATGCATTCATTGTGTACTTATCCCTTGTATTGCATTTTCAAACACTGAATATTTATTTAGTGGCAGCGTGCTGAAAGATGATGCTTTCGATAATTGATGCCTTTTTTCTGTTCGTGTGGTTGTTGGTGGTGATGGCGATGGTGATGCGATGGCGCTGCTGTTGGTTAGTGTCGCTGTTGACACATTTGATAAATTGTGTAATTGAAATTCAAATGAATTTGTTTGCATATTTATTGATATATTGTGGACACTCACTCAGACACCCGATGACATCTTTGTTGTCGTGCTGTTTGTGTGTGTGTGTGTTTTTTTCTTTAAAGCGTTAATTGAATTAAGTTTGTCTTTTGCATGGCACAAAATTTGATAAAGTAACGAAATGGAAAAATATGCAATTTTTTTACTCAAAATCGATTTTATTTCAATTGCACAAAAAATATAAAAGATTCTTTGTGTGTAATAAGTATTTTTTTTTATATACCCTCCCAAAAAGAATATGGAGGGTATATTCACTTTGTCATTCCGTTTGTAACGCAGCGAAATATCCATCTAAGACTCCATAAACTATATATATTATTGATCAGTGATGAAATTTAAGACGATCTGAGCATGTCCGTCCGTCCATCCGTCCGTCTGTGGAAATCACGATTCAGTGCAAACGAAAAGAGCTCGACACTTGAAATTTGGTATAAATATATTTTGTACAGGTCAAGTTCGGAAATGGGCTAAATCGGCCAAGAGGAAAAAACTTCCCCTAAGAAGAACTAAGCCAACCTCTAAAACAAAACAACATAATTTTTAATTTTTTTTTCGTAATTTTGTTAAGCAAATGATATATTTTTATATTAAAGAAGGTCCAACGCGTTAAACTTGGAGCCATAAAATCGAAAGAATTAATTTTTGGACCTCTCCTCCTTTAGTGGGCGTTATTATATGCAAAAATCATGTAAAAATTTAACATATTTTTTTGGTTAAGCCTACATCCTTAAAAATAACATTTTTAAGCTTTAATGACGATGCTGAGACGTAACCTGGTACTACTCTGCCCTACCCCCTCCTTCCCCTTTTGCCCCCTATGACCCTACAAAAAAAAAATTTTGTACATAATAATCCCAAGCATTTATTTTAGGAGTTTTATGACTGCCTGTTTCTGCCCTACCCCCTACTCCCCCTTTGCCCTTTAAATGACCCTATCAAAAAATAAAGTTTTTTAATTTTGTTTATAATTATCCCAAACATTTATTTTCAGAGTTTTATGACAAAAGTGAAATGTCGCCCCCACAGCCCTTGCCAGAGCGACCCCGCCAAAATACAGTTTTAATACCCTCCAAAGAGAATTGGACCCCATAAAGTATATATATATATATATATATATATATATATATATATATATTCTTGATCAGTGATGAAGTCTAACCCGTTCTAGAAATGCCTGCCTATACGTTCGTCTGTGGAAAACATGATATTGTATATTTTTGAACCCCGCCCCCTTTAATGGGCGTTGACGTACGATATTATATGCAAAAATAGTGTAAATATAGAACAAATTTTATTGCTTACGGCTATAAGAAGCTGAGATGTTCTCTGATCTTGCAGAGGTGAAACGTCTCCCCCACGGCCTTTCCCGGAATGACTCTGTCAAAATAGAGATTTAAACTTGAGTACAGAGATGTCTCAAAGGAACTCTGTCCCACCAGGTTAAACATTTTAAATTTACTTACAAAATACTTGGAGGGTATTTAAGATTCGACCCGGTCGAATAAAATGTTTTTACTTGTTTTTATTGAGAGTGGAATATTAGAATATTTTTTAAAATTTTATGCACAATTTATAGAAATTTCTAAGTATTATTTTCTAAAAAATCCATAAAAATTATTCTAAAACTTTTTTAAAATTCCTTTAAATTTCTTGAAAATTCTTTAAATTTTTAGGCAAAATTTAGAGAAATTTCAAAGAAAATTTTTCTATACAGCCATAGAAATTTTTATAAAATTTATCAAAATTGTTAATTTTTTTTATGATTATTGAAAATATTCTTAATATTCTAATCTTAATATAAAATAATAAATAGAGTTTGAACAAATTCATTTATTAATAAAATAATAAAAAATCATTTGCAGTCATGCAGATTTGAACTTAAGCCCGTTGAAAAAATTAACAATTTACATAAGAAAGCTCGACTAATAAAAAATTCATACATAATTTATTTATCAAAATTTCTAAAGACAATTTATTAAATTTATTTTTTATTTTATAAATTCCTAAGGAAAATATCCTATAATTTATATAAAATTTATAAATTATTTTTTATTTTCTATAGAGACTTCCTAAATTTCTAAGGAAAATTGCCTACAATTTATATAAAATTTATATAATGTGAAACTATCCTTCGATACCGAAGGATACTTTCACATTAAGAACGAAAAAAAAAATTTTTTTAATCAAATCCTTATATGCGATCCCTTCAGATTTGAGAAGCATAAGAAATGCCTTTTAGAAGATATAAAAGAAAGACTTTGAATTTCGTTTTATAATTTGAGAAAAAAGAATCAGCGGGATGAAAATGAAATTTAAGTATGAAACAGACAAATTTTGTTGTTCATTTTCCAGCTAATTTAAAACGTTTTTTTTAAATTTTTTTGTAAAAAATTTTGGAAAAAGTGTTTATACTGTGCATATCTTCCGTAAAATACCTTTCAAATTATATATAAAAATATAATATTAATTGATGGCAACATTCTTAAAAGCGTACCACAAAAACTGTGCGGCATATTTTTATATAAAATATTGTTTATAAGAAAAGAAAAAAATTGTCATTGCAGCCACTTGTAAAAATTACTTTCATTTCAAATTTTAGTTTAGTTTATTTTATTAGAAATATGCAACAATTTAAAAAAAAATCTTTATCTTAAAAGTTCGTATATGTAATAGCTTTAAGCCACCTTAAAGCGTTTTTGTTTGCCACACATCTTTATTGTATAAACAAATAATATACAACAAACACAATACATACACATAAATATTAATAAAATTGACATCAAAATCCTTAAATCCTTAAATATTTGTTTGCAAAAAGGAATACACTCGTAAATGCCTCATATGAAACAAGCATTAAATGAAAAATATATATTTTGCGGGAAAACCCATATACAAATACATTCACAGCCCTAAAAACATTGATGTTGTTGTAAGTATTTATTGGCTATTATCCAAGTCACGATATAAATATTTAATATCAACATATTAAAATGCTTTCAGCTATTGTGTGTGGGGGTGTGTGTGTGACTTCAAGTGAGATTATTTTAGAACTTGCAACAAAAACAGGAAATGAAATATAAATGATGGAATTTTGATTCATACAAGCGCGTTTATGACATTAAATGATGTGACTTAAAAACCATTTTGTCACACATTTTACTTTATCGCGTTTACGATTGATAATAAATATTTATTATCAATCGTAAATAGTACTCGCAGTAACACATGAAAAGTATAATTAACAATAGAGTGTTACAATTTCGAACATAAAAATTTTTAGATATAAGAATTTTCCTCAGCTGGCATTCATCACTTTTTATACTCAATTTCCCATTGGTGCTACATGTTTTATTGCCAGTTTATTAAGGCAGCAAATCTCTTAATCCTTAAAAACGATAAAACAAAGAAAAACTGAAGTCTTGAAATTAATTTATTTTCATTACTTCTGACATTGACATTTTTATATATGATCTCACGATTGTGTCTTTTATATTTATTATTAACTTTCAGTACAAACACCTTTTTTGTGGGACACAAATTTTAACGCTTTGCCCAACATCTCAATGGAATTGACCTTAGCAGAAGATGTCAAATGGAAATAAATGTTCCTGACAATTAATATATTTTATACACGAGCATGAAGTTAATATATTTTTAGTACATAAAGGAAAATATGCAGTATATTTTAAGACAGAAAAATTCTATTGAAAAGTTTTATCAAAGTTTTGTATAGAGCATTTGTCCTAATTAATAAGGGCACACTTCTTTTACAAACTGAGCGCTTATAATTTTTATAAACAAACCAGTTTTCATTAAGAAGCAATTCATGCAGAAAATTTGACTTATGGCGTTTTCTTTTCTAGAGAAAATGTTACATTTTTTACTTCTAATCAAAAAATTTGCATTTAAGCGGATTTTTAAAACAATAATATATTTGCCTAAGCAATGGTAGATTAATTTGTAATAGATTTACTATTTCGAAATGGCATAATGGTGCAGTTTTTCATTAAAAAGTGTAAAAATGTAGCATTCTTTTCCAGAAAAGAAATCAACTTTCTGTAGAAAATGTGTCTTAAGTACCCAATTTTGTATTTGAAATTTTCCTTCACTGAGAACAAATTGCATATTTCCATAAAAAATTCCATAAAATGGGCATTTACATTTTTTCTAAAAACTTCCACACAATTTTTATAGCAGCTTTACCTTAATAAAGTGCATATTTATTATGGAAAATCAAAAGAACAAATTTCTTATAGAACAATCTTCTCAATTGATTTGAAATTATCGTCTAACATTTTATCTTCATTAAGGGCACATTTTGTTTATAAAATTTCACTGAATTAAGGGCATACTTTTTTTTAGAAAATTTTCTTTAATTAAGGGCACATTTTCTATAGAAAATTATATTCATTTAAGGGCAAATTCTTTGTAGAAAATTGCAATTAATAAATATCCCATTTTCTCATAAAAAATTTAACTTAATATAACATGGGACTTATGTTGATTTCTTTTCCAAAAAAAAAATGCTACATATTTTGCATTTTTCAAAAAAAAAAATTTGCAATATTTTGGCATTTCGACATAGTGAATTTATAAGAAATTAATCTACCATCCCTTAAGAAAAATTAGTTTTATTTTAAAAATGTGCCCAGTTGCAGTTTGTTAGGAAAACAGTGATAAAATGTTACATTTTTTCAGAAAAGAAATCACCATTAATTAAAGCACATAACAGCATTTTTTCAAATTTACCTTAATGAAGGACACATTTCATACAAAAATGTTATCTTAATTAAGTGCCAATATCAAATTACCTTGCAAATTTTTCCTTAATTAACTGCACATTTTCTATAGAAAACTATATTTAATTAGGGGCAAATTAAAAAAGAAATTGCACTCAATTAAGGGCACTTCTTTCACGCAAGTGGAATTAGTTAAGAACACAACTTCACTATGTGAAATTGCAAGTAATTAAGGGAAATCATGTCATAGAAAATTTTAGTTATTTAAGGCAATTTTTGTATCGAAAATTTTAATTATTTAAAGACACATATTTTATAGAAAATTATGATTAAAAAGGGCACATTTTATTTTGAAAATTGGAAGTAATTAATGGTATATTTTTCATAGAATATTGTACTAAATTAACGGAAGGTTTTTAAATTAATTATAAAATTTTACTTAATTAAAGGCACATCTTTTATAAAAATTTGATGTATTTTAGGTCGTATTTTTTTATAAAAACTAGCAATTAATTAAGGCCACGTCTTTCGTAGAAAATTTATATTAATTAATGGCAAATTTTTTTCTGTAAAGTTCGACTTATTTTAAGGCCATTATTAGTAGTTATGGGCTGATTTCCCACAAAAAAATTTGCCATAAAAATGTTTTTTTTTTTTTTTAATTTTTCTTAAATGATATCAAATTACCTATGGAAATTTTCCTTTAACTAAGATCATATTTCAAACAGAAAATTTGACTTCGGCTTAATTAAGGAATTTTTTTAACTGACTATACCAGTTGTATTCAAAAAATTTGGCGTACTTTCATATATCAAGAGTTACGTTCATTCGGTAAGCATTTATTTATTTATTTTATTTTTTTGCTAGTCTCGACCATATTTTCCCAGTTTTAGCCATTTATTGTATTTAGTTTTTTGTAAGAGTCATAAAATTTAAAAATTTTGTGTGTGTCGAAAGAAATGTATTAGGGAATTTTCATAAAATTTTGTGCAAAAGAATGAATGAAGTGCTCAAAAGCACTTGAAAGGCATGCGATGATTGTACTCTGGGCCAGAAAAATTACTAAAAGTATGACAATGTAAATTTACATTTTTAAAGGCTCTGTGCCAAATTTCAAAATCTTTGGGCCAAAAATAAATTTTGGGTTCTATGGGCGGTGGGTAGTGGGCGTGGCCAATTTTCATGAAACTTTATTTTATTCTTAATTGAGGTAATAAAAGGCTCTGTGCCAAATTTCAAAAACTTTGGGCCAAAAATAAATTTTTGGTTCTACGGGGGGTGGGTAGTGGGTGTGGCCAATTTTAATGAAACTTTATATTTTTCTTAATTGAGCTAACCAAAGGCTCAGAGAAAAATTTCAACATTCTACGAGCACTCCTTATATTTTTTGCCAAACACTGTATGAACAAATCCCACTGTGCGCCCTAGCGCACTAACAACCGATGGAAATGTTAAGAAAGAAGAAAAGATTCTTATGGAGAATAGTAGAATCAATATTAGAGACGTTGCTGAGGATGTTGGCATATCAGTTGGCGCACTTTATCCCGTTCCGAACGAAACCCATGAAAGAGCAACGTTTTGTTATGATTAAGGAGCTGAAAACCGAAACGCTGAGACAGTTCGAGGGCATACCAAAAATTTATATTACAACTGCTTCGGAGATTGGAAAAAACACTGAGGAGACTACATTGAATGGGGACAAAATTGAAATTGCTGAATATACATTTTTTGCGAATAATAAAAATTCACCTTAATTTTTGAACAGACCTCGTACATTACTTTTTACTTATGAGATTGCCTGTATAATAAATGTTTGTTTGAAATATTTATTTCATATTGGCAGCCTTTTTAATGCAACAAACAAACAAACAACTTTCGAAAGAAGTTGGTGGTGAGACTATTTGCGGATTACAACTTCTACGTCAGCGTTCTTGGTGCCAGCAGTTATTCTTTTCTTCTTTTTTTTTCATAATGGTGTTGCCCCCAAAACTTTTATACATCCCTTCTTAAGTTTAAGCATAATGCTGTTTTATCTTCTTTTGTTGTTTTTTATTTTTTTTGTTTCTAAAACTTTTAGTTTAATGCCATTCACATTTATTTATTTATTGTCTTCTTTAAACGAAATTTATATGGAAAACAATTGTTGCAATTTTTCCTATTGTTACAGAAGATGAGGAAAACTTACGATCCTTTCAAAATTGTTACTTGCAATTGTGGCAATTGCAAATATTGTCACGGCCAAGCCTTAAAGGTATGAAATGTAAGAGCGATGTGTAGCTGCAATTATTGCCAAGTTTCATTTTTTAAAAGCCAGTAAAAAAGAAAACTATTTGACAAACACAATGGCAATATAAGTGTTTTCTTTTTTTTCTATTTTTTTTTATTTCCACAATGCCTGCTGGTTATTTTCATGCAACATTTTATGCTGCTTGTGTGGCTGCTACTGAAATGTATTCACTTAAAGAGCAACAGATGTGTTTAAGAAGAAAAATGCTTTTTTAATTTTTTGTTGAGAAAAAAAAAGCAGGGGAGTAAATTTTCAGAGAAGTGAAAACAATTAAGATTAATAATTTCTTTTAAAGCACTTAAAAACACACTAGAGTTTGAAACAAAAAATAAATAAAAAGTTTTCATTTTAAGTTTTGCAACAAATTTTATAATTGAAGGCAGCAGAAAGATAAATGAAAGAATTAAAAAAGTAGTAGAAAAAAACATACAACATAATTCAAGAAAGTGTTAGAACATTTTAAAAAATTCATAATATGCGAGGGTTATTTTAAAAATTCCACCAACTAATGGCAACACTAACGTTTAGAAGCTCGTCAATAGAATAACGATTTTTTAGTGTTTTAAAATTTTTAGATCTATGAAAAAGCTTATTTCAAAAATCTTTGCAACCTTTTTTATTATTAAAATATTATGTTTCTTTAAGTAACAGATCAATTATTTATTCGCCCCTATTATGAATGACGAACTCGACGTCACATCAACTCGACAGCACATAATTACCACTTGCCTACTAGTCGTCGATAACAATTAATTACTCTTGACAATCTCTTAGCATTCTCTAAGGCATATAATATTGGTAGAACGTGTCAATAGTAGTCTGTTGCTGCCAACAAAGAGTAGATGAAGATAATTTTTTGCTGTCGTCTTGATGCGACGTTGATGTCGTCATTCATAATAGGGGCGATTATTTTTTATAAAAAAAAACTTTGTTTATTCCGATATTTCGCCACTTTGAATCTATGAGAAAGCTGGATTTGCACAATCGGCAAATTTTATACGACAACTTCAATACAGAAATGTTAATGCTTTTTTTAAAGCGAATTATTTTAATCAGTTTAGGCTATTCACTAGAGAAGTGCTGGTCCTGGACGTCCTAGGACATAATCAATTAATGAAAATGGCGGGAAATTGAAAAACACTGTTTTGGAGAAACTTCGATTCTCATTAGAAAAGATGCTGAAGATGTCGGCTTATCGATAGGCTCATGCCGTTCACTTTTTTTTCGGCCATCCATGCAAATATAAATGAATACCCTAATATTATTAGGGTATTCATTTAATAAAGCAAACATTTTGCATATGAAACGAAACAAATAATTCAAAACACAAAAACAAATATTTTATAATACCAAAAAAAAATTAAAAATTTTGTTACATCCATTAAAGGGTTAATCGACTGAAATAAATCGTTTTAATCGTTAATCGAAAATGGCCAATTTTAAATTAACCGATCAGTTAATCGAGTACTAATTAATTGGTTAACCGATTAATGCTTAAGCAAATGAATGCCCTAATATGTACGAGTATGTATCAGTTTTACGAAATAATTCTATGACAACATTTAATCTGCGAACAACCCCACAGTGCAGAGTAATGAAAAGTATGTATCTACGAATTAAGACCCTTGAATTAATTAAATTACTGTTTTACTTCTATTCGAACTCGTTTTAAAGTTTCTGTGCCATTTACAGTCCAATCCGCTTTAGCGCAACACGCTTTACTGAAAAAATCGGATTACTGAAAGCGATACAAATCCACGCACTGATTTTAAACGCCTCTAGTCTTATTCACTTCGCTTTAGCGAAACATCGCTTTATTGAAAATATCATATTACTGAAGACCAAAAGCATGCCCACAACTACGTTTTGTATGAAACCTACTTCGCTTTAGTGAAAAAATAAACAATGACAAATTTATTTATTACAAATCGATTGCATAACTTAAGGCTGAAAAAATTGAGCATATTTTGTCCGTTAAAAAATTAAATGGCAAAATGTATTTGAACTTTTCGCTCTTACGTACTTTATTGTATTTTTCTATTATATTGTCAATGCAAGTGGCTAGACATTTTCGAAGAATTCGTGAAAAATTTCAACAACATACTATGAATAATTTTTTTTTTTTTTAATAAAGTGTTTACTTTAAAGTGACGTAAAAAACAATATACAGATTTGATATAAAAAATATTGTTTTACTGATTTTGAACAGTACGCTTAACTGTAACAAATTTCAGTAATCCGAACTACGTTTTAGAGAAAACATTTGGATAACTGAAAAAATTGGGTTTTGGTTATTTCCAGTAAAGTGGAGTCGACTGTAAATTGTTTATTGCAGTTGCTGGCTGGCTGTTCTTCATGCGAGTATCATATTGCCCTCGTAAAGAAATTTTTTCTTAGATTTTATTACTCACTTAGTGTGTCGTACATAAACTTGTATTTTGTAGCAGAATGTAGTACGTGTATGTGTATGAAAAGTGATTTGTTAAACAGAATTAAACCCGAAGGAAACTTGGGAATGAGTATCCCCAAGTCACCACTTTTGTCAACTATTTTGGTGACTGTTTGCGCACATTAATAATGAAGAGCCTGTAAACTTTTATTTGCCTTTGATGAGAAAGAAAAATTTGTGGCGGTGGCAAATGCATGAAATGAATCAGCATCTTATTTTGTTTTAATTTTTAAAATAACGAGTTTTGCGAATTGGTGTCTTTTGGTCTTTTTATTTATTTTTGTTTTCAAATAAAATTGCAAAAGTTAATATTTTCATTATCGACCTCTGTATCATAAAAATATCAAAAGAATTACTAACAAGTACTAGTGAATCACTAGTTCCAATGTCTACATATGGTTCCAAAAGCACTAACTAGTCAATACTACCAAGTCAGGAGTGGATTTCCAATGATACACACACAGTAAATAGCATTGTCTGGGGGTATTATAAGTCACTAGTACTGGTGTCTATGTCAATAGTACATATGTCCCTATAATTTCACTACTGACATTTTCTGCAGAGAAGTATATTAAGTATGTGGGTATTACTGAAAATATATATTTATTAAAAGTATTTTTCCTCTACAAAAATACAAGATATCCGCATCTAAAATGTGAGAAGTGTGTGTAAAGCGTGTACCCATTTCTATATTAGAAATTATGATGTCACCACATGTTGACATTGTCATCAATGTTATTAGTTTTCTCTTTATCTCGCACACCACAACAACAGATTAGATTCCTTAAATTATATTATGGAACATTTCTTAGTGTGATTGTGCAAGTAAGTCCCTCTTTAAGAATGTAATTTTAAGCATATGTTGCAGTAAGAACCTTATAATCAGCACTAATTTTATGTACTTTTGTCTGCAGCAGAAAAAAACACACTTTTTCCATAAAAAAAATATATGTTCCTACACACACACAAATTGTGTGTGTACTTGAACTCATAATAGTTTATGAAATCTCAAGATTAAGTCAGACGTCTGTTGGCTGCAGCTATTAAGACAGAAAACACAGATGAAAAAAATATTTAATGAAATATACAGAGTTTTTCAAAAATGAAAAGCTACATACGGCAAGAAATTTCCACACCAATTGTGTTTTTTAGTTCCCTTTAAGGCTGGGTTTTTAATGACTCAGTTAAAATATGTAAGTTTAGTTAATCTAAAAACAATTTTGCGCCGCCATTAACAAGTTTGTATATAAAACTTGATGCATCAGTTTAGTTTTGCTTAAAACCATGCTCTTTAATGCAACAATAAAAATTACATTTCACCGCGGAAATCAGAGTTTCAGACTACTTTAAACTAAGTTTAAACTTAATCCACATCTGAAAAACATGGCTTCAGTGAAAAATATTATGGAGGATAAGAAATCGATTATTCATGTTTCGTATTATATATCCATCTATGGCCGCAATTTACTTGTTAGCATTCGACGACGACAACCGCAAAAGAAAAATAATATATATTGCATGCGACAAAAAATTTTAATTCAGTTTAAAATTATTATTTGGTCAAATTTAATACTTTAGGGATAAGGTTTCTTTTTTTTAATATTCATTTACTTGTTTACGACGGCAACCGCAAAAGAAAAAAATATTGCATGCGACAAAAATATTTAATTCAGTCCAAAACAACATTTTTTTTGCTCAAATTTAATATTTTAGGGAAAAGGAATTAACATTGATTTTGTTTAATATTCATTTACTTGTTTCGACGGTATCAACCGCAAAAGGATAAAAATATTGCATGCGACAAAATAATTTTCATTTAATCCAAAATCATTATTAAGTAAAATCCAATATTTTAGGAAAAAGGAATCACCATTTGTTTCCTTTCGACGGTGTTAATCGCAAAAGGAACAAAAATATTGCATGCGACAAAATAATTTTATATCAATTCAAAAATATTATTAGGTCAAATTTAATATTTTAGGAAAAAGGATGCACCATTTGTTTCCTTTCGACGGTGTCAATCGCAAAAGGAAAAAAATATTGCATGCGACAAAACAATCTTAATTTAATTCAAAAATATTATTAGGTCAAATTTAATATTTTAAGATAAGGGAATCAACATTGTTTTTTTTTTAATATTCATTTACTGTTTTCCATTCGAAGGCGACAACAGCAATAGAAAAAATATATTGCATGAGACAAAAAAATTTAATTTAATCTAAGCCAAAGGATGAGATAACTCGGCATATTAGTGCCATAGAACCTCAATTATTTCTCAGTCATTGAAAATATGTAGCATCGGATAGAGTTATGGAACTGAAACCGTGGCAAACATTTTTCCGATATTTTATTTAACACATGATCATGTCATACATTCTTCTCTTATAACAAAAAATATTAAAATAATTCTGTGAAAACGTTTACACGTTATTGTGATTTTCAATTTTGGTGGACTTCTTATTACAGCCACCACTGTTTGCCAACTGACTTGAACTTAAGCTTGTTTCTACTTAAACACTTTCATAGTAGATGATGTTGGCATTAGAGAATGTTCTTAAGAAAACATTCCAATGAAAACTATTAAACCATTCATTCGTTATCTTACTTTACGTGCATTTCTAGACGTCTTTTCTTTTCTATTTTTTTTATTATCATCATTATTTTTTTTCTTTGTCCTATTCTTCTCTAACGTATCTTTCAATTTAGTTTTCCTTGCAACTGAAACTTTATTCGAAATTGTTTTTCTGTTTATTGTTCAACGCATATAAAAAATTTATATCGATAAATAATTTAATCTCGGGTAGTAAAATAGATGAAAATGCACAATGATGCAATAATGAACAAATCATTTGATAAAGGAAATAGGAATTGTAATTCTGGCAAAGAAGCAGTTGAGGTTGGAAGATGGAAATTTTGTTTTTTTTTCTTCTTAAAGTTGAAACATAAATGCAGAACATTTTCTTTTACGACAACCATGTTTAGCATAACAGAAAAATGTGTTTTTGCATTTTAAATTAATCAATCTTGTTCTGTGTACATGTTTAAAAGCTTTTTCTTCATTCCTATAGTCTATTTTAAGGCTCAATGAGCAGGAAACTAAAACTGTGTATGTATAGGTGCGAGTGTGTGTGCATGTGGCTTAACAATCTTTTTCCATTAACAGAGTGAGTATATTATAAACTTGTTAATTAAATGAAATCCTAGTTAGAATTGCAAAACACACACACACATTCACACACAACTTTACAAGTGAGCTGGAGTAAGAAAATTGCTGTGTGCCAGACTGATTATAAATCTAATTCTGCTGTTCAGTTTGCTTGAAGTGCATGTTTAAACATACAGATTTAATGGCATTTTCACACATTCTTTACTTTATCTTTTACATAATTAACATTTCAGTTTATTTTCCTTTTTATTTGCAGCAATTGTTGAAGGAGAAGAACTTTTAATGGCGGTACAAGAGCATCTTAGATGGTGTAATTAAATCAAGCGTAAGGCGACACTGAATTGCATTAAAGTATTTTACTTAAGTTTAGGTAAAATAAGAGTTCAAAGAATATATTCAGATTCAGTACAACCTTAAACCATCACATGGACTACGAAGTCTAAGATACCGGGTTCGACTCCGCCCGCACTCCGTCAAGAAATCATATGGAATTTTGCTAATCTATATTAGTGCAAAAAATTTCAAAGAGAATTTTTTGCAGCTATTTTAAACTTTTACTTCGTCGGCTAATTTTTTGCCTTCATCACTGAAACGGACTGACAACATTTAACACAATCATGCTCTAATGCTAACCAGAAGAATTCGGCACAATATTCATGACTAAGCACGGGGGTGAATTCAGGACACTCCGCTAAACTCAATGTTTAAAAGGCTTAAAAATAAAAATCTTTATAATATTTATTTATAAAAAAAATGTAGCGGCTGTTCTGCTCTGCTGTGTAAGTTTAATAATTAAAAGTGATGTTGACTTTCCTGGTGCCTTAGAATATTTATCATGTCTTTCTGAATTTAAAATAAATTTTCGAACAATTATCCTCACAATCTTAATGGAATTTAATATAGAAATAAAAACAAAATACAACATATTTACATTAACAGCCTAATTTATAAAAAAATAATTATAACAAAAATTTTGGTATGAAAATTTGTCCCATTAAATCAGCAAAGTTTTTTATAAATTACAATTTAAATTAATCATGCGTATTTGAAATCTATTTCAAGAAAATTTTGTATGAACAATTTTTAAATTTATTTATTTTTTAAATTTATTTCAAACTTAATTTCAATTTCATGAATATGAAGATTAAAATTTTCGATTAAAAAAATTAACTACAGGAGGATTATAATGTCAAGGTGAAAAGCAAATATTTTCGAATAATTTCCCATTCGAATCGAATTACATAATAACCCCCAAGATGTTTAAGGCAATATGCTTAAAAAATTTATATTATTTTATAAATAATAAAGGCAGAATTTAATTCAATGCCACCACCCTAAACAACAACCTTTCAGCTGCTAAAGACAGGCCATTCCACGTTTTAATAACTTTTGTTTTGTTCTCGTCAAATTTCTAATAGCATTAGTACAGGCTAAGCCACAGATTTTATACCCTCAACCTTTAACAAAACGTTTTATTTACTTAAATTTACTTAATAATATTTTCTACGAAAACTTATTGTCTTGTCTGCATCAACACCCACAGACTTTGCCGGACTGATAGTCTAATACTTTGCCTTAAAGTTAATCTTTGTATTATTATTATTATCATTCTCTCTTTATAACAAAAGCAATTGAAAGTTGTCCAAAAGAAAGAAACTTTTACTTTCAAAAATAAAAAAAAAATAGTATAAAAAGAAAAGGAAATGAATATTAAATACTCAAATAAAAATAAAGTTTAAAACTTACTCTCGTATATAATCTAACTCAGGGCAGAGCAAAAACAAAACAAAATCTTTGGCACACAAACTAAATTGAAATGTAAACAAACGAACAAACACCTGCACACCTTTTCAATCACAATAATATGAACCGTTAGCTAAGAGTGCTCGTTCAAAAACACTCTCAATGCAATTAAAACAGCAATTTATTAAGTGTGGCTGTGTGTTTATGTTCACTCAACACTCACCGTTATTTACACTCTCAGTGTTTAACCAATCAGCAAACATTATGCTGTTATTATTGATATATTTGTTGTTGTTGGTGTTGTTGACTTCATACGATTCTTGATTATTTAAGTGCTTGTTCTTTGTAATCGTTTTCATTTCAACAGCAAAAATCATCAAATAAGAAAAGTGTCAATAAAAAGAAGTGGCAAAAGCAGTAAAGAAGGACTTGATTAAATTTATACAAATTTAATTTATGCAAGTGTAGTTGTAATTTGTACATAAACAAGCCGAAGTTGTTTGAATGTAAATCTTGAAGGAAATAAGGATTGTGTACGAGAGTGGGAATATGTTTGCCAGTGTGAAATATGTACATATGTGACCTGCTCCACGAAAAAGGACCTCTGCGCCGATAAAATTTTTTTTACTTTTTGAGTGATTCTTATAGGAAAAAACGCTCTTTCAAATGCCACAAACCGCAAGTTTCTATGTCTTTTAGTTTTTTTACAAATCACCTGTAAAGATGAACATAATTAATGAAAAAGTTTAAAAATGTGATATAAACAGATAATATACATATGTATATAATATTTGAAATTTAAAAAAAGTTCAATATGAAAGGTACAAAATTACCCTTCTCGTCCCTTTTCGTGGAGCAGGTCACATATTTAATTTTTTTTATACCTTTCAAAAAAGAATTGGATGGTACATGTATTCACATTGTCAATCCCCGTGGAACGCAGCGAAATATCCTTCTAAGACCTATTAACTTTTTTTTTTATTTTTTATTTTTTACCAATTCAACTCTTAATGAGCTACAAAGTAGTTTTATTTAAGAAAAACTTAAAATTTGTAACCATTTTGGTGACTTTCATGTACTACAAAACATTACATGTACCAAAAAAAATTGCAACTTCCCATCCCCGGAAAAAATTTTAATTCTTTTAGTTTTTAATACAAATTTCCTTCTTCCCAAAGTATAAAATAGGTTTAATTAACAAACAAACAAAATAATTGGTTTTTGCTAGTTAATTTTGCGTCCAGAAATACCTAGGTGTAAGCTTCCCAGCTCTGGAACCGTATTTCGGACTTTTCTGAATTTCAATCCCACTCTATTTACATTTTTCCAATCCAATCCATTTCCAATCCATCATTCCAACAATGAAGTTTCTAGCTCTTTTGGGGGATTGGGAAAATCGATTTCACGTACAGACAGGCGGACATCGCTATTGATAAGGATCCAGAATATATATACTTTATGGGGTCCCATATTAATATTGAGGAAATTACACACGGAATGACAAACCCACATACACTCTTTCACTTTTTTGTGAAGGGTATAAAGAAAAATTTGAAACGTAAAAAAGGAACAGATGTAATAATATCTGTCCCTTTTTGGTCCACTTTACAACCATTAATCGTTGCAACCTTTTTGTTTTGCAAATTATTTGCTTTTGGTTTACAGAACAATCCCTATAAATAACCCACTCTCAAAGGAAAAAGCAAAAAAAATATGTCTAGAATAAAAATATTGAAAAAATGTTCACCAATCTGAGAGTACAAAAACTTTCCAAATTGTTCTATAAATGGCGTAGTCACTACTGCATAAAATAAACAAACAAAAAACATTAATAACCTCCTCCCTGCTTTTTCTTCAGTCGTTTAACTATAATAATTATCCCGTTACTCACAAGTGTTACAAACACACAAACATAAGTTTCCGTACCCTTTCTGCCAAAAGCGTTTCTTTTGCAAGTGGCTGTCTCCTTTAGCACAAGACAGATTACCATTAATTCAAAGTAATCAAAAGTGTTGTCTTCATGTGTATGCGTGCGTATGAGTAATTTAATGCTCAAACGTTTGACTGCCACATGCTCGTTATTTCGCGTACGTGCACACACAGCCATCAGCTTTTGCTTTTGTGCGTGCAGGTGTAACAATTCTGTACTATTTACAGATGAGTTTTTGTTTACATAAATTTATTTACTCCAGCCAATTCGAATGTCGTTCAAAAAAGAAATGAAAAAAGTCTAAAGTACAAATAGGAATGTGTGAATTATTGTAATTGATTTTGATTTTATTTTTATTGTAGGAACCATAGTAACACCGTCAATACACATTTGCAACAAATCGGAAAGAAATTAAATAATAATCGTTCATGTAGGCAAGTATTTTTTCCAAAACCAGTTTATTGCTACTAAATATAAAAGAATCGAGAACACTAATTTATCCGATGTATAATTTCGGAGTTTTTTCCAATTTTTTTCGTTCATGCTTCAACCGATTTTAAGCCGTATATGCCTCACATAATTACGCACACACAAAGTGACACACTGTCAGTAGTAGTCAGGCGAAAGCTTGATTTTTCTAAACGGCATAAAACCAATAACTTTTCGATTTTTTTTTAAATTTTAAATTTTCTTAGCGGGAAGTTAACAAATCAATAGATATTTACGTAAAAACGCGTTTTTTAAATTAATTTTCGAAAAAAAATACTTTTAGAAAAAAAATTAAAAAAGGATTTCTAAGAAATGGTACTTTTTTGGAAAAGGTAAATTTTTGAAATAGGTACTTTTTTGAAAAAAATCTTTTTTAAAGGATTTTTTTAAGGTTACTTTTTAAAAACAGCCTTTTGTAAAAAGGTGCCTTTTCAAAAAGGTACTTTTTTCAAGGAGGTACTTTTTTTAAAAAGGTACTTCTTTCAAAAGGTTATTTTTTTAAAAAGGTACCTTGTTATAAAAGATTTTTTTTAGAAGGTACTTTTTTGGAAAAAATACAATTTTTGAAAAAAGTTAATTTTTTGAAAAAGGTTCTCTTTTGAAGAAGGTACTTTTTTGATATATGTACTTTCTTGAAAAGGTACTTCTTTGAAAAGGTACTTCTTTGAAAAGGTACTTCTTTGAAAAGCTACTTTTTAAATAGGTACTTTTTTCAAAAACGTATTTAACAAAAAAAATTACTTTTTTCAAAAAGGTATTTACAAAAATTATTTCAGTACTTTAAAAAAAACTACTCTATTTAAAAAGGTACTTTTTAATTTTCTTCTTTTAAAAGGTACTTCTTCATAAAGGATATTTTTTTAGATAAAAGTACTTTTTTAAAAAAGATTTTTTAAGAAGGTATTTTTTTGAACAAGTACTATTTTTTAAAAAGGCACTTATTTGAAAAGCCACTTTTTTAAAGAGGTACTTTTTTGAGAAAAATGCTTTTTTAAAAAGGTATTAAAAAATAACTTTTTTTAAAGGCACTTTTTTAAATTTTTTTGAAAGTACTCTTTCTAAAAAGCTTTTTTAAAATAAATTATTTTAAAAAGCCTTTTTAATAAAAGATATAAGTAAGTATCTTTTCAAATTGTTTTTCGGGGAAGATACTTCTTGGAACAAGTTATTTACAAGGTACTTTTTCCAAAAAGCTACTGCAAAAGGTACATTTTAAAGAAATACTTTTTGAAAAAACGTACTTTTCATTAAAAATATACTTTTTCTAAAAAGCTACTTTTTCTAAAAAGCTTCTTTTTCAAAAGGTACATTTTAAAGAAATACTTTTTGAAAAGGCTACTTTTTATTAAAAAGGTAAATTTTTCAAAAGGGTTTTTTATTAAAACAGTATTTTTTTAATACTTTCTCCAAAAAATTACTTTCTTTAAAAAGGTACTCTTTTGAAAAAGGTACTTTTTGAAAAAGGTACTTTTTATTAAAAAGGTACTTTCTTTAAAAAAGTACTCTTTTGAAAAAGGTACTTTTTATTAAAACGGTACATTTGTCAAAAGGACATTTTTTTAAAAAGGTATTTTTTTAAATACTTTCTCCAAAAAAGTACTTTTTTTTTAAAGGTACCCTTTTGAAAAAAGTACTTTTTTTTTAAATGTATTTTTTTAAGGTACTTTTTGAAGAAGGTATTTTTTGAAAAAGATTTCCTTTAAATAAAATGTTTTAAAAGGCTTTCTTCAATAAAAGAAATAATTTAAATTGTTTTTCGGGGGAGGCACTTTTTGGAACAAGTAAATTATTGTTTACAAGTCGCACAAGAGATTGTATTGTTCGATGTGGATTAGTTGTTTAAATGTGTGCACATATGTATATTTTTGCAAATATACATACGAGTACATATGTATGTATGTATGTAATGTATGTATATACTCCTACGTATTGCTTTCAATTCATTACCATTATCTAGCTCGTTATTTGGGTATGCAATTTTGTCTGATATTAAATTGCTTTGATAATGAGGCCTTAAGTGAATAATCCAATCATCTTCTTGGTGTTAAGCATCATTAAATTTATTTGTGCTTCACACTTTTTAACAATTACTTCGTTCTACTCGTTAGTTTAGCCAACACTTTTTAATGATAGCAAAATTTGCTGGAGTAAAATGTATATTTTAGCATTAATTTCCTTATCACTTGGCATGAAATATTTACTAAATAAATTTAATTTGCAAGTATGCTGGTTTGGTAAATTAAGTTTCTATTAAAGCCTATACATATACGAGTATGTATGTATGTATATAAAAAAGGCAACTGAATTCAATATGCTAAGGAAATTGCAAAATATATAAAAAAAACTTGTAAAGCTTCATGCCACTTAATAAGGACAATTTATAATTAAAATATATTAAAAAAAAACAGAAGACAAACAATTTATTCTCTATAACAACAGTAAAAGGACTAAAAGAAAAAAAAAAAAAAAAAAAAAAAAAATAACAAAAAAAGGATTGCTAATTTTCATAAAATTCAATGTGAAAATAATTTTCTGAAAGTTTTCCAACAACGAAAAATAGACCAAAATAATATATCAAAAAAATTTATTTCGATAAAGAAATATATTCACTATACCTCTGAGTGCTGGTCCTACTAAATAAATGTATTTGAAACTATTGTATAAACATTAAAAAATAAACGTTAATCGAGAAAACGAAATTTTAAAATTTAAAAAATTTTTTCAACAGACCTCGTATATATTATACCAGTCAAGATAGGCTCAAATTGTTCGATATCCCAGTATCTTTTGAATTCAACATAGAGAGAGAGAGAGAGAGAGAGAGAGTTACACAGAGAGACATTTTCATTTAAGTGACTAATGCCTCAATTAGCCAAATCGGCACAAATCAATGAAATATTTTTTTCATTCCCTATGTGAAAACCTGAACCAGTTTCCTATAAAAATAAAGGCTGATTCAAGTAGAAATACTTTTTTCAATAGCCTTTTTTTGACAGATCACGTGTGAGTCGTGTCATGATATTTTTGGTTAGCATTCTTTGGCATTTCATAATGGAAAGACTTACGCCTGAACAACGTTTACAAATCGTTCAACTTTATTACGAAAATTCACATTCTGTGAGGAGTGTGTCTCGTGCACTGCGCTCAAGTTATGATCAACATAATCAAAATAATATATTATTTGCTAAGAAAATTAAAAAAAAAAAACTTTAAAAATTGTGTTGTTTTTTCAAAAGTTGGTTTAGTTCTTCTTAGGGGAACTTTTTTCCCTCTGGACCAATTAAGCCCATTTACGAGCGATTAACCTATGATATCCTTCAAAATTTATTTATACTAAATTTGAAGGGTCTGGCTGTTTACCTTTGGATTGAATCGTGATGTCCGTAGACAGATGGGCGGACATGGCTAGATCTTAGACTTCATCACTGATCAAGAAAATATATATTTTACGGGGTCTTAGATGGATATTTCGCAGGCGTTGCATTCTGCATGATAAAATTAATTAATTCTTTTTTGGAGGCTATAAAAATATTAAAACAAATACATGAATGTCGTCTTGTGGAAGCATTTTGGGTTACATTGATAGCAATTTGAGTCCTTGATTTTCACGTGTCCCACTAAAACATGCTTGAGCATGCGCCATAACAGCAATTTTTTTTAACTTTTTTTATCTTGGACTAGCACTCAGGGGATGACCGCTATCTATGCAATGCATTGCGCCGGAACTGAAAACGAGGGGATAGTCTTGAGGGGACAGATTAGGAAAGATGAGAAGGTAGACAGTTTTTTTGTAGCTATTTCAACCTTTTACTTCGCCGGCTAATTTTTTTGCTACAGGGCCATTAGGCATGTGCTTAAGATTACTGGTCGTATACGATCTTTCCGATTATGTATATAAATTCGTATCTTAGCCACTTTTTAATACCTTCAATAAAACTTTATATTTTACATTTATTTTATGTTTTTCCAAAATAACAGAGATTACATTTTCCTCATAAAACCCTAGTAAAACAAATATTGCTAATAAATATTTAATAGCTAATATTTCACAGGCATACAAAGCAGATTCGTTGGCACAAGAAAAGGAAGATGTTGCTAATGTGATGCAGAAAGCAACGCAAAAGAAATGTTATGCTTCATAATTGATATACTCGAATAGTTAAATAAAAATAAATAAAAAATTAATATTGATTTCTTCAAGAAAGTCGTAAAGAATAGAAATAAAAACAACGGCAGGAAATATTCAGCAAACCCAACGAAATTAATGAATTCGCGTTTTAATGTTAAATAAATAATAAAAGTTTGCATGTCTGGCTGTAACCAAGGCGTAGAAATAAAACATTTATTATACAAAATACGTTTGTATATTCCAACGCTATTTAAGAGCTTAAGGAAGAGCTGCCCAGCCCAACCCCCACCTCCTTCATTATTCCAAATTTTACAGCAGCATTAAAAATAACTTTGCCTTTAAAGCATTCAATTTAGCTAAAATACTACTACCTCAAGCCGGGGGCTATGTAATATGTGTTAGAGACGTGCCGTCATCTCCAGCTGAGTAGACTGAATACCCAAGTGTTACAAGGTAATTAGGTGGCAACCTGTCTATCCACTTTAGAGACTGTCTATACAGATCAGATGATACTAACAGCTGATTTGTCTATACAGGTCAGAGCCTGCTTGCAGCTGATCTGACTATTCAGAACAGAGGCAGCCAATAGTTGATCTGTCTGTACAGATCAGAGACAGCTAACAGCTGGTCTATTTATAAATATCAGAGGCTGCTCGCAGCTAATCTGTCTCTTCAGATCAGAGACTGCTAACAGCTGATCTGGATGATGAAAATCGATAGTCAACGATTGATCATTCGAACACAATCGTGCGAGATTTTAATATTATGAAAAGAAACATTCAGTATAGAAAAGAGAAAATGTTGGTTACAAATTCGTGTAAATAATAAGCTAACATTTATTTTATTCGTATTATACTTCCCAACATTTCGCTGTACTAATCAAGTCTGGGTAGAACTTACGTTTAAACTTAATCAGTCGCCCCTATTACAAAAAACTATTCCCATGGAAAAAAACCCAAAAACTCCTGATTTGCTATTGTGAATATGTATTTCCCATGACAAAATTTGTGGTTGTGAATTCATAAATTCATAAAATATGGCATCACCAATTTACTCCCGTGCATGATTTTAAAAGACTAACTCACAACAACTGCATTTTTCAAAATTTATTGAAGTACCCCAAGTGTTAATAAAAGCAAAAATCGATTGTCTGATGGGAAAGATGTTGCCTCAGAGTGCCCACTGAGAGCACAAAATTCTTACAAATATTCATAAAAGTTCTATTAGCTATTCACTGAATGTGTATTGCACCAAACCGACATGGATTTGTCTGCCTGGAATTTCTAAATGATAACCGAATTAGAGCTAAACACAAAAAAAACACACATACAAAAAATTAAAATATTTTTTATACCAAGCGAAACCGACAAGAATTAAAATATTTATGTCATTCTTTACCTACAATCCCCTAATCAAATAATTTTCCCTATCGGGAATATTATGAAAATGATTTGTTTGGGATCAAATCTGCATACGAGTATACTCCCGTTCCCAACAAAGCGGTATTGTGAATATTTTGGGAACAAACGTTTTATTGTGAATTATTTTGTAGCTTATAGTTTCTATTGTGAATTACTTGTTAGTTTGTTTACAAACAAAAAATATCGATTTTGTGCAAAAATAAGATAATACAGATTTTGTGTAAAACTAAAACGTATTTTGAAGAAATGAAAAGGAGGTGAACTTTTTGTGGTGCTGCAAGATATATACGCGATCGTTAATAGCGAAAAAATAAAAATATTACAGGTAATAAAAAACTTGAAGTTAATACAAATTCTTAAGAAAAATATCTAAACTGTATTTTTATTATTTTTTTATATCAACGCGCAGAGAAAGTGACGGACATAAATTAAAAATATTCAAACTGCTGGGTCAGAGTTTCTTTAAAATATTTCTGAGCCCAATTTTAAAACTTTATTTTGACAGACTTACTCGGGGAAGGCACTTGAGGGAGACGTCTCACCATCGACGTAAAAACTTAAGAAGTAAATTTTTTAAAGGAATTTAATTAGTATAGGAAAAACAATTTTTTTTGATAGGGTCATTTAGTGGGTGGAGGGCTAGGGCAGTGCAAGATCAGAGAACATCTTACCTTCCCCGTAAAAGCTTAAAAATTAAATTTTTAAGGAATTTTGGCTTAAGTAATACAATTTGTTAACTATTTACACTATTTTTGCATGTAAAATATTACTTTCACGCCAAATAAAGGAGGCGTGGTCCTATAGATTTTTCTGATTTTCTAGCCTCAAATTCAACGCTTTGGACTTTCTTTGACATAAAAATATATCATTTGCTTAACAAAATCACAAAAAAAAAATCTTTAAAAATTATGTTGCTTTTTTAGAGGTTGGTTTAGTTCTTCTTAGGGAAACTTTTTTCCCTGTGGCCCGATTCAGGCCATTTACGAAGTTGACCTGTGATATCCTTCAAAATTTATCTTTACCCAATTTCAAGGGTATGGCTCTTTTCGTTTGGACTGTATCGTGATTTCCACAGACGGATGGGCGGACGTGGCTAGATCGTCTTAGCTTTCATCACTAATCAAGAATATAAATACTTTAAGGGGTCTTAGGAAGATATTTCGCGGCGTTACAAAAATGACAAAGTAAATATATCCCAAGAAGGGCATTTGTCACAACTATATTCTTCATTGCATTCGTTTTAGTTTCTGCTTTCCATTTTTACACGCATAAATATTTCGAGTGGTTAAATGGCCGTGACTTTGAGTAACTTGTTGCATGCTAACATCAAATATAAATTGTAGCAGCAACAACAATTTCAAATGGGGATGAATTTTTGAACTTTTGGGCTTCACATGACGTAACTCAGGCTGGTTAACCACAAAACACACAATTACACAGCTGTACACAGATGTTGTCTTTATTACTGCTTCTGTTTGTTTGTGTAATGAAATAATATTTGTTTTATTTTTTTTAATGTGTTTTGAAGCTTATTTTCAAAACACATTTAAGAGTTTAAGACAGTGAATAACGAAATAGTATTGAATAGTGAGCAAAATATTCCAAATATCTTATGTAGTAGTATAAAAATGCCATACATTTTTTTGTGGTACACTTTTAATCACCTTAACGTCCAGTAATATTAATGAAATATATATAATATTAAAGGTATTTTTATGCAGATGTACATAATATAATAATTATTTTCAATATGAATGTAAATTTTTATTTTTTTTACTTATTAATTTTATTGTTAAGATAAGAATTTTTTATTCGAACCAGTGTTGTCAGATTTAGGGGTTTTTTCTATTTAGGGGTTAATATTCTTTAGGGGGAAATTTGGGAGTAAGAAAATTTTATTTGGGGGATTTTTAGGGGATTTTCGAATTTACAGTTTGGTACATAATAGTACATAATTTAACCACTGAGCATGTCGAAGATATTGTATCGAAATGACGATTTAGAAAGTAATCACGCAAATACAAATATTGAAACATTTTTCTCGTTAAATCAATTTTGTTGGTTTTCCTTGAACTGCAAAATATAAATTTTAAAAAGTTGATCATCTTTACAATTTATTACCAATATGCCAAAAAAGGATAACATATATAAACAAAAATATAAAAAGGAGTGGGAAGCAGATCAGCAGTTTAGAGGTATTGTATTTTTAAATAAAATTTTAAACACAATAAATGCAAAATTAAATTTCAGATTGATTAGCCCCTGTCCAGGGAGACAACTACAAAGCTTTATGCAAATATTGTAAAAGCATTATGGTGGCTAACAGGAGACCTTATTGCACAACAAAATACGAAAAAACATTTTGGATTTGCATCCCAAACAAAAGAAGTACATGTACCCGTAACAAACTTCCTCAAGCCGTCTCTTACAAAAGAAAGAAAGATTGCAGATATATTTTTTGGGGGCTTTTTATAAAAAAATAAAATAAAAATTTGGGTGTTTTCGTGCTTTTCGCGTAATAATGTTAGTACCTCAATTCAAATTTAATAGAGATAAGAATGATGAAACCAAATTACTACTTAAACTTTTCTGATTTCAAAATTTTTTTTGGGGGGAAGAAAAAAAATTATCTGACAACACTGATTGGAACTCAGGTTCAAATCTGCATATTATTTGTTTAAGAATTTTTATTGAATTCAAATTATTTCATTAAGAGTGGAATATTAAAAAAAAATGTTAAAAACAGGTAAATATATCTACTTAAAAAAAAGTGAAAACCAACAATCGATCGATCCAAGTATTTTTAAACCTCCCGCTAATGAAAATTCCAAAATTAATGATTTTTAATTCATTAATTTTTATTTCACAAATTTATTCGACCTTTTTTTTATTATTAATAAATTATGTCAATTATTAGGTCAATTATTTTCTATAAAAACCTTAGTTTACTCCGATATTTCGGCGCTTCTTTGGTATATATAAAAGTGTGTAATTTAATATAAAATACAAACAAAAAATATTTGAAACAAAATTTTTCAATACACAAAATACTATAGTCGGAATGAAAACATGAACAATTTCAAAATATGTATGTAAGTGTAATGCTTTAAACACATTCGACACAGCAGGCTACACGAACACACGACCACAAAAGCCGTTGGCTACAATCGAGGCCTCGTAGTCAGCTACTTAATTATTTTTGAAACGGCAGCTACATTGTCCACATCTCATTTTAGTGGTGCCACTTTCATATATAAAAAAGCGCTTATTCTAAATCTATTTATGGACCGAAACAAAATTAATAATAAAAACACTTTATTTGTTTATATGTAGCTCTTTAGTGTTTTTTTCATTTGTAATAAAACATTTTAATTTTAAAATCATTTTAAAGTCCTTTTTTCGTTATGGCACTATAAAAATGAGTTTATGAGTTAATTCATTTGTGACCTAACCTCACAATAAATTTGAATAAATTTGAAAAATAAGTCTAACAATCGAAAAACATTTTGGAGTACTTAGAAATGATACCCACATCGTTAATATAGGGCCTATATTCTAGAAGTTATTACCAAAAAAAAAAATTATAATAAATAAATAAAATTAAAAAATAAAACCCGAGAGAATGCAAAAAAAAAAAACAAATAAATAAATAAAAATTACAAAATAATTTTTATTCTTGAAATGGCTATTTACAACAATTTTCATATTCTTGACTAGGTAAAAAAAATTTTTAAACGTTTATTTATTTAAGACTTTTCATTGTATTGGCAGCACTAATCTGTTTATTATCGCCTATGAAAATAGAAATTAGTTTAATTTGACTACAACCACAAAAGTAGCACGGACAACAACCTGTCGTGTAGTCGTGAAAATATTCACTCCCATATAAACACATGTATTCTATTTTTGGCAGGTTGTAGTCGGTAGCCTGCTGTCTTTAATGTGTTTAATGCTTAAGCAAACAAAAAAGTTGTTATAATTTCCGTTTTTATCTGACAAATATCTATACGTCTGAGCAATATCAGTTGTATCTATCGTAAAAATAAATCTCTTATCTATTAGAACGTTAATAATTTGTAGTATTTCTAACATGTATGTATCTGCGTTTAAAGTTATTCTCTATATTGACCTCTTGCTTAAATAAAAACAGCTGTTCTGCTCTGCTGTGTAAGTTGTATAACAAAAACTGATGTTGACTTGCCCTTGTGCCTTGGAATATTTATCATGTCTTTCTGAGATTTAAATTAAAAATTTCGAACAATTAGCCTATAGAATCTTAATTCAATTTAATATTAAATAAATATAATTTATTTATTAATTAACATTAAATCCCACTAAAATAAATCTCACACTTTAACGCTGGTGTTGCCACTATAAACGTTTAAGTACACCGATACCTCGTTTCGTTTTGCGTTGCGTCGCTGCTGAATCAAAACTTGGGGATTCCCTTTCCAACTGAAAATCAGCGCAATTCTTATAGTTTTATTTTACCCTCCAAAAAAGAATTGGCGGGTATATTCACTTTGTCATTCCGTTTGTAACGCAGCGAAATATCCATCTCAGACACCATAAAAAATATATATTCCTGATCAGTGATGAAATCTAAGACGATCTGAGCATGTCCGTCCGTCCGTCCGTCTGTGGAAATCACGATTCAGTCCAAACAAAAAAAGCCAGACTCTTGAAATTTGGTATAAATATATCTTGAAGGATAGCACAGGTTAAATTTGGAGATGGGCTAAATCGGGCAAGAGGGAAAAAAGTTCCCCTAAGAATAACTAAACCAACCTCTAAAAAACAACATAATTTTTAAAGAGTTTTTGTAATTTTGTTAAGCAAATGATATATTTTTATGTCAAAGAAGGTCCAACGCGTTAAACTTGGAGCCATAAAATAAAATAAAATTAATTTTTGGACCCCGCCCTTTTTAGTGGGCGTTATTATATGCAAAATAGTGTAAAAATTTAACAAAGTGTTTTCCTTAAGCCTACATTCCTTAAAAGTAAAATTTTTAAGCTTCAATGACGAAGCTGAGACGTAATCTGGTACTCCTCTGCCCTACCCCCTCCCCCTTTACCCTGTTAAAATGGACCCTATTAAAAAAAATTATAAATTTTACATTTAATTATTCCGAACATTTATTTTTGAAGTTTTATGGCAAAGGTGATATGTCTCCCCCACGGCCCTTGCCAGAGAGACCCCCACAAAATACAGTTTTGATACCCTCCAAAAAGAATTGGACCCCATAAGGTATATACAATATATTTTTGATCAGTGATGAGGTCTGAGACAATCTGGCAATGCCCATACGTTCGTCTGTGGAAAACATGATATAGTCTATTTTTCAACCCCGCCCCCTTTAGTGGGCGTTGACGTACGATATTATATGCAAAAATAGTGTAAATATTGAACAATTTTTTTTCTTTAAGCCTAAAAGAAGCTGAGATGTTATCTAATCTTGCAGAGGTGAAGGCCCTTCCCGGAATGACTTTGTCAAAATAGAGATTTAAGATTGGGTACAGAGATGTCTTAAAGGAACTCTGTCGCACCAAGTTAAACATCCTAAATTTACTTACTAAATAGGTATTTGGAGGGTATTTAAGATTCGATCCGATCGAATATAACGCTTTTACTTGTTGTTACTATGGACTCATCAGGCAGTGATTAACTTTTATATTGTTTTTTATAAATTAGTTGAATATTTTATTTCGTTTTAATTGATTTTTTTTTGTTTTTTTTTTGTTTTTGTAAATGTTTACTTTGTTCAATTATATTTTTAAAAAGTATACATATTCGTAAACCTGGAACCTCTCATCGATCTTTACATGGTTTGCTATAGAAAATCATAATTCAATATGATACAAAGTAAGGTATTGGTGTACATCGAAAATAAAATTTGAATTCAATTTTAATTTCTTTTTTAATGAAATAAGTTGTATATTTTTCTAAATACTCTTTGTTTGTGTTTTATCTACTGCATTTTAAAATGCCATTGTTTATCTAGGAATGTGATATTAGCTGTTACATTTTTTGTACTTTCCTTAAATTATGGTTAAAATAATAAAAAAATAAACTCACCCGTTGTGCCATTTTCTCGACCATTAACATCCGCATTATCATTTCCGTTTTTGGCTACCAGGGCAGTTGTTAAACCTGCTGTTGGTTTTCCTGTCCCATTTTCAGTTTTAACAATTTCTACACTGTATTTCACCATTTTTGTTTTACTGTTATTTGAGCTCATACGCGACACAGAGAGCGTGAGAGAGAAGGTATGGGATGAGATTTAATTTATTTTGGGACTTTTTTTTTTGTTTGGTTTATTTATAACGGTTTACTATTAGGCGAATTCATTGCGTGTTTTTGTTTTGCTTTTTTTCTATTTTATTTTTTTCTCTTCTTGTGGTGCGGTATTGTGTTGTTGTTTTATCTTTATGGTAATTATTTTATTTTTGTGCGTGGCCAACTCTTAATTCGAGTTTATGACAAAACATTAAGCTGCAAAGAGAAATAAAATAGGAATTTTAGCTTGAATATGCATAATTAAAATTATAGAAATTTGCTGACAGAGAATTAAAATGTTTGAAATTAAAAATTATGTAAACAAATGAAATATATTTAATATCTTCTCATACAGACTTTAATAGATATCTAGTATTTTTCCTATGAAGTGTTAAAAAATTAAATTGTACACACTTTTAAAATATTATATAGTGATTTAAAAGTTTTTCCAATCATAACATAATTAAATAAAGAATTCACATGAAATTTGCTTTGTTAACAGACTGGTATTATTTATATGAAATCTATGGTGCTCCCTATATTGAATAACTTTTGAGGAAAAACCAAAAAATATTTTGTCATGTTTGAAAATCATTTTTATATATTTAACATACAATTTCCTATTACTTATTCCTAATAATGTTAACAAATTGTTGACGAAATATGGAATAATAAAATGAAACTGAAATAATTTAAATAATCTCGAGATTAATAAATAATAAAATAAATTACCAAATAAAGATTAAAAAGTTAATAGCAATTGAATAAATGTTTATAAAATAATTTCAGAAGAATCCAAATTAATAATATAAAAACAAACTAACGTTATTAAGTGAGATAATATATATAAAAGACAGTATAACAGTTCTTTGTTAATTTGTTTTCTCACAAAAAACGTTATTCTGATATTTTTAAGCTTAAGGTTTCTTCTTTCTTCAGGAAAATAATAATTAATTTCCTGAAGAAGTCACACAACGGAGTGACGAAATATTGAAATTAAAAATTAAATTAAAATAAAGAGACCTTAAGCTTAAAAATATCAGAATATAATAATAATTAAAATGAGGTCAAGAAACCAGAAGAATTAAAAAAAAACTTTATTTTAAATTTGAATTATATAAGTTTAATTTTTTTATAGTTCAAAACAGTATTTGAAACAAACTACATAAATATTTTAAAGAATCTTTTAACATTTTTAACCTATAAAATCCGATTTGATATATTATAATATTTCAAAAACGGTAACAGTTTCATGGTAGTTATTCTAAAGTAAGCATATATGTAGCAAATGGTTAAAATGTAATGAAATTAAATAAAATTTAAATTGTTTGTCTGTATAACAGTTGTTCTTAACTGTTATACATAAAAATAAAGGAAAATTTTTACAAAATTAGTGAAGTAAAATTGTTTCATTGAATTTTTCACGATCCTATATGTCCTAAGAAGAAAAATATTACACTTTAACAGCAATTTGATCATATTTGCGGGTTGTATAACAGTTTGATAAAAATATCCCAATTGTTATATGTATATGCCATTAGTAAAAAAAATCTTTTTAGGAAATCGCACAATTTAATATCTCTTTCAGTTAGTATATAAATATGTAACAGTTTGATTATAACAGTTTCATTATAATTATTCTCAACTGTCATAAAAATGAAAAATGTATAAATGAATAATTAAACATTTACGATCTCACTGAATCGTCATAAACTAATTCTAATACACAAATATATGTACGTATGTATGTATATGTATTATTATCTAGTATATGTAATATTTTGAAACTAAAAACTGCTGTGAATTTCGTCACACCTTCCATAAGATCGTGCATGATATCTCTTAAGCCTACATATCTGCATACTTTATTTACTAACGAAACGTTAAATTGTTATTTCTTTGGATTTTATGTATTATTTTATTATAAAAGTTGTTTACTTTTGTTAAACATTATTTGCTAATAATCTACACTGTTTTTGATTTGAACTACAGTTCAGTAGACAGAAAAGTAAACAATAAAATATATATATATTTTTTTTGTTTACATCATTCTTTGTCACTTTTTTCCATAATAAGTATGAATACAAACAATTAAATAACAGAAAATAAACTGTATTTATTTGATCTTTAGCAGCACGTGTATTTTTATCGAGCGACAAGCTATTATGCATGAAATTAAAACGGTTTCAAATCGTATATTATAGTCGTAAATAAAATATTATAGATTTTTTTTAGGAAATTCCAATCATTTTTATAGAATGAAAACCTGTTTAAGAGAACAGTTGTAATAACAGGGTTTCTGTTCAGTGTGGTAGAATTTCAAGTTATATTAAATGATCTTAAATACATATTACAAAATAGGTGTGCATTTTCCGCCCCCAAAAAAGACACTAAAATTTAATTAAAGAAATTTATATTGAACGAGAACAATCAATTATCTAACGCTTATAAAAAATCTTCGTGCTTAAATAGTTAAATTGTTTTATATTTATCAACTTTAAATTGCCCGTCGTTCTCAGGAAAATGTTCAAATGATTTAAAATTTACTCCCATAAGTATTAAAAATGTGTTTATTTAATATCTTCCATTTCTTTAACTATATTTATCGCGCCTCTAAGAATATTTCGAGAACTTTTATAGCTTAAAAAATTCATCAATATAATTCTGAATTCCTAGTGATATTAAAAAAATAAAAAATAATTGTTATATTTAAAAAATATAACAGTTTATAACAGTTTTATAACAGTTTTAAAACTGTTATACAAGCCAAAAACGAAAAATTATATTTCCACGTAGCAAGCTATATAACATGTACGCAATTTTATAAAAAAATATTTTAACTATGTATAACATAAAAATTATTGCACTCTCGAATATATAATATTAATTAAATAACAAATAAAAGTATTTTCATATTATTTAACAGGTAACTTAAATTTTATTTCATGTTAAGGCGTATAACAGTTTGTTTTATGTTAAAAATGAGGTGTTATATCTTAATATTTTTAACTGCAATTTTGTTATATTTGAGTAAAACAAAATAATAAATATTAAATTGAATTAAGATTCTATAGGCTAATTGTTCGAAATTTTTAATTTAAATCTCAGAAAGACATGATAAATATTCCAAGGCACAGAGATTTAAATTTAAAAAATTTCGAACAATTAGCCTATAGAATCTTAATTCAATTTAATATAGCAATATAAAATGTTCGTTAAAATTCTTACTACATAAAAATAATAAATAGATGTCAACATTTCAAATTATTGTTTTTACAGAAAAACAATTATTAGCTGTTGATGTTTTCTTTATCACTTACAATTAGAGTTGGAAAAACACAAAAGGGATAACTGATTACTGATTTCTTGTTATAGATTTGAAATGTGTTTAAACTTATTCTAATAAAATGTTGGATAAAGGTTCTTTGATAATCTGCCAGTGAAATGCGCATAGGAACTATTTAAAAACCCGTCGTAATCAATTTGAACTTTTTTGCAAATTTCGTAAAAATATTCAGAACTTTCAAATTTAAAAATTTTGTGTAGAACAACAAACAGATTACCAAAAACATAAATTTAAATAATAATTTTTATTTAATATAAATTAATTTATTTATTCATTGGACATTATAAAACGTGAATTATTATAATTTATTGACTTTGCGAACCCGATTTTGCTTGCGTACACGTGCTGAATACATTATAATAATACCAATTATAATATTGGTAATACAGCAAGAGTTACACAAGTATTTACAGGTAAAATACAAAAATAGTCTAATTAACACAAAACGCCATGCGCTTTTTCGTAGTACACTTTTAAGTATGTTATCGGTCAAAAATATTACTGAAACCTACATGATTCGAAAGGAATTTTTGTGTACGTATGCACAACATGAACACTTGCTATGAAGTGGTAAAATTTTTTTTTTAATTTCTTTCAAAAGCAACAACAAAATTTTTTAATTTTTTTTTGTATTTCTTGTTTTATTTACATTTTCTTTTAATCTTTTTATACCCTCCAAAAAAGAATTTGGAGGGTATATTCACTTTATCATTCCGTTTGTAACGCATCGAAATATCCATCTGAGACCCCATAAAGTATATATATTCTTGATCAGTGATGAAATCTAAGACGATCTGAGCATGTCCGTCCGTCCGTCTGTAGAAATCACGATTCAGTCCAAACGAAAATAGCGTCAGACTCTTGAAATTTGGTATAAATATATCTTGAAGGATAGCACAGGTCAAGTTCGGAAATGGTCTAAATCGGGCACGAGGGAAAAAAGTTTCCCTAAGAAGAACTAAACCAACCTCTAGAAAACAACCATAAAATAAAAAAAATTATTTTTGGACCGTGCCATCTTTAGTAGGCGTTAATGTCTGCAAAAATGGTGTAAAAATTTAACAAATTGTTTTCCTTATGCCTACATTCCTTAAAAATAACATTTTTAAGTTTTCATGACGAAGCTGAGACGTAACCTGGTACTACTCTGCCCTGTCCGCTCCTCTTCCTTCACACCCTAAATGACCCTATCAAAAAAAAATATATTTTAAATTTTGTATATAATCATCACAAGCATTTATTCTTAGGGTTTTATGACTGCCTGTTTCTGCCCTACACACTCCTCCCCCTTTGCCCCCTAAATGACCCTATAAAAATCTTTTTGTTTTAAATTTTCTATATAAATATCCCAAACATATATTTTTAGAGTTTTATGGTAAAGATGAAATGTCTCCCCCACAGCCCTTGCCAGAGCGACCCCGCCAAAATACAGTTTTAATACCCTCCAAAGAGAATTGGACCTCATAAATTATATTATATTCTTGATTAGTGATGAAGTCTAAGACGATCTAGGATTGCCCATACGTTCGTCTGTGAAAAACATCATATTGTCTATTTTTGAACCCCGCCCCCTTTAGTGGGCGTGATATTATATAAAGGAACTCTGTTTCACCAAGTTAAACATTTTAAATTTACTTACTAAATATTTGGAGGGTATTTAAGATACGACCCGGTCGAACATAACGTTTTTACTTGTTTTATTTCTTTTCTATATTTTTTAAATTCTTTTTTATATATATTTAAAAATTTTTTTTTATTATATATATTTTTTAAATTTTTTTATATATATTTTTTATTTTTTTTATATAAATTTTTTATATATATTTTTTTTTCTTACTTTTGTTCTTAATTTTACTATTTTTTTATTTGCCTTTACTTTTTATTTTTTTATGTTATTTTTTTATGTTTTTTTTATTTTATATGTTTTATTTTATATGATTATTTTTTAAAGTTATTTTTCTTTTATTTTCCTTTGTTATTTTTAAAATTTTTTTTATATATATTTTTTTATTTTTTTTTATTATTTTTATTCTTTATTTTACTATTTTTCCTATTTGCCTTTACTATTTAAATTTCTTGTTATTTTTTTATTTTGTTTTTTTTTTATTTTTTATGCTATTTGTTTATTTTGTATTTTTTTATGTGATTCTGTATTTTTTATGTTATTTTTTTATTTTTGACTTCTTTTATTATTTTTTTTTTGTTTTAATTTTTAAATTTTTGAATTTTTGAATTTTTTTGTATTTTTGTAATGGTTTTATTTTTTAATAATTTTTATTTTATTTGTTTTTCCTTTTTATTGTTTTTTTTATTTTTATTTTTTTTATTTTTTTATTTCATTTTTTCTTTTTATTTTATTTTTTTTTTTTGCACTTTTAAACAGACATGTGGCAACGTTCAAAGGATTGCTCTTTTCGTTTTCTTAAATTCTGTCTAAATTTAAAAATTAAAAGCGAAGCTACTGGATAAGTTACACACAAAAATGGAAAGTGTTCACATAGACTCAAGTATAGAAGTCAAACCAAAAAGGTTTTACTTAAGTAAAAATTTGGGCAAAATTTCAGAAAAAGAGGACGTAAAGATAATCATGAAACTTCAAACTCAGGAATGTAATGCGTGTTAACATCAGTTTCCTTATAAAAAGTGTATAAATAAAAACTGTTATAACATTCAGCCAAACCATTTAATAAGTGGAGAAAAACAATTAAATATATTTCAAATTATTGTTGAAATATTGTTCTTTTAAAGTCATGCCTTTATAATACATATTAAATAAATATCAAGATGTATTTTGACTGGAAACCTCAAGTAGTCAAATTTTTTCAACTGTCCGATCCTAGTTCCAGCCAGTCTCCACTAGACATCTCGCCCATGCCCAAACATCTATGTCCAGGAAAAATTTTTGTCTAGCCTTCTGATCTTCACCTCCATATATAATTTCAAAGGGGAGTAAAAGAGACAGAACGCAAGAAGTTTTTTTTTGTTTTTCTTTGGCATAAACTCCAGACTTGAGAAGTTTAAACACGTAGTCGCCACATACAATACAATGGAAATGATAATAGCGTTGCTCTGCCGATGTCATGTTCATGTTTTGCTCAAGTCGATATCTAGCGAAAATGTATGCTTAACACATTTAAATACTCAAACTTAAGACTGTAACTTATTTTATGCTATTTTACTTAAACTGTTCTATGTAGTACTTCCATAGTAGATTTATGAAAAAACTAACCTTGAAAGAATTAATATACAATTTTTTTATTTAATACAAACATGCCATCCATAAAGGCATTAACTTGAGAGAGAAAATAAACATAAAACTTTGTTCTTCTCCTTTTCTTCCTATTGCTCTTTGTTTTTTCTGCCCACTCTCCACATGCATCATGTGAAATTTATGTTTATTACACAAACAATAATAAAAAAATCTCAGTACTTTACTACAACAAATATTACAATAAACTATACAACAAACAAAATGAATAAATGTAAATTAATGATAATTGCAGCAAAATGCCATAAAAATACAATAAAAAAAGCAAATATATAAAAAAAATATATTATTGTATGGATGAGGAAAAATGTGCTCTGTAAAATATTTAAGTCAATGTTAGAAGGAAAACAAAAGCAATAACAATAAAAAAAACAATGGGGAGCAACAAAAAATATGAAATAATTGGGCAGAGTTGCCAAATGCAGAAGAAAGGGAAGAAGAAAAATCTTATTTTATGACATTAAGCGAGCGAAATGGTTACAGATTAAATTGGCTCATCAAACTCTCATTTTGTTGATTGTGTTAGTAACAACCAAGAATGATAAAATAAAGATTACGCCAACAAGCTGAAATAAAAATACTTTTCTGCGCATGATGGAACTCTGACGTCACTCAACATGTGTTCTGATTGGCTAATAAAATTCAGCTGGAGAACTATTATGTTATTGTAAAAACAGGACAGTGGGGCAAATTGCGATTTTTCAAATTAAATTTGTTTGATAATTTTAATTTTAAACAATTTTATTTTATTTTCCACATTTTTTTATTTGAAATTGTTCATTTATAGTTATTTTATATAAATATAGAACACAATTGCTAATTATTTTTCTTTTTTCCCCATTCAAAACAAATTTTTTGCTTGCAATATATCAGCCTATAACTTCCTTTGAGCTTCACCTCTTGGAAAACTATAAAATAACACAGCTTTTTGAAGACAAAAAAAAATTTGGTACATTTTAACACAATTATTTCTCACTTGTTTTTTTGCTGTCACTTTGTTTGCAATTGCCCACTGCACATTTCATGCTTGCTCTTTTTGTTCTCTTTTCTCTTTAATTTAGGTTTTTTGTTTACAGTTTATGAGCTTTAAAAATCAAGTTTTAATAAGTTTTTTACACTTTAAGTTATTTAATAATAATTTTAATAAATTTATTTTAAAATATAACAAAATTTATTATAACATATAACACAAAACTTGCACTTTCATAAATCCTATTTCATTTGCTTGCAGCGTTGCCATAACTTTTTCAAAAAAAATGCAACTTTAGAAAAAAAACTGGTTTTCACGTAAAAAAACTGCACATAAAAAATTCACAAAAATATATAGTTTTTTTTCATATTTTTTTATTAAAACAAAAACATAACACAACAAATTAAATATGATATACATCTACATATAAAAAAGCAATTCATTTTAATAAAAAATAAATAGGTACATAGGGTTTAAATAAACAAAAAGAGTTCATTATTATTCAGATATAATACTGCCTGTTCCAGAATCTCGACAAGTCGATGTCGTTCTCATATTTATATTGAAACCAATAATTAAAAATTTAAATTTGTTTGTATGTACATAGAAAAACAAGGCATATCTATCTAACAGGTACAACCATTTCTACAAAAATAGAACACTTATTGTAGAAACTACCTTAACAGTTGCAAAAATCGTTAAACAACACTACTAAGTTTGACGTTTTATCAGATTAGGCTAGTGAGCTCGTGCTCCCACCTGCAATATACACCTTGGTAAAATTCAACTTGCTTTGTGGTCAGGGGTGCAAAAAGATGTATGTGATAAATACATACTCGTATAAAAAAGTATAGTTAAACCTTGCCACTGTTATATTAAGCAAATGGGGTAAAATTATGGTTTCAGAAATTGGAATTAAAATAACAAAATTAAGAGTAAAAAAGTAAAATGTAAAAACTGCAAAATCTGCACAATTTACAGAAAAACTGGTTTTTAAAGAAAAAAACTGCAAAACTGCTCAATGCTTAGAAAAACTGTCAAATGCAGATAAATCTGCACATTTGGCAACGCTGTTTGCTTGTTGGAAATCTCTCTGAGTAAATTGGAAATCTCTCTGAGTAAATTGTGCGAAGAGTTGTCAAATATAGCATAAAATATTAATTTTGTACGAGAAAGTATTAGTTTTGCATATGATAAGCATTTGGCAATCTCTTCGGGGGAACAAATACGTCATCAAACGGTAAATCATGCGCAAGGCGTAATCTGTATTTTATCATTCTTGGTAACAACACACTCACATGTAGATCGGGTGTTTTTTATAGAGTGATACAAGTTGAAATCATAATAAAACAAAGTAATATATTTTTGATATCGATGAAACGGTCTTTATTGGATAGAAAATTTTATGACATTAATGTTGAAATATGATTTGGCCGGCACGGCTGGCGCGTACAAGACGCAATCTGGAACACCAATTTTGACAAACTTTTCGCAGCATTTGCGGCCGTATCTCGCCGATAACTCTTCGAATGTTGATTTCCAGGTGTTCAATTGTTTGTGGTTTATCGACGTACACAAGTGACTTTACATAACCTCAAAGAAAATAATCCAATGTAGTTAAATCACACGATCTTGGGGGCCAATTAATTGGGCCATTTCGTGAAATTATTTTTTCGTCAAAAGTTTTCTTGAGTAAATCAATTGTAGCGGCCGCTGTGTGGCATATGGCTCCGTCCTGTTGGAACCACACATCAGAAAGATTAATGTCAGCAAATGGAGTTACGAAAAAACTTCGAATCATGTTCCTATACCGCTCACCATTGACAGTAACATTCTGACCATCATTGTTTTTGAAGACATATAGGCCAATGACTCTGCCAGCCCATAAAGCGCACCAAACAGTAATTTTCTGTGGATGTAATGGTGTTACGACAAAAGCTTGTGGATTCTCCTCCATCTCCAAATGCGACAATTCTGTTTGTTTACATACGTACCCATTCAACCAATAATGGGCTTCATCGGAAAATAAAATTTTGAATGGAAATTCAAATTCAAAATCAATATAAATTTCTGCTTCAGTCCATTCGCCGAATTGGCGGCGCATACGATGATTGTTTGGCTTTAAGTCCTGCACAAGTTGAATCTTGAAAGCTTTTAAGCCAAGATCTTTGCGTAAAATCTTCCATAAAGTGGAAGGACACAATCCCAGTTGCTGAGAACGGCGACGAATTGATTGATTAGGATCATCTTCAATGCTTTCCTGTACAGCGGCTATAGATTCTTCAGTGCGCACAGTTCGGCTTCTCACGGGTTGCACATTATCAGTAACCGTAAATGTGGTCCGAAAACGCTCTATTGTCATTCAAATTAGCCGCGCCGCTTTGAAAGACGATTAAGTACGTCATAAAATAGAAGAAGTGCACGATGAGTTTGACGAATAGAACCATTATTTTGATTAAAAATTTCCACAATTTGCACGCGTTGCTCTGGTGTAAGTCGATCCATAATGAAATGTCAAAGCAAACTAAACAGCTGTTAAATGGGTGGTCAAATAAAGCAGTGATGCCAACTCAAAGTTGTATCACTCTATAAAAAACACCCTGTATAAGTTGATAACAATTTGGCGAAAATCGACGCTACTAAAATAGCTGAATACTACAAATATAAATAAGTAAAAACGTTATTTATTGAACTATATCATGTTTTCCACAGACGAACGTATGGGCATTGCTAGATCGTCTCAGACTTCATCACTGATCAAGAATATATATACTTTATTGGGCCCAATTCTCTTTGGAGGGTATTAAAAATGTATTTTGGCGGGCTCGCGGTGGCAAGGGCTGTGGGGGAGACATTTCACCTTTGTCATAAAACTCTAAAAATAAATGCTTGGGATAATTATATACAAAATTAAAAAACTTTTTTTTTTGATAGGGTCATTTAAAGGGCAAAGGGGGATTAGGGGGTAGGGCAGAAACAGGCAGTCATAAAACTCCTAAAATAAATGCTTGGGATAATTATATACAAAATAAAATAAAAAATTTTTATAGGGTCATTTAGGGTCAAAAGGGGGAGGAGGGGGTAGCACAGAAGAATACCAGGTGACGTCTCAGCTTCGTCATTAAAGCATAAACATTTTATTTTTAAGGGATGTAGGCTTAAGTAAAACAATTTGTTGAATTTTTACACTATTTTTGCATATAATAACGCCAACTAAAGGGGGCGGGGTCCAAAAATTAATTTTGTTTACTTTATGGCTTCAAGTTTAACGCGTTGGACCTTCTTTGACATAAAAATATATCATTTGTTTAACAAAATTACAAAAAAAAAAAATTATGTTGTTTTTTCGAGGTTGGTTTAGTTCTTCTTAGGGGAACTTTTTTCCCTCTTGACCGATTTAGCCCATTTCCGAACTTGACCTGTGCTATCTTTCAATATATATTAATACCAAATTTCAAGAGTCTGGCTTTTTTCATTTGGAGTGAATCGTGATTTCCACAGACGGACGGACATGCTCAGATCGTCTTAGATTTCATCACTGATCAAGGTATAGATCCAAAACTATACTCCGACCCTTTAGTGGGCGTTGACGTACGATATTATATGCAAAAATAGTGTAAATATTGAACAATTTTTATTCCTTAAACCTATAAGAAGCTGAGATGTTCTCTGATCTGGCAGAGGTGAAACGTTTCTCCCACGGCCCTTCCCGAAATGACTCTCTCAAAATAGAGATTTAAAATTGGGTACAGAGATGTCCTAAAGGAACTCTGTCCCATCCAGTAAAACATTTTAAATTTACTTAATAAATATTTGCAAGGTATTTAATATTCGACCCGGTCGAATATAACGTTTTTACTTGTTTCTATTCAAACTAGTTGGCAACCCTGGCATTGCTCAAAACCATGCAAATAAATATTGTTTAAGTAACAACATGGTGTTAACAAGATACACACATTTCAGGTCCCCATCTTGATTAAAAAAATAATAATAAAAATCACAAATTTTTAACAATTCTTTTGAGAAGCGATTTTACATTTTATGCAATATTTTTTTTTTATTCATAATTCTCATTTTTTTACTTCTCTACTTAAGGAAAACCAAAATGTATTCGTGAATAATTTTAGAGATGAATAATTTCTGTTAGAGACCAGAAATTAAGATTAATAATGATAAACGTTTTTGTTTTGTTTTTATTATTATTATAGCTAAATTGTAAAATATTTTCAAATTAAATAGAAAATTATTCTAAGAAAATTATAGTGCACAAGCTGACGAGAAAAGCTTCGTTTAAAATGCCAATGAAAATTGTGAGATTTTATAAATAAATTGCTGGATAAGGCCAATTAAAAATAATACTTCATTAAAATTAAATTCAATGTTTTTCGAAGCAGCAACAACTTAATTTAAGTGCGGCCAATTACAATTTTCAAATTTTATTTCAGTAGCTTCAAGTACTTTTGTTATTATGAGAAGTTTCGTTTAAAAGTTCAGGGATTGAAATGGATTTTCCGAGGTCCTCAGAAAGAAAATGACGTTTTTGAACCAGAATCAATAACATTCAAAAGAAATCTCTTAAATATGGTCAGACGCTGCACAGTGGCGTGAAACTAATAAAAGTGTTAAAAATTGCGCAACTTTTCAAGTACCCAACCGATATCGATGAAACGTACTTTTTTAAATAGAACTAGAGTTATGTTTTAATCTCCATATTCATAAAAAAAATAAAATATATTTAAAATCTATTTTAAGAAAATTTTGTATAAAACATTTTGAATAAAATACATTTAAAAATTATTTTAAATTTTAAAATATATTTAAAATCTATTTTAAGAAAATTTTATATAAAACATTTTGCATAAAATACATTTCAAAATTATTTAAAATTTTAAAATCTATTTTAAAAAAATTTTATATAAAACATTTTGCATAAAATACATTTCAAAATTATTTAAAATTTTAAAATATATTTAAAATCTATTTTAAGAAAATTTTATATAAAACATTTTGAATAAAATACATTTAAAAATTATTTTAAATTTTAAAATATATTTAAAATCTTTTTTAAGAAAATTTTATATAAAACATTTTGGATAAAATACACTTCAAAATTATTTAAAATTTTAAAATATATTTAAAATCTATTTTCAGAAAATTTTATATAAAACATTTTTAATAAAATACATTTAAAAATTATTTTAAATTTTACGAATATGAGGATAAATATTTGATAACTTTTTATAAAACAAGGTATACATTTTTTTTATTAATTTAAATTTATCTCATATTTTTAAAAATGTATATTAAAAAATTCGTTCGTTGATGTCAATTTCAATAAACACGGCTTTTTGAACACAATAAAAACGATTTTCAATGTGAATATTTTTTTGGTTTCTTTTTTGATATTTTTTATTTCATTACTTAAAAAAAATTTTTTTTGGAAACAATACTTTTTAGAAAAAGTTACTTTTAAATCCAGTACTTTTTGAAAAAGGTACTTATATAATTTTGAAACATTTCAATTCTTAGTTATATATTACTAAACGATACACTATATCATACTACATATTCTTGAGCATTGGCCTTAAAGTACCTCTATGGAAGATTCATTTGGTACCTTTTGCAAAAATAGTCTCCGAATAAGATAATTTTTGAATTAAATACTTAAAAAAAATTAATATTCTTTTTGAAAACAACACTTTTCACTAAAGCCGCCTTGACTTTAGTGAAATAGTATTTTTGAAATATAACTTTTTTGAATATGTAATTTTTTAAACTGTACTTGTGGGATGTGAAAACTATTGCAAATGGTACTTTTTAATAGATGTAAGTTTTGATATTGTACTTAATGAAAAAATAGCCCTTCAAATAAAGTACTATCAAGAAAAGGCGTTTGGAAAAAGTACACTTCTTAAAGAATATTTTTCAAATACGTACTTTTAAAGAAAAATATTAATTAAAAAAATGTTTTTGAAAAAGTACTTTTTAAAATAAGTACTTTTTGAAAAAATAATCTTTGAATAAAATAATTTTTGAAAAAAATATTTTTTGAGAAACTACTTTTTTTAAAAAGTACTTTTTAAAAAGGACTTTTAAAAAAAATACTTTTTGAAAAAACATTTTTTGAAAAAATAATTTTTGAGAAACTACTTTTTGAAAAACGACTTTTTGAAAAATATACTTTGTGAAAAAATAATTTTTAAAAATAAAAATATTTTTTGAGAAAGGACTTTTTGAAAAAAACATTTTTTAAAAAAAAATTTTTGAGAAACTTTTTAAAAAATTACTTTTTGAAGAAAGACTTTTTGAAAAAAATACTTTTTGAAAAAATAATATTTGAAAAAATTATTTTTGAAAAAAATACTTTTTGAGAAAGTACTTTTAGAAAAAGTACTTTTTCAAAAAATACTTTTTGAAAAAAATATTTTTGGCAAAAATTAATTTTTGAGAAACTACTTTTTTAAAAAGTACTTTTTGATAAAATACTTTAAGAAAGCATGCTTTTTGATAAAATACTTTAAGAAAGCATGCTTTTTGAAAAAGTATTTTTAGAAAAGGTACGTTCTTAAGACATATTTTTTTAAAAAGTACGTTTTTAAAAAATACTTTTTGAAAATGTACGTTTTTAGAAAATATTTTTTGAAAAAGTACTTTTTTAAGAAACATTTTTTGAAAAAGTACTTTTTGGAAAAAAAATTTTTGAAAATATATTTTTTTAAAAAATTAATTTTTCAAAAAATACTTTTTGCAATACAAAAGTAGTAAAGTTTGCTTTTTGAACGAAGTAATTTTTGAGAAAAAAATTTAATACGTATTTAAAAAACAAAAAGAGGAACATATATTATTAAAGAAAAGAGTATGCGTGTCTCCACTTTTGATGATCTTTAGAGCTAGAATAGAGTGCTTAAAAATTCCTGAATTTGTTTTTTTTTTGTTTATTCCATACGGTTGTTTTCATAGAAATCTATTAAGTCGTTCAAACATTGCGGACTTTATAAATTTTTTTTAGTTTCACGCTACTTCCGCTTGGCCAAAATCTAATCAAAACGAATCGTATGGATTTTAAGTATTTTCACTTATGATTTAAATACGGAACTTTGTATGACCTTGAAGCTGAGAATCTCTCTGTCTGCAGATGTAGTGAACACCCAGTTTGTCCAAATAGCGAATTGCCAGTAATAAAATTCTTTAATCACTAATTTAACTCATATTATAAAGGTTACACTGAAAAACCAAACCGTAAAATAATCACCCTTTTAAATTTAAGATTTTTACAACACATTTGGATTAAATTTAAAAACGTTTAACACATTTTGTAAAGGTTATAACCGCCTTTGACTTTATTAAAACGAGGAAATTGGATTTCAACCTTTCGACTCTCTTCCTCGGTATCTGTCCCTCTCTCTCTCGCTCTTTACATTTCATACGCCTTAACCATGTTTTCTTAATGGCAAAGGTTTTTTTAATTGTTCTATTCTTAATTAAAACAAATTATTAAATTGAAATTGTTTTAATTCACGTTATTTTTTTCAGTTCATATTCGACATAAAAAAAATTAAATGAAAAATAAATTAATAGCCCAGCAAAATTGTAAAAATAAAAAATTTAATTACTGTAAAAGTTTATGAGGCAAAATGTGCATTTAAATAATATTTTATGGTACAACAACAGCACTGAAGGAGAAAATTGGGTAGCGGAACAAAATTAATGAGTCAGAAAATATGAAACATGTTTTTATTATTATCAGAAAATAACGACAAATTGTGTGACCTTTATGGAAATGGTTTTTTAAAATATTGTTTGTTAATTTGTTTTGCCCATTATTTTTTTTTATTATTTTTTTCTCTTTTGTGCTTTCCGAAGTCAACAAATATGTAAAGTAATTTGAAAATTATTTTATTTAATGTTGTTAATTAACATAAGATTTTTTATGAAAAATAATCGAGTATATTTTATTTACTCTTGCCTTCTTTGGCAGCTGAAATGTAAACAAACAATTGTCGTTACTCCCCTGTGAATACAACTATGAAATTTTCCAGATACTCATATCTATAGAGAGCATCTGCTGTTGAGAGTTCTCTATTAATATATATTTTTCACAACTAGGATCGAAATTCTACCACTTGACATTTATCTACATTTAAAATAAAGTTTGAGGTGCATAAAATGTTTGTATATGGGATTTATTCTTGAAATTCAAAAATAGTAACAAATGAAATTATTCGTCAAACAATAAATATTAAATCCTCAACAAAAAAAACACTTTTTCTTGCTTCTGGCATAAAAATTATATGAATATTAAATATTTATTCATGTTTGCATCGGTGGATTTGCAAGTACAACACAAGATAAAAACATTTTGTTATTTTCTTGTATTCCAAACAACTTTAAACTGCTTTATCACAACTTCTATAGCAAACATATAGAAAAATTATATATTGTGCACGTCTGCACGTAAATACCTTTTAAACCATATGAAATCTCGATATATATGTGTCAAAAAATGTTAGTGTAAACGGTAAAGATTTCGATGGAGACTTCAATCGAAATCTACTGGGTTTCGTATAGAAGTAAATGCACTATTATTGAGTTAAAACACGTCAAACCATCACGAAAAAATGGCATTTTCGGCATCATCACCTCCGATTTCAATGAAATTCAACACAAATGTCATACACTATAAGACTATAATTAAACAAAAAAAATTAGGCCCCAGATCGATTCGGGCTCCGAAATATGACGTCATAAAAGTTGTAAAAAATGGTGAAAAATCACAAAACTCTCCTTACAAAAAGCGATAGAACATTTGAACTATGCAAGATAATTTATTTTTTTTTTTTTTTGGTATCGTTTTAAAGGTGAAAGTGCACCATATAAATGATATGGTTTTTTAAGAAAAGGTCAAAGGTTATTTTTTGGGGTCTTGAGTTCGAAGGTCTACATCTGAAAAAGTATATTTTTTTAAATTCTTAAAAATATATATGTCAAGTATTATACCCTCCTCTACATTTCCAGAAAATTTAAGGGTGGACACTCGATTGGTGTCAGAGTTATAGATCAGAAAGTGATCCTAAGTATTTTTTGTGTTCATACTCAATTGATTGTTTGTTTTGTACAAGCTGAAGTATGTACATATATTACGGCGTCTCGAAAAACAAACTTCGCCGTACACCACTGAATATAAGCAAGGTGATTTCGAAAATAAATATTTTTTCTTTTTGCCGAAAGTAGGGGTCCCCAAAATACATTTTTCATTATATCTTCTACATTTATAGTCGGATCTCAAAGAGTGATATGTCGATGTTTTTGTCTTGAGGAGGCCAATGTTTTGTTTTAATAGTCATTGGCCTCAAATATACCGTTCTTGTATTTAACCACCAGATCTTAGTTCCTTCCACCGTAATGTGCCACCCTAATATCAGAAAATTATATAATTATCCCAAACATTTATTTTTAGAGTTTTATGACAAAAGTGAAATGTCGCCCCCACAGCCCTTGCCAGAGCGACCCCGCCAAAATACAGTTTTAATACCCTCCAAAGAGAATTGGACCCCATTAAAGTATATACATATATTCTTGATCAGTGATGAAGTCTAAGACGATCTAGCAATGCCCATACGTTCGTCTGTGTAAATCTAGTCTATTTTTGTACCCCGCCCCCTTTAGTGGGCTTTGATGTACGATATTATATGCAAAAATAGTGTAAATATTGAACAATTTTTATTCCTTAAGCCTATAGGAAAATGAATTGTTCTCTGATCTTACAGAGGTGAAACTCCTCTCCCACGGCCCTTCCCGAAATGACTCTCTCAAAATAGAGATTTAAAATTGGGTACAGAGATGTCTCAAAGGAACTCTGTCGCACCAAGATAAATATTTTAAATTTACTTACTAAATATTTAGAGGGTATTTAAGATTCGACCCTTCCAACAAGAACAATTGCTGTATGTGGTGTGAAGAGCAGCCAGAATCATTCCAAGAACTGCCAATGCATCCCAAAAAAAAATATCTGTTTTATGTGTATTATGGGCAGATGACACAGTTTTTCAAAGACGACGAAAACAGGAACGTTATTGTGAATGATTACAAATTTTTTTCTGGGCTGGGCTGACATGTGTTTCCCGCAACGGTTGGTTGATGCACTGAAGGACAATATTAAAGAATTTATTCGACTAGCCTATGAGCCATTTAAGACCTAGCCGCTGTCAACATTTACATGAGATCATCTTCAAAGATTGAATTATATAGATCGTTCTTTTGACTCAAATAAAGATTTCAATATATTTTATGTTTTTTTTTTTTCAATAAAATCCGAAAGCTCTTACTCATACAACCAGAGGCGTCATGTCAAAAACAAAATCAGCTTTAAATGCTGATCGAACCAATTGAGGGGCTTAAACTCGTCATAAAAGACTTTAATACTGCTTGAGCACAAACGACATGGTCTATATTATTAATGTATCTTAATTATATAAATAAAGATCTTTTTTTAATAATTCCTGAAGATTCTTAGTGTCGTCTGGCTATTGGTTTAATTGGCACATAAGCACAAGCCGTTCAATATCGTTTAAAAAATTGTAAAGAGACAAATAAAAATCATTTCATTTCCTTAAGGCATTCTTAAGTTGGAATTGCACAATCTCCCTCGCATTTTCCGCATAAGGAAACAAATATTGTGTATAGAAATAGATATATACTCTTACATATCTGTTCACATATCATTGAAATCTTATTTTTATCTCTATTTCATTTTCTCATGTTATCAGTCTAGTTTTTTTCTTTTAGATTATCAACACAACCTAAAATAAGGCCATTAGCATATTTTAATCATGTTTTTTCTTTTGTCTCTCACCTAAAATTTGTTGGCATTTAATTCACATGATTTTATATTTATTCTGTTTTGATAGCATTTTCTCAGCAATTTTGGCAATTTGTTTTCTGGGGTTTTTTTCAGCAAAGATTTTATGCTGTGTTTTCGTTTTTTATCTTAATAAAATCACAAATCATTTTGTTTTATTTACATTTATTTGCTATAGACTTTTCAATGCGAATGTTAAGAATTTTCTAAGCAAACAGCATTAATAGAATTTCCACTTGACATTCATTTTTATTAACGTGAAATTTTGGGGTTTCAAAAACGCTATTTGTTCAATTATTTTAAAAGAGAATCAAATGAGGCGTTAAAGATAAAAATTAATAAATTTTTCTCAAAATATAGACCCAGTAAAAACTATTTAGCTAAAGTAATTCATATACACAAAAATTTGTGAAAATTCTTTCAAATCAACCGGCTGTATAAAACGTCTTAAATGCTATAAAGAAAAATTTGTTGACTGGGAATCCCAAATTATGCATTTAAATTTGTTTAAATTGGTTAATATCTGCAAAACAGTTTTTATAAATGAAGTTCTTGAATTCCCAAAATTTTTTTAAAAATCCCCAAACATCTACAAATGTTAAAAATCGTTTACAAATTTGCTTTGGAAAGTGAAAACATAAGGAAAATGGGAATAAATACGATATTGAAATATAGGGCATTTCAGTAAGAATACTTTTTCATTTTGAAATCAAAATTCGTATTTTTTTGAGATATTTGTGATATTTTTAATAAAAATCTAGCTTGACATGATTTCCGTAGACATCGTTCTATCAAATAAACATATTCCAGATATTCAACGAAAATCTCCAGTTTCTGGGGAAGCCAAAAAAATATTATAAAAACTATTTTATACATTTTCCTTATTAATAAGTTTATTTTCTATGATTTTTTTCAGATTCTCATTTTCTGCCAAAAAAAACCCCAAAAAATATATAAACATGTAGCAGCTTGGTACCACTGCCGCAAAATTTTTAAGTGACATGATCTCAATAGATAGTGAGTGTGTGTCTATTTGACAGAAATAGACACATCCCCAGATATTCAAAGAAAATCCCCAATTTCTAGGGACGCCATAAAAATAACTAATATTTATTAAGTTATCTTCTTAATAAATTTATTTTCTATGATTTTTTTAGATTCTCCCACTGCAAAATCTTTAATTGCCAGTCCCATGATCTTCCTAGTCATTGTTCTGTCAAATAAACACATGCCCAGATATTCAACGAAAATCCCCAGTTTCTGGGAAAGCCATAAAAAGTATAAGTAGTATTTTTTTAAGCTTTCGCTGTTAAAAAATTTATTTTCAATGATTTTCTTCAAATTCCTAATTTGTGCCGAAAAATTCCCAAAATACCCATAAACATGTAATAGTTCGGTTCAGCTGGGGGGGAAATCTGTAATTAATAGCCTCACCATCTCCCTAGACATTGTTCTGCCAAATAAACATGTCCTCAGACGTTCAACGAAAATCCCCAGATTCTGGGAAAGTCGTAAAAGGTATAATTAGTAGTTTTTTAAACTGTTCCTGTTCATAAATTTTTTAGATTCCCATTTTGTGACAAAAAATCCCCAAATTATATAAACATGTAGCGGTTTGGTACCACTAGTTGCAAAATCTTTAATTGTCATCCCATGATCTTCCTAGACATTGTTCTGTCAAATAAACACATTCCCAGATATTCAACGAAAATCCCCAGTTTCTGGGAAAACCATAAAATGTATATATAGTATTTTCTTAAGCTTTCACTGTTAAAAAATTCATTTTCTATGATTTGGTTTAAATTCCCAATTTGTGCCGAAAAATCCCCAATATACCTATAAACATGTAATAGTTCGATTAAGCTGGGGCGAAATCTGTAATGAATCATGTAGCGGTTTGGTGCCACTAGCTGCAAAATATTTAATTGTCAGTCCCATGATCTTCCTGCACATTATTCTGTCAAATAAACACATCCCCAGATATTCAGCGAAAATCCCCAGTTTCTGGGGAAAGTCCTAAAAGTTAAAATTAGTAGTTTTTTAAACTGTTCCTGTTAATAAATTCACTTTCTATGATTTTTTTAGATTCCCATTTTTTGCCAAAAAATCCCCAAATTATATAAACATGCATCTATTTGGTGCCACTAGCTTCAAAATCTTTAATTGTCAGTCCCATGAACTTCCTAGACATTGTTCTGTCAAATAAACCCATTTAAAGCATAAACTTTCATCTGGGGATAGTTAGAAAAATTCCATATATAGAATTTATTAATTATTTTAGTTTTTAATGTTAAACCTTTTTTTATGTAGAAACAATTTCATTAAACTGCCAGATTTTTTAGAAATTTTATGGCACAATCCCAGTGGATAATTTTTTTTAAACAATTATTTTGTTTGAAATATTATCTTGTCAGTCAGAGCTCCCAATAAATTATTGGCAGTGATTTTTTTTAGTAAAATTTTGGAGATTTAATTTTTTAGTTAATTTATTGATTTTTTTAAATAAATTATTGGCAATTATAAATATTGAGAGATTTATGACTGATTTTTAAAATCTTCTGATTAATTATTATGCCAAATATATAATAAATTTACAATTAAATTAGTTTTGTTAACAATTTAATGAAAAATTTACTTTTTCTAATGCTCAAAGAAATACTGGCAGTTTGAACTAGTTTTATGTGACTTAAAGAAAATGTTTTAAATAAAAATGATTTCAAATGCGAAGAGTATGAGTTTTAGCACCAGCAAAAAATATATATAAACATATCGTATATATCACATATCTCACATCAGAGAATGTTCATCGTTTATTAATCCGCACAAATTAGTTAAATAAATAAGAGCAAAGATACACGCAAATAAAAAATGTTAAATAAATACAAAATCGTGAAAATATTGCTGTCGCCCGTCATTGCGTGTTTCAGGGACTGCATATTTTTGGGACTCAAAAGTCAACACACACACACAATTGACTTGATGAATTGAAATTTTAAAAAAAAATTTATATAAATAAGTTTGTTTAAATTACTTCCACTTTAAGATTTTCACTCACGTGTCATTTTGCTCCGACATTCATCAGTTGCTTACTTTTTATTTTCTTTTCTTCTATTTTCGTATCTTCGTCGTATCTTTTTTTTTATATTTATAAACAACGATTTTTAAACTAAATATTACATTTTGTTTATATTTCATATTCTAAAATTATTAGTACGTGTTTATCTTAAATTTTGTCGGTCAATGTTGTTTTCGCGTCTAATTAAAAATATTTTTCTGTTCGCTGTTTTACATTTTGAAATCTTCTCAAATTGATTTATAGCCGAGCATGTAGTTGCAGAAATTATTTGGGAATAAAAGAAACAGATGGCAGTCAGTACCGCTTCAATCCTTAGCCACAAGCTCAAAAATTAATAAAGATTCAATATGTATCGGCGGATTTTTCAGCTGCATAAGAACTATTGTTATTGATATCTATGATATGACAGCTGAAGCCATAAGCACTTGGACGACGCACAGTGGGATTTGTTCATACAATGTTTGGCAAAAAATATAAGGAGTGCTCGTAGATTGTTGAAATTTTGCTCTGAGCCTTTGGTTAGCTCAATTAAGATAAACATAAAGTTGCATTAAAATTGGCCGCGCCCACTACTCACCGCCCATAAAAACCAAAATTTATTTTTGGCCCAAAGTTTTTGAAATTTGGTATAGAGCATTTTATTACCTCAATTAAGAACATAATAAAGTTTTATCAAAATTGACCACGCCCGCTACCCACCGCCCATAAAAAACAAAATTTATTTTTGCTCCAAAGTTTTTGAAATTTGGCATAGAGCCTTTTATTACCTCAATTAAGAATTAAATAAAGTTTTATCAACATTGGCCACGCCCACTACCCAACGCCCATAGAAACCAAAATTTATTTTTGGCCCAACGTTTTTGAAATTTGGCATAGAGTCTTTTATTACCTCAATTAATGATATAATAAAGTTTTATCAAAAGTGGCCACGCCCACTACCCACCGCCCATAAAAACCAAAATTTATTTTTGGCCGAAAGTTTTTGAAATTTGGCATAGGGCCTTTTATTACCTCAATTAAGAACAAAATAAAGTTTTATCAAAATTGGCCACGCCCACTACCCAACGCCCATAGGAACCAAAATTTATTTTTGGCCCAAAGTTTTTGAAATTTGGCACAGAGCCTTTTATTACCTCCATTAAGAAAAATATAGAGTTTCATCAAAATTGGCCACGCCCACTACCCACCGCCCATAGAACCCAAAATTTATTTTTGGGCCAGTTTTTGAAATTTGGTATAGAGCCTTTTATTACCTCCACTAAGAATAAAATAAAGTTTCATCAAAATTGGCCACGCCCACTACCCAGCGCCCATAGAAACCAAAGTTTATTTTTGGCCCAAAGTTTTTGAAATTTGGCACAGAGCCTTTATTACCTCAATTAACGGCCACCACTCACCGCCTATATAACCCATAATATATTTTTTCCCGCAACTTTTTGTTTCTTTACCAAAACTAATTATTTTATAAATAATTATTTTATAAAAATTTCATGACTTTGGAGACAAATTGTATGATCTTATAAAAGATTATTAATTATTTAAACTTTTTTTTTTAATTGATAATATGGAGTTTTACCTTTCATTTTATTAAAGCGGGAGCAAATAGCACGACCAAGCAACCCTTTTTTTCTTCCAAGGAAGTTTGCAATTACGGCACATTATGGAACAAATTTTATTCTATCATATTTTTCAAACCATATGAGCGAACTTTCTATTTTTTTTAAATACGCAGAAAAGGGTATATTTGAAAAAAATCTTTATATAAATCGGAGCAATAAAATTATCTTACGTACAAACACTTTGGAAGTGCGTAAACAGTTTTTAATATTTTGGACTAAAATTTACATGTGACTTTTCTTCATCATTTCAAAGACAAATGATGGCGGTAGTCTGCGACGGCAGGCTACCGACTACCAGCAGTCTGAAATGCAATACATGTGTTCATATGGGAATGACTATTCTCACCACAACGGGACAGGTTGTTGTCCGTGCTGCTTTTGTGGTTGTAGTCAAAGTAAACTAATTCCTATGTTTTTGAGGGACAACGAGAGAAGCCAGTGTTACCAATACAATAAAAATTTATAAAATATATGTGACCTGTAAAATATTTTATTTGACATAAAATTTTTTATTCCACATTTTGCTTGATTTGAGTATATTTTGGGGAAATATTCAGAAACGATATCAAAGAGCAGTAATCGAATGTATGTGGCTTGCAAAAATTTGAAAATACGTTTTATTATCAGAAAGGAAAGGCTATCGGTGGCGTTAAGAAGGCAGATATAACAAATTGTGAGAAGAGAATTTCCAGTAACCATTTTATTTATTATTTTACTTTAACGGCGAAGATTCTCTAGAATACCGACGAACGAGGAGCCTGCAATGCACCCTTTAAATATTTGAACGGAATAGCTACTGCAAACTATTACTAAATCAATTTTATTTTTTAATAACTTTTTAAGCTTGAGGTCTTTTCATATATTTTTAATACTTCTTCTCGCCTTTGGGTGGCTTTTTTAGCAGAATGTCGAAAAGATAATCAACAATTTGCAATATTTCCCTGAAGAAAAATATAAGTAAGCAATAAATATTTAACAAAGCTTTTTATAGAAAAAGACTTCCAACTTAAAAAATTATCAAAATAATAACGAAAGGTCAAGAATAACTAGAAATCATGCGCCCTTTCTCTTTCCCCTAAAGTAAAATTGAAATTACCTCAATTCACAATAGAATGTTCGATTTTCAACAATATAATGTTTATTTTATTCACCCCATTGTTAGTGATGCCAAATTGTTGTTCATGGTAAGAAAATTGTTCCCTAAAATGTATTCCCTGGAGATTCGTTTCAGGGATGAATAATTTCTAAGCAAAATTAACTTTCACACTTTTTTGTAGTACACTTTTAAGCATTTTATTATCTACTAATATTGATAAAAAATATTTGATTTGAAAGCTATTTTTGTGCAGATGTGCAACATATAAACTTTGATAATAAAATATTTCAATTTCGTTTATGTGTTACACTTACAAACAGACGTGTTCGGGGGAGGGGTACATAATAAAGGTTATATTTATATAGTGTAATTTTGCCACTTGCAGATTATTGAAATAATTTTATTAGATTTTTGAGGCGGTAGCTAGCTCAACAACCTACTGGGCAACCATTCTTTACATTAGAGCAGTGCGTTTTTTGGCTATGCGTCATAATATCAGTTGTTTCATTTTATATCTTATATTTGTTTTAATTCTTTTTTTTAGTTTCATTCTAATTGAAATTCATGCTTTCAATGCCTTTCATGTGTGAGTTATTTAAATATTTCTTTTAATATAGTTTTTGTTTTATAAAAGTGCTAATTATAATAAACATGTTTTATTTTAATAACAAAGCGTCATTTGTTTTAGTTTGATTTTAAAATTAAAAAGATCATCTCGTATTTTTTAATAAATGATTTTTCGATGAAATTTGCATATTCACAGTTTTAGCTGTATAATTAATTTTGACATTTATTGGCGCACAAGTGTTACAAAAATTATGACGAAGAAAAAAAATCTTTATAATTAGTCATTTTTCTTTATGTTTCTATCTCGAGCCAATTTCAATTCAATTTGAACAGGAAATCTCATATTTATACCATCTCGAATACATTTTTCATGTTCGATTAATAAATATTGTAAATGCTTGAAACAAAAAGCATTAATCAATTCGAAAAATTGGGGAGTAGAATATAATAATAAGGTTGCCCTATTTTATTTTTAGCAATAAAATATTAAAGACTATTTAGGCTGTAAAACGCTGTGATTGAAGAAATTTCTTTCCTTTTCGAAATAATTCGGTAACTACTAAAATATCTCAATAATATTTCTCCCCAAAGACAAGAAGGAATTTTTCAAAATACTTACTGGCGATTTTTAAAGAAGATTAATAACTTCCCTAAAAATGTGTTAGTATCTCAAAGAAAAATTGCCACAACACACTGAAGATGAAATATAACCGAAAACGGTCTGTTTGCAATCTAAAAGTGGCGCGGCACACAGTGGGATTTTTTGTGCAATAAGTAATTTTTTCGACACATAAAATTTAAAAATGTAATGATGCAGTTTTGTAGAAAATTGATTCACTATGAAGAATCCATAAATTGTATCCCAAAAAAAAAGTTTATTTGTCTTTGAAATGATGAAGTAAAGTCACATGTAAATTGTGGTCCAAAATATTGAAAACTGTTTACGCACTTCTAGTGTTTGTACGTCAGATAATTTTATTGCTCTGATTTCAATAGTGATTTTTATCAAATATAGACTTTTCTGCGTATTTAAAAAATATATAAAGTTCGCTCATATGGTTAAAAAGATAAGATAGAATAAAATTTGTTCCATAATGTGCCGTGATTGCAAACTTCCTTGGAAGATAAAAAGGGTTGCTCGGTCGTGCTAGGTGCTCCCGCTATAATAAAATTAAAGGTAAGACTAAAAAAAAAGTATAAATAATTAATAATTTTTTATAAAATCAAAAAATTTTTCTCCAAATTCATGAAATTTTTAATTTTAAGATATTACAAAAAGTAATTAGTTTTGGTAAAGAAACAAAAAGTTGTTTTGAAAAATATAATATGGGCGGTGAGTAGTGGGCGTTAATTGAGGTAATAAAGGCTCTGTGCCAAATTTCAAAAACTTTGGGCCAAAAATAAATTTTGGTTTCTATGGGCGTGGCCAATTTTGAGGAAACTTTATATTTTTCTTAATGGAGGTAATAAAAGGCTCTGTGCTAAATTTCAAAAACTTTGGGCTAAAAATAAATTTTGGCTTCTATAAGCGGTGGGTAGTGGGCGTGGCTAATTTTAATAAAACTTTATATTTTTCTTAATTGAGCTAACCAAAGGCTCAGGGCGAAATTTCAACATTCTACGAGCCCTCTTTATATATTTTGCCAAACATTGTATGAACAAATCCCACTGTGCGTCGCTTTGACTGGCTAAAATATTTACTTCAATTTGGATGTCCACAAATTAATAAAACTAATTTATTGGTATAATTTCAAAAACGTTGGGCCAAAAATAAATTTTGGGTTCTAGGGCGGTGGGTAGTGGGTGCGGCCAATTTTCATGAAACTTTATATTTTTCTTAATTGAGGTAATAAAAGGCTGTGCCAAATTTAAACAACTGGGCCAAAAATAAATGTTTGGTTCTATGGGCGGTGGGTAGTGGGCGTGGCCAATTTTGATGAAACTTTATTTTATTCTTAATTGAGGTAATAAAAGGCTCTGTGCCAAATTTCAACAACTGGGCCAAAAATAAATTTTTGTTTCTATGGGCGGTGGGTAGTGGGCGAGGCCAATTTTGATAAAACTTTATTTTATTCTTAATTGAGGTAATAAAAGGCTCTGTGCCAAATTTCAAAAACTTTGGGGCAAAAATTAATTTTTGTTTCTATGGGCGGTAGGTAGTGGGCATGGCCAGTTTTTATGAATTTTTATTTTATTTTTAATTGAGCTAATAAAAGGCTCTGTGCCAAGTTTCAAAAACTTTATGATATTCTTAATTGAGGTAATAAAAGGCTCTGTGCCAAATTTCAAAAATTTTGGGCCAAAAATAAATTTTGGGTTCTATGGGCGGTGGGTAGTGGGTGTGGCCAATTTTAATGAAACTTTCTTAATTGAGCTAACCAAAGGCTGAGAGCAAAATTTCAACATTCTACGAGCACTCCTTATATTTTTTGCCAAACATTGTATGAACAAATCCCACTGTGCGGCATAACGGAAAATAATTCCCAATTCAAATAAGCGCAGCAGCAGGAAAAAATCCAGCAATCTTACACATTTTTTAAAGCCCTCAAAATCGTTTAAGGACTTCGATACTAATTAAATTTACTAAAATTTATTAGTGATATAAGAAAGTAAATCAAAAACTAAAAATAAAGAAAATAAATATTTGGAACATATTTTTTCCAGCTTAAAATTACCATTATTTTTGCAATTGAATCCACTGTGCTAACGTCAGGTCGCCAGCACGATAGAATTCATAAAAGTTTAATCATGCTTTAACAATAGAAACTTGAATAAATTGTCAGGGGAGTCTACGAAATACATAAATAAGTGAGAAATGTATTAAGTGATTTTCTGTAGCTGGCTGCAAGTATTTCTTAAATTACAAAAGATTTCTTAATGCAAAAACTGCTGTTACGGCAAAAACTAAAGAATGTAAAAAGCTGTAAGTAACTTCTGTCGTGCTTAGAAAAGCTCTTAGGAAAACTTATTATAATTAATTATGTGTTTGTGCTTGAATAAAACGGAAACCTTATTAAGTGTGTGTTTATGTGGTGTGTGTGTGTGCATGTAAAAATCATAAAGATTTTTTTTGTAGGTTTTCTAGACAAATGGAGAAAAGTTTCTGTATAGAATTATTTATTTTTAGGAGGATTTTTCTGTCATATCAGCAAGAAATTAATGGGGCTACTTCAGTTATTAAAGTTACATTTCCTTCCATTTTCCCCAAGAAAAAATAGTTTCCCTAAAAACTGTTGCTTTTCTGCAATTGCAGCTCATAAATAATGAGTAAATCGCTTGGGATTTTCATTTGTAAATATTTGTGGATGTGAATGTGTGTTATCGTATGTGAACGTAATCCCAGCAAACATAAAGTCAATAGTTTTTCAATAAGTACTTTTCCAAAAAGTAGTTTTTTAAAAAAGTACTTTTCAAAAAGTATTTTTTTCAAAAGCTACTTTTCCAAAAAGTATTTTTTATTCAAATGGTACTTTTCAAAAAAGTATATTTTTTCAAAAAGTCCTTTTTTAAAGGCTTTTTTCTAAAGAGTACTTTTTTTCTAATTATTTCTCTTAAAATTTAATTTTTCCAGGAAGCACCATTTTTAAAAAGTATGTACGTTCTTACGTAAATACATATTTATTTTTTAAGTAGTTAGTCCAACAAGTACTTTTCCAAAAAGTATTTTTTTCAAAAAGTACTTTTCCACAAGTATTTTTTTTTCAAAAAGTACTTTTCCAAAATGTCCTTTATTTAAAAGGCTTTTTTCTAAAAAGTACTTTTTTCTAAGTATGTATTTCTCTTAAAAATTAATTTTTCCAAAAAGCACCATTTTTAACAAGTACGTTCTTACGTAAACACATTTTTATTTTTTAAGTAGTTAGTCCAAAAAGAACTTTTCCAAAAAGTATTTTTTTCAAAAAGTACTTTTCCAAAAAGTATTTTTTTTCAAAAAGTACTTTTCCAAAGAGTATTTTTTCAAAAAGTACTTTTCCAAGAAGTATTTTTTTCAAAAAGTACTTTTCCAAAAAGTTTTTTTTCAAAACGCACTTTTCCAAAAAGTATCTTTTTTTTCAAAAAGTCCTTTTTTTAAACGCTTTTTTGTAAAAAGTACTTTTTCAAAAATTACTTTTGTCTAAAACCAGTTTTCAAATAAATATATTTCCTTAAAAGTATCTTTTTCAAATAATATATTTTAAAAATAAAACCTTTTTCAGTAAAATACCTTTTCTGAAAAGAATCTTCAAAAAACAATTTTCTTTTTTACCAAAAAGTACCTTTTCCAAAAAGCACTTTCTTACGCAAATACATTTTGAATTCTTAAAAATTAGTTAGTTCAAAAAGTACGTTTCCAAAAATTACTTTTTTCAAAAAGTACTTATTCCAAAAAGGTCTTTTTTTTAAAAGTGCTTTTTCGAAAAAATACTTTTTTTTTAAAGAACTTTTTGTAAAAAAATAGTTTTTCCCAAAAGTTTGGAAGATGTATGGAGTTGAAAAAGGTACCAAATTCATTGTTTACCCCTTTTTAATCCCTGAAAACACATGTTCTTATATAAAATTTCATTTATTTTCCCACATTGTCTCCTTTCAGTTCTATTCACTTAGTCCAACGTTTTTCAAATTTTTTTATGCCTTCCGAGAAATATGATTTGAGACATGATTTGGGTCTTGGCATCAAAAATCTCATTCCGCCGAGCCATTTCTTCAAGTTTGGGATCAAGAAATAGTCACTCGGGGCTAAATCTGGAGAATAGGGCGGACGAGAGAGCACTTCGTATCTCAATTCATGGATTTTTTTTGGCATGGAAATTGCACATGTGTGCACCCTTTATTTTGAACAAACTCGAAACACATCTTGCGGAAAGTTTTTTCATACCCAAGAGAACATTCAAAATTGAAACCACTGAGGCTGATGGCTTCCACAATCTCCGATCGGCTAAAATCATATCGTGAATATTTTCAATTGTTTCGAATGTAGAAACCTCAACTGGGCGTCCAGAACGTTCTACCTCTTTCGTGCTTGTACTGCGACATGGAAATCAGTAAACCACTTCTTGAGTGATGGTTTTTTCCGCTTTTTTCATTTTCTTCTCAAAGCGCGCAGTAGCCTGCTATCAAACAACGGCTACCAAACCCAAACAAAATGGCGAAGGTAATTAAAATTCTGACAGTTGCCTATTGACAGTAGCAGTGTTGCCATTTCAATCAAAAGGCGGCAAATTACAAAAACTTACGGACTTATTGACCCGCCCTCGTAATTGCAAAATACAATTTTGTTCCATATTAAACTTAGATTTCGAAGATGAACACATATTTTTCATATCAAATCATTCTCATTTTTTTAATATCAATGCCCCGCATTTGCTGGGATATTCCTATTGGATTTATATCACTTAAAGTTTTTTATTTCTCGTATCGTTACATTGAAATTTATTTCATGTGTTGACAGCCCGTAGGCGGATTGTTGTTTGAAATAATTCAATATGAATGTAATTATTTTGATTAAAGAACTTTGTTTCCACTAAGATTTGATTTGACAACAACGTAATTGCATTTAATATTTCCAAGATAATTATATAGAGTTGCTAGGCGTATTGGCTGAAGATAACAAGGATTTTTTTTCTTAAATTATAACAAAGTAAGAGTCAGAGCTGGACAACAGTTTGTACGAAAAATAAATAAAAAGAAGAAGGAATGGTATATTCGACCAGGACGCATCTTAAATACCCTCCATATATTTAGTAAATAAATTAAAAATGTTCAATCTACTGGGTCATAGTTCCTTTAAGACATTTCTGTGGCCAATTTTAAAACTCTACTTTGCCAGGGTCATCCCGGCAAGGGCATTGGGAGAGACATCTCACCTTTGTTGTAAAAACTTAAAAAGTAAACTTTGGCTGTAATTAAGTGTAGAAAAAAAAACCTTTTTTGATCGCGTAATTTAGGGGAGCGAAAGTTGTTGGAGAGATCAGAGAATGGGCCTGTTCGGAAATGCATTCTGATAACCAGCAGATGGCAACACTTCAAATGTGGTGAATTCTAAAATGCATCACTGAAGTATATGATGAGCAAAATAACATCAAAAACTAATCACAAAAATGGCGGATGCAATAGATGAGTAAACATTTGATATGTTATTTATTTATTTCATTTTGTTAATTTATTGTTTCTTATAAATTTTTAGAATAGATATCGATAATGAGCAATTTCAAATCATTTTTGTATTCATCCAAATCAAAAAATAAGTTAATTATTAATTTTTCCATTTTTAATGTTCTCGCGTACGAAATTGCAATCAAATGAATTTTTTTGTCTGCGCTTCATTTAAGCTTCTGCATCAGCTGTTTTGTATCAGCTGCGCAAATTAATCACACAGTGGCATCAGGTGCAGCGCATAGATGAATTTCCGAATAGGCCCAACCTCTCAGCTTCGTCATAAGAGCTTAAATATTTAATTTGTAAGGAAAGTAAATTTAAGGAATACAATTTGTTAAATATTTATACTACTTTTCCATGTAATATGTTACTTCAACGCCCTAAAGGGGCGGAATCCAAAAATTAATTTCTCTGGCTCCAAGTTCAATGCTTTGGACCTTCTTTAACATAAAAATATATCATTTGCTTAACAGCATCACAAAAAGAAATGCTTTAAAAATTATGTTGTTTTTTAGAGGTTGCTTTAGTACTTCTTAGGGGAACTTTTTTCCCTCTGGGCCGATTCACGCCATTTACAAACTTGATTTGTGCTATGCTTCTAAATTTATCTATACCAAATTTCTAATGTCTGACTCTTTTCGTTTGGACTGAATCGTGATTTCCACAGACGGACGGACAGACGGACATGCTCAGATCGTCTTAGATTTTATAACTGATCAAGAATGTATATATACTTTATGGGGTCTTAGAGGAATATTTTGCTGCGTTACACACGGAATGACAAAGTGAATATACCCTCCATTTCTTTTTTGGCCGGGTCGAATCTTAAATACCCTCCAAATATTTAGTAAATAAATTTAAAATGTTTGGGACAGAGTTCCTTTATATAATATCTTACGTCAACGCCCACTGAAGGGACGGGGTACAAAAAATAGACTACATCATGTTTTCCACAGACGAACGTATGGGCATTGCCAGACCGTCTTAGACTTCATCACTGATCTAGAATATATATACTTTATGGGGTCCAATTCTCTTTGGAGGGTATTAAAACTGTATTTTGGCGGGGTCTTTCTGGCAAGGGTCGTGGGCGAGACATTTCACCTTTGATATAAGACTCTAAAACTCAATATTTGGGATAATTAAATGTAAAATTGATTATGTGAGTGAAGATAAATATGCCGAGCTAAACATGTTTTGACGTAAGCAGTTACGGGACGACGTATTTAGCTGTAAAGTTAAATATGTTATGACGTCACGAAATGGTAAACAGTGAAGTTTTTTTTATGAAAATCCATATTTAATAAATTTTTTGAGCATTTTATGAAAATATTTACAGGCTATGAAAGGTTAATTTACAAGCCATGAGAGTGTGTGTGATCTTGGAGGGATTTTGCCCCCAAAGAAGGTGTTGGTATGCGTTACCGGTAAATAAAAAATGATTATGAGAGTGTCACACACAACAATTGGAATAGCAGAATTGAGTTTGTGAAAATATTTACAGGCCATGAGAGTGTGTGATCTTGGAGGGATTTTGCCCCCAGTGGTCAAATAAGGAGTTTTCCATACAACAAAAATCACTGATTGCCATTTCTTTACGTTATAACATATTTAACTTCACTTCGTAACTGCTTACGTCAAAACATATTTAACTCGGCATATTTATCTTCACACACATAAATTAATTTTTAATTTTTTTTAAGGGTCATTTAGGAGGCAAAGGAGAAGAGGGGGTAGAGCACAGGAGTACCAGGTTACGCCTCAGCTTCCCGAAGCTTAAAAATTTTATTTTTAAGGAAAAGTAGAACTAAATAATACAATTTTTTAAATTTGTACACTATATTTGCACGTAATAACGCCCACTAAAAAGGGCGGGGTCCAAAAATTAATTTTTTTTATTTTATGGCTCTAATTTTAACGCCTTGGACCTTCTTTGACATAAAAATATATCATTTGCTTAATTAAACTACAAAAAAAACTTTAAAAATTATGTTGTTTTTTACAGGTTGGTTTAGCTCTTCTTGGGGAACTTTTTCCCCTCTTGCCCGATTTAGCCCATTTCCGAACTTGACCTGTGCTATCCTTCAAGATATATTTATACCAAGTTTCAAGGGTCTGACTCTGTTCCTTTGGACTGAATCCAGATTTCCACAGATTCGACTTAGATTTCATCAATGATCAAGAATATATATAATTTATGGGGTCTTAGAGGAATATTTTGCTCCGTTACACACGGAATGACAAAGAGGATATGCCCTCCAAATTTTTTTTTTTTTTTGGAGGCTATAAAAACTAGATTAGAAAAACGAAACTGACCTGATCTGCTGGCTAATAATTCTTTCCAATAGCAGAGTTATTTTGTGATGATGGAAATATGGCAGCGACTGACACATCGCACGGTAGTGTTAACCATTCACAATAACATTCCTGCCCTTACCGTGTTTGCGAAATGATGCCACCCGTCCATAATTCACACCAAACAGTGAATTTTTCGGGATACCATTCGGAGTTCTCGCAATGCTTCTGTCTGCTCTTTAATGAGCTCATTGGAGTTTCTTAATCGAGCATAAACTTTGACAAGAAATTCAATTCACATAATAAAATTCGTTTATAAATCGATGCATGTATAAATTATAGACCAAACTGAACATGTTTGACAGTGTGTGGGTGCTGTTGTGTGAAGTAGTAGAATACGAGACTATGAAGCGGAGGGTCCTGTGTTCAACCCCGCGCTGAGTCATGAATATTGTGTTGAATTCTTCTGATCAGCATTAGAGCAGATATAGGCAACGTGGGTGAGCGCACTTCACATGTATATAAATTCGCTCTTGAGAGTATTTGTAGTTACTCACAAATCACAAAAATTGCGATTCAAAATTCCATCTATCACAAGCTTCCAACCAAGACGGTTGTTTGAGCGCTTGTTGAAAAAAATTATTTAAGGGTGGGGAGAATGCTCGTTTGTTTACAAAATTGTGAAAGACACACACAAACTCAAAATGTTAATGTGTTTGTGCCTATGTCTGCATTAGAGCATGGTTGTGTTAGTTGTTGCCAGACTGTTTCAATGATGAAGGCAATAGTACTAGTCACTGAACATAATTGGCAGCAATTGACACTATCATGTAATAAAAGCAGAGTAACAGCACCCTCCTTCGTCGGTCCTGTAGAAAAAAATTAGCCGGCGAAGTAAAAAGGTTGAAATAGCTGCAAAAACTCTCTATATCCTCATTTTTCTTCATCTGTCCCCTCAATACTATCCCCTCCTTTCTAGTTCTGGCGCAATGCACTGCATATGTAGGGGTCATCCCCTGAGTGCGGGTCCAAGATAAAAAAATAAATAAAATAAAATAAAATTCGTAGACAAATTGTATTTTGTATTTAACCTAAATAAATTTGTTCATACCTCTCAATATCTCATCAATATCAATGTATGACTAATTTGATTTAAATTGAAATTTTGACACTATATATAAGACATTATGACAGACGTCATAATATTGTAAAGAAAAAATATAGACACATTCTGCTAACATATTTGACATGAACTTTTATTGTCAACTGTATTGTTGATACAATTCGAGTCAGTTTGTACTAAAATGTTTAACACAAATCAATGTTAGTCAAACTAGTTTCGAAAAAAGAAACAGACACACACATTAAATAATTTATGACTATAAATGAATGGGAAAAAAATTTTGGGAAAAAAATCACTTGACCATAACAGACACAAAACAACTAACACTTCTTACGAGTGTTAATTAAACAATAATACACTTACAAAATTGATTTAGTTCGTTGAAAGATATTTAATTGGCTTAAATCGTTATTCGATTTTAATGCACTGCTGTTTGTAGAGATCTTTAATTTAAAGGCAGCAAATTTGCTTTTAAATCCATCAATCAAAAATCGCCAAGTACACAAAAACTTATGCTATTTATTTTATGATAAGGAAATTAGTATTTCATTCAAACAATTTTTATCGTTTATTGATATTAAATATGCCAAATTTTACAACGGCAAATTTTATCAAGAATTTGTTATCGAAGTATTAAAAATTTGTTGCTTGTGTTTTATTACGTTAGGCATGTTAGTAACAGCAATTCGTATTGTCTTATAATCGACCTACTGTGCAAGAAATTGGCAATACCAATTAAGATATTGGAAGCGTTATAGATGCGCTCAGGCGCGTGCAACATGGCATTGTGGACACTGCTGAAAATATTGGTTCTGTCAGTAAAAGTATGGGTGATAATTCGAATTTGTCAACTTCACAGTGTTCTCATCAATTGGGAATATCCCACACTGGGATATTTCCTTTTTTTATTTACACTCTCACTATGGGATATTTTCCTTTTTGCTTTACACCTCTATCCGTATAAAGGGAAAGTCACACATCAATGAACGCTGTAGATATAGTGATTGGATGCTAAAGAAACGGGCGTTCAATGTTGAAGTTTCGAACTCGGAGGAGTCGAGTCAATTTAAAGAAAAAGCCGTATCCGGAATAAGTGGCTAATTGATGCGAATTATGACCTGTATACGATATTGGGCCGTATTTTTTTTTCCTAATGACGCTGTCGGAACCGTTATCGTTCTTACTGAAAAGTATCGATTGCTGTATTTCCTATTTTACGTAGAAAAATTAATAATCCGTTGTGTGCTAAAGCTAACTTTTTAATTAAAATAAATTTTAACACAAAACATAACTTTAAGTAAAGTCTAATGAAAATAAAATTTTATACTTAGAATTTATATGTGTACTAAAAATTTTGTTTTGTACTAAAAACCTTGTTTTGTACTAAAAATTAGTTTTAGTGCTAATTAGCACCCAAAATCAATTTCTGCACTCAAAATTCATTTTGGCAGCAAATATTTTATTTTAGTACTAAAAACTATTTTAGTACTAAAAAGAATTATTTTTGCAATCAACATTCTATGGCTTCGAAATCGTCCTTTTCGGGACCACAAATTAATATTTTTTGGAGGTTTTCAAACTTTACATGTAAGTACATATTTCAATATTTCCATTAATTGAATTTGGTTCATTTAAAAGAAAATTAGTTAAGGTAATATTTTATACTGCTTGTTTATGTTAAATACCAATTTTAGCACCTAAAATAAATGTTTATACTAAACATTCATTTTCTCCAAATCACTTTTTTCGAAACCGTAAATTTATTTTTGAAGCAAAATTATAGCAAATCCATTGCGATTACGAATTAGCGGGAGTCCACTGTATACACATACATATATGTATATACTTATATGCATACATCTATCTATCCATCCATCCATCTATCGCCTATTTTATTGACTAATTTATTTTATATAATATTTTTTTTTTTCATTTATAAGAAAAATTTTCAGCCCCATGTCGAAATACACACACACACACGCACTCATTTTACACAAAACCCAATTTTCATAAGTTTCAATGTTAAAATAAATTTGGTGTCTCGTTTTCATTGCGCTATTATCAAAGTCAAAGATATTTAAAAAAAATACAGATACAAAATAAATAAAATAATCAAAAAATATTTATAAAAAGAAAATATCGTCCGCCAGTCTGCATCTACTAAAAGTGCTAAGTGATATTTTTACAACTCTTTAAAAGAGCTAAAATATTGTTTTTCTTAAATATTTCAAATCAAAAAAATAACAACATTTTACTGTAACTTGTCAAATAACACAGAGTTTTATGAAACTTGGGCCAGTAGGCGAACGATTTATAACTTTAAGGCCATTTGAAATTTGCTTTAGAAATCACACACAGACACAATCATTTTTTATGGCCAACGTCACGAATGTCTTATAAATTCATTCTTTCTTTATTATTAGACGACATATAAAATTTGTTACGTTATTAATACTAACTAAACACGCACAAAATGTCTGTGTGGTGTAATATTCGTATATTGAAATGTTCTTCAAAAATTGTAAATATTTCCTAATGCCCTGTCATTTTCGTATGATGATTTTTAAATGATTTATTGATTTCTTTTAGTTTTCGGTTATATTAATTAAAAAAATTAATTCAGCTGGTAGTAAGAACTATTATCGCATGTTATATTTTTGGTGCAACCACTTGGGAATTTTCCAAAAATTCTTGCATAAAAAAATGTTTTCAACAATAAGCTTTTAAATAAATTATATTGTAATAAAAATTTTATACTAATAATGCTGTTTTGATATTGTACTAAAAAATTATTTTGTTCTAAAAATTTTATTTTGTACTAAAAGTTCATGTTTCTAATAAAAACCCTTATATTTATAAGTTTTTAAATAAATCATACTGCACTAAAAATTTTATACTAAAAATGCTGTTTTGATATTGTACTAAAAAATTATTTTGTTCTAAAAATTTTTTTGTACTAAAAATTCATTTTTGTAATAAAAACCCTTATATTTATAAGTTTTTAAATAAATCATACTGTACTAAAAATTTTATACTAAAAATGCTGTTTTGATATTGTACTAAAAAATTATTTTGTTCTAAATATTTTTTTGTACTAAAAATTCATTTTTGTAATAAAAACCCTTATATATATATATATATATATATATATATATATATATATATATATACATATGTATATACAGTGAAAACTCCCAATAGCGGACACTCTCTTAAGCGGACACCTCCCATATGCGGACAATTTTCGAATAACGTTGCACCAAATTGATTTTTCAGAGCAAATTTCCCTCCTAAGAACGGACCCTCCCTTGACCGGACGCGGACAGCAAAATTGTGCATTATTTGGTCAAAAAACCTCTGAAAAGAGGACAAAAATAATTCAACATAAAACAAAATATTAACAATTGCACTTTTTTAAAATAGAACACGAGACGCTATACGCAGCCTACGTGTAAATATGTACATACAGACTTTTCTCACGCTGCAGTCACACTATCAAGTTTTTTTTGCAATTCTCTTTCAAGATTTTTACACATACTGCTTGTCAAAATTCACAAAATTTGAAAGCTGTGACGTAGGCTGCACGCAATTTCAAAGCAAGTTTTCTTTGAAAACAACACTGATAGCAGAATATTTTTAAATAAGAATGCAAATTTGGAAGAAAAAACTGCAATCAGCTGTTTTCTTGACTGTAAATTGAAACATTCAATTTGAACGAAAATCTGAAAGCAAACTCTCAGCAAGTTTTAAAAGTATGACACCCAAGTCACTTAAAAACTGATTATGCAGCTTTTACATTTGTAAAAAATTTAGAAAATCACCTTCAAACTCGTTTAGCGACGGAAAAGGAAGCAAATATGAAACAAAAAACTATAAAAGACTTTTTTATTTCAAAATAAGTACAAATGCGTATAATTTATGTTCCTTTTAGTGCCTTTAAAGCAACTTTTACCCTTAATTTTTTAATAAGACATTATTATTTTAATTTATTAAATTTTTTTTCGTTAAACCTTTTTTGTTAATTAGATATAAATTGAATTTAGTGTTAATGCTCTAAATGAACAATAAAAATTATTTTTTTGTCCTTTTTTTTATCAAATTCCCATAAGCGGACACCTCCCAACAACGGACAAATTTTGGTCGACGGTGGCTGTCCGCTTATGGGAGTTTTCACTGTATATGTATATATATGTATATACATATATATGTACTATAAACATTTACTAAAACCATATCTCAAAAAGTGCATACATTTTTAACAAAACTACAATGTACATGTGTGTAAACATTTTTAAAAAATTATTTTTTAAATAAATTTCATTTATTCTACAAAAAAAAAATTAACATTTGATTTCAAAAACTTTATTTTGCTGTTGTACTAAAAAATTTATATTGTTAGAAATATTGTACCTTGCACTAAAAACTTATCTTTTGTACTAAAACGAATTATATTATGTACGAGAATGTACTATAAAATATATTTTTACCACGACAGTTTTTCGTATGTTTATTTTTAACAAAACTACTCCATAGTACTAAAAACAATCTTTTAGTGAATCAGTGAACATTTTATATTGGCATATTTACATTCTTGATTTAAGAGTTTTTAGTTGTACTAAAATTATATTTCATTGTAAATCTTAACATTTAATATTTTTGTTTTTATACCAATCATAGATATGTTGTACTAAAAACATAGCTTTGGCGCTCAAAGCATGAGCAATGATATATTTTTGTATAACTTTCATTTTGGATATTGTACAACACTAACAAATATGTAGATCACAATAGAAACTATTACTCCCAAGTTATTCACAATAGCAGTGTTACTCCCAAAATATTTACGATACCGATTTGGTGGGAATGGTAGGTAATACCACCCATTCTCAATAGTGGTGAATACAATTTTATGTTCAGTGTGCATTTGAATGCACTAGTAAGGAAATAAATCTAAGTTCTTTATAGTACATTTGCAATAGTTTATTTTTATACTCGCATGAATGAATTTCTAAAAATAAGTAGAAGAAAAAAACGCTTAAGCTAAATTAATTTTGATTAAAAAATTCAAACTTACAAATAAATCAATCAAATTGATGCTGCTCTTTTCTTTGTTCAGCTTCTCACAGATGTTTCGTAACAACAACAAAAAACACACACACACAGATTTATTTTCTCGTTTCTTTTCCTTAGTGCATATATTTTGATAATTTTAATGATTTTTATAGACACTCTGATACTTTTTTAAATTTGTATTCAAGCTTCAGTGTAATAAAAAATAATGAGTTATGATTAGATTTATTTGCATATAGAACGAAATGAAACAAGTTACGATTACTGAGGTTTTGCAATATATAATTTTTCAGATTTTTCTTTATAGATATTTATTATTTTATACATTTTCTTATTTAAAAAAAAACCACATAATTTTTGTTTTAATAATTTAATGCCATTTTAGCATACTTTTCACGATTTAGAGAAAACTTTTTGTAGCAAAATTAGCAATAGAATTTGAAATTGTACTTAAAACAGATTTTTCCATTTCCACTGAAGCAGCCACCGGCACTATAACATTAAAATTTCTTTGTTTTATTACATTTTCATAAACCATTTAATCACATTTAAGAGATTTGAAAAGTATTTACTTTTACACATATTGCGAATCACAAAAGTGGAAACTTGTTTATTTTATTTTAATTTTGCTCTCCAAAACCTGAGGATAGAAAGAGTCAAATAAGAAGATTGCAAATAATTGCTTTGCAAATCACATACAGTCGAACTTCTATAAATTGAATCACCATTATCCCGAAAAAAACTTCAACTTACGGAGACTTCAACTTTGAGAATCAGTTTTAAAAACGTTCCAAATAGTAAGAAAAAACAATTATTTTTAACAGCAATTCATTTTTAGTTTTAACAGCAGCAATTTTTAATGGATTAAGATACTATATACTAAAATATTGAGTAATTTTTTACTGATTTTTTTCACTTTTACTTTGAGCAAAAAGTGATTCTAATTTGTGCAGTGCTTTATAGTGGTCATCTCATGCTTTTTCATTTGTGTTTAAGAATGAATTTGAAATTGTTTGGATAGTTGCTTAATTGTTTCCTCAACGTCGTCCTCATCGCTATCTATTATTTCTCGAGACTGCGTTTCAGATTCGGCGGTACATTCTTCAATAATATCTTCATCAGAAGGAAACTCAGAAGTTATCAACTCACTGTCAATGTCCAGAAACTCTTGAACAGTACAACTTTTGGATTCTATGCCATTTAAGTTTAGCCAAACTTCATTATTATCATTTAAAACTTCATTATTATCATTTATGCGTTGTAATCAAAATCATTTAATAATGCTAAAGGAATGTCATCCTCTTCGTCCCACATTGAATGTTGACCAAATCCACACTTTGTAAAGCAGTTCGATATTGTCTGGCTAGTAACATCGATATCCCAAGCTCTTGATAAATGGTGAATGCATTCTAGCACATTAATATCGTGTTTACAATTTTTTTCAATACGAACTATAGCTTCTTTTAAAATTCTAGTTCTATAATGAACTTTCAAGCATCGATTAGCGATTTATAAATCAAATTAAAGTAAAGACAATCTTTATTCACAATTAGCGACTAATTTGTAACTTTTGTAAGCAAAAGAGAAAAATTTTCTAAAAAAAAATTCAAATTACGGAAGCTTTGTGCTCCTATTTTTCTTCAACTTATGGAGGAATTCATGTTATAGAAGTTCAAGTTATAGAAGTAAAGTCTAGTGGAATTTCTCTCCTAGATGCTGTTGCCACGGAATTTGCTTCAACTTATGGAAAATTCAAGTAATAGAAGTTCAAATTAGAGAAGTTCGACTGTATTTTAATGTCACGTGCGACATTCAAAAACAACATTTATTATCAGTGCAACGAAAGTATTCAATACAGAAATTTTAAAAAATAGTTTACCGAAAGATATCAAGATTTGAGATCTAAAGTCAGTCACGTGCGACATTTTCCCCCCTTTTTTTTATAAAGATGGGAAAATGCGCTATGCATCTAACTTGGACCGTCGTGGTCACGTGCGACATTGTATTTGAAAATTTCAACAAAACAAAAATACATAAATCCTTTTGAACATTCTTTTGAATTATTCATATTACAGTGGTTATTTATTTTTGACGTAGTCTTATTGCCTCTATCTCTAAGTGTTGTCAATCGATCAAGAATAACTCCACTAATTTGTCAAACAAAAACAAACTATTGTTCGAATAATTTTAAAATTACGATTTTCGAATAATGAAGAAATAGATTAATTAATGGCAAATTAATCGAATAACTGTTTTAGTCAGAAAATTAAATATATGAAAGCTTAGAATTTTATTTATTTATTGATAATTTTATACAAAGTGCAGGAAAGTTACAAAATATTGTATAAAAACTATTTGATATACATAAATACACTTTGGCTGAATAAAACACATTCGAAAATAATTGCAAATTACATTAATTTGAATTATTTCTCTATTAAAATCGATATATATATATAAGTTTTTTTTTAATTTTTTTTTGCTAATAAATATATTAATTAACTATTTTAATTTTAAGCTTTTTTATATAAATTGATTATTTTTTTTTTTTTATTTAGTTTTTTTTTTAAATAGTTCTTTTATTTGTTATTCTCATGGATTAATCGAAATATGTACATATATACTAGGCACAACACAACAATTATTTTAATTATTCGTTTAAAGGCGAATTGACAACACCACTAAGTGACCATTTTTATCTGGTAGCCAGGTGCTACAAGCCAGTTTGTTATCCGTAACTGATAAACTAAAGCATAAAAGATTTGAAAGATTTCTTAATTGAAGAATGAAATTTCTTTACACGGAAATATAGCCCTCAATGAAATCGAAGCAGTTATGGAAAGGAAATTAAAAACGTTGTTTTGGACTGGCGTGAAAATGTCTCTTAAACCATTTGATCAAATTAAGGAGCCTTTACCATGTAATTAAAGTTTATTGTTATTATAAAAAAATTAATACATTTAATAGTTTTGTCAGTTTATTCATTCATAATTTCGTAAAAAAGGCAACAGAAAGAAACAATGAGAAAAAAGGTCACGTGCGAAAGTGATTAAAATTATATTTAAAAAAGATAAACTTTTTTTTCGGTAAAATTCCAAAAATTTTAAGTAGACACAGTGCATAAAATTTTAAAATAATTTTTTATATTAAAATACTGCTTCAGGCTTCGCCGTTTTAATTGTTTTACTTCAAAAAAAATTACTTTGAAAAAAAACTGCTCACAATCAATTATATGACTAATTTACAACTATACATAAGTTACGCTTGTCATCAACACAAAATAATCTTTTTTACTTAAAATGTTTACGATAGTCACGTTCGACTGCATGAAAATGCCTGTTCAACGATGTTGCACGCTGTCAATCGATCACACAAATAATATTTAAAACAAAAAAATTGGTTAATTTTATTTTTATTAGTTAAATTATTTGATTAAAATAAATAAAATTTTGGATTTTTGTGGAAGCTTCCCCGTACCTCTCTATCATAACTAAAGAAAAATGTTCTTGTAATCAATTATGTTGCAGAGTTCCACTCCGCTGGCAAACGGAATTCATTACGTATTTTTCTTCTTTACAAAATGCAACAAATTTCGACATGAAATTGTTTATAATTTCTTGAGGACAAGGTGCTCTCAGACTATGACTATTTAATTGAGCATAAAATTTAAATTTTTTTAAATTTATTCATCAATTTTTATACACAAAAAATAGATACATATTTTTGTACGAGTATTTCGGCTTCATGAAAGTATAATGAGGTTTTACTTGGGTATTCAATTAATCGGGTTTTTGTTTTAATCGTTTAATCATTTGACTAATTAATCGAGGTTTTGACTTAATCGGTTAATGGATTAATTGGTTAACTGATTAATTAATTTTGTTAAATAAAAACACTTCCCTTATTCTAATTGTCAACGTCAACGTCACGTCAAGACAATATCAAAAATAGGACACATACATGCCCTTTTTGTGCAACAATTAACTACTTCTGACAGCCTCTTACTACTCTCTATGTCGTTGAATATAGCAAAAAGTTGTGAGAAATGGCAATTGTGGATGAAAATCAGTATAGAAGTGTTCTAACTTTCATATTGTCTTGACGTGACGTTGACGTTGACAAACAGAATAAGGGGGGAATAATTTATTGCAAAAATCTTTTCACTTATCGCAGATGTTGAATGAAATTCATTGCAGAGAGTAGCCAATTTCTCAGTCCTTTTCATGGTTGGCTCTAAACATATAAAATTCTCAATTTTGCAATTGAATTTCAGATTTGATGTTTTTTTTGTTCTTAAAATTTCAAATAGTTTCTTTTAAAACAATTTTTGCCTGATCAGACTCGTCCTGACAAAGTTAAACACTGGATATGCCACAAAAAAGTGTATTTCCTAATTCCTTGAGTTTCTGTTTTTTTAAGGAAATAATCTCGAGTTGAATTCGTTCTTTCATTAAATTACCTAAATCACTTGAAAGACATGATATTATTGGCTTCCACAAATTCTTAATAGAAATGTCCACCCTCAATTAGAGTAGTAAAATCTTTACTAAGTTCTTTTATAACCGCGTCCCACGGTTTTAAGGTTTACCCAGCTCAACTATTTTATATGGGAAGAAACATATAATGAAGCGCATGAAAATAAAGTGAAAAGTCTACAAAAATTACTAAAATTTGTTAAGCAGGTTAATCGATTAATTGGTTAGTCGATTAATCAGTTAGTCCATTAATCGGTTATTCGATTAATCGGACAATCTAACGGTTTTAAGCTTTACACAATACACAACTTTTGCATATGGGAAGAAACAGAAACGCGCGAAATAAAGTAAAAAGCCTACAGACATTACTCAATTCGATTAATCGGTTAATCGAACAATCAGTTAATCAATTAATCGGTTAATCTAATAACCGATTAATCGATTAATTCATCTTATCTAATTGTTTTAAGCTTTACACAATACACGATCTTAGTATATGAGAAGAAACAAATAGTTAAACGCATAAAAATTAAAACTACGAAAAAAACCAAAATTTATTAAAACGGTTAACCGATTAATGTAACGGGTTTAAGCTTTACGCAATGCACAAGTTTTGCAAATGGGAAGAAACAGAAACGCGTAAAATAAAGTAAAAAATCTACCAACATTACTCAATTCGATTAATCGAAAAATCGGTTAATCAATTAATCGATTAATCGAAAAATCGGTTAATCAATTAATCGGTTAATATAATAACCGGTTAATGGATTAATCTTATAGTCGATTAATCTGTTAATCGATTAATTCATCTTGTCTAACTGTTGTAAGCTTTACACAATATACAACCTTTGTATATGTGAAGAAACAGACAATTAATTAAAAGCTTATATATTCCGTTAAAATTAAATTAAATGCATAAAAAATATTTTAAAATTTAACAATACATAGAAAAACTTATTAAGCCGGTTAATCGATTAATCGGTTAATAAACTGAAATTAACCAGGTAATCAGTCGGTTAATCGATTAAAGGTAAACCTATTGAATACCCTAGTTTTTGCAGATTTTCAAGTTATTAGGTATATTTTGAATTTTACAACAAAGAAATTATACCTATGATTTCATTCTGAATCACTCATAAGCCATTGCCAAAATAATTTATGTTTATAACTTAAAAGTTCAAATATACCACATTTCAAATAACTCTTGTGGAGTAGCTTTCCCAAAATCCAAAATTTTATTTAAAAAAAATTTAATTATCCCTGAAATATGGAAATTATCTTTTTAACGTGACAACAACAACAACAAAATATAATTGCCAGCTATCAGAAATTTATGTTGTTTGCTGAACAGCTGAAGAACTTAAAACAGTTTTTCTTTCTAATCTATTTTTCTGATCTATATATAAAATATATTTTTCCAAAAATTTCTTCATATTTTCTATATTATTTAAATATGAACTTGAGAAGCAGCACAAATGAAAATTCTTTCAACACTTTTTATATTTTTAGCCTCAGCATTTCGCAACAGCTTTAAAATCAAACAAAATTGATTTATATTTAATAAAAACCACTTGTTTCTTTTCTTTTTTTATTTTAATTTTAACACAAACATTAATATGCTATCTTTTATATTTGAGAATTATATTCTTTGAAAATTATATTCCAGCACATTATAATTTTTTTATAAAATACTTTTTCTTTGGTAATATAATTTTTCTTTTATGTTTCACTAAATTATAATATTTGTTACTTAATTGTCCCATTTTTTTAATGCATTCATACAATTTCTTTACTTATGTTTTAATTTTTTTTTTTGTCATTATTATTTAATTTTCACGTATTTCGTTTTTTTGTCACATATTTATTCTATTTCTCACTTTAGTATTAAATAAAAGAAATCAACCAAACATTAATACACTCACACAGACAACATACATTTTTATAATATGAATTTCAATGTATTCTTTTGTATTTAATTTTCCCGTTAGCGCTTAGACTACACTTTGCCGTTTAGCGAGCGTCACGATCTACTCGTTAGGACGTCTCCGTCCAAACTAAGCACAATAAATTTATCATACACACGTCCAACAGGCGTTTATTTTGTTACACGATTCTGTGTTTATGTTTAGCACATTCGGCAAATGTGCGAAATGTTTCACAGCAACAGTAAACGGGGAGACATTTGACACACTGTTGCTTGTGACCCATATGTTGAAAGAAAAACAAAACAAATGAAATAAAATATGTAAACAAAAACAAACAATCAAAAGCATGTTTGGAAGATTTTTTGCTTTTACTATACTTTTGCTTTTTTTACATTTCATACATAAACAGTTAGTATGGGTGTATGTGTAACAAAGAGAGAAATGGAGCAAAACTTGTTTTGCTTATGTAGACAAAGTAAATGCAGGGAGCTTTTCTGAGTATTTTTCAAATGCTAACGGTTTTTCTTAACAAATATAGCCATTTAACGGTTTTCTTGCAAGATAAATATAAAAGTATGTAAATAAATAATTGATAATCAAATGCGTATGAGTGATATTTAAAAGAGTTGAATAAATCCATTAAACATACGTTTAGTGAGTAGAAAGGAGAAACAACTCAATAGATCAGAGTATTATTTTTGTTGTTATTGTCCCTTGAACTAAACAAAACAGTTAAAAATAACAATTTAAACGATGCATATTTTTTTAAATATTTATTTTGCTCACTTCATAACCGGGAAATGTGTAATTTTTTGGTGAAATGATTTCGTATTTATTTAGACTACAAGAATGGAAAAATTTTAGGCAAAATTTAAAAAAGAAATTTATTTTCTTACTGCCTGTTTTTGTACATAAATGAAATTAATAATATTTTCGTTTTGAATTTTATATTCAAAGCAAGAGCCAATTTGAGTATTTTTGTTGTTGTTGTTGCAAAATAATTGTCAGGTGAAATTTTTTACAAGAAACAGACAGTAACTAAATATTTCAGACATTTTCAACTGGTAGCTTATTTTGCAACATAAATAAAAAACTCAAGTTTTTTTTTTTTTTTTTTTTTTTTTTTTTTTAGTAGGACCAGCACTCAGGGGATGTCCCCTATATATGCAATGCATTGTGCTGGAACTGAAAACGAGGGGATAGTATTGAGGGGACAGATTAGGAAAGATGAGAAGATAGACAGTTGTTTTTTTTTTTTTTTTTTTTTTTTTTTTTTTTTTGTAGCTATTTCAACCTTTTACTTCGCCGGCTAATTTTTGCTACAGGGCCGACGAAGGTGGGTGCTGTTACTCTGCTTTTAGTACATGATTGGGTCAGTCGCTGCCAGTAATTGTCCAGTGATCAGTACTATGCCTTCATCACTGAAAACAGGCTGGCAACAACTAACACAACCACGCACTAATGCTGATCAGAAGAATTCAACACAATATTTTATGACTCAGCTGGGGCTCGAACTCAGGACTCTCCGCTTCATAGTCTCGTGTTCTACTACTTCAGCCAACTTGCTTTCAATATAAAGCCCAAACGAAAAGTTTAAGTTTGTTTACAAAAACAGGCAGTAAGTCTTATATCTACTTAACTACCAGTTTTTGTAAATTAAATAAGAAGTTTCGTCTGAGACCTTCTATTGAAAAAAATTTAATTTTTTTTCCAAATTTCGTAAATTACTTCACAATAAAACAAAAACAAATTTCTAAAAAATTTAATACTTTTTGTTTGTTATGTAGTCAAGTATGTCCATGATTGCGTTTCACCACATAATAAACAAAAAGCACTAATTTAATGGAGACAATATGTCGAATAAAAGTTTTTTAAAAATTTACAAAAATTCATGTGTTGGTTTGCCTTTCAAAATGTTTACAATATGTAAAAAAATAGACACAAAGAAATATTTGAAATTTTGTTTTTGTTTACACATAAATTTCGCTAATGCAATGTGATTTACAAAATTAGACCCTTCATTTTATTTCCAAAAACAGCCTGTTATTCATTATTTTCTAATTTGTTCCGTTCAAAGTAGTCCGTCTCCTCCTGTAGGAAAAATTAGCCGGTGGAGTAAGAGGTTAAAATATATACAAACAAAAAAGAATTCTCTATCATCTCTTCTTTCATCATCTAGTATATTCTCAATACTATTCCCTCCTTTTCAGTTCCAACGCATTGAAGTGCACATTTAGGGGCCACCCCTGAGTGCTGGACCTACCTAAAAAATTATATGTATATGCAACAGACATTCGTTCCAATCATCGAAATAGTTCTGGTTAATACTTTCGGTATGTTCTTGAACTCTCTCAGCGTCATGAGTTTCTTCAATCTTGAGAATGGAAAAAAATGCATGGGGTCAAGCATGATGATTACGGCATTGCTTTTGGCCGTTATCGCGCATTTTTTTATTTCTTTGTAAAAATTGCAATCTTGAAATGAACTTCGATAGCAAAAAAAAGAGAAATTGCATGGCATGAACCAAACAATATCCTCAGCAGCGTCTCTGTGATTCAATGATTCTTCATAATAATTTTGTTCACTTTCTCAATATTTTCATCGGTTGTTAATGGGATGAGGCGTCGAGGACGAGCGGCGTCATTCACAACTTCTTGGCATTCTTTGAACAGTTTATACCACCTGTAAACATTTTTTGCTGAATCCTCAAATACGCAAAACAATTCTAGTTGTCACGATTCTTCTCTCAAACAAACTGATCGCGCTAAATAGATTTTTTTTATAAACGGTGACTTTACTGGGGAAAAACATAAGAAACGGCCAATTTAAAAAAAAAAAACATATTTGAACTTTTTTTTATTGTTGCTCTAATATAAATTCCCACGCGAAAATTTGTATTTTAAGCTTCATAAAAAATATTTCATACATCATTTGGCAGACATGATTAGTGGCCTAATTAAATGTCTTTGAATTTGACATATAATATTCGTATTCGCGAATATTATGTCAGGTATTGGTATTCGCAAAAATTTCCAAAAAAAATTACATCCGCTACATCAGTAGTTGTATAAAAAATTTTATTTAAAAGCACAAAAAATTTCTTGTCTTAGCATGCCTTTTAATCATCCATCAATCAGTTTTTAAATCATTAACAAAAAATCCGCTACACTCTTCCCTTTTATTTTTTATATCATATCCTTAAATATATACTGAAAATAAAAAAATATACCGCTAATTTACACAATTGTCCCCTTGTTTACAGACGTGCAACACGTGCTGAATAATAACACAACAACTTCTCTGAAAGAGAATGTAAATAAACAACATTTTCTTTTGGGTAGTTTCTCTAGCAACATGTTGAGATGCATTTGAGATGTAAGCATGTGTGTATGAAAAGCTTTTTACTCAATCATACTCTGTCAACCAGCGTTGCCAACAGATTTCGAAAGAAAACCACTACAAAATCAAACTTATTCACCCCTATCATGAATAATTTTTCCCTTGAAATTTTTCCCTTTCCCTAAAATTGCAATCATGAAAAAATTCCCCGTGAATGATTTCACGCTAAAATTAAATTCCCCTGATCGTGAATGATTTTTTTCCCGCGAGTTTTTTCACTTTTCCCTTTAATTTATTCACTTAGTTGTTGGTGGGGAATAGAGTAGAAAATGTAATTATTTTCTTTTATAATTCGAATATTAGAGTTTGCAAATTTTATTTTAGTGGCGAGACCCGTTAATAAGACACAAACTTATATTTTTTGCAACAAATCAATTGCCTGCGTCTTTGTAAAACTTATTGCTCCAATTCTAAAGATTAATAATATTTTTAATTTGTTTTAACTGGTTTTCAAAATGTATCCAAATTATTTGACTACTAAATATTTAGCCATACTTTTTAAAATTTTTTAAAATTATTGCATAAACTTAAATTTTGCAACACAAATTCTTTGATTTTTCATGTTGTTTTCGGCTTCTTCTCTTTTTTTGCATTCACTGAGAACTGATAGCGGGAATAATTTCTCACGGGAGATTCACGATACCATTTCTCCCATCGAGTGGAATAAAAATTTCATGTGAACAAAAATTCCCCTTGTTACTCACAATAATACTCTCCTACATAATTTTGTTTTTTTGGATATAAATAACGATTGTTTTGAAATTTTTTTGCAGCAGCATTTAAAATCGTTTAAAAATATAACGAACTTTAGTAAAATCATTAACAATATAAAATGAATAAAAGTTGCCGTGATAATGGTGAAGAAGTGCAAATTTTGTTTGCGTTGCAAATTTATATTTAAAATTTAAAACTCGAAAATTAATGCTCATATCTCTTTTTAAGTCTTGTTCAGAAAATTTTTAATATAAAATAAGCCAACACAACACGACTTTAGTACTTTTTTATATATGTTCTTTTAGATGTTAAAAAAGGGTTGAAGACTGAATTTTGGTACCATTTTTACACTCCACATATCTTTTAAATTATTGAACATAAGAGAAAACTTTTTGCTGCATTCTTTTCTTCCGATCTTCTAATCTCGAATATGTTGTGCGACTTTCTGAAAATCCGCACTTATAATTTATCTTTTTATTTTTTCGGTATTCTCTGCATTTGCAAAAATAATTTTGAGCTCCTACCACTTAGCAAAAGCTAGGATAACTAAAAGTGTTTTTGGAAGGACAAAAAATGTACCATAATGTTAAAAGGTGCTGAAAATTAAAAATTTCAGAAAATTCATACAATTGAAATAGTTGTTTGCTTTCATTGACCTTTTCTTATATATGTATTTTAGAATGATTGAGCTCGAGGTCGTTTTTGTAAAAATCGTTATAATTTTTCTATTTTATTCGATATTTCGTCAACAATTTGTTGACATCATCAGGAATAACAATCGAAAATTAAAATTTTCTGTATAGTTGAGGAATTGTTCAAAAAACATATTCAGGTATGTGATGAAAAACGATCGTTTTGAAAAATAAAATCAATTTTGAAAACGATAATGTAGTGATGAATTTAGATTGATTTCACATTCCATTTTTGTTTTATACCGCTTCATTCCTCTACAAAAATGCAACCATAAGTATAACATGCAACCCTGTATTTGTTTACTATAAAGTGAAAACAATTTTAAATTTGTGCAAAAGTAAAATTTTAACAATAAAAATAGATTTCAATTTAAATAGTATGGCATTCGTTGCAGCAGCAATTTTAATTGCATTGGAAGAAGAAAATTTAGCTGAAAACTTAAGAAGGAAGCAATTACGAGATGCTTCAAATCCGTTGAATTTACCAGCAGATATGTATGTCCAAATGTATTTTTTAAGGAAGATTTAATTAATTGTTTATTAATTTATTTTTATACAGATTTATGCAATGCTTCAGATTAAATAAAGAGGGTTTTATGATAGTTTTAAATTTAATTGGCCACTTGGCTGCTCATCTTCGGAAGATGAAGTAGTGCAACTGTCACTTTCTATTCCAGCAGCTTTTGCATTTTTTATGCCATCTACAAAAGAATAGAGGCCACATATCTGTCCTATAATCTCGTCCTTTTTGGATATGTAGATTTGGTTGTACGGACCACCACCTGTTGCAACAACTTCTTTTTTGTTTATAGTTATTTTCTTTTTGATTGCCGCTTTCCAGCATGTCCATATCTAAAAAATTCGATATTTAAAAATAAAATGTATTAAGAAACATTCTTCTTTAAGCCATACCTTTTTCCACCCAGTCACGTCATGTACTGGAGGACCCAAGCTATTTAAGCCTTTAACTAAATCCTTCCAAAGATTTTCGGTGTCAATTCTATCACCTCTGGTGAATCCTTTAGATACATCAGTGTGATTTTGCATAAAATCAATTAAAGCATCTTCCTGACGTAAATTATTGTGTCTTCCCCTTAAATACAAAAGAAAAATCATATTTTATCATATTTTTTAGAATAAAAATTTACTTACATTTCCTTGATCTTTTCAAATGAATAAGAAAATACAAAAAGATACCAGATTCAACTTTGTTTTGAAAACAATTTGAAACTGATATTATCGTTTTGCATCACACAGCAAAACGATTGTTTTTACTTGAAACAAAATGGAATATGAAATCGATTAGACAAAACGATAACAGAACTCACATCACACCTTTTATCGTCTTCAAATTGTTTTTGTGTCTTAATTGATTTTCATCACATACCTGATTATCAATTGTAGTGAGAAGAATAAACTTAAGACAAATATTTCGGTAGCTCCTCGTTTATATGGATTACCAAAAATACATAAGGAGAATTTTCCATTGAGACCCACATGTTCTTTTATTAACTCTCCTTCATATGTATGAATTGGGCAGATATATTACAAATATTTTAAAAAATATTACGAAAGATTCTACTTTTAACATTAAAAATTCAATGGAATTTGTAGATAGAATCAGAGATCAGAATATATCTAATAATGAGAGTTTAATTTCTTTTGATGTGGTTTCTCTATTTCCTAGTATACCTATATCTTTTGCAATAAATACAATAAAAGAAAAATGGGATACAAACAAAGTATATACTAACATAAATAAAACTTTATTTTTACGTATGTTAAAATTTTGTATAGATGATAATAGATATTTCCAATTAAATAACAAAATATATATACAACAAAAAGGTCTTCCAATGGGATCACCAGCATCACCAATTATAGCAGATATTGTAATGGAAGAATTATTACATAGAGCAATTCAAAAAGTTGATCTTAAACCCAGAATAATGACAAAATATGTAGATGATTTGTTTTGCATTATTCCTACATCTGGAATTGATGATATGTTAACAGAACTAAACAAATTTAATTCTAATATAAAGTTTACTATTGAGAAAGAGTTTGATAATAAACTTCCTTACTTAGACACACTAATTATTAGAAAAGGAAATAGATTATTAATAAATTGGTACCAGAAACCTACAGCCTCAGGCAGAATGATTAATTATTATTCTAAGCATAGAAGACATATTATTATCAATACGGCTAAAAATTTCATAGAAAGAGTTTTAAATATTAGTGATAAGGTATTTCATAAAAATAATATAAATAAAATTAAAGACATTTTAGAATATAATAATTTCCCAAAGAGTTTAATAATTAAATTAATATATCAATATAGAGATAGGAGAACAAATAACAATAATAATAATAACAACAATATTAACAACAATACAAATAACAATAATAGTAATAATAATAATAATAATAATAATAATAATAATAATAATAATAATGGTAATGGTAATGGTAATGGTAATATAAATAATACTACACAGCAAAAGACATATAAGTCGTTGACTTATATATCTGGAATATCAGAAAGATTAGTAAAATCTAAAATTTACTATGCAGAGAAATATAGAACAGCTCACAAGACATATAATACAATGAAAAGACTATTTAGCAAAACAAAGGATAAGATTGATAAGTGGGATAGGTCTAATGTAATTTATAAAATACCTTGCAAGGGGAATAGTCAGGAAAACTGTAATAAGATATATGTATATTGGTACAACTAAAAATAAATTAAAGACTAGGATAACAGGTCATAAGTCAGATCAAAAATATAGACACATGAATTCACAAAAAAACTGCTTTATGTTCTCATAGTTCTGAATTATATCATTTTGCAGATTTTGAAAATGTTTCAATATTAAACACAGATAGCAATTATAATCGGCGCTTAATGTTAGAAATGTTAGAAATAATTCGCACACCTTTATCACAAAGAATAAATTTTAAGGCAGACACAGAAAAATTAGCACAGAACTATAGGTATTTAGTTAGTAAAATTTGAATTTTTTATATAAAAAAAAAAAAATTTATTTATGTTAATTGGTTAAAGAATTTATTCCTATGTATGTATGTATGTATGTGTCTTTGTACGTATATATTTATGTGTATGTATCTATGTGTGTATGCGTGTATACATGTATATGTGTATATGTATATATATGTATGTGTATGCATGCACATATGTATATATATATTTATATCATGTCATTATTTTTATATGTTATTTATATACACTATACTGTAATCAATTCTTATCCTTCTTGTAATGTTGATTGAATAGTTTAAATATTGTAAATGTTTAGTTATATACATATGTATGTAAATTTGTATATATGTTAATAAATTAATTTGTAATTATGTTAGTTATTTATATATGTATTCATATGTATGTGTGTGTATGTGCATATGTGTATGTACATGTATATGTGTTTGTATCTCTCTATGTGTGTACATATATGTTTGTATATAGTTGTGTATGTTCATGTATGCATATATGTATACGTTCATGTATGTATTGATGTATAAATACATACAAGCCTGCAAGAATGATAAAATAAAGATTACGCCTTGCGCATGATTTACCGTTTGATGACGTAGTAGCCCCCTCGCAAAGGTTACCAAGTCTGTATCATATGAGAAATTTATAATTTCTTACAAAAAATTTATGTATTTTGTAATAGTTGGCAGCCCTGTAATTAATTTACTCAGAGAGTTTTAAAAAAAGTATTTCATCGGTGCTTAATAAACAACGAATTTCGTGTCATATTTTATAATAAATACATATAAAAAATATTAAAATAATTAAAATTATAAAAAAGTGTTTAAATTTGGTTGTTTAAAAGCTGCAAAACTAAGAAAAATAAAAAACAAAATAAAGTGAAGAGATAAGAAAGAGAGCAAATATGAAATGTGCAGTGGGCAAATGCAAACAAAGTAACAGCAAAAAAACAAGTGAGAAATTATGTTAAAACCTAATATTTTGAGTATTTTTAATAAAACGTTTGTGTTTTCAAAAAGCTGTATCGTTTTACAATTTTCCAAAAGATGAAGCTTGAAGGAAGTTATGGGTAATCTTTTGCAAAAGAGTGAAGCCTGTAAATGTGGATAAAGAAATAATTTGTGCTTTACATTTCAAGCAACAGGATTTTGAAAGAAACTTGAAATTTGAAATGGGTAAGTTAAAACAAAATTAATTCTTGCAGTACATTACTAAGGCGTTATGAATAGGATTTAGCAAACGGCGTGCAAAAATATTAAAATCCCATGCAGTTCCCTCTTTAGACACTAGTGCTATTGAAATTGAAACGACAACTGCTAATGAAACTGAAGTTGCAAAAGTATATGAAAGACTATGTGAAACTGAAAAACAAAATGATATTTCGAATAGTTTTGAAGAAAAATTGGTCACGGAAAATGCTCCACGGCCGACTGATCTTGAAGATCTTGAAAAAGAAGATGGCCTCCAAACTTACAATAAAACTTTGGAAATGAAAATGTATGTACATTTTTTTAACATTAAGCATATATTTATTTGAATCGTTTTTAGAGATGCACTTCTCAAGGAAAATTTTAGGCTGAAAATAGCAAAAAGACAGTGTGATGTCATTATAAAAAATTTATCATGTCGTATTCAGAAATTAAGCTTTGCAAACGTTAATCTTGAGAAGGCCTTGAGACGTTTGTTCTCTATAAAAAATTTTCTTTTTGAAAACTATATTTTATTTGCAGCAATAGTGAAATATTGTATTAAAAGTAATGAAAATCTATATATGGAATTATTCAGGTATGTGATAAAAATCGTTTTCGTCGTCAAAACTTTTTCAAATCGACAAACCATGTGATGTGTTACCCTAAGTCGATTTGTTGCAACGATTTCATATTCCACTTTGTTTCAATAAGAAAAAAACCATTTTAACATGTGACGAATTTCGATAATGTCGGTTTAAATTCATTTTTAAATCGGCACTTTTTACTTGAACGAAAGGCGAAGCAGCTTAACAAAAATGTAAGTAAAACTATATAAAAATAAAAAAAGTAGTTTTTTGTTACAAACATATGCAGTGGAAAGCATAAGCATAATATCCAGGAAGATGTCATAATACAGTTTATGGAAAACCATCCAGATACTGCCAGGGGTTTTACCAAAGGACGCAGAGTGGATATAGAGAGTTTATGGTCTGATTTGACCACAGAAAAATATTTGCACTTGAAACAGTGGAAAAATTGAACAAAGAACGCTGATGAGATGGCGTAGCGGCCTCGAAATCAGTACTGATCCGTTCTGCTGGTTTAATGACTAATGAAAAATTAAAATTAATGAAAAATATTCTTAATATTCCACTCTCAAAAATAATAAATAGAATGTAATCACGTTCATTTATTAAAAAAATAAAAATAAAAAATAATTTGCAGTTTCGCAGATTTGAACATATAGCCTGTTGAGAAAATTAACATCCTGTAATACAATTTACATAAATAAAGGTTCACTATTAAAAAAGAAATTCATACGTAATTTTCAATTTAGTTTCGGACCACGATGGCCCCGATGATAATATTCCCTTAAGTGTTTTAAGAGAGAGGATATCTCCTCCAGAAATAAGACAGCTAGAAAATAGTGCGGTTCTCCTTCTTCAGTCGCTAAATTCACAGGTTTGTTTTATTATAGATTTCAGTGTTTTTTGAGAATTTAACTAAGATTTTCCACAGTCAAAGATTGGAACAACAATCCTGAAGAAAATTGCACAGAAGCAGGAAGTTTTTAGATTCAGGATGATACCGACGATGATTCGATTATATTTCAACCAGAAGTTACAGTTAAATCCCGGGAAGCTGTAGAAGCTTTCGATAAGGTTTTAAAATGGGCTGAAAACGAGATTGTAGACCAAAGTGAACTCAGAGTGCTGAGAAACCTTAAAGAAAAAGCTCTTTTAAATGTTGCAAAAGAAAAAACTGACCAAAACATAATTACTGAGTTTTTCTTTTAAACTTTACTTAACTAATCCTTAATTGTCCAGCAAGAAGCAAATGTTCCTACTAGTTTTAGTGTATATTTTGTTATTCTTGTTTATTAAAAATTAATTTCTTTTGTCCTTTATTTTAGATGTATTATTTTGCAAACTGAAATGAATATATTGCATTTTATTTTTTGTTATTAAAAATTAATAAAACAATTAATTTAAAATGGTGTTGAGCATTTTTACTTACAAAAATATAAATTTTTTATGTCAAATAATTTGGGTACTCGATAACGTGAACAAACTCGAACATGTAACTGCCTTGGGAAAAATTAGTTCACATTTTCACGAGTTCACTGTATAACAATTATATGGAAATGAAACATAAGTGGAATATGAAATCGATCGAAATCTATCACACACTAGTCGATTTAGAAAAGCGATTTACTTTTTAAATCGTTCGATTTCTATCACATACCTGATTATAAAGAATTTGTTTGCTTTCAAAAAATTTAGGTAGAAAAATAACAATTTGTCCCACTGTCATGTTTTTACAATAACATAATAGTTCTCCAACTGAATTTTATTAGCCAATCAGAGCACATGTTGAGTGACGTCAGAGCTCCATCATGCGCAGAAAAGTATTTTTATTTCAGCTTGTTGGCGTAATCTTTATTTTATCATTCTTGCAAGCCTGTATATATGTATGATTTTGTTTTTATGTTAATATTTTTGAAAACATAGATATATTCGAAAAAAATTTTTGTCATATTTCAAAACCAATTTATACAGAAAATTTTAATTTTCGATTGTTATTCCTGATGATGTCAACAAATTGTTGACGAAATATCGAATAAAATAGAAAAATTACAACGATTTTTACAAAAACGACCTCGAGCTCAATCATTCTAAAATACATACACAATTGAAATATTTTAAATCTAAGTTAAATATTATTAATTAATATAGTGTATTCTATAACATTGACAGTAAATGGATACGTTGAAGCTTAATTTGGTACTTTTTGAAAAAAAAACTTTCGGAAAAAAAAATTTTTAGAAAAAGGATTTTTTTTAAACTTTTCGGATACAATACTTTTCAAAAGAATTATTTTTTTTTTTTATTTTTTTTAATATTATTTATCATTTATCACTTTTTCCAAAAAGGCGTCTTTCGGAAATGGTATTTTCAAATTTTTTAATGTACGAGTATAATGGATATATAATTTTTAGAAATTTTGGGAAATGTAGTTTTTGAAAGGTGTACCTTTTGGGAATAGTACGTTATGAGAAAAGTACTTCTTCAAAAAAAGTACTTTTAAGAAAAGGCATTTAATCAAAAAGAAATTTTTTTAATGGTTCTTTTTTTGAAGGCACTTTTAGGCGAAAAGTACATTTTTGAGAAAACTTTTTGGAAAAACTACTTGGTGAAAAAGTACTTTTTTAAGAAAAGCTTTTGAAAAAAGTAGTTTTTAGAAAAGTGTGTTGGTTGTTAAATGGTATTTTATTGAAAAAGGGTACTTCATTGGAACAAGTAATTTATTGAAAAAAAGTACTTTATTGAAAATGGTACTTTATTTAAGCAGATGCTTTCGTAAATACTTTGTTTAAAAAAAAGTACTTTTAGAGAGAAGATGCTGTTGGCTGAAGTAGTTAACACGAGACTATGAACTCCGACTCCACGCTGGATTTGGGATAAAGTACTTTTTGAGAAAAGTTTATTATTGTGTTATTTATCAATGATAAGCATAATAATTAAAGAAGTAAACCATGTGTAGATAAATGGTTCTTCCCATTCCCAACAAATTAGTATCGTGAATATCTTGAGAGTTTCTTTGTTTTTTGCCTTCGCACTTGCAGCGACCGTCGCCAACTGCGGGCCTATTCGGAAATGCATGTATGCGCTGCATCTGATGCGTCTGTGTGATTAATTTGCGCAGCTGATACAAAACAGCTGATGCAGATGCTTAAATGAAACGCAGACAAAAAAGTTCATTTTATTGCAATTTCGAACGCGAGAACATTAAAAATGGAAAAAATTAATAATTAACTTATTTTTTGACTTGGATGAATACAAAAATGATTTGAAGTTGCTCATTATCGATATATATTCTAAAAATGTATAAGAAACAATAAATTAACAAAATAAAACAAATAAATAACAAATCAAATATTTACTCATCTATTGCATCCGCCATTTTTGTGATTAGTTTTTGATGTTATTTTGCTCGTTATGTACTTCAGTGATGCATTTTAGAATTCACCACATTTGAAGTGTTGCCATCTGTTGGTTATCAGAACGCACGACGCATCAGATGCAGCGCAGTGATGCATTTCCGAACAGGCGCTGCGTCGAGTGGTGTTTTCACTAAAACAATACCCCCACTTTTTCTGGTGTGTTTGCCTTCACGGAAACGCTTTCTGCATTACTTTGTAAAGGTGAAAAAACTGCGTCCTTGAAAGGACTCTTCTTTATGTGCCTACGTCTGGGCCCGACATACGCAGCCATTGTGGTTATGCTGAGGATCTATGGGTAAATCTTGGTCGAGGTCCTTTTTCTTGCTCCGTAAAACGTATTCAACGTAGTTGCCTACGGCACTCCATATGTCATTACACTCAAGCATTTTGTTTACAATGTGGTCGAGAGTAACCTCACCAATCTGTTAACTCAGCACAGTTTGCGCGAACTGCCACTTGATGCAGTCAAAGAACGTGTGTCCTGCGTCGTCGTTCCTTGTGCTGCAGTACATGCAGTAGGCGTTCTCTGACTTACCCATGCGGTAAAGATTTTGGAGGAAGAAGCCATCCCCTGACAGAAGCTTTGTAGTCTACTTCCCCGAATTTTCTTTGAGCCCACCCCTCAATGCTGGGAATGAGCCTCCGCCTCCATCTACTAGTGGTTTCTGTGCTCCATCTGTTTTACCATCGCTGAAATGTTCGGGATTTTCGCTCTGCGGCAGTCCCGTAACAAGAGGCATCGATGCATTGCACCTTTGAGTTATACTTTGCATTATTGCATTTTCCAAGGAATCAACGTCCCTCATTGTGTTGGCAGTTGAAATCCCATAAAAATTTGTCAACAATACTTCGGGATCTAGTCTAGATACGTTCCACGTTCAGAACGGGATTCGATCGTAATATAATCCGAAAGGTAATATATTGGTGATCGCTTCCGGTGTAGTCTTCCAATACTTTTCATCCTACAACTGCTGGAGCCAGGCTCTCGGTCACTAAAGCTATGTCCGGTGTAGTGGGTTCACATCCCGCTCTCCTAAACGTAGTGGCATTACTATTGTTGCCACTACTAAGCCTAGCCGTAGATGATAATTGCATTAAAAGTGTGGTTTGGAGGCAAGAATTATTGACATTTGCGTGGATAGTCTGGCAGCAATTAGGGCCCTGGACTCGGGGACAGTGAAGTCGAAATGTGTGCTGGCATGCATTCAATCTCTGGCTCGACTTGAAAGACATGACTTCAGGATAGTTTGGGTTCTAGGGCATGAAGGCATTCAGGGGAATGAGATGGCGGACAAATGGACAGACGGGCGGACATGCTCAGATCGTCTTAGATTTCATTACTGATCAAGAATATAAATATTTTGTGGGGTTTCAGAGGGATATTTCGCTGCGTTACAAACGGAATGACAAAGTGAATATACCCTCCATATTCTTTTTTTTTTTTTTGAGGTTATAAAAAATACGACAAGCCACCTTAAAGGCTGAGATGCTCTTAAATATTTAAAAAACTTCAAATACTGAAAAATATTGCAAAAATGCTCAAAAATCCCAGTAAAAAATAAGAAGAAATTTTTAAAACCAGCCCTAGACCCTAATTTTGTAAATCACTATGCGTTAAGAAAATTTATATGTACACAAAAATAAAATTTCAAATATTTTTACTCTCTTTGCTGTCCTTTACTCTCATTTGTTTTTTTTTACTTTTCACAAAAACCGTAAACAAAGTCGTGAATTTCTGTACGTTCATTCGGTGAACAAATTGTATAGAAAAGAAAAACTATTTTGAAAAATTTTTTACAAAACGGTTTCTTACAAATTTTACTAACGCCAAGCGATTTATAAAATTAGCGCCCTAATGTATCTAATCTAAACTACTTTAAAAATTATCTTCGTTCTTCGAAAATAAGAAATACAGCAAAAGTACTTAAAATTCCATTTCTGGGATTTTAAACATTTCCTTTGGTAATTGCGGGGACTTAAGAAACAAATCTCACTTGCTTTTTCCTCCATTAATTACATGCCCCCTTATTCTATAACTATTTATCAACATCACGTTAAGATATAAACAAAATGAGAATACTTCTGTACACATTCTCTTCAACAATTGCCGATTTCTAACAACCTCTTGCTCTATTCAACGCCATAGGGAGAGTCAGTCAGAGGGTATTAGAAGTAATTAATCGCTCTCCACAAGAAGTATGTAAGTGTCCGGTTTTTGATATGCACCCCTATCGCGAATAACAAGGAGAATTTTTGTTCACATGAAATTTTTATTCCACTCGAACGGAAAAATGGTATCGTGAATTTCCCGTGGGAAATTATTCCCGCTATCAGTTCTCAGTGAATGCAAAAAAAGAGAAGAAGCCGAAGACAACATGAAAAATCAAAGAATTTGTGTTGAAAAATTTAAGTTTATGCAATAATTTTAAAAAATTTAAAAAAAGTATGACTAAATATTTAGTAGTCAAATAATTTGGATACATTTTGAAAACCAGACAAAACAAATGAAAAATATTCTTAATCTTTAGAATTGGAGGAACAAGTTTTACAAAGACGAAGGCAATTGATTTGTTGCAAAAATATATGTAAGTTTGAGTCTTATTAACGGGTCTTAGCACTAAAACAAAATTTGCAAACTCTAATATATATTAGAAAATATATATTCGAATTGTAATAGAAAATACTTAAATTTTGTACTCTATTCACCACCAAAAACTAAGTGAATAAATTAAAGGGAAAAGTGAAAAAACACGCGGGAAAAATATCATTCACGATCAGGGGAATTTAATTTTAGCGTGAAATCATTCACGGGGAATTTTTTCATGATTGCAATTTTAGAGAAAAGGGAAAAATTATTCATCATAGGGGTGATTATGAAAATTAGAATACTTCTGTACTCATTCACTTCAACAATTGTCGATTTCTAACAAACTTTTGCTCTATTCAACGCCATAGGGAGTAGTCAGAGGGTATTAGAAGTAATTAATCGCTCTCCACAAGAAGTATGTAAGTGTACTGTTTTTGATATTCACCACTATAATGAATAATTTTTCCCTGGAAATTTTTCCCTTTTCCCTAAAATTGCTATCATGAAGAAACTCCCCGTGAATGATTTCATGCTACAATTAAATTCCCCTTATCGTGAATGATTTTTTCCCCGCGAGTTTGTTACTTTTCCCTTTCATTTATTCACTTACACCACCGGTATTCATAAAATATCAAATGAGTTTGAAATGTATTTTAATAAAAAATTTTCATAAAAAATTTTCTTAAAACAGATTTCAAATACGTTTTATTTTTTTATGAATATGGGGGTTAGTTTTTGGTGGGGAATAGCGTAGAAAATGTAAGTATTTTCTATTATAATTCGAATATTTATTAGTTTACAAATTTTATTTTAGTGGCAAGACCCGTTAATAAGACACAAACTGAAATTTTTTGCAACAAATCAATTCCCTGCGTCTTTGTAAAACTTGTTGCTCCAATTTTAAACATTGAGAATATTTTTAATTTGTTTTTTTTCGGTTTCCAAAATGTATCCAAATTATTTTACTACTAAATGTTTAGCCATACTTTTTTTAAATTTTTTTAAATTATTGCATAAACTTGATGAATTTTCAAGACAAATTCATGTTGTTTTCGGCTTCTTCTCTTTTTTTGCATTCACTGAGAACTAATAACGGGAATAATATCTCACGGGAGATTCACAATACCATTTTTCCCTTCGAGTGCAATAAAAATTTCATGTGAACAAAAATTTCATGTGAACTTGTTATTCACGATATGGGTGATTGTCTTGACGTGATGTTGACAAATAGTTACAGAATAAGGGGGATTAATTTGCCACCTAAATGAGAATTATTTCAACGAAATTATTAATAAATTAAAATTTTATGTTAATTTATCAATTAAGAGTTTTTGTTTTCTTAGACTGCTGCTTCTGCTAAAGCAAAGAAAAGTTTAAATAAAATTTTTATTTATCAATACTTTCAGCAGAATATTGCCAAATTAATTTTGGCCTACAAAGAAAGTGTTTGCTAATCGGACAAGTTAGCAGTTGCTATTAGTAGCAGTCAAGAATGATAAAATAAAGATTACGCCTTGCGCATGATTTACCGTTTGATGACGTAGTAGCCCCCTCGAAAAGGTTACCAAGTCTGTACCATATGAGAAATTTATAATTTCTTACAAAAAATTTATGTATTTTGTAATAGTTGGCAGCCCTGTAATTAATTTACTCAGAGAGTTTTAAAAAAAGTATTTCATCGGTGCTTAATAAACAACGAATTTCGTGTCATATTTTATAATAAATACATATAAAAAATATTAAAATAATTAAAATTATAAAAAAGTGTTTAAATTTGGTTGTTTAAAAGCTGCAAAACTAAGAAAAATAAAAAACAAAATAAAGTGAAGAGATAAGAAAGAGAGCAAATATGAAATGTGCAGTGGGCAAATGCAAACAAAGTAACAGCAAAAAAACAAGTGAGAAATTATGTTAAAACCTAATATTTTGAGTATTTTTAATAAAACGTTTGTGTTTTCAAAAAGCTGTATCGTTTTACAATTTTCCAAAAGATGAAGCTTGAAGGAAGTTATGGGTAATCTTTTGCAAAAGAGTGAAGCCTGTAAATGTGGATAAAGAAATAATTTGTGCTTTACATTTCAAGCAACAGGATTTTGAAAGAAACTTGAAATTTGAAATGGGTAAGTTAAAACAAAATTAATTCTTGCAGTACATTACTAAGGCGTTATGAATAGGATTTAGCAAACGGCGTGCAAAAATATTAAAATCCCATGCAGTTCCCTCTTTAGACACTAGTGCTATTGAAATTGAAACGACAACTGCTAATGAAACTGAAGTTGCAAAAGTATATGAAAGACTATGTGAAACTGAAAAACAAAATGATATTTCGAATAGTTTTGAAGAAAAATTGGTCACGGAAAATGCTCCACGGCCGACTGATCTTGAAGATCTTGAAAAAGAAGATGGCCTCCAAACTTACAATAAAACTTTGGAAATGAAAATGTATGTACATTTTTTAACATTAAGCAAATATTTATTTGAATCGTTTTTAGAGATGCACTTCTCAAGGAAAATTTTAGGCTGAAAATAGCAAAAAGACAGTGTGATGTCATTATAAAAAATTTATCATGTCGTATTCAGAAATTAAGCTTTGCAAACGTTAATCTTGAGAAGGCCTTGAGACGTTTGTTCTCTATAAAAAATTTTCTTTTTGAAAACTATATTTTATTTGCAGCAATAGTGAAATATTGTATTAAAAGTAATGAAAATCTATATATGGAATTATTATAAAGAATTTGTTTGCTTTAAAAAAATTTAGGTAGAAAAATAACAATTTGTCCCACTGTCATGTTTTTACAATAACATAATAGTTCTCCAACTGAATTTTATTAGCCAATCAGAGCACATGTTGAGTGACGTCAGAGCTCCATCATGCGCAGAAAAGTATTTTTATTTCAGCTTGTTGGCGTAATCTTTATTTTATCATTCTTGGTAGCAGTTTAGCAGGTTACTTAAAAGAGAGAGAGGGAGAAAGAGAGAGAGAGATTCACAAGAGAGTTTCTCAGAGAAAATGTATTTTGCTTTTTTAATATGATATTTTTTATTATTTTGGAATTTAATTTATGACACTTGTAATAATTATTTCAAATACATTTTTTGTTTTTATAACATTATTATTAGTTTACATTTCTTTAAAGGCAATGTTAGTTATTTTCTTTAAGAAAAAAAATATTTAAATAATTGTTTTATCAAAAATATGTGTTGATTTTTTATTAATATTATTGGGAGAATTACATTTTATTTAGTAAGGTCATTTTTTCATTTACACAAAATACTCATTTATAAATCTTACATCAAGAGAAACATTAATACAATTCGTTAAAGAAATAGTACATAGAAAGTGGCAAAAGGAAACGAAATAATTTTCACACAACGTTTTAGAAATAAGAAAAATATATATATATATGTATACTTTCACTCTTACACTTATACAAATTTTGACGAAAAATAATACAAAAAATATTTATATTAAACATGTTTTACACGCAAAAATAACAAATTAAAAAGAAGAAAAAAACAGTTGAAAATATGTAGCAAAAAATAAAAAGATTTAAATAATCTTAATTTACGTGTATAAATTATTTATAGCACATATTTTTTGTAATAGAAAAATTTAAAAAAAATAATAATAAGTTATTTTCTCAGGAAAAGCTTTAGTTCTAGAATGTATTAATTTTGAAGCACATACTGGAGTTACTAGAAATTAAAAAATAAACTGTTCACACTTCTACAAGCAATTTTGTGATACTTAAACATTTTTCATTGAAAATTTTAAATAAATACCTTTTTTTAACATGCTTTATAGAACTGTTACAGTTTTTAATTAATTTTTTAATACAAAAATTAATACAACGTTTTTTTTCTTTCTTAATGAAGTACATACTTGTTGAGAATATTTTTTTTTTTTTGTAATATTGCTTGGTTTTTACAATATTTCTTTTTATTTTATTAAATAAAGTTCAGCACTTTTATGTTTGTTCTTTAAAAGGGGGATTTTTCAAATTCGAATTTAGAATATGTAACATTTCTTAGGGATTTTTTTTTGGTACTTTAAAGACTTAATTTTACTTAATTTGATTAATTAATTTTGAATTTTGTTGTTCAATTTAACTGTTTTGATTTAAAAATTTTTAATTATTATTTTTTTTTCCATGTTTTTGTTTCTGTTATATTCGGTAATTATTGCAGCCTAGTGTTGTAAATGTTGTTGTTTGTTATTTTATTGCTTTTTTTTGTACTTATTCCCAATCCTTTTTTATCTCAAATGTCCAGTCCCATTTGAGATGAACATGTTTATCGTCATCGGTAAAGAGCGATGAGACCGAATAGGTGCCTCGTGCCATTAAACCAGAAGGCGCCTCCTCATTGGGTGTTATATAACATTGGATTTCCTTTTTGGGCGGATAAGAGCCCACCATATGTGTCATTTTATCAACTGCCAAAGAAAGCAAGATACAAATAATATAAAAAAGTTATATTTGAAGTTTATCTAAAAAAAACACAAAAAACCAATTGTTAGTTAAAAAGAAAACGGCCATGCACAGATGATTAAAACGGTCTATCATTCTATATATTAAATTGAATTAAGATTCATAGGCTAATTGTTCGAAAGTTTTTGTTTTAAATTCAGAAAAACATGATATATATATTCCAAGGCATAAAGGAAAGTCAACATCAGTTTTTTAGTTATTCAACTTACACAGCAGAGCAGAACAGCTGTTTTCGAAAGCCGCAACGCTTTCATCATCCGTGCTCAGGTGTATTGTGCTTGTCACCACTTATCTATCATATATTTTATTACATCATGCTGTCCATTTATTACAGAAAAATTCAATTATTTCTGATAAAACGAGAAAAGAACACACGAGCACAAAACTTTACACTTTTTTATTGAATTTTTAAGGATAGCAAATATCGAATCAAATTTGAATTTCTAAATAAATTTATCGCTACTTCTTCATTTTTTATTTAGGTCCTAATTTTGTAAACCACTTTGCGTTCATGAAATTTATAAGAAACTAAATGTAAATTTTATATTTTTCAAACCTAGTAATTTTTTTATTAACACAAGAATTTTTTATTCAGACTCAAGTTCAAATCAGCAAAATAATTTCTTTTTAATTTTTATTAAACTCAAGTTATTTTATTAAGTATGGAATGTTTCGAATATTTTTTAAAAAATAGCCTAAATATTTTACTCTTAGGCTGGGTTTTTGAGATCTCAGTTAAACTAGGTTTAGTTAATCTAAAAACTGATTTGTGTCGCCATTACCAATTTATAGGGAACAGCTTAGTTTTGCTTAAAAATAATCACACTTCGCTAAAAGAAATCAGAGTATCAGACTACTTTAAACTTAATCCATATCCCAAAAAGACGGCCTTAATAAAACAACTTGAATTTAATAAAACTTCGTATTTAAAAAAAAATCTTAATAAAACAATTTGAATTTAAAAAGAATTCTTAATAGAATAATTTGCAGAGTGCAAATTTGAACTGGAGTCTGAATATAAACGTTTTTATCTTAATAATAATTTTTTTTTATTACAAATTTATTAGGTGTACCACCGAATTCAATTTTTATTCACACTCAAGTTCAAATCTGCTAACTGCAAATTATTTTTTAAGAATTTTTATTAAATTCAAATTAATTTTTATTACGAATAAAACATTTAGAATAGTTTTTATCACCATCAGAACAGATCAGTACTGGTTTCGAGGCCGCTACGCCGCACAGTGGGATTTTTTTTTTGCAATAAATAATTTTTTCGACACATAAAATTTAAAAATGTAATGATGCAGTTTTGTAGAAAATTGATTCAGTATGAAGAATCCATAAATTGTATCCCAAAAAATAAACGTTTATTTGTCTTTGAAATGATGAAGTAGTCACATGTAAATTTTGGTCCAAAATATTGAAAACTGTTTACGCACTTCTAGTGTTTGTACGTCAGATAATTTTATTGCTCTGATTTCAATAGTGATTTTTATCAAATATAGACTTTTCTGCGTATTTAAAAAATATATAAAGTTCGCTCATATGGTTTAAAAAATAGGATAGAATAAAATTTTTTCCATAATGTGCCGTGATTGCAAGCTTCCTTGGAACAAAAAAAGGGTTGCTTGGTCGTGCTATTTGCTCCCGCTTTAATAAAATGAAAGGTAAGACTCCATATTATCAATTAAAAAAAAAAATTTAAATAGTTAACACACTTTTATAATAACATAAAATTTGTCCCCAAATTCATGAAATTTTTATAAAATAATTATTTATAAAATAATTAGTTTTGGTAAAGAAACAAAAAGTTGTGGGAAAAAATATAATATGGATTATATGGGCGGTGAGTGGCGTTAATTGCGGGCTCTATGCCAAATTTCAACAACTTTGGGCCAAAAATAAATTTTGGTTTCTATGGGCGGTGGGTAGTGGGCGTGGCCAATTTTGATTAAACTTTATTTTATTATTAAATAAGGTAATAAAAGGCTCTGTGCCATGTTTCAAAAACTTTGGGCCAAAAATAAATATTGGTTTCTATGGGTGGTGGGTAGTGGGCGTGGCCAATTTTGATGAAACTTTATTGTATTCTTAAATGAGGTAATAAAAGGCTCTGTGCCAAATTTCAAAAACTTTGGGCCAAAAATAAATTTTGGTTTCTATGGGCGTTGGGTAGTGGGCGTGGCCAATTTCAATGAAACTTTATTTTATTCTTAAATGAGGTAATAAAAGGCTCTGTGCCAAATTTCAAAAACTTTGGGCCAAAAATTAATTTTGGTTTCTATGGGCGGGGGGTAGTGGGCGTGGCCAATTTTGATGAAACTTTTTTTTATTCTTAATTGAGGTAATAAAAGGCTCTGTGCCAAATTTCAAAAACTTTGGGCCAAAAATAAGTTTTGGTTTCTATGGGCGGTGGGTACCAATTTTAATGAAACTTTATATTTTTCCTAATTGAGCTAACCAAAGGCTCAGAGCAAAATTTCAACATTCTACGAGCACTCTTTATATTTTTTGCCAAACATTGTATGAACAAATTCCACGGTGCGCCGTCTCATCGGAGTTCTTTGTTTAACTTTTTCTATTTTTCAAGTTGCTACTGGTCATTAGGAATATCAATTATTTAACCAAACTTTTTTAATGAAATAGAATATGAGAATGTCTTATATGTATTTTTTAGGTTAAGTCACTTTTGTTTAGCACGAAATTTCCCAACGCTGACGGCGATTATTCCCAATATTAGATATTCTCCTTTGCTTTTTCCAAAACCATCAGCTGCTAAGATCAAAAGCTTTTTAATAATTTTGAATGTGCAATTGAAATTTTACTTTAGTTAACAATGAACAAGTTAACTGTAAATTTTATTATTCGAAATTATTAATTTTTTTATTATTATTAAGATGGGAATTTTTATTCAGACTCAAGTTGAAATCAGCAATCTGTAAATTGGCTTTTTAAGAATTTTTATTAAAAATTTAAATTACTTTCATTAAGATGTTTCATTATGTTTAAAATATAAGTTTAGTTAGAAACTTTTTATGCCGTAAAAGTTAAAATTTTCTCTATAAAACTGTCAAAAAAAGTGCTACAAAAAAGTGTTTTTTTTTAAATTATGTATCTTCAGATATGATCGCATGTTTCTCTGAAGACAAATTTAAATTTAGTGTGGAAAAAATAGTCTCCAAAGAAAATGTTTAATCTTTATGATATTCCTTTCAATCATGTATGCATTTTTAACCGTTTCCTATATTTTTAATATTTTCTTTAAGTTTTACTTTTTTAATTAAGATATCTTACCAGCTATGTCTTAAGTTGTTAGTAGATTTTTTGTTTGTTTTTTTTTATTATGTATTTTTGGTTTTTGAAACACACACACACATTTAGACACATACACAACCATTGAGAAAATAAAATAAGTATGAAAAATTAATTATTGTTAGAAATCACACAAAATAAAGAAGTTTTAAAATTGTAAACACAAAATTTCAATGAACTTTAAGCATTTTAGTAATAAATTAACACAATATTAAAACGGTTGCAACTAAGGTGATTAACAAAATATAACTTAAGCCAAACATGCCGCAAACTATATACGAAGCGGTAGAATCGGTAAACATTTTGACAAAAAATTTTTATATACAATTTCTCCAATATATTTCCAAACATGTAGGTCTCAAGAGTTGTTGTAATAAACTGAATGGATGGGCATAAACAAATTATAAAAGCATTTGCAAGGAAAAAAAGCAAAAATAATCAAAAAATGTGTACAAAACACCAGGGAAAACATAAAAATTATGCATAGATAAAATACATAGAGAGCAAGTTGCAATGTTAGATTGGCATTAAGCATAAAATGAAGCAAAAAAGAAAATAGAAACATTGATTTCAAACACTTACCAGGGACACCTAAGCGATAAGTCTTTTGTACGTATTTAAGGCCGTGCACAATTTCTCTTTGAACAATAAAATCAATGCGTACTTTGTATTGAACACCTTCTTTAATAACAAAAACCTGAAGAAATAAAAAACCAAAAAAAAATGTTTAGGAATGCAGTGAAGGTAATGAATTCACTATACACCTACTTGCTTTTTAAGCTGACTCAGATCACCAGTTAAATCTAATTCCATATCATCACGTCCTTCCACAACCAAAGCTAATTTCTTAACAATTACTTTACGGGGATCATTGGGTTCTGTTTTATTATTATTATTATTATTATTATTATTATTATTATTATTATTATTATTATTATTATTAAAAAGAAATGAATGTGTTTAAAATAGCTTCATAATAAATGTTCATTCTGTAATTTCAATGTCATCTTACCAACAATAATCTTTTCCGCCTGTGCTTCGCCCAATAAAGTTTCCTTGTAACGCCTTAAACTTTCATCTTCCTGATCGGCTGCCATTATCTCTTCAATAGTCTTTTCTGGCGGTGGCTGGTAGTTGGCATCGTGTACATCCTCCTCATGCACCTCTTCATGCACATCATTTTTTGCTGCTATAGCATCTACTGACATTTTTGTTTAGTTGCTGTTTTTTATTTATTTTTTTAATAGTTGCAGTCAAAAAATATTTAATAGGCAAAATTTGTGTGTTGATAAAATTAAACCGCCTGTTAAAAAAGAAAATGTTATTTTCATTAATTAAATTTTATTTATTGTTTATTCTAAAAGTACTATAACAATTAATAAAGGAATTAAAGGTACTGCCAGACTTGGCAAAAATTTGCTCTTTCGATTCATATCCGTGTTTATATGGAAAAACATTTCCACACCTAACTGATCGTCAGTGTCATAGTATTCAATTTTCTTCGAAACACTTTAACTCAATAAGCACTTGTCTGAACGAAAGGGATTTTCATTACAATTTCGTGGTTACACTTTTTTGGGCAAAAACAAAATACACCCTCGATCAGATGATTAGAGCCACTTGAATTTCTATTTTCAGTAGGCCGTATCTTTTTAAATATTTGGCAGCATCCAAAATTTAACTATCATTCAATGTTTAAATTTATATTTTTTTTCAGTTTTTTGAAGTGCAAGAAAATCTTGCAGGTTTTGATTCCGAAAAACAGTTTATTCACTTCGTCATTCCGTAGGTAACGCAGCGAAATATCTCTCTAAGAACCCATAAATATATTCACTCTTGATCAATGATGAAATCTAAAACAGTCTAGCCATGCCCGTTCGTTCGTGTGTGGAAATCACGTTACAGTTCCAACCAAAAAGAATCAGAACTTTTAAATTTAGCATAGATATATTCTGAAGGTCAACTTCGTAAATGGGCTGAATCCGGCCTGAGGGAAAAAAGTTCGCCTAAGAAGAACTAAACCAACTTCTAAAAAAAAACAATATAATTTTTAATTGAGACAATCACCCCTATCGTGAATAACAAGGGGAATTTTTGTTCACATGAAATTTTTATTCCACTCGTAGGGAAAAATGGTATCGTGAATCTCCCGTGAGAAATTATTCCCGCTATCAGTTCTCAGTGAATGCGAAAAAAAAAGAGAAGAAGCCGAAAACAACATGAAAAATCAAAGAATTTGTGTTGCAAAATTTAAGTTTATGCTATAATTTAAAAAAAGTATGGCTAAATATTTAGTAGTCAAATAATTTGGCTACATTTTGAAAACCAGACAAAACAAATTAAAAATATTCTTAATCTTTAGAATTGGAGCAACAAGTTTTACAAAGACGCAGGGAAAATATAAGTTTGTGTCTTATTAACGGATCTTGCCACTAAAATAAAATTTGCAAACTCTAATATATATTAGAGTTATATATGTATATCATAAATAATGTTTACCTTTTCCCTAATATAGAAATCATGAAAAAATTCCCCGCGAATGATTTCACGCTAAAATTAAATTCCCCTGATCGTGAATGATTTTTTTCCCGCGTGTTTTTTCACTTTTCCCTTTAATTTATTCACTTAGGGTTTGGTGGTGAATAGAGTACAAAATTTAAGTATTTTCTATTATAATTCGAATATATATTTTCTATTATAACTCTAATATATATTAGAGTTTGAAAATTTTATTTTAGTGGCAAGACCCGTTAACAAGACACAAACTTATATTTTTTGCAACAAATCAATTGCCTGCGTCTTTGTAGAACTTGTTGCTCCAATTCTAAAGATTAAGAATATTTTTAATTTGTTTTGTCTGGTTTTCAAAATGTATCCAAATTATTTGACTACTAAATATTTAGTCATACTTTCTTTAAATGTTTTAAAATTATTGCATAAACTTAAATTTTTCAACACAAATTCTTTGATTTTTCATGTTGTCTTCGGCTTCTTCTCATTTTTTGCATTCACTGAGAACTGATAGCGGTTATAATTTCTCACGGGAGATTCACGATATCATTTTTCCCTTCGAGTGGAATAAAAATTTCATGTGAACAAAAATTACCCTTCTTATTCACGATAGGGGTGTATTCCTATGTTTTTGAGAGGCAACGGGAGAATCCAGTGCTACTAATACAATAAAAATATATGTTAATCATAAGTGTGACCTAGAATATATTTTATTTTATTTTATTGGACAAAAAATAACATACGAGCCTATATTTTTAAGCAACGTCATTGATTTGCTTTTAAATTTCGCTCGATTTAAGTATATTTTGATGATACCATTTTTAAAACTGGATAAGCGGCACCACTGACCCATGTACAAAATTCTACTACAAACAGTTATGCCTTAAACACTTTCATGGCAGCAGGCTACTGTCTACAAGAGTATAGAAATGGAATACATATGTTTAAATGGGAAGAGTAGCTTTGTAGTCATGAAAATAATCATTCCCATACAAACATCTGTATTCCATTTTTTGTAGTCGTGTAGTTAGTAGTCTGCTGTCGTGAATGTGTTCAATGCATTAATCAGTATTATTGCTTTGGCGGTGTCGCTTTCAAAATAATTCAGTAGCTGACTACACGACGACAATTGAAACCAACAGCATTTGCAGTCGCTGTAGCCGTGTAGCCTGCTGTCGTTTAAGTGTTTACAGCTTAAGGATTATCGGATGTTGCAGCCGTTACGATATTTCTTTGTTTCTCTGTGGAAAACGTATTTTTAAGAACATTTTGTTTTTCTTAACGTTCTTTAGTAACCTATTTTTCAGTATACAATTAATTACACTTTTTTTATAGAATCAACTTAAGTCTATGTTATACCGAAAATGTCATTGTCTGCACAGCTTATCAATAAAATAAAAATATAACAATTTAATAAATATTTTGTTGCCTTTATCAGTTGATATGAATATTTTTTTCTGCCTTTTTCTTCTTCTTCTTTTTAATATTCATGTGTGAAATATCGATTATATGCTCAATATTGTATAGGTGGTATCATTTAGTTACGCCTATTTTGTAGATATTATTAGGCGAACAATATTCATTAAGGTGGTCAGGGCAATTGTTGGTAGGGGGGTGTGTGAGGGTTGTGTGTTTTACATATTCTACCTACAGTTTCTGACGTGCTTAATAAAGATAAATCATTGCTGGCTTTCCATTTTGTATCTTTTCCCTGAAAGCTTTTAAGGTTTAAGTGTAAGGCCAGGTTAATCTTTTAGTTTGGTGTGTACGTTATTTATAGCCTGTGAGTAAAATATTAAAACAAAGAAAAAAACTTATGAAATATGAAAATAAAAACTACATACTCGCACATACATAAATTTTTTCTAATAGTTTTCTTTTTTTTTTTTTTCTTCTTCATCAAGATTATAGAAATAACTACGTTTATTCTAGCTAGTAAAATATTATTACATTAATAAATTTTTATAGACCAACATCTTTATTATGAGTGTGATTGCTATTTGTTTTATTTAAAAAAAAAACTTGTGGTTTTAACCATTTTTAGATTAGATGACTAAATTTTCAATTTTAATGCAACAATAGATGTAGCTTTATAAATAATATGAAAAAACAACTCCACTGCTTTGCCAATCAACAAATCAATCACGTGTTCAGGAGTTTTAAAAATACTTATTTTTGCCATAAATTATTATTAATTATCTGTTGTTAGATATTAAAAAACTTTAGGTCACTTTTTATAAAATAAATTCAATTTTTTTCCATATTTTCGATATCCTCTGGATAAAAATAAAAAACAATATAATTATAATTAATTGAAAAATTTTTAAATTAATTTTAGCTAAATTAATTTTAATTAAATTAATTTTAATTAAAACTTTTTAAATTTTAATTTAAATAAATTTTAATTTTAATTAAACTAATTTTACTTAATTTAATTTTAATGAAAAATTTTTAAACTAACTTTAATTATAAATATTACCCTGAAGCAGATATCCAGAGGATATCGAAATATTGGAATATAAAAAATTAAATTTCTTTTATAAAAAGTGACCTAAAGTTTGTTAATAAATACAGATCATTAAAAATGTAAAGGTCGAAGAATGAGCATTCAAATAATTAAATTATCATTGTAAACGAAATCGATTTTGAAATTCATCATATAGAAAAGTAATTTTCCCACGATATTTTACAATTATAATCGGAAAACTATTAATTCAATTCAGTAAAATTTTATATTATCGTTCAGTTTTAGATCTCTCTGTTGGCCATTATTTCTCAAAAAAAAAAAAAAAATAAGGGAATTAAAACCACTAGCCCTATTCACAATATTGTGCAATTGGTCTTGCATCATTGCAATTGCAAAATAATGAAAACCATCTGAGAATTCAGAAGTATATGCATAAGATAAGAGGTTTTTAACTTTTCAAAGCTGTGGTTAAAGTCTACCGATGATTTGGTAAAGCACCAATGATATGCATATAGACATTGCTTGACCACCAACAAATAAATTTCATTTAAAATAGTATTGTGACAACAATATGTCAAATAAAAATTTCATAACAATTAAAGTTTTTTGGTTATTTTGTTAAGCAAATGATACATTTTTATGTATGTCAAATACGGTCCAACGCCTTAAACTTGGAGCCATAAAATCAAAAAAATTAATTTTTTGACCCCGCACCCTATAGTGGGCGTTATTATATGCAAAAATAGTGTAAAAATTTAACAAATTGTTTTACTTAAGCCTCCATTCCTCAAAAATAACATGTTTAAGCTTTAATGACGAAGCTGAGACGAAACCTGGTACTACTCTACCCTACCCCCTCCTCTCCTTTGCCACCAAAATGACCCTTTCAAAAAAATAAATAAATTTACAAATGAATTAATGTGTGTGAAGATAAATATGCCGAACTAAATATGTTTTGACGTAAGCAGTTACGAAGTGAAGTTTAATATTTTATGACGTAACGAAATGGCAATCAGTGAAATTTTTTTTTATGAAAATCCATATTTATATACAAAATAATTATGGTAGTGTCTTCTATCCCATACATCACTTTCTATATACTGGCAATGCATGCTAACTCCTTATTTGGCCACTGGGGGCAAAGTCCCTCCAAGATCACACACACTCTCATGGCCTGTAAATTGGCCTTTCATAGTTTGTAAATATTTTCACAAAATGCTCAAAAAATTTATTAAATATGGATTTTCAGAAACAAAAACTTCACTGTTTGCCATTTCGTTACGTCATAACATTTATAGCTTTACAGCTAAATACGTCGTTTCGTAACTGCTTACGTCAAAACATGTTTAGCTCGGCATATTTATCTTCACTCACATAATCAATTTTACATTTAATTATCCCAAATATTGCTTTTTAGAGTCTTATGGCAAAGGTGAAATGTCTCCCCACGACCCTTGCCAGAAAGACCCCGCCAAAATACAGTTTTAATACCCTCCAAAGAGAATTGGACCCCATAAAGTATACATATTCTAGATCAGTGATGAAGTCTAAGACGGTCTGGCAATGCCCATACGTTCGTCTGTGGAAAACATGATGTAGTCTACTTTTGGACCCCGCCCCCTTCAGTGGGCGTTGACGTACGATATTATATAAAGGAAATATGTCCCACCCAATTAAACATTTTAATTTTACTTACTAAATATTTGGAGGGTATTTAAGATTCGACCCGGTCAAATATAACGTTTTTACTTGTTTGTTTTTTATGATTTTTTGAAAAACTATATTTTTTTGAAAAACTAAATTTTTTTGAAATATGTATTAAAATTTTTTGAATAAATAAAATTTTTTTGAAAAATTCAAATTTTTCAAAAACAAAAATTTTTCGGTGCAAATTGCACGATATCAACAAGTCGTTCAAAAAATCATATTTATTATGTATTATGCTATATTTATTATTTATCCGCCACTGTAATAAGCGTTACAATTTTGTTTTAATTATTAGCATTTAAACTCTGGTTTTAAAATATTTTAAAATTTTTTTAAATTTCGAATTACAATTGAAGGACATTTTGCGTTATCTTTATCAATGAGTCAATATAGTTGCCGCTTCATAATTCCTGTAACGTTTTAACAAAAATTATTTTTATTTTTTATTCTAACCTTAACCTGACTCAAAAGTAAAAACAGTTTTAATGATTGAAGTTTTTATACGCCATTATTTTATCCTTTCAAAGGATAATTCAATACTGTTTTAAAATTTATTTTGTTTTATGCAAACTCCTACACACTATTAAAAGCAAACATTTTACAAACTTAATTCTTTTATTTTGTTATCAACCTTGTGCTTAACCTTAGATGTACTTTTTTATTATTTGCTTAACCTTAGACGCACTATTACATTTTTTTTTACGTTAAGAATGTAAATGACAGAAATATATCAATTCCTAACAAAAACCTATAAATAAAATGAGACAAAATCTATAAAAAATTTGGAAATAATGCCATACTGTTTTGTAGCCGAAAATAAATTTTTTTTACTATGTTGGAGCGCTGAAAGGACATTATTAAGGAGGTTATAAATGATTTCCAAAAAACGTAACAATTTTTATAGTTTATTTTATATGTTTGGAAGTATGTTGTTTAAATCTAAATTTTTAATTTTACACACGCTGATTCTTTTCCCAAATTTACAAAAATATCAAAAATTTGTTTGTCAATTTCTTGTTGCTCCACTTTAATAATTACTTCAAATTTATTACCTAAATAAATTTTCAATATTAAAAATAAGTTTTTGCTCTGCTGAGTAAGTTGAATAACTAAAAAACTGGGCAAATTATGGTATTCGATATCGATCGAAATTTGTATTTAAAATGTATTGAAATTTCGATCGATATCGAATGCGGTAATTTGGCCCCTGATGTTGTTGTGCCTTGGAATATTTATCATGTCTTTCTGAATTTGAAAAATAAAAATCAGGGCACACTGATACAGGTAGGAGCGATAGCCCATACGGTTATTTTGTTTTTGGGAGAAATTCTAGTACAAACGTCAAAATTTCTTTACATATTTACATACATACAAAACTTAAGAGCATATGTAAAAACAAACATGTATATTTTGTTTTTGTACTTTTTCGTTTTGCTATGCTCTACACAATTAATTGTGACGTTTGAATTAGAATTGACAAAAACAAAATACATGTAGGTTTTTATTTTTGTAAAACCGCTCCTACCTGTATCAGTGTGCCCTGATAAAAATAAAAAAAACAAATAAACATTATATTCTGATATTTTTAAGCTTAAGGTCTCTTTATTTTAGTTTAATTTTTAATTTCAATATTTCGTCACTCCTTTGTGTGACTTCTTCAGGAAAGTCACACAAAGGAGTGACGAAATATTGAAATTAAAAATTAAACTAAAATAAAGAGACCTTACGCTTAAAAATATCAGAATACAATATGAAATTTTTTTATTTGACACATTGTTGTCACAATACTATTATATATAAATGAAATTTATTTGTTGGTGGTTAAGCAATGTCTATATGCATTTCATTGGTGCTTTACCAAATCATCAGTAGACTTTAACCACAGTTTTGAAAAGTTAAAAACCTCTTATCTTATGCATATACTTCCGAAAACCATCTGAGAATTCACAAGTTGTAAATTACAAATTATTTTCAAAAATAACAACAGAACAAGAATAGTAGGCCTTGAAACTCATACAAAACTAAACCAACAAATAAAGTATATTTGATATGAATCTATTTTATTTTTCTACACCTTTATACAATCAGAAATCCATTGGATAACAATTTGATAACAGTTTGATTTAGATTTTATTTTTCATTTTGCCTTATAAATACTTTTCTTGTTATCCAATGGATTTCTGATTGTATAAAGGTGTAGAAAAATAAAATAGATTCATATCAAATATACTTTATTTGTTGGTTTAGTTTTGTATGAGTTTCAAGGCCTACTATTCTTGTTCTGTTGTTATTTTTGAAAATAATTTGTAATTTACAACTTGTGAATTCTCAGATGGTTTTCGGAAGTATATGCATAAGATAAGAGGTTTTTAACTTTTCAAAACTGTGGTTAAAGTCTACTGACGATTTGGTAAAGCACCAATGAAATGCATATAGACATTGCTTAACCACCAACAAATAAATTTCATTTAGAATACAATAATAATTAAAAAGAGGTCATGAAACCAGAAGAATTTAACAAATAAATAAACTAAAATTTCGAACAATCAGCCTATAAACGGTAATTCAATTTAATATAGCAATATGAATTTTCGTTAAAACTATTTACTACAAAAATAAGTTGTAAGTTTGTTGGGGTTTAAGCATGTCTATATGCCTGAATTTCATTGGTTTTAAAACATATCACTAAAAAGACTCTAACCTAATTCCAAAAATTACAAAACTTCTCAGCTTGACAATTTATCGAAAACTATTTGAGAATTATTCTCATATACAAAGATGTTTTATTATACGCGGTCGGGCTTATGGCAAAAGACAGCCAATATATTAATGAGCTGTACAGAAATTCATAAATTTGAAAATTATTCTTTTCATTATGTACATATATAATAATGCACGTTGGTTTACGCGTCTAGGGTTAATCAGCCAAAGCATTTTTAGTGGAATGATATCCCAAACGCAAACAACAACAATAATAAACATGCAATGATGTTAAAACATAATGAAGCATTGAAAAAAACCAAATCCAAATGAACCCCTCCTACAAACTGCACTTGACCTGATAAACAAAAGAAAGTACTGCCATACACTGCCCGCAAAACAAACCAAAGAAAATAATTAATATATATGCAGATATGTACATGTATATGTACATGCCCATGTACATATTGTACATATGGATATGAACGACTACTATAATATAGTAGTTAGCAAATTTTCAGCAAACACGAAACTCGAAAAAATGTCAAAAAGAAGTATGAATCACTGATGAAAAAAGGGCACAAAACAACAATAATAAAAAAACACCGGTAAATAAAAAGGAACGAAAATTGAAAAGAGGGAACCAGCAGATAAGAATTAATGATAATGAGAATGTAAATGGCGGCTACATATTTGTGGGGGAACAAGAAAAGCGTTGAAATAAACTGAATGAATTTTTTAGGAAAAATGGGATATTGATTTAAACAAAAAACGAATGGGCGATGAACAGTGTAACTACCGGTTGCAAGGCAAAACAAAAAGTATAAAAATACAAAATGTGGGTAGGGAAAAGAAGCAGACAAAGGAGATGAATGACTGACTGCTTATTTCATGAGCAGCACAATACCCCAAGGGTGGAGAAACAAGGAAGAGGCAAACACATATGCCTGTATGTATGTATGTATTTATGTACGTACATCCATAAAAATTTTTATGCACACAAACGTACTTAATCAAATTATGTGTGATTGAAATTTTAAATATAGCTTGGAATCGATGACTATTGAAAGACCATTGTTGTTGTTGATGCAAATTGTTCAACGAAATGGAAAATAATTGTCAACCATAAACAGCACCATCAAACCAATAACGAATATTCTGCTAACTCTCGTACAAAAACATGATTAAAACTATACATAGATATATATTAAGTAGATATATATATATATATATATATATATATATATATATATATATATATATATATATATATATATATATACATACACATACATATATATTTATATATATATATATATATATATATATATATATATATATATATATACTTTGTATATATATATATATATACTATGTATATACTGCTGAATAACACCTTGTTACCAATATTAAATGCAATTTTTTTAAATTTTTGCAATCGCAGCAGCTGCAATCTCAAAAGGAACAAGAACCTTTGAAAAGGGGTCCCCACCCATTTTTAAAAGCAATACCTTTTCCATACATTTCCTAGACCGCCAGCATAACTACATGGTTTTTTTTAAATAAATTTTATATTTTAAAGAAACCGAAAGTTATACTACTTTATTTTATTTGTTTTAATTTTTTACCACTTTATACAATAACCTTTATTTATACTTATACATATCTACTCACTTTTTTAATTGCAAAAAGGAAGTATGTACTATTTAAATTTTTTTTCTTGTCTGTTGTCACTTTTCTTGTACCTTTTTTTTAAATTTCAAGAATATGTAAGTTATTATTCGAAGCAAATAAATTTTAATAAGAAATAAAATTAAACCGCTCTTGGTGTTTGTGTGGAGGAATAAATTTTTTGAACAAATGTGGCTAACAAAATGTATTGAAAAAATACCAGTATTTGCTTTTTCTTCTTTTGTCTAGAAGTGTTGCCAGCAATTCACTAATAACAACCGTGCCATAATAATGACATAGATGCACTCGACATGCCAGCTGATTACTTTTTATTGACGTCCAAACTTTCATATATTGTTTAATAATATCTCGCATATATATAATATCACATACTACGTTTTTTTTCGAATCGGATTGCATAATAAACTCAAAAATATGTTCTATTTATATGTGAAAAATCATAATATTCATAAAATCATAATAATATGTTACAGCCAATTCCCACAATGTATACACGATTTGTAAACAAAACGTTTAATTAGTGGTATAAGGAGGATATAGAGTTTGACCGTTTCTCCCGCTGTAAAGTACAAATCTATCGACCAAATCGTCATATAACATGTTCAATTTATATAATAAAATAGAATCCAAACAACCATCCTCAAATGTACACTGGCGTTTACAAACAATATATATTTTTAAACTCACTGTTATATCTGTTTTTCTTAAGGAAGAAAGGATTGAAGATATAATTTCAATTTCGTTTTCATTATGGGTTCGTACTAAGTTTTGATATAAGGATTAAAGAAAAACATATAAGTGCAAGCAAGCGGACAGTTTTGGAAGAAAATTTATAAGACTTATATCAAGAAATATTATTATATGTTAGAGCAGACTTTAAACTAACGGCAGCCACAATTTTTGCCTTTCAATACTCTTTCAATTTGCAATACATTCACATCTTTTTACTAACAGACTCACATATTTTAAATTGACCACGAGAATGCTTGCTATTAGCCATGCAATATTTCACTCAATTTAAACAGTCGATCACAGAAAAATTTTAGCTCGTCATTTTAAATAATAAATTGTAATAGTAAAAGGTTTATCAGAATTGAAAAAATAAATTGTGCCTTATTGAATGAAATTGTGTTTATAAAAATTCTTATGATTAGCTTTCATAAAAAAGATGAACAAAATTAATATATATTAGTGTTTTGCGAGTGTAGAATCACATCTTTCTATGTCAAAGGCATATCTGAAATGATGCTGACTATCAATTTGAATGCAGCCAGTACTCGTGTTCTGTAACTTTGGTGAGAACTTTTCGCCTCGAAAAGATGTGAAACAAAATATTCCATCGTTTCTCGAAAAGTGAGTAAAAAGCGTATTTGTAATTCATGTCGAAAACTATCAGAAGTGATTACGTCGTTACGTTAGAAATGTCATAATATACAACTCGAAGGCGATGTGAAATCGCATACGTTGTGCACGCTTATCACAAATGTCGTCAACGGCGACCAAAATTTACTAAAATTGAAAAATTTTCAACGATGTCGGTAAAAATTCAACCGTCGGCTATACCAAATAATGTATAGTGCGACTTTGATGTTTGTTGTTTACAAAGTTGTTGAAAACATTTTGCAAATAAATAAAAAAGTAAAAAGAGTGGTGTAGAATTAATAAAACGTTGCAAATAGTATATACATATGTGTATATAAACATCAAATAGTGCTTGTTATTGTTGAAGTGGTGCATATATGTACATATGTAAATACATACATAAGAATAGAATGTATAGTCAAGCTTTGCAGCATTTTTAATATATCTTTTTTATCCAAAGTAATTTATTATTCATATATTTCAATTATATCTTTTTGATTTAAAATTTTATCTCACCGCGTTTTTATTTGGGAGTATATTCGACAGTTCAAAGCGGGAACTTTTCTCACGAAAATTTTACAGACACACTTTTTCTGTAAATTGTCGAGTAATTTCCTTACGTGACAGCTATTACTCGCCAAAAAAGTTACAGACACAGTTTAGTGAGAAAAACAGATGTTTGTTTCAATTTATGGCATTTTTGTTTCGTATCACTGATTTCAATCGAAAAGTTTCTCGACGCAGGAGTTACAGAACATGGGCACAGTATCACATATGTCAATTCAATTGAGTTCTGTTATCAACTTGAAACCAATTAATTGAAAGTGAGGATACAGTGTAACATAAACTAATTCGGTTACTTGTGTTGCCGTCAACCCGCCTATTATGCCAGGACAATTACTCTCGTCTGTAAAGTCTCATTGAAATTATTGGCTGTGTGTAAAACCGTTTTTTTATTGTTCTTGTAGCATTTCCATAATATGGCAGCTCTTGCGGTTGGCAAACATAACAAAGTACAAAAAAACAAACTTGTTGTTGTTATTTATTTAAACCAAAACAACGTGTTTTTCATATAAAACAGATGTTAGATAATTTTTGTTTTTAGGCGGTGAGAAGATATGTTGTTAGTTTATTTTTATCAAATAATGTCATAAAACTAGTAAAACGCGTGAAACAAATCTAAAGTACAATAGCCAAAGTGAAATACGCACTGCAACAATTACTTTAACAAATATTTTGTAACAGCTTCTTGGATAAAATACGGCAAAAGCAACGATAATTTTTGTTAGCAAATATTTACATAATGGAAAACTTAAAGTAAGTTCAACTCTATAGGCTCGTATATTTATGGAAAAATTCATTCATACATGAATGCTGTTTAAAGATAATGAAAAATTCCTTCCACGTTTCTAGAATACATGAATATGATCACGATATACATACATAATTCTTAACATATGTGAAGTGGTGATATATAGAGTTAAAAATCAGACGAATTGATAAATTAATTTCTAGCAATTTTAGAAAAATGAGTACATTATATCGGACTTCACACCGGATTTTAATGCCATTAATATCTAGAAAAACTGTAAAGAAATTTTGGTTTTGATAAGGTTGTAAGAACTTATGCGGATAAGGTCTTCAGCAGGGAACTGTTAGAAAATTAAAGGGTTGGACCAGTATTTTAACAATTCTAAAGTCCATTTTTCGGATTATAATTGTGTTAGGAATTGAGGAAATTTTATTAAGCTTAAAACTACGTGACGAAAATAAGTCGTACAAATAAACTATAATAATACAGTGAAACTTCGACATAACGCACTTCGTTATTGCAAAGTTTTTTCATGCAAAAATACACTACATCTATAACGATCAAATTCTGGGGGGAAAAAGCTTCTATATAGCGAAATATTCCTTCAATATAACGAACTAAGAATAAATCCTAAATGGTAAAATCTCAATATAAAAACAGCGAAGTCTAACTGCCTATTTCTCACTGTCGAATGAATTCTTTCTTATAAATATATTTGAAACAAAAACAATTTAAAAAGTTATTTTTTCTGTTTTAAATATATTTGTACGAAAGAAAGAATTCATTCGACAATGCGAAATAACCAGTAAATGTATTTACAAGCGCATTTGTAAAGCCTCTATACAACTAAGTAAGAATAAAACTATAGCAAAATGTTTTATTTACCTCATGAGCTTTTATTAACATTCTCATGTTAAATAGAATTTGAATACAGAAAACTGTAGTTATAGCGAATTTCATCCGTATTTCTTCAAATTTCGTTCACAAATCAATAGCTATAACGGTGTATTTCCGGATCCCATTAGAATTCGCTATGTCGAAGTTTCACTGTATTAACAAATACGAATTCACTCAAGCGATAAGGCAATTTATTTGTTAATAATTTCTAAACAACACCAAAGAAACTCGTTTAAAATCACACATTCATACATGCAAATAGTCAAACAACAGTTTTCACACATCACGAATAGATGCTAAGGGATCTTATCATTAGAAGTCATCAGTTAGTGTTTCAGGGTCAGCAAAAAGCAACGTGAAACAATAGAATTCAAACAAACTTTTCGTTATTATATCAGAAACGATCATGCAGTTGCTAGAGTAACATTTAAATAAATATGTATTTAAAGAAAAAAATCAAAATTCTTATATTTCAGGGAAGGTATTCTTATTGGTTGCGGTAATCCGTTATTGGATATATCAGCTGCCGTTGATGAAAGTTTTTTGGAAAAATATGGACTTAAACCAAATAATGCCATTCTGGCCGAAGAAAAACATATGCCTTTGTACAAAGAGCTTGTGGAAAAATATAAAGCTGAATTTATAGCCGGCGGGTCCGTGCAGAATTCTTTGCGCGTTTGCCAATGGATTTTGCAGAAGCCCAAAGTTGCCATTTTCTTTGGTAGTGTGGGCAATGATGATTATGCCAAAATTTTGGAGGAAAAAGCCAGAAATGATGGTTTAAATGTGAAGTATCAATATACCCAAGATTCTCCCACTGGTACCTGTGGTGTTTTAATAACTGGAACACATCGTTCATTGTGTGCCAACTTAGCGGCTGCTAACCACTTTACAATTGAACATATTCAAAAACCTGAGAATAGAAAGTTGTTAGATAATGCTGAATATTATTATATATCGGTAAGTTGGATATATTGCTGAGATAAAAATTAAATTGTGTTAGTAGCTTTTTAAAACGTGAACTAAACTGTTTGTTTGAGTATTGCAGTCATTCCATATCGCATACAAATTTTTTAATGGGTATTTAGCAAAGAAATAACAAAATTTAAAGTGTGATATGTTCTCTATGAAATTCTTATATAGATCAATTGAGTAAAGGTTTTATATAGAAATGAAAAAATTTTTCAAAACCAAGGTTGGCAAAATGTATCGTGAAAACACCGTTACCGATACAAATACCATTAAAATGATATACCGGTAACGTTACCAATTTCTGTTAGAAAATACTGGTATCCACAACACCGTTTGTGTCTATACCGGTATACCGATTCACAAAAAAAATTATAATGTAAAATGTGAAATGAATTTCAAATAAATTTGAAATAACATAAGAACATTTTTGTTCCCCAAAAAACTTTCTTATGCAGCTCTATTTTTTATTAACCAAAGACTATACTTTGTAAGTATGAATTGAAAGTTAAATAAATAAGTATGAATTCACAGAAATATCGGTATAGCGGAATTTTATGCTCGATAACGGTATGTACCGGTAATACCGATATCGAAATAAAAGAATACCGTTACCGATGCCGACATTTAAGAAAGAACAAAAAATGTTTTTACATTCTCCCAATGCAGTTCTATGATACATAGAAAATGTTCTTAATAATTGGCCTAAAATTTACTGCGACGCAAGAACCATGATTACGTATTTCTATAAAAAGAATTTTAAAAACCTGAGAAATTTTTTATAGGTAGTTTGTATTAATTAGAGAAAACATATATTTAGAATTCTTCTTAATATTGTTGTCCACAAAATTTTAATATATGAAATATTTTAATCACTTTCTATGCGGTATTTTTTAACGCTAATTATTGCCTTAAACGTACATCCTTATGTATTCACATACATACATACATATGCGTGTACATAATCATGCCAATACGAATACTTATAAGTAGATAAGTATTATGCATATATGTCAGTTTCGGCATATTCGAATATAGAACTTGTACTTGTATCACAATGTCTAGTTCTTAATGTATTATTTCTTTTCTCATATTTAGGGTTTCTTCCTTACCGTTAGCCCGCCCAGCATTATGGAAGTAGCTCATCATGCCCACAAACATAATCGTATGTTTATGATGAACCTAAGTGCTCCATTCCTATCGCAATTCTTCAAGGAACCCATGATGGCTGCCATGCCTTATGTCGACATACTATTTGGTAACGAAGAAGAAGTTGTAACGTTTGCCAACGAGCATGGTTGGGATACAAAAGATGTCAAAGAAATCGGCCATAAGCTTGTCGCTCTTCCCAAAGAGAATCCACAACGTGATCGTATTGTTATTATAACGCAGGGACATATGCCAGTTTTGCTATTTCGTAATGACAAAATTGAAGAATTCCCTGTTCCTAAATTGTCACGTGAGCAAATGGTGGATACAAATGGTGCTGGGGATGCGTTTGTTGGTGGTTTTTTGTCCCAATTCATACAAAAGAAACCCTTTGATGTTTGTATACGTTGCGGTATTTGGGCTGCTGCTCAAATCATACAACGCAGTGGTTGTACTTTTGAGGGTAAACCCACTTTCGAGGAATTTTAAGTACAAAAAAAAAATCAAGAATTTAAACAAAAAGGCCTTTTTTCAACTTAACACATTTATATATTTCGTTTGTAATTATTTGGGGTTGTAATTTATTGTTTTTAAGCTATTTAAAAAAACTTAATATATATTTTTTATTATGTGTGTTTTTTACAAGCACTTTTTGCAAATTTTTTTGAAAAAAAACACATCAACTTTCACTAATCTCTTTGACTGTCAAATTATTATCGTTTTGCCTTCCCTTATTTTATAACTTCTGTAACATTAATTGGATTGGTTTATTTAGATGTCTGCGACACATTTTATAAAGGAATCTGTTCCGTGTATAAATTATGTTTAATCTTGTTACACATATTGTGTAATTTTGTTGTTTAATAACCATCGGTCTAATTCTGGACAAATATTTTATGTTTGTAAGCTGATTATTTCACAAATTTCTATACAAAATTTGTCAAATAAGCCTATAATAAACATAAAATGGATCAATGAATGAGGCTGTAAATCTATACAAGTGAATTAACTATAGCAATATTTTGTAATGTTTTTAAGCTGTAATAAGAAATCATGTGTTTATATACAAAAAATTTAAATAAATTGATTTACAAAGGAAATTTTATTTCATATTGTCCTAAATATAAATACTTAGATGTATGTTAATAATATCCAATGGTATTTCATATTATTCTGTAAATGTTTGTCAACGTCATGTTAAGACTATCCAAAATAGGGCACTTACCTATTCGTTATGGACAACAATTAACCAGTTCTGATATCCTGTGGCTACTCTCGAAGACCTTGAATACAGGAACAGGCTGTTAGAAATTATTATTTGCTGAAGAAAAGGAGCATAGGAATATCCTATTTTACAGAATAAGTTTGATTATTTTGTTTAATCCAAAAATTAATACATATATTTAAATGCAAATCAGCCCTAAAGAACGCCAAATATATTTTTTACTACTATATATTGATGATTATTAGGTATTATTAATACTTTGAAAATTTACATATTAAAAATATATAAATAAAAACCTTTAGGTGTTTTGTACTAAATTATTTCTTATGAAATTATACCTATAGCATTGGAAAATTTTTTTAATATTCATTTCAATACATATTTCCATATAAGAAATAGGAGAACATCATTATTATCTTAAGTTTATTATCTCAAAACTGCCGCTTATAAACCAATTTGTATTCTTTTATTGGAGTACAGACAATAATTTAGGCAATCTGTCAAATAGATTACATACAGTCTAATTTATAAAAAAAAATGGATTAATAAGAGGCTTATAAAAAAAAAATTTTATGAAAATTTGTCATATTAACCTGTTATAAATCCAATTTTTTTTTAATTATTCCTACACAATTTTTCGTTATTATATGTATTAATATTATTGAAATCATTTTATAATTTTCACATATCATTAATCTGTACCAAGAGCGGATGGCCTTCGTTGCTGATGCTCACTAAGTCTTATATTAGATTTTGTAATTTACTTATACATATATCTAATGGATAATAATAATAATATATGTATTAAAAAAAATCTCAAATAGAAATAAAAATTTTTAGAAGTTTAAACATCTTTAAAATTTTTCCAGTTTTGAGAAGGACGAGAGATAATTTCGTTAAAAGCAATTTCAGGAAGTATAAACAATGCACAAAATTTTAAATACTTAATATCAGCTCCAGAATTATCGCAGCTCTCCACTCTCTCACTTTCATTGCAATCAATTAGACGGTCTTCCCAAAAGAAAATTTATTGGTACTAATAAGAACAAAAATAGTTTGATTATGAATTGTTACAGCTTATAAATATGAATTTTATTCAGTTATTTTTAACATATATGTAATGACCCTGTGTTTTCATACAATTATTATACATAATAATTGACTTCAACCACAAACCTCTTATCCTATGCACATACTTTCAAAAACCATCTGAGAATTTCTAAATTACAAATAATCTACTGATGATTTGATAAAGTACCAATGAAATGCATATAGACATTGCTTGACCACCAACAAATATGTCAAATAAGAATTTCATAACAGTTTATTATACCATGGTATGCTTTGAAACTTATACAAAACCAATCCCACAAATAAATTATGTTATACAAATAATATTCAAATTTGATTATAGTATATCTACCGTTATTATGCCATCTGTTAGTTGTCTATTACGCTATGCATCACACAAGTAATATTCGGTGCAACCTTGCTCTGCTTAATACACATTGATGCAATCGTGTGCGAAAAGGAATTAAATAAAGCAAACTTTGCGTAAATGCGTGTAAAAATTTTCGCGCCGTATAAGATTTCATTTTTTACACATATAATTGTAGTTTTAATTAAACGTTAGTTAGAATACGAGTTATATAAACTTGTCAAATTGCAAATAATATAATTAAGTTAGAAAATATTGCGAAGCTTAAAAATTAATGGTCAAATTATAGTAAAGTGAAAGAGTGTGTGTGTGAAAAAAAGTTAGAAAAAAGAATCGGCGTAGCGTTAGTGTGCTGAGTGCAGAGAAAAATGAAGAAAATGCCACCGCAAAAGAAAAAAGAAAAGGAAACAAAGGATGCGGTGGCATCTTCCCTTAACGGCTCCAATGTTGCTACTAACCATAATAACAATTCTACCACAGTGGCTAATAATAATCATCTGAATGGGAACAGTACTGAGGAGGTCTCTGGCATTGCAACAACGGCAGCCGTGACGCCGACTGCGGTGTCTACAGCAACAGCCGCAGAGCAAACTAAACTCAATAGTCACCAACAAGAGCAGGAACTCTTTTTGCAAGCTTTTGAAAGTAAGTTGTTTTCATAGGCCGTAGAAAGTTTAAGTAAAACTTTAATAAATTTATTTAGAACCAACACAAATCTACCGTTTTCTACGCAATCGCCACGGTACTAGTCCCATATTTCTACAACGTAACCTTAGCTATATGAAGGAGCGCATGTCGCGTAATCACCGCAAGCGTAACAACTTTAAAATCAACTCCATGCTAGACATTTTAACGCAAAAAAGTCAAACCCTCACCAATAATTTTCTTAATATCATATATAATGGCCTCTTTGAGAAAACACCCAGCACGGAACATTCCTGGCAAGAAGGCGATATGGTAATGGTAGAATCTACACTGTATAAAATAACTAAAAGTAAACGTAAAGACAGTACCTCAGATTTTCAAGAAATATTGGTATGTTTATGTCAATAAGAAAAGCACAAACAGTTTTTTATCTGTGTATATTCTAGACTCAAAGCACCAGCGTTATTTATAATCCCCTTGATGATATGCAACAGTTATGTGCGATTTCAATACCTGCTCAGTCTTTGCATCCCTTGGGTGAGCAGCACACTATTTATAAACTTTTATTTCGTATCAAAGTAAACCCTGTGGGACAAGATGGTATCATTTCTAATGGCACTGGTGGTATTGAAGGTTAGTTTACAATTTTTCTTTATTTATTTTAAATATCTTTTTCTTCTACTGTTCTTCGTAGATACCCCGAAACGTCCGAAGATTTCAACCAAACTGTATGGCTGTGAATTAATTATTTATGAAAAAAATAGCGGCTGTATACCAGAAGGTGATTACGAGGCAGCCCTGCAAGAGCTCAATTCATCTAGTATTAAATCTTTTTCACCAAAGAAACGCAGTTGGGAAACATTGCCCGACAATTACATTCCAATCACAATGAAATTCGATGTCTTCACACAGTATCCAACATTGAAATTTCGTTTGACATGGTCGGCCAATGAATTGCCAAAAGAAATATCGTCTACAGAAATTGATAAATATTGCACATTTGCTGAAATATCGAATGCAATGGACTGTGAGAACACTATTACTACCAATAATAACGAAGAAATCAATCATAACAATAATTGTATAAAGGAATCACCAGCGACTATTCCCACTAACAAATCAATTAACAGCAACGCAGCAAACAATATGATATCAAAGCCATTGGCTAAAACCGAAAAAATACAAATCGTTTATAATTTTTTGTATAGCAACAACACTCGCCAACAAACTGAATATACCCAAGAAGTTATTTGTCCCTGGTGCGGTTTAGATTGTATGCGTTTATATTCATTACTGAAGCACTTGAAATTATGTCATGCTAGGTTTAATTTCACCTATCAGCCGGCTGCTCAAAACGGTGCAAGAATTGATGTGACCATTAATGATTCCTATGATGGTTCATATGCAGGATCACCGTATGATTTGGCCGGACCATCGGGTTGCTCATTTGCTCGCACTTGTGGGCCTGTGCGACGTACAACAGTTACGAATTTATTGGTTTGTCGTCCGAGAAGACAAAAGACCTGCTTAGATGAATTTTTGGTTTTGGATGAGGATGATATGAATAATCAGAGGCCCTATATAACTGGACATAATAGGTGTGTAAAATGTTTTATTAAATTTTATATGTAAAATCATTTAACTTTTTGGCCTGTACTATTAGATGTAAATTAAACACGGGTTTTGTAAAAAATAATTATGTATACGAGCCCTAACCACTATTAATTCGTACACTGAGCATTTTTCATGAATGTGCTATTAATATATGTATATTTTCGGAACTATAATGACTACACAAAAAAGTTTATACTTTTATTAAAGAACATTTCATTCTCTCTAGACATACATTATAAAAGTTACATATTAAAAAATGGACTTTTTAAAAAACAAACAAAAAAGAAAGTTCATTATTTTAAACAAAAATATTGTGACCACTATTAATTCGTACAGTCGCCAATTTTCATACTTAGAATTTTTTTACGCCACCTTTGTTTTTTAAAACGGTCTCGACCCGTTTTGGCATGGTACTGACTAGTTTTTGGCAGTCTTCTGGGGTTATCGAGTTCCAAAATTCCTGAATTTTGAACTTTAACCCGTCAACAATCCGTCGGGGTCCATTTCGAAGTTTTCTTTTCATAATAGCCCACAAATTTTCTATCGGATTAAGGTCTGGACTGGAAGATGGCCAATCCAGGGCCGCGATTCCATTTTCCTGAAGCCACTTTTTCGTTTTCTTTTGCAGTATGGGAAGGAGCACCATCCGGTTGGAATATGTATTCCCCGCAGTCCGTTAATTTCGATGCCGATGGTATCAGATTTTCTTCCAGGATTTTTATATATTTGTCTGCATTTACGATTCCATCTATGAAATGGAGCTGACCGACACCTTTTGAGGACATACATCCCCATACCATAACGCTAGCTTTAAACTTGACTGTACGCTTTAAGCAGTCTTTGTTGTATGCCACGGTGCTTTTACGTATTGCCCTTTTTCTTGCATCACTAACACTTACATTAAACTTGGATTCGTCGCTAAAGATAATGCTGTCCCATTGCCGTTGTACCCAAGAGTGTCTCTCCTTAGTCCATAATAGACGCTTTCTCATTTGAAGTGCGGTAAGCAATGGCTTTTCCTTGGCCTAAAAAAATTATATAAATTATCAAGTTGATTTCGAAATACCGGGTTAATCTTTAACTTACTTTATAAAAATTATAACCTATGATTTTCATTTGCATTCGGGTCCACTCACGTTTTACGGGCCTTCCAATTGCTTCAGACCATTTTAAGGCTATATCCCGAACTGTGCTTCGACGATTTAGTTTAATGATATTTACTAAAGCTCTTGTATCGCGATGACTTATTCTGGAAGTCCGGCCTTTGTTTGAAACATTATTGCTGAAATTTTCTTATTTCATATTTTCTAACAATACTTTGTATTGTAGATCTTGGGATTTTAAGGTCGGTCGATATCTGCCCATATGTCATTCCCGATTTGAATTTATCGACGATTAAAATTCGAATTTCCTCACAAACAGGTTTACCACGTGCAATTTTTTTAAAATTATGTAAATTATTTTAACTATTCATTTTTTTGTCTCCTTTACATTCCTATTCTCTTATACATTTAAAATTTTTGTTTGCATTTTGATTTTTTAGCGCAATTAATACACTGAACGAATTAATAGTGGTGAAATAATTTTTAATAAATAATAAAGGCCTTTTAGTTTAGTTAATTTTTTTAATATTTTGATGCAGAACTTAAGAATATTTCTAAATCCGTTTATAGAAAATAAAACGACCTTTCAGAAAAGTATAAGCTTGTTGGTGTAATTAACATAATTGAATCTTTATTTTGGCGTTTAGTGCTAAAGAGCGAAAAAATAACTGGTGTACGAATTAATAGTGGTTAGGGCTCGTATATGTATGTATAGCAGAAGATTTATCACAACACAAAGTAATCATAACCTATAAGCAAAATAAAAACAGAAAAGTTCATTTATTTGAACTTTATGTGCCACTTAATATAATAAAAACACACCCGAGAAAAATTTAAAATTTAATGCTGTATTTATACACTGAGCAGATTCTGATGGTGAAAGGGTGTCTATAGGTTCCGTATGTAATTTCGACAGTATTAATATGCGACCCCACAAAGTATATATGTATATTCTTAGTCCTTATGAATAGGAAGTCGAATAAGTGATGCCCGTCTGTCTGTACGGCCGAATTCCCCGAAAATCCAGAGACTTTGGCCTTGGATTGATGTATTGCAAGTATGTAGTAACATAAAGTGTAAATTCGATAATCCGGAATATTCGGTAATCCGGACAGAATTTTGCAGCTCTTTGCGTATTCTATATATAATCCGGATTGATTGCAACTCTATAGTCCGGACTGAACAGAACCCGTTTTTATTTATTTTTTTTTTTTTCAAATCACAGCATGCTTTGAAAAATACAATTAGAATAGTGTGATATGAACTGTACAAATTAAATGAAATTAATTAATTAAATGTACAAATTAATATTTATGTTTTTTGTTTAATTTTGCTCTTAACTATTATAATTTTTAATTAATACTACATGCGTACTAATCCGGATAATTCGCTAATCCAGATTGGGGTCTGCAATCAATTATCCGGATTATCGAATTTTTACTGTATATATAAAAAATTCGTTTCCAGAGCTGTAACACTTAAACTTATTTTTGACATATAAAAAAGCTAGCTAAAACTAATTTTTGTTTTGTGTTAATTAAACCTATTTTTTTACAACAGGTCAGAATTAAATTGTTATTAAAAATTAAATTTTTATTAGAAACCAACTAAAATAATTTTTATATCCTCCAAAAGAGAATTGGAGGATGTATCTATACCAAAATTTCAAGGGTTTAGCTCTTTTCGTTTTATCGTTCGATCGTGATTTCCATAGACGAAAGGGCTACGTCTTAGATTTCGTCACTGATCAAGAATATATGTATGTATATACTTTATGGTGTCTTAGAAGGGATATTTCGCTGCGTTACACACGGAATGACAAAGTAAATATAAACTTCAATTCTATTTTGGAGGTTATAAAAAGTTTTAATACAAAAAAGAGGATCGCATAATTGCGTAAAGAAATTTTACATATATTTATTTATTTTTGCGATAATGGTGATTATTTAGACTCATTACTGTTGGCGCTTTTCACCCTCAAGAAAAACTAGTCTCTTTGTTTTTAATCTATTGCAAATTGTAGTATTTGAAGACGAACAAGTAAAAACGTTATATTCGACCGGGTCGAATCTTAAATGCCCTCGAAATATTTAGTAAGTGAATTTGAAATGTTTAACTTGGTGGGACAGAGTTCCTTTATATAATATCGTACGTCAACGCCGACTAAAGGGGGCGGGGATCAAAAATATACAATATCATGTTTTCCACAGACGAACGTATGGGCATTGCCAGAGTCATAAAACTCTAAAAATAAATGCTTGGGATAATTATATACAAAATTAAAATTTCTTTTTTTTGATAGGGTCATTTAGAGGGCAAAGGGGAAGAGGGGGTAGGGCAGAAACAGGTAGACATAAAACTCTAAAAATAAATGCTTGGGATGATTATACACAAAATTAAAAAAAATTTTTATTTATTTTTAATAGGGTCATTTAGCGGGCAAAGGGGGAGGAGGGGGTAGGGCAGCAACAGGCAGTCATAAAACTCTAAAGATAAATGCTTGGGATGATTATATACAAAATTTAAAAAAAAAATTTTTTGACAGGGTCATTTAGGGCGCAAAGGAAGAGGGGAGGGGGGGGGGGGTAGGGCAGAAATCGGCAGTCATAAAACTCTAAAGATAAATGCTTGGGATGATTATATACAAAATTTAAAAAAGAAATTCTTTTTTTTGGCAGGGTCATTTAGGGGGCAAAGGAAGAGGAGGGGGGGGGTAGGGCAGAAATCGGCAGTCCTAAAACTCTAAAGATAAATGCTTGGGATGATTATATACAAAATTTAAAAAAAAAAATTTTTTGGTAGGGTCATTTAGGGGGTGAAAGGGACGGAGGGGGGTAGGGCAGAGTAGTACCAGGTTTCGTCTCAGCTTCGTCATTAAAACTTAAAAGTGTTATTTTTAAGGAATGTAGGCTTAAGTAAAACAATTTGTTAAATTTTTATGCTATTTTTGCCTATAATAAAGCCCACTGAAGTGGGCGGGGTCAAAAAATATTTTTATTTTATTTAATGGCTCCAAGTTTAAGGCGTTGGACCGTATTTGACATAAAAATATATCATTTGCTTAACAAAATAACCAAAAAACTTTAAAAATTATGTTGTTTTTTCTGGGTTGGTTTAGTTCTTCTTAGGGGAACTTTTTTCCCTCTTGCCCGATTTAGCCCATCTTCGAACTTAACCTGCTCTAAGCTTCAAAATATATTTATGCCAAATTTCAAGAGTCTAGCTCTTTTCGTTTGGACTGAATCGTGATTTCCACAGACGGACGGACGGACATGCTCAGTTCGTCTTAGATTTCATCACTGATCAAGAATATATATACTTTATGGGGTCTGAGATGGATATTTCGATGCGTTACAAACGGAATGACAAAGTGAATATACCCTCCAAATTCTTTTTTGGAGGGTATAAAAATCCAACCATAATCGGGCTGATGTATGCAAAGAATTATCTTTTCTCTGAGTATTTTTGACAACATTATCGTTTGCATTTTATAGAGACGATTTTAGCGTAATCGGCTTATGGTCGTTCGCAACATGTACATATGTAGTCTATGGTGCTTTTACAAAACAATAAATAATTGCTCCTTAACGTTGGAGTTAAAGGAACAAAGGAAACGATTTGCTTTCCATTAGTGCCGATAAAACAAAAATAAATTTGCCTTAATATTGACGATATATGTCTCATAATAAATCATCGTTTATTTTTCCGCATTTAGACTTTATCATCATACTGAAACCTGTCTGCCAGTCCATCCCAAAGAACTTGATATCGATTCTGAAGGCGAAAGTGATCCCTTGTGGCTGCGTCAAAAAACCATACAAATGATTGATGAATTCACCGATGTGAATGAGGGCGAAAAAGAATTAATGAAATTATGGAACCTTCATGTCATGAAACATGGCTATGTCGGTGATTGTCAATTACCTCTGGCATGTGAAATGTTTCTGGATGCGAATGGCCATGAAATTATACGTAAAAATATTTATCGCAATTTTATTTTACACATGTGTTCTCTATTCGATTATGGTTTGGTATCACCTGAAACTCTGTATAAGACTGTGCAAAAACTTCAGGGCATCTTAAGTAAATACAGGGAAGGGCAGGAATTAATGTCCAAACAGCGTGAAACACAATTGAAATATTGGCTAGAAGTTGGTATACTCAAGCAAGATGAACAAAAACTGAAATCACCGCAAAAAACCATTGCGTCAAACTTAATAAATGCTAGTAACACGCTGAGCCAAAATAAGGATGAGAAAAGCTCCACGGCTGCGGAGGGGGGTAAAAATTCCATGCAGCCGCCTACTAAACGTTCTTCGTCAGCTGTTAAACGCACAAGCGTTAATGCTAATGTTAGTGTAAATGGTGTGGCAAACGACAAATTAGCTAATGGGAAAAGTGTGGCACGAAAATCAGCTAATCATGATGATGATGCCAAAGAAAAGTCAAACAGTCTTAAGAGAACGGCAAATGGTGACAAGAAAATGGAAACCAAAGCTAAAAACGATTTAGAAAGTAAAGCTCAAGCAGCAAAACGAAGACTTTCTGCCAGAGGTAAGACAAAATTATTTAATATTTTTAGTTAATATTTTTTCTTATAAAAAAGGCACAAATGCGTACCAATGCCATCTCTTCATGTATAAACTCATTCATTTACACACTCGGAAAAAAGGTTTTATTATTTTTTTGTTTGTTGTCAATTGGTTACGGCAAAAGGCGTTCGTTCTCATTTTACCATCCCTCAACATGTTTGCGCTACATATCATCATCCTCCTGATCATCTTCAGTCACATTATAATTCAATGTAATAAAATCTCCAAAATTCACCTTATTCAAAAATATAATACAACTATCAAACATTTGGCTTTAAACTAATTTAATAATAATTTGGTTTTCTTCAAATATTATTTCTATTTTCTTGTCTACTTTAAACAATTTTTTTCCCATCACAAACCATTCTCCGCTGCAGATGATAATAGAGGTGATGTTAATGGTGCTGCCACTGATAATTATAGTCGTGATGATATTGTAAATGTCCACGTTTATAAGGAACATAAAAAAGTTTTTAAAATTCATGAACATCATTCCTTCGATGAGATTGTGTCACAAACTCACGAGGAGCTTAGCAATAATGATTGTGCAAATAATTGTAGTAGCAGTACTGATACTATAGAGTGATTATTTATCTATTTTAAGAGTTTTTATGTTGTTTTATTTTAGCTTTAAGCTGATTAAAACTCAATTTTATTTATGTGGAAGAAACAGTGTTGGAAAAAGTTAAGAGATGTTTGTTTTTGATAGACTTTAAACGTTTCGAGAAAATTTTAATATATTAAGAAACTAAGATTTTATTATATTTTTGGCTGTCTGACAAGACTTTAAAATAAGAGGTCGATTATCGGTAGCAACTGAAATTCTGTTTTGTTGTCTAATGGTAATGCAACTGTTAAGAAAATTTATATTGTATGGCAACTCTCATCACTTGGCAAAACTTTTTTATTATACTTGAACTTTTTTATACTTGCATCTAATAAGAAGAGAAGACTTTTGTTTAATGGTGTACGTAACAATTTTAAAGTCGTATTACTTTTAAAATACTAAACTAATCTAAATAAAATTAAGATTGTACACATCAGCCCCGAAAAGTCTTCAAAACCATATATTTAATTTCAAAATCGGCACACTAATACCAACGTATTAGGCATTACAGAAACAGATATTGAAATGCAGCGACTGGAAATGCTAACTAAGTTTTAGAACATTTTGCGCAGCTGTTCAGTACGCAGCAGCAAAATAGTATAACAAAAATTAAAACAAACATTTTTTAATCGAAAATTATTTTAAAATAAACAATTAGTTGTTTTCAATTCAATGTTTATTTTCGCATTCCAAAATATGTTGAAGTATTGCGAGATATTTTGATTGGCAACTGAAATACGCACGATTGGCAACTGATATAATTTGCAAATAATATATATTTACTTTTAAATTTAATCTTATTTATACAAAAGAAAAAAACTAAACAGCAACTACAGATAAGTGACTGTCCATGAACACTATTTAACAATTGCTGACAGTTGCCAGTTTCAATATTTAATATATTTTTGGTTACAGGCGACTACACTGAAGTTGAGTTGCAGCACTAATCGATCCATTTGTTTTATGTAATTGGCCCGACTGAATTTATTGAAGAAAAATTCTACATATTAAAAAAATAAGGACAGACTTTTAAAATGTGATAATGTTTTATGTTAAATATCTATCCTTTATAATATGTAAAACGAAGCCTGTTCGTAAATGCATCACTACTGTTTATCATATGACCAAACTTTTTTACTTTACACTGCCAACTTAAGATTGCACCAAAAATTGTCAACTATATACTTCTTTGTGCCTTATCTGCTTCAGCGGACTATTTTATGGCATTTAAATTCGCATTTGCAGCGCAGTGATTCATTAGCGAACAGGAAGCAAATTACCGCAATGGATATATACAAACTTCCACTGATATCGAATGCTATAATTTTTAAATCGAAAAAAAACTTAAGATTCATGAGACAATAAAAGTGTAAAAATAATCGATTTATATCCACTCATTCCGTCTGATTCTTGAAAGTTACAGAAATTTTTAAAATTATTTTTTTTTTTGCTAATCAAAAAAGAAAATTAACGTTTTTATTTAAGAGAGAAAGAAAGACATGAAAGCTCTTACATATACTTGAAAAAGAGGAATTTCAAACTTCCGCTAGTTTTTTCATTTCAATTTTAACTTCTGTAGACGAGTTTTGATGCGAAAAATCAGTCACCGGAATTTCTATCCATTAATTAAGAAAAAGTTTAGATATAAGCTAATTAAGTTCTATATTATTTAAAAAATGTTACAAATAGACGGCCTTAAAGTGTGCTTACGTACACAATTCGAACCATAACCGCCAAAAAAAAAGCTCAAATGACGTGTTCTTCGAAAAGGGGGTTTTTGACGAAAATCGACTATTTACGATAATATGGGCTGCCTGTCAAAATATCAAAGTCGCGCCAAATAGATTCACTATCCTGCACAATCGCACGATACATTCACAGGAAAATGTTGCAAAAGACTGATAAAATTTTAAAAATCGCTTCAAATGGCGTTGTAGATGACAATAATAATGCAAAAATGCCTGGCTGACAATAAATACTACTCTGATCGCATTTAAATTATAATTTTATGAACATTTTCATAAAATTTTTGAAATGGAACGATTTGTCACCAAAATCTGTTATACAGTTACATTTTCACTGCCTATTTCACCGATTTCTTTCTTTCGTACAAATATATTTTAAACAAAAACAAAATTTTATAAATTGTTAGTTAGTCCACACTGCCATACTTTTTTAGCACACTTGCCATATTGGGCAGATCGTACGATTGTGCTGACATGCGTTGTCTTGCAGGAAACTTATTAAAACTATTAACATTAAATAATAACTAAAAAACTGATGTTGACTTTCGTTGGTGCCTTGGAATATTTATCACGTCTTTCTGAATTTAAAATAAAAAATTTCGAACAATTAGCCTATAGATCTTAATTCAATTTAATATTAAATAATACAATTAATAAGTCCTCTACAATCCTATATATCAAATACTAAGACTACTTCAATTCAAAACAAAGCTAATTAAAAAATACTTGTATTATAAAATTAACTTTTTGTCGCTTAAGCATTTTTTGGAGGTTATAGGACGATGTATACGCATTAGGTTCGGAAGACCACATAGTGATTATTTTAACATCAAATGCATAAACTTTTTTTACCCCGGTATTCATAAAATTTAAAATGAGTTTGAAATGTATTTTAAACAAATTTTTTCATACAAAATTTTCTTAAAACAGATTTCAAATACGTTTTATTTTTTAATGAATATGCGGGTTAGTATTTAAGTCCTTATAAAAATACTATAAACTAAGAAACAATATTTGTGCTAATCGTTTATAAGTTTCCGCATCGTAATCCGATCATTTTTATCTATTTCTGGTTTAGTCGCATGTCATTAATATTACGACACCTAAAAAAAGTCTTAAACTAATATCAATTACGGCCAATATACTGATATAAAAAGTCTTTAAGCTTATAAATAGAAATCCGGTAAATATAGAAAAAAAATTTAAATCTAATATACGGTCGAGTACGTTATTCTACATTGAATAGATTAAGAAAACTATCGTCGCTGTGATAAATAATGGATCTGTCGTGCCTCAGTTCTCTACTTAGTCGAAGCTCTCTTATGACGCTCTCAGTGAGAACCAGTATTTAAATTCCTTCAAACTAGTAGAAGCAAAGTAAACTGTCTTTGCTGTCAAAATTCTATTCCATTTGATTATTGAAGTTATCTTTGAGCCCTTCGCCCCTATTAAGAATTGCGACGTCGACGTCACATCAACTCGACAGTAAAATATCATCACTTGTCTACAAGTTGTCGATAACAATTAATTACTCTTGACATTTTTTTTAGTATACTCTAGGGCCAATAATAGTGATAGAACATGTCAATAGTAGTCGGTTGCTGTCGAAAAATATTGGACAAGCGGCAATATTTGGCTGTCGTCTTGATACGGCGTCGATGTCGTCATTTATAATAGGGGCTATTAACACCAAAAAAACTGCAACAATTCTTGCAAAATTAATTAAATTTTAATATATGTAAGTACAGGGTGAGCAAATTTGAGGTTAGGAAGTAAATTAGTCATATTTTCACATTTATTTAGTAAAAAGTTGGGATATTTTAGCCATGGAACACTATACTCTTGAGCAAAGAATTTTAATTGTGAAAATTTACTGTTTGAAAAACTGAACGAAAACAACCAATTTTTTCAACAAAATCATCCTTTTTTTGTGGTGAGGTCCATTTTCAATGTAAATAAACAAAATTGTCGCATTTTGGGGGTTCACAAAATCCAAACACAGTCCTCGAAAAACCATTACATACAAATAAAGTGACCACATGGTGCGATTTGTAGTCAGGCGGCATCATCGACCCGTATTTTTTCGGAAATGAGAAAGGAAATCATGAGAACCGATTTTTTGTGGCCACCATTGGCTAATGTTGACATCAGTGACCTTTGGTATTAGCAAGTCGGAGCCACAACAATTCAATTACTGTATGAGGAATTTCCCGCTCGCGTAATATCTCTATTGGCAATGTAAATTGACCGCCTCGTTCTTGTGATTTAACGCCGCTGGAATATTTTCTGTGGGGCCATTCGAGAGACTAGGTTTACGTAAACAAACCACATTTAATTTTTAGTGTACTAAAAATTAAATAATTAGTGGTAGTGCTATTAAAATTTCACTACCACTAAATGTTTAGTGATAGTGAAACATCAAATTGCACTACCACTAACCATTTAGTGGTATTTAAAAAAAATTCAACTACCACTAAGTGAATACTGGTAGATCGAATAAATTTTTTTACCATAGGTGTATCAGAGGATTGTCTATCAAAATTTGCAAAAAAAAAGCGATTTGAAAGAAATCGACTTAGGGCCTTTCTATATTAAAGTAACGATATAATATGTATATATTATATAAATGTATATATATATATATATATATATATATATATATATATATATATATATATATATATGTATATATATATATATATATATATATATATATATATATATATATATATATATATATATATATATATATATATGTATATATATATATATATATATATATATATATATATATTATGATGTCTTTTTTCTTACTGTCTCGTGTTTGTATAAATTATGCTTGTATCGTTTATGGGCAAACCGAAATTGCGTTTTTAACTAATAATTTTTAGGTGAATTGACTCTTTTTTTTAAGTCAACGACATGTACCAATATGTAAACACTGCTTGTATATGTCATGTAAACAATATGTAAATGCCAAGTAAATAACATGAAATTTTTATATTTCAACTAAATATGCCGTAGGGAACTTTGCTCTATCACATGCTCTTACAGAATTTCCATTACTTACGAATTAATTTAGAAAACATTTACATATGTAATATAAAATTATTGAAAATAAAAAATTGTGGCAATTTTTGTGGACATTTCTTTCAACACTGTTTCTTTAAAGGGTAAACATATTCTTATAAGGACTTTTTAAACTATTAACCACTAAATATTGTTTGTGAAATTATTTATTAAAAATATAGAAAAAAATATATATACATACATATATACATATATAAATAAATTTTTCCATTCTCCTCCCTCACTTAACTTACTAAATTTCAATGTCGTCATATCATACAACTGCCACACACACACACATTAATTAGATACACAACAACCTGCCTCGAAACGACAACGTATTGATAGCAATACCAATACTAGCAATAGTAATAGCAACACCAGCAGCAGCAACAGCAATAATAATAGCAATAGCAGCCAGAAAAATGCGTTGAATACGAAACAGGAACCAGCAACTCTGCAAACGACAGCAACCATTTTAACAGGAAAGCGTCTAGCCACCAGGCGTCAGTCTATTGCTGGTAATCCCTCAGATATCAGCCAGGGCAATGCCAAAACAGGTGATAAGGCTGTGGGCAAAACTTCATCTTCGTCCGGTTCTACTACACATACGTTGCGTACGCGTCTATCGGTGCCTCTAACAAATAAAGCTGAAAAACGTTGATATTTAGTTTTGTCACAACTCGGACTTCTTAGATAAAGTTTCTTTTTATTTTTATTTTTTTTAATTTACTTATAAATCTTTTTTATTGTTTTATACATAATAACAATAAAATTACTTTTAATGTTGCGACTATTTTGTTGAATTATTGAATGTTTTACCCCTCATCTTTTTTGGTAGCATTTATATTTTATTTTTTATATTATAACATGCTGCCGCAAATTCTTATTTTCATTTTCAAAAATTTGTTAAAAAATTTCAACTTTTTCTTTTATTTACAATTTTACTTTCCTACTCTGTTTATTGCTCCTTCTAGTTATTATTTTCTAAGTTTCATTTGTCCCTAGCAAACGTTAGAATGTTCTTGATAAAATTTTTAAGTTTCTTTTTTTTAATATAATTATTTTATTTGCTTAAATTGCAATAACAATTGTTTTAATATATTAATTTTTTTTCTTTCATTTCTTAACAAAAAATATACATATGTAACGCATATTGACTGTAGTTTTCTTTAAAGCTTAAAACGAATTTGTTGTTTTTAAAAGAATTTTAAATATGATTAATATCAATTGTAATAAAGCAAATACAGAAATAAATGTAATACGAATTCTTCTCAAAGAAAATATAAACAAAAAATTTAAACGTAATTTAAGTAAATCACTTAAATATTTTTGTATCATTAACAAAAATTTAAACAAATGAATAAACGAAACATATACACATATTAATATAAACTTAATTATATAAACCAATAAATAACAAATTGAAATTAAAAGAAAGAAATATACATATAAAACTTATTCAGTGTTTAAAATAACAAATATTTGTGTGTTATTTGATTTTTTTATTTGAATTTTATAAAAAATTAAAAAGTATATAATTTTACAGAGAAAAAATATATATGTACATATATATAACTATAATCTATTATTCCAACTTAAGGATTATTTATTGCCTGTTCAGCGATGTCGCAAGGTATCATTCGATCGAATGAATAAAATTTAAAACAATTTTTAAAATTTGTTAATTATTAAGTTAAGAATTATTGTTTAGGCCCAAGTTCAAATCTGAGAATCTACAAATTTTTCTTATTATTTAGGAATTTGTATTAATTCGAATATTTTTTATTAATAGTGGAATATTTAGAATAATATTTTATACTAATCACAGTAGTAGAACAGATCAGTACTGATTTCGCTGCCGCTGCGGCATCTCATTAGCGTTCTTTGTTCAGTTGTTCATTTCAGGGAGCACAAATAACTATTTTTTTTCCCCCAAATTTAAACTACAAAAATTAAAACAAAAAAAAGTGTTACGTGCACAAGCAATACACTAAAGATGCATTAATTTTTACTAAAAATTAGTTAGTTTTATTAAAAAAACTCAACATTATCAATTATTTTGTGAGTTTTATATATTCCCCAAAAAAATAGATGTCCATTTTTGTCAATAAAATGAAAATCTTCGTCTGGGTAATTCATATTGAAATAAGAATAAAAAACAAAATTTGTTTGTTTTTTTTTTCAATATAAAAACCTAACGAATATTTCCGTACAAATTAAATACAAATTTCGATCGATATCGAATGCCGTAATTTGCCACTTGATGTTCTAGTGAGAAACAGCAAGAGTCCTTAAATAGCTAAGTTTATATTTACATATATCGCTCATTTGCTGCAAGAACGGCATAACTCAAAATTCGCGATTTTTTTAATTAATAATACAGAAATATTGGCAATATCATGTTATATCTTGTGTAAAATACTCGTTTTGATATCTTGTATACAGAACGTGTGAGACGAGTATATACCGTTATTTCTATTTCTATGTTTTGCTCTTCTTTTACTCACAACAACGACACATCGTTAGTTACGCCACAGTCGTTAAGGTGTGAACAGCAGCAGCAATAGCGTCATAACTCAAAGTATAAACAGTTATCCATCTGAAAACAATTATTAAAAATTTGTACTCTACTTTTTTCTATACGGATATATAAATTGATTTACAAGATGATATCAAAATATTTACATTTACTCATTTTTCTTCAGAGCTATAGTCAATTGAAAACTTAAAACGCATTTATCTTAAAATCGAAAATTTTGAGTTATGCCGTTCTTGCAGCAAATGAGCGATATATGTACATATGTATATAAACTTTTGATTAATTCATGCGCTAAAATAAATTTAAAGAAGAAAAAAAAACAGGAGTAAATGTGAAAAGAAATCATTCAAATGAGCCAAAATACAGCAGTAAAAATTAAAGTGCGGCAACTTAGATGATGCGGATTAAAGATGGCACTCATAAAGTTGTGTTTTGGTCTACTTCAAACAGCATAGCATTTTGAGAAGATGTCTACGTTTTAACATCCAAAGTATTGCAACGCTTTTCATAAAAAAAAATTCATCCGGAAGTGAAAATTTTGTCGAGCATTATTTCTATCACGCGTGGTACACAAATTGTATTCTAGGATGCTGAGAATAAGAGCAGTCTAAGAAACTAAATGAAAAATGGGAAACGTCAACAATATGCAGCAAACAAGCCACCTTAATTTGAGATCATGATCATATTCAATGTAGTGTAAATATGGAAGCAGGTCCCATCTATAATGGGTCTCTTTTCGACTACCGTCCATGTCTCAGTAATTGATTGTTCAGTCCACCATTGTATATACATGCCAATCACCAAGGTTCGTGACAACACTGACGCTTAAACTAAACCTTAGTGAAAATCTTAGAGACGATAACCTGTTTGTTGGAGTCACTGGATATAAAAAGTTAGTTACAACGAGATGTTTTAGCGAAAAGAAATTAAATTTAATCATTTATAATTCTTGCAGTTACGAAGGCTTTTACGGAGCCCAAGAGTAAACAAACGCTTTACATACATCAAGCTCCAACATGCAAAGATTGTGAAGCAAAATGCCCATGAAGACACCGAGGAAAAGTAAAAAAAGGCAGGTGAGTTGATTTCTGATTTCATAACTTCTAACGGTATAATTATGTGCAACAGTTGTAATGAACTCACGTTTAGTAATTGATATATAAAAGGTCATGCATATTATATATATCATCAGCTTATTATTGGCTTGGCGCATATGCCACAAACTCGGAATGGAGAAAAACGACAAAGAAGTTTTACATAAAGTTTTCTCAAAATATACCCGATAGAATTTTTTTTTATATTTTCACCACTGCTACCGGCATATGTTCTGATCAAAAATTAAAATTTTTATTAACTTTCATGCATTTAATCAAAAGTTAGTACCATGTTTCTGGAAATGAAAAATCTTGTTTTGTGCTTCATATCAAACTTTTTCAAAATTAAAATGAAATAAATAGAAGGTACAAAACAGTCTTTTTAGTTAACAGTATTTTAGTATTTTAAATAAATAATAACAAGACTTCAAATTTGAAACTTAAAAATTACATTTTAAGTAAATGTTCAAAATAAATCCTATCATTGTTTGGAAGAAATATAAATAAGTCTTTTAAGTTTTTTTTTTACATTTGAAATGGTTGAAGGGGTCGAAATTTTTAATGTTTGCTGCAACAAATCCTGTGGAATTTCCAGACAATTTCTTGATGCAGATTTAAGTAAAATTGCGTTTTGAAATTCTTCATCGTTGTTTTATGCCGTAAATTGTACTCTTCACTCCTTCTATACAGAATTACTTTAATTTTAGCAAATGGAACTTTTCTAAAATCCATTTTATTTGCTAACACTGAATAAGAGTGAAAATCCTCTGGATTTCTATAACCTTTAATTTTGTTTTGTTCGCAGGCATATTTCTAAGTAATAATTGTATTAAATGGTGCAAAACAAAAATTAAATAATTTTTTTTTTACATTTTGTATGAAAAATTTGCTGCATACACCAAATAGTGGTTTGAAAAGCAAACCAATACTCAGTAGACGTTAAACTTGTGGATATGAGCCAACGTCAATGCTTGATATTTCAAAAACCATAGACAATTTCGTGAAACAGATTTTGAATTCAGAAAGAGGACATCTAAAATATATATATCCCATACCTAACTCAATTTTTTTAAATGGTCGGTGGGCCAAACCAATAATAAGCTGACGATATGTGTATGTATACATATCGCACACTAAATCGTAAGGAGTCACAACTTAAAATTAAAAAAATTTTGGAAATATAATTTGTTATATTATAAATACTTACATAAATGTATTCTTTACAAAAATGAAACACATTCAGTTCTACATGTAAAAAAGTCTGTTAACTAAATATTTATTAATAATATATAAAACTAAAAGGCAGTAAATTACATGCGTACTCTTTACATAATTAAGAAGACAACCAAAAACTTAACTATTCAAATTCATATGTGATGAAAAACGATTTCCAAAACAAAACAATTTTAAACGAATAATAGTTGTGAAGCATTTCTTGTATATATTAAAATTTAATTTTTCAACAATTTGAAATGAGATCAAAAATGTGTTGCAAAATGTTATTAACATTTATAACATCTTTTCAACAGACGCTCACTCTACTTCATTCACACAACTGAATTGATAATACGATTAAATTCAAAAACTTAAATTCGCTCTCTTCCTCTTCTGTGTCTCTCTTAATTAGTCCATACATTGCACGATTAGGGTATTCAAACGGAGTGCTATTAATATTTTAGAATAGTTTAAAAGAATTATTGTTGTTCTTCAAACAAAAAAGTCATAAAGTCTTTACATATTCGGTAATGTGATGGAAATCGCTTATGGCATGAAATAAAGCGTTTTCGATTTGAAGTTACAAATTGGTGTGCTGGAGTTCTCAATCGCTCGAAATCGTTCAAAAAAAATTGGCGTTTTTCAAGTCGCATGTGATTCGACAATCGTGAGATTCACAGCACATACATGATTATCTTTTTAATTTTAAATATTTAATTTAATTACGTTTATAAATTATTAAACCCTAAGCTATATTTTAAGTATAAATGTTTTTATTTAACATTATTTCTTATTAAAAAACAATTCTGAAGTAGCGCGCTAACTTGTGACGAGTTCTTCACAGCGGCCGTAATATTTCGTATTATTATTTTATGACATAATTTTATAACTACCATTTGGATATCCTAAATATATGTAACTGTTTATAGTATTATTATCGTTTTGGCCCACACTGTTCAATAAACGGCACAATAAATAAAAATAACTCAACTTAAAATAATATTGTTCAATGTTGCCAACTCATTATGCAGTGCAATGGTCATAACGGTTGTGCCATAAACATAAATTCTTTTTTTTCTGCCAATAGGTTATGCCATATGGTAATATGGCATTCGGATTAGTACAATAGGTCTGTTCCACACGCATAACGAATTAATCCAGAATTTTGAGATTAAAAAGCAAATGATTCTCTCAATTTACAAAAGTTCAAAAACCATAGTTCAACATTTTGAAATGCTAATGCTGCTTACTTTCTGAAATAAAATTTATTTGAGTGATTTTTAGACGCTTAAAATGCATAACATTTTAAAAGCAAAAAATTTGCATCATTGACAAGAGCTGTAAAAAGTGAATAAAAGTAAACCGAAAAAAACTTTTTTATGTTAAAGAAAAAGAAAAATATGCACAAATTTACTTATACATATATATAACTTCTGGTCTTAAAAAAAACATTCCACTTTGCTTTTTGATACATTTTTAAAGAAAACCATATTTCTTTCTTTTTTGCAACTTTTGTGATTAATATATCAGTTTCAAATGTAAACAAAAAACAGCTGATAATTTAATTCTAGTTCGCATTTATCAAAATTGCCAAAAATTGTTACCTGCAACACCTTCTGACTGTTTTGTTATGCACGTGAAACAAGCCTAATATACATATAAAAGTTGCACAACTATATTTAAAATTATGTGGTCTGCTTTCTACTCTCCTATTCCCATGCCATTTCACTTCTTCTCAGTCGTTACTATGAATGCCATCTTTTTACTGTTCAACAATTTAGAGTCCTCTTCAATATGGCCATTGGCCTCTGCTTCAAAGTCTTTATTTGCATCTGAAGCGGTTTTATCCGTTTTGTTAGAACTTAGATTTTTCAATTCCACAGGCTCTGGAGTATTAAAGGTGGGTGGAATTAAGCGTTTTCTGGAAGAAAATAAAAATATTAAAAACGATGTAAGCAAATTAACGCATGGTAATCACCTTTCAATTAACAACCATATCATGGAAAACAGCATCATTATTGCAGTTATACCAAAAGTCCAATAAGTACCTAAGCGTGTGTATATCGAACCCACAAACACGGGACCAAAGACCCTCGACAAACATCCTGAACCGGTCATTAAACCCATCCAAACACCTTGTGGCCGTGGACCCAAAACTTTCGAAAATATAGTTTGTATTAATGTTACACCTATTGGATAACCAATAGAGGTGAAACCATAACCAATTATAAATTGTGTTAAGGTAAGAGCTGGTGTAGTGGCACACCATTCTTGAGTCTTCGGACACCCTAAGAAAATTTCATTATCCGGTGTAAAGTCTATAAAAGAATTACCCGTTAATGGTATGGTAACATTATAGACTTCAGCAATTTTCGGCGGACCATCACCCCAGGGTATATATAGTACTCGGCCCAAAACCATTAACGAAAATCCGCCCCATATCAACACTTGATTTTCTGGAAATATTTTACACAAGGGATTGATAGCCACAAACGTTATGAGAGCCACTATGGCACCCACAGACATGAGTATGCCCATATACCACAAGGCTTCATTATTAGACCAGGCAAATTGATCCATGGTTAAGGAAGTACCCAATCTATTAGGAAGAAAATTGCAAAAAGTCGATCAACATTTATGTTATAATTTAAAGAAAAAACTTACGTTTCTAGCAAAACGAAATTAAATACTAGAACAAAAAATGCCACAATCAAAGTCCAGGCTGAGACATAATCTGGTTTAATAGCCTTCCATGTTTCCTTCTCCGAGCTCTTGCCCTGCATTATCATTATTTCACGGGCAGCTACTTTACGTTCCTGAATAATAAATATGCAAGTGTTAAAATAAATTGGTTCAATAAAGTCTTTATCTTTACTTGGAGCAACTATTTGGGTCCGAGATTAAACTTCTTTCTCCAACTGTATAACTAAGTTAAGATATTTTTTAATCTAGTATCAACTGAATTTGTTACGAAGACACATATTTCAGTGGCAGTTTAAAGCTCAAATTAGTCTTGACATAACCACACACCATAGCCTTAAATGGCAATGCAGTTCAAGTCAATCTTATGGTTAACACTATTCCAATATAAAGGATGGACAAATTTGAGGTTAGAAAGTAAACTGGCTGTCAAATGATAAAATGTCAAGAATCGAACTGCCATCCTTTGACATTTATTTCGTAAAAAGTTTGAAAAACGTTAGCCATGTAACGGTACATGTTTGAACAAAGAATTTTAATTGCGATAATTTACTGTATCACTACGTAAAATTTGAGCAGCTTTTCCTCGTAATCGGGCTTCTTCTGAGACCGCTGTGCATAAAAGTGTGCCGAATGAGCCTGGAACATCAACTCGTCGACGTTTGCAACAATTGGGCATCACAAGAGGCAAAGTGCCAACATTTTGCATGAAGATCTTCATATTCACGCTTAGAAAGTTCAGCAATAAAGGTGAACTTCGAGAAAACTCATATAAGAGAAACTTTTTAACTTTTTAAAGTTGAATATTATTAATAGACTTAATTTATTTTGAAGCATTGGCATTAAAGGCGTACTTAGACAATTAATTTGGTAACTTTTAGAAAAATATGCTTCGCAAAAGGTTTCAAAAAAATAAATAAATTAACTGCCTAAAACAAAAACAATTTTTTAAAAACAATTGTTTAAATTTGTTTTTGTTTTAAATGTTATTTATTCGATTGCACGATAGCTTTCGACATCGGCGAACCGGCAATAAATAAAATGTTGGAAAGAGCACGTTTTGGAAAGTTTGCTTTTGTGAATTTTTATTTTTAGAAATTTTATTTGTTTTTCAAAATCTACTTTTTAAGAATGTACTTTTGGGGAAGGCACTTTATGAAAAGTGAATTATTTCAAAAAAAGTACTTTTAATTATTTCAAAAAAGTACTTTTACTTAAAAAAATGCTTTTGGAAACAGTACATATTTTTATCTTGGACTAGCACTCAGGGGATGACCCCTATATATGCAATGCATTGCGCCGGAACTGAAAACGAAGGGATAACATTGAGGGGACAGATTAGGAAAGATGAGAAGATAGACAGTTGTTTTTGTAGCTATTTCAACCTTTTACTTCGCCGACGAATTTTTGCTACAGGGCCGACAGGTACTTTTGGGATTTTTTTTTTTAGAAAATTAATTTAAAAAATATTTTGCAGAAAAGATAAATTTTGGAAGAAGTACTTTATTGACTAGGGTACATTTTTAAAATATACTTTTTTAAAAAAGCACTTTTAACGAAAGATACTTATTTCAAAAGTGAGTTTCGAAAAAAGTACTTTTTAGAGAAAGTACTTTTTTAAATACATACAAACGTTTCGTAAGGTTTGCTGGTAAACATTGACGACAGCGATCATCAGTGAAGATTTTGTTTTTGTTTAGCGAATGATATCGCTTTGTATGTATTTGTTTTTACAAGAAGAAATATTGAATAAAAATTGGTCTTTCTTTCAATGTATTGGTGTTTACTCTTCCATAAGGAACTTTTGGGCAACCTTGCTATAAACCATCTATAATCTCATAAGATTTCGCGTTTCAACTATCAATAGAGACCATATTTTTATTTATTTATTATTTTTTTTTTTTTAAGAAAAAAAGTTTTCAATTAACTCATAGAACTTTAAAAACTTTAACCTTTGTTCACCTCGAATTTAAGGCCTTTGCTCTCTTCTTTGCATTTTTCGTTATTTTAAGAGAATGACGAGAAAAAAATCAAATATTTGTGTTGGTATGTCAAACCGTTTGTATAGTTTGTTTTGCCCTTAATGCTTTCATCTAAATTTATAAATATTTTGTTTTTATAATTATATTGAAAACAAAAATAAAATACTAAAATTAATTTTTGTTTCCAAAAAAAAAAATATGATACATTGAGATGAATTTTACAATAGGTGGAAGAGGAATTAAACCCTAGTCACTTAAACTAACAAATAAAAGCTAAAAACAAAATAAATGCTGAAACTAATCTCGAATCCAAATTATTATCCTTAAGTTCTAACTTACCTCAAATATTGAGGGCAAAAACATTATAAAATTTCCCACGCTCATAACAACATTTATCCAGCCACATGCCGTATACATATTGAATACCATAACGCCATTCAGCCAAACATAACCATCACTGCCCAAAGGCGTTACCAGCGCCTGCAAGCCAGGTCCTATAATGAAACCCAAAACCTGAGCCAATGAGACCATGGAAACGGCTTTAGTGCGTTCACTTAGACGTGTGGCCGCCGACAGATATGAACGGCAAACAGCAATATTGGCCGAACTGACACCGATTAAGAAGCGTGAGGCCAACATCCAATATTTAACATTATCTGGCCGCATTTCCAAAGATGAGTAGATGGCACTGGCCACCGTAAACAAAGCCAAAGAGCTTAACAATGGCAAGCGTATAGTGTCAATTTTATTGCTCCACCAACCAAAAATTGGACTAAAGATCATTTGACCCAGCGGGTTGGCAGCCACTATAAGACCCATAAACTCCTTGCCAGCAGCAGGATCTAGCTAAGAATAAGTATTTAAATTATTTTGCACAACAAAATAAAATACTATCTTTTAGATTTAAAAATATTACCTTATTTAAATATGGCCATATGCCGGTCAATATAATACTAAATCCCAATGACATTAAAAACATGGTGAAATATATTACACGTATCGAGCGCCATCTCATGCGATATTCATCTAAATTCTCCAAACCATCATCTAATTCTGTGGGAATTTTTGCGGTTCGAAAACGTTTTCGGCAATTATTTAAACATTCCATTATTGCTTAGTTGTTATTGTTGTTAAAAGCCTTTACAAGTTACTAAGTAGCAGCAGAATGCTAGTTTACATTCTGAAAATAAATTTGTATGTATATCTAGATTAATTAAATATTTTATATATTTGTAATTATTTATTAACAAGTATTTAAAATAAATTTAAACACAACTTGTTCGTCACTTTTTTGGAAGGTTTATTTTAAATATAAACCACCAGCAGCACTTAAAAGATTTCGTTGTAATTTTTAATCGGAAAATATTCGTAAATGATTTCATTAATTATTTTTAAGCTTGAAGTCTTTTTTGTAAAAAAAAATATTGGCCATATTCACAATATTGTGTACTGGCATTTGCAAGTTGAAAGAACATTTCTAATGGAGCTATTCAGTGTTCATTGCAAACTGTCTTGCGTAAGTGGAGATACGAATTAGGGAGTAATTGTGAGAATATTCCATGTATGCAAATTTGAGGTTAGGAAGTAAGTTGTAAAATGATGAAATGTCGAGATTTGAGCTGTTATATTTTGACATTCAGCCTGATTACCGCTGGCGTTTTTCGCCTTTTAGTTCGACAAATTTTAATAGATTAAAGACAAAAAGTTGAATTGTTCTTTAAGTAGCATACACACTGGCAAACTTGAGTGACAGTCAAAAATTCATCATTTTTGAAGGATACGTTTGACTGTCTAGACTATCGATCATGTTCGACACTTAAACCGTCATTCAAGAAAAAAATTTGACACACAAACATAGAAAATAACAAAATAGGATGCGCTTTATTGATAACAAAAATTTTTTATAATGATTTTTTTTAATTAAATTATTTAATTTCTTATTATTTAACGACTCCTCGTACGATTTTGTCTTAACATCTCACACAGACAACCTTGTTTTTCATAAAAATATATGAATTCTTCGAAAATATAATTTTCCGCGTCCAAGTTATAAAGTTTATGCTCCAAAAAATAACTCTTGACTGACACTTTTGGTTCACACTAGCAGTCAAAAACCAATATGGCCGCTGACTGTCACTCAACCGCAAAAATTTTCGTGGTTGACTGTTGACTGACGAATTTTATGTACACACTATCGATCAACCCACAATTTGAGCAAAACTGTCACTCAAGTTTGCCAGTGTGTATGCTACTTTAATCTATTGCAAACTGTCGAATTTGATGGCGAAAATCGCCAACCGTAATCAGGCTGATTAATTTAGTAAAAAGTTGGGAAAATTTAGCCATGGAGCGCTACTCTCTTGAACAAAGAATATTAATGTTTAAAATTTGCTATCAAAATGGTGAAAATTTTACTGTGTCACTTCGAGTGTGTTTGGAAAATTATTAGTACCATTGGTACTAGATGGAAACTAGGGGGATACTAGTACTATTAGTACTAGATGAGTACTAGTATAATTTCTGCTAGTCGGATACTAGTACAATCAGTAAAAAAAATCCCTAAATTTATTGGTTTTTTAAACCCAATGAAATTTGTTAAGTCTTTGTCTTCACAAGCAATTTTTGGTTCATCAATTCTTAATTTACAAGAGGAAATGAAAAGTTACTTCAGGCACACTCAATCCACTAGCACCTTGTACAACTTGAGTTGCGTTTGGTACTCCACCATATACCAAACACTAATGAACATACAATATATGTATATGAGTTTTTATTATTTTAAAAAAGATCGCTGATTGTACATATGAACATAAATATTAACAAAAAAAACACGTTTAAAAAATTTTAAAATATCTTTTAATTTATTTTTTTTTTTAAATGTTAGTTTTTTAACTCACAAGAAAACTGCGGCTTACTTACATAAATTATCGAATAAATAAACTGATATGCAGGTGGCAAAGTCTTCTAATACTATTCTTTGTTTCAAATTTAAATTTGTTTAAAAATTGTAACAATTAAAAATAAAATAAATGAAAATGCGAATCAGCAATTCGCTTTAAGCCATGATCAGAAAGTAATATGAAATTCTACAAGTCAAATCAATCTACAAAAGAACTACTTGAAGTACTAGTACTTTTCTGTATATGTTCAATCACCTTTTGAACTAGTGCTTGCTATACTAGTAATCGTACCAGTAGCTCAAAGACAATTAACGCTTATCCTCCTGCAGCGTATCTCTATAACATTTAGATATATATGTATGTATGTGTATATGTACGTACATACACTTAGTATTAAAAATTCAAAAGAAAAAACTTATCTTTGGGTGCTTGAATATTATATGTATTAAAAATCACGCAGGGTACTAAATTTTTTAATCACGCATATACGCGTGATTTTAATAATTTATAATCACGACTCACGCGTGACACGAAAAAATCACGACATTTGCACATCTCTACCTGGAACATCAACTCGTCGACGTTCGCAACAATTGGGCATCACCAGAAGCACTTTGCGCAACATTTAGCATAAAGATCTCCATCTTCACGCTTATAAAATTCAACTTGTTCAAGAATTAAAGTCGGCCGGCCATTGTTTGCATCGAACGGTTGTTTGTAAAACTGCACAACAACAAAATATCTTTAATTGAAAATAGGCCTTATTTTCAATTAGGCGGTTATCTAAACGAAATTGTCGCATATGGGGTTCGCAAAATCCACAAACAGTCTTCGAAAAACTATTACATCCAAATAAAGTGACCGTATGGTGTGGTTTGTAGTCAGGCTGCATCATCGGCCCGTGTTTTTTCGAAAATGAGCAAGGAAACGCAGTCACCGTGAATTCTCTCTCTGTGTGTGTTTTAAGCCAATTACTTCCTAACATCAAACCGATATCATATTTTCTTCGAACATGTAAGTTTTTTTTGCATGGAAATAATTCAGGCATAGCAATTTTAGGGAAAGTAGAGATTTTTTTAGGGAAACTGTATTCGCAATAGCCCTGATTAAGTCTCCCGACTATCATCGGTATATTGGTATCGCTTACATTCCTATTACCAACTATCGAAATAACTAAAAACAACACTATCCCAGACCCAGTAAAAAATATTGTTTATTTCCGACATATTCCACCTTTTATACACACTTTTAATACTTAGGGAAATTTAACAAAAAAAATATCTAAAAGGTTTAAAATCCATAATAATTGATCTCAATGTCATACAAATTTACTACATATTACAATTTCTAATTTTTCTAAACCTTTTAGTGTGTGTGTGTGTTATTAATAAAAACAATTTTCAATTATTTTAATTGTAAACAAATCAAAAAATTTAATTGAACACTGTGCAACATTTTAATATCTATTAAAAATTCTCTTATCTTAGATTGTTGCATCTTACTTTTATTTTTATTATCGCCGGAAAAATTATATTAAAATTTAAAAAAAATTCTTATTGATGCTGTTTATGGAATGCAACTGCGAAATGAATCTTAATAAGTATTTTTTTAATTTCTTTGCAATTTAGCAGCTCATGCGATTTACTACGGTTGCGTAAAGTTCAACGTCAAATTTTCTCTTCGAAGTGATTTTATACTTTCACAAAAATTAGTGACATAACATAAGAATTTATTAATATTAACGTTACTTTTTAAAATAAAATATCTTAATTTTACTAACAATCCTGTCAGCAAAAGTGAACGCAATAATACGGCGTTCAGGCATACACCTTAATTGAACTTATCGTAATTAATGCCATTATTGAGCTCAATTAACTAAATGCAATTTTAATTAAGTGATTGCTGAATTAACACTTACTGCCTAAGTGGAAACAGAACTCGATTTTCATAACAATTTAGATTTCATTTTGTTACGAATCAGTTTGTGCTTTGTATTTCAAAATTTTTCACCGAAAATATTTCCGAATTAATTTTGGCAGACATCTGTTTCAGTAACAAAAACATAAAACAAAGACTCTCTACATAACCTCCAAATAACTTTTCTATAAAAGCTTCTAAAAAAACATTTTAATAGATGTTGACTATCTTTGTGATATTCTTATCATGAAATAAGTTAATGACAATATATAAAAAAATTATTTATCAGTAGATTTACCAAAGTGTACTAAATGTTTTTGTTGTTAAGTTGTTTGTTTCTATCCCGGCATTAGCGCGAAAGAACACTCAAATATTTTCATGTAATATTTGATTTTTATAGCACATAAAGTAAAACATAAAGTTTGCGTCTTAGTTTTTAAAATGCTGCATTATTTAACATAAAATATTGAAATAAGAATGTTTTTTTATATTATGATATAGTACAGGTATAACATTGTTATTTTTATATCGAAGCATTTTGTAAAACTAAAATGTACGCTTTTAATTCAAAATTGATTCTTTTATTTAAAACAGTAATAATTCTTTTTGTATCAAATAAGAACAAACGTTTTTAAAATAAACATAAAACAAACTTAGTACTATTTTAACATTGATTCTTCACTGTCACATACGTGACAGTCGCACGCTTCAATGAGACAAAAACTACCGAAAGCGTTAAAATTTTTTTTACTTCTTTTTGTTTTTGTGTGGAGCATGAAAAGCTATACATTTGGTAAAAGAGAAAAAATAATGAAACATGCAGCTCATAAAATATAAGCAATTAAAGGCGGTGACGTGGCGTGACAAAAATAGAAGTTGGTTTTTTCCTTGTTAGCAAATGTGCAAAACTCTCCGAACTTCGTCGGAATGTTTTGCAAATATTTTTTGTCATCATTCCCAACGTTATAACTGATTTTTTTTCAATTTTCTGAATTAACGTGACTTTTCTTGATTATTACCTACAGCCCGTTGTTTGGTTCGTGACATTACGTGGTGTAACGTGACATAGTTTACCATGTGATACTTCTATTAAATTTTGTTTTCAATAACTGTTTGTTTGTTTTTTTTTTAATTTATGAAATAAAACAGGTTATACCAAAGTATATCTATATCAAGTAATGCAAGAGCCCAGCTGACAAAAATTTGTTTCAGTTTTTACATGAACGTATGTCAAAATTTGTTTACTTTTGTAGCGAGCCATATTTGTTTATTCGTTGAAAAAATAATTTTGTAAAATTGTGAAAAACATTTATTAATTCAACAAAAGTAGCAAAAAAGAATTGTTGTGGAAAAGATTTTTGTGAAAAAGTGTATTGTTTAAGAAAAGTAACAAAAAGAAATTGTTTTAAAAAAGTTCTATGCGAAAAGCATTTAAATTTTTGGAAATAATTGTGAACAAAACAAAATAAAATAAAAGAAAATTTCTGACATAAGATATTATCTAATTTTACACAAACAAAATGTACGGTGGTTTTTGTAATTTTATGTTGTTGTACTCTTGCGACTACATACTTGATATAGATATACTTTGGGTATACATTTTATTTTTCATAAAAATTTTTTAAAATTGTCCTGCTGTCTTCCTTGTGAAAAGGGGTAGATAATTTTCTGATTTAAATATTACTTTTTTGGGAATATGCCGTTAAAGCCATTTTTCTTCATTACACGAAAAGTAATGGTGTTTTTGTATTCCAGGAATATTTGGCAAGTCATCCTTCCATTTTTCTACTAAAGGTATAGAAAAATTTTCTATGTCCTCTGATTTAATTCATTTAATTTATATATGTATATAAATTAAGTGAATACGAGAAATATGACTTCGAGCACATTTAAAAAACGAAAAAGCATTTTGCCAAACTTTTCTTTTTATAACGGCTCCTACCCCGTCAACTGCATGTTTACCGTGAGACGTTGCAAAGTAGTTCCACTCGATATTCTTACAACCAAATTTTAAGATAATTAAAAAAAACCGGCACTATGCAATATTCTTCACTTACGATAATTTATATCAGGTGACGGACGTGACAAAGTTAAAAGTACTATAAAAATAGTTAAAAGTTAAAAGTACTATAAAAATATATATATTATATATATATGGTCCAATTAAATGTTTCAATAAATTAAGATCATTAAACTTGATTAACGTAAAAAGTTTGAAACACTTGCGACCACCGACTCAGAAGGAATGACAATTTATGATGTTTTGTGGTCACGAGTGTTACATTAAAATGTTAATGAAAACAAATTGAAAATTTACCGTTACCTGATCTTTATAATAATGTATTTTTATTTTTTGTTAATTTATTATTGTTGTAAAAATTGTTTATCAAAGAGAGTATTCTCCCATCACCACTCTTAAGGAAGTAAATATTTAGAGAAACTACCATTAAAAATTCAAAAAAAGGTGACCAAAGCCCTTGCACAACTTTGAAAACTTAGGCGCTCAGCACTAGAGCCTACAAAAACGAACGCCTTAGTTTTAAATAAATTAAAAAAAAAATTATATGATTGCTAATTCTTTGACCTTTAGATTTTTAATTATCTGTTTTATTAACAAGCTTCAGGCTACTTTTTTATAAAAACATTTGAATATTGTTATTACCTTTTTGGCCTTTATTTTTGTAATTTATTATATTATTTATTAAGCTCGAGGTCGTTTTTTATATAACATTATTTCAATATTATTTTATTATTCAATATTTCGTTAACAATTTGTTAACATCATCAAGAATAAGTAATAGGAAATTGAATTTTTCAAAAAACAATATATTGAATAATAAAATAAGATTGAAATAATAACAAAAAAAATTTAATCTTTTTATTTTCCAATATTTCGGTATCCTCTGAATATCTTCTTCAGAGGAATAATTTTGATTAAAATTAATTTGAAATTTTTTTAACAAACATTTTTTTTATGTATACATATAAATTGAATACTAATTATGCAAATTTTATTTAAAAAACAAAGCAAAAATAATAGTTTTAATTATAATTATTGTCCTGAAAAAATATCCAGAGGATATCAAAATAGTATTGGAAAATAAAAAATTCAATTTCGTTTATAAAAAGTGACCTTAAGCTTGTTAATAAAATAGATATGTATGTAAATAAAAAACATGTAAAGATAAATATGTATTACAGAAAGGAGATGGCTGTATGAAAATCGTCAACTTGATAAAAAAACGCAACAAAAATATCAAAATACATCACTGATTTACACTAGTATAAACTTACTGTAATACACCAACAACAATATGCGAAAAGTTTTTAAGTACAAGTGCAGCGAATAGCCAACATGTTTGTAAATAATCTGTGTTGTTGTAGTTGTTGATATTGTAAAACAGTTGTAGTAGTTTGTTGATATTATTTTAATTTGTTCTCAATTATGTTTGCTTATTTGTTATTTACATCTATATTCTGTTCTGTTCTGCTCCAATGGGTTAAAAACATTCCTTTTTGTATGAGATACGAATGCAGTCATAGAGAGTTACGTTCTGTTATTATGCGTGACAAAAATAAAATTTCGTGTTTGGAATTCCGGTTTGTTGTTTATATAGTATGTAGATAAATATTCATGTATGTACATATGTATGAAGCTAATAAATGTTTTTTAAATTTTATTTAGTCAATGATAAAGTCCAATATAGTATTTTTTTAATCAAGTTGCTTCGTTTATTTATTTGTTGTTCTTCTGTTTTTTATTTCTTTGTAAAGAAGTAAAACATTAAATTGCTTCCGCTATTTTTACACTTTGTACACAATGTTGAAACATTTTTATAAATATCTAATTTAATATAAAAATTTCTATTCAATTGACAAGTATTTCTTGTTTATTTTCAAGTCATTTTATTTTCACTAGCGTACAACGACCCAACGAGTCACACGATCACGAATAAACTACTTAACTATATGCTGTTGTATCTTTTAGAATAATCTATTAGTAACTGAGTACAAATCGGTTTGTTTGTTAGCCAGCCATTGTCGTCTTTTTGTTTATATCTCATATTCTTGCAGCATTTTCTACAAATTGTTGTTGGAAATCTACCAAGTGGGTTTCTGCCAAGAGCACAAAATTGCGTTCTGCATTCAAGTACATAAATTAAATTATGTATGTATGTATGTATGCTTGCAGTTAACACTCTCAAACTCTCTCCTTTGTTTATGTGTAAAATGCATTTTATAGTTGGGTGCACGTGATGGTGCTGAATTAAATCTTTGAGATATATGTATATTAATATTCATTTATACAACAAAAAAATCTGCTGAGGAGATTTTAAAAGATGAACGTGGGATATTTAAAATTTTTCTTGAGGTGTAGATAGAGGATTGGTCAGGTAAAATGCATATCTACGATTTTAACAACAGAGGACGCCGTTATATTCGACTGTTCCGAATCTTCTTTGTTTATCTTTTTCACAAAGAAATCAGGGTGACCGCTAAAAAGCGATCAGTGAAAGGGGATTAAAAAAAATTAAGTACCACCAAAAAGAGACAACTATTTCAAAAAACGAAATAACTACTAGGTCTGCAATTTCAATGTATATTTTTCGAAAATATGTACAGTCGAACTTGTCTATAGTGAACTTCTACACAATGGAGTTCTCCCGATCATGAATTGATTTTTTGCAAAGGCGGTATTCAGTGTTCGTTGCAAATGGTATTGCGTAAGTAGAAAATGGAGAGAGTAATTGAGACTATTTTGAATGCATTTTGTTTGTGTTGGTGTACTCTACACCAACAAAATACATTTCAAATGCTCTCAAATACTCTCTCAACTTGCAAATGCAATAATGCCAGACCATTTGCACAAGATTGTGGATAGGGCTATTCTGAATAAATTTTTGAACTTGTTCCTTGCAAATAAATGTTTACAAGTGTAAAATTAAGTCCTATAGTATCTAAATATTTTGATCCAGTTTATAAAATATGGTACGTGCTAAGAATTAAAAAATAAATAAATTAATTTGATTTTCGGATGCTCAAATGTCTAAAATGTCCCAGATCAGAAACAGCTGTTTTCGAAAGCCGCTACGCTACTCTTCCATTACAGTACTGCTGTTGCTGCAGTCCTGATAACTGGTTTTAGATACGCTTTGTTTTTGTTTGGAAGCTTGTTTTTTTTAAATAAGTATTCCATTTAAATTTTTTAATTTTGAGTTAAAACTATTTCTCAAAAAAATACATAATTTTCTTTTTTACAACTTATTAGATTTTTTTATTTTTAAATTTAGATTAATATTTATAATAATAACTCCTTTATACAATACATAATTGATTTTTATTTATTATTAATAGTCGCTAAAGCTAAGATTATTACATCCATTATTATTTTATTATTATTTTTTTTTTAGTTTTATAATTTAGACTTAAATAGTAAATTTTACTCGTAACAGGTTTTATTGTTAATATATTTATGCTTTTTTTACAATAACTCACATTAAATTATTTGCTGCCTATTTCACAATGTCGAAAGAATTTTTTCTTTCTTACAAATACATTTGAAACAAAAACAAAATTTTATAAATTGTTTGTGCTTCAAATGTAATTGTACAAAAGTAAGAAGTGTTTCGATACGGTGATATAGGTACTTATTTTATTATAACTTAATTTTATATGTTATTTAGAAACTTACTGTCTGTTTTTGTAAATAAAATAAAATATTTCATCGGCTATTTATATTGAAGCAACAATAAAAAAAACTCAAACGCATATTTTTATTTTATTTACAAAACCAAGCCCGTAAATAAGGAATTAAACTGAATAATGGGAGAAGATTGTAAAAAGAAAATAGCTCGTAATTAAAAATAAATAATGTTAGCTTATCTCTCAAAAAATTCACAAATTCAAAAAACTCTGAACAACACAAGTCATTAGTAACACATATTAATTTCGCTGACTGGCATTCCACGTACTTCTGCATCAAATTAAATTTTTGTATAAAAGTTGTTTTTGTATACTGATTTAAAATGATTTCTTTTCACCAAGAAAATACTGGATGCCATATTCTCATACAATTTTAATTTAAACTTGAAATGTATTTATATGACAAAAAAATTTCAAGTGTCTGTCCCACGATGTCACCAGATGTTCTCCAGCACACATTTAAAACAAATTGTAAAATGTTGTTTTTGTTTTGAATGAAAGTATGGGACTAAACGATATCAACTGAGATAGTAGAATATAATAAACAACTCTAATTACACATCTAATTGATGTATTTGCATGTCCTAAATCTACAGATTATTATAACAAAATTTGGTAAACTCTAATTTCGAAGATATAGTAACAATTTTAATTAGCATAATTTACATATTTTATATTTTTCGATTAATATTTCCGAAAAGTCTTTTGGTAATGATTATTTATTTATTAAAAAATAAAAAAAAAACAAGTCAATAGGGCAAAGCGGCTTAGTGTACAAAATGAAGACGGAAATGGTATAATTAAATGAAATATTTATTTGATATTATTTATAAACAAATCATTTCTATAACTTATGCAAGAACTTCTCACATCTCGCCTATAATAAATATCATGACAAGCATAATTATTTATTTTTACAAAACCACTGGTTTCTGTAACTTGCGAAAAAGTTGTAATGCGTTTCCCATAGTCGTTTTATTATTACTGCGTAATTCGATTCGAATAGAAAACTGTTCGAAAATTACATTAGCATAGTACATAATTGGACAGAATTTTCTTTCGAATCGAATTACGCAGTAGACCCCCTGTTTTAACAGTTTTTCCATATTTTTGATACCTAACTCTTCATACAACAACTACATTCAACATTATTTGAATAATTGAAAGATATTTTCAAAAGCAATCACATACTTTGTGTTCTCGGATAAAGTACACATAGTGTTTCAATGTAAAACATTGGCGCTTAACATTTCAAGACGTTGCCGACAAATATTTGAAACGCCGTCAACACATTCTTGATACAATGTTTAGCAACTTTGCAATCAAAATACTGCATGTTGCTAGGCTGTACACAAACCTTTTATACATTTTGTGCATCAGACATATTTCCGTTTAAATTAATAATGTATGAATATGAAGTGTTACCATATTTTTGAGGCTGAACCGGATATATTAATCGAATATTCTATTTTATGAAAATTGTACAATAAAATAATGGAAATTTTGTGTGGTGAATTAAACAACATTCATGAACCATCTTAATTGTTGCTCAGTGCTATTTGTGTGTTGCAACATAAAAATACGTGTTAATAAAATTTACAATTGAAATATTTTCATGCTATTTAATAATAAAATCGTTTTTTTTTGTGTTGTGTTATTACAAATTATTTAGTTTTTGTTTTTCATATTGATTCATAAGGAAAAGGCAGTTCAGATACATTTAATATATTTTTTATTAATAACTTAAATATATCAACATTTAGTGCATCCATTTTATTACGAGCACAAAACTTCAATTATCAATCAGCATGTCCCGTAAAATTCAGAATAAAGTGATAAAATCTTTCATTTACGGGACATGCCGAACCGTTTTGTAGTGAGTAAAAATTTGGCTTTTTCTATTAAAGACATAATTCTTAATATTCGAAGATATTGCTGTGCATTAACTTGTTATCAAACAATTCGTTATTTTTTTTCTACTATATAATTTCTTCCTAGCGTCTTCTTTTTTTCTTTTTCTTTGCTTGCGTGCCAAAAATATTTGTATAAATTTCTTGTGATAAACAATTCTTAATACTACAAGAAGAATTATTTATATAGATTAGTTATATAAAGATTCTTGGAGTCACTATCCATACCCAATCAAACAACAGAATCTTTACGTATCCTTTAAAATGTGAATTAAAAATAATTAGAATTTAAAATGTTCAGAATCATTCTCATATCTAAATTCGCTTACCACATATAATTTTCAGTTTGAGGAGCTCTCATTACACCAACACCACCACCCAAACGCCTGTAGTTCATGCAACCACACAGACGCCATTGATTTGTTTCAGTATCATAAACTTCAATGGTTTTTAAATAGGCAGAACCATCAAAACCTCCAACCGCATACAATTGACCGTTAACCACAGCCAAGCCGACCTACATAAGAAAAATCATTAAAATGTGATTCAGGTATCTTCAAATATAATATAACTTTTAATTTCTTTTGACCATTTTATGCCACGACAATTGATTTTAGTAGGACGGGAATAATAAATAGATTATAATGTATATTCTTAATAAATCTACTTACACCACTACGTCTAGATGTCATTGCAACAATAGGACTCCAAGTATTTGTATGTGGATTATAACGTTCGGCGGAAGATAGTTCCATGCAGTCATCACGACCGCCAACGGCATAAATATAATTATTAAAAACAGCACAACCCAAATGTTTGCGTCGTGTGGACATTGGACTGACAGCAACCCACTTGTTTTGCCTAAAGTAAAAAAGTAAACAAAAGAAGTTAAAAGCTAAGTATATGGAGCCAATAATAAGTAAACGAAAATACCCACCTAGGATCATAACGCTCAACAGTATTTAAAGGACATTGACCGTCGGAGCCACCAATGGCATAAAGATAGCCGCCTAAAACGGCTACAGCCACACCCAAACGCCTGGTAGTCATGGGAGCCACCTTTGAACGGATGTCGAATTCATAAGCAAAATAAGAAAGTAGTAAGAAAAAAAAACATTAAACATACCTTGGACCATTTATTTTCTTTGGGATCATAGCGTTCCACATGATTTAAACATTGTACGCCGTCTTGGCCGCCCACCGCATAAAGGAAGCCATCTAAGACAGCCACGCCCACACTGGTACGACAAGAGGTAGTTGGTGCTACATCACAAGACCATTGATTTGTCTGTGGATCGTATCTTTCAATGCTATTCAAATAGCTCTGGCCATCATGACCGCCCACAGCATAAAGTAAATCATTGAGGACGGCTACACCAACACCGCAACGTCTTTTACTCATGGGAGCAACCATTTTCCAATCGTTTGTTTGCGGATCGAACCGTTCAACAGAGGCAATCGCATCACCAGAACACCAACCGCCAACAGCAAATAAAACTTCACCACGGCGAGTGGGTTTACGTGGACGTGTGCGTGGTCCCTGCATAAGTGGACGTTCTTGGGGAAGTAATAAATAGTTTTTGGCTTCGTCAACTAAATCACGACAGGCTTCGTCGGAGCGTACCAATAGATCAGAACCAACGGTGCCAACCAAAAATTTCGGAGATAAAAGTGGAAGACGGACATGTTGTAAAACCTGAAACAGACAAAATTTTCTTTTTTTTATTCTTTGAATTTTCCCAAAGAAATGTATCTACCTGAGCTAAATGTTGTCTTCGGTCAGCAATATTATATTTCAGCCATGACATTACGGCATTAAAAACCTGCTCCTCTGAACGAACGTTTAACTCATCGCTGCATATAATATCGACCAACTGGCCCACCGGCAACAAAAGAAACTCTTCACTTTCCATAACTTCTTGGAAATTATGCTGCGTAAATTTGTCCGCTATACGTAATAATTCGCGGCATGAATGTGTATCGGCAAAAGCTCGTATACCCAAACAGTTGGTCGGATCTAACTGGCGCTTCAAAAATTCACAGCATATATCTTGTATCTCGACAAGCTGCAACAGGCAAGCTGCTGGCAGAAGTGTCTGAACATTCGATTCTTCCACTACAATGTGTGCGGTATAACAAAAGTCAATTAAAAGCTCCATCGCATTTTCGTCTATGTCTCGTATGGTGACCTCTGTTTGACGAGACTCTTCTAGTTCTCCCGTAAACATGGCACGAAAATATGGCGAACAAGCTGAAAGTATAACGCGATGGGCAAATATTTTACGGCCACCAACATTAAGGACTACATCGCAGAGCTCACGATGTCTTCGCAGCATATTTAGTTCGGATAGTGTTACTTTGGGATGCTTATCGGAAGTATGAGCCATGCGAGCTGGCGATTGAGGTCTATCCACACCACTACCGCCAACTGAAGCACCCGTACCACCATTGCCACCCGGCAGCAGAGGGTCACCCATTCTATTAGCTGCTAAGCGCAGCGGGGCAGAAGCCCAACCCCACACCGCGTCTATCTGCATTAAAAAAAAAGGAATTTGTTACAAATTTCGTTGTAATATATCTTAACTGCAGAACTTAATATAGAAGCTTCTGTAGGCGTCTCGGATTGTTTGTTTTTAATCATTTATATATTGGTAATCGATGACAGCTAAGTCGACTTAAGAAGGCCTTAAACTATAAATAACATTGTCTATTCTTTTTCTCTTTTATTTATTATTAGTATTAAAAATACTTTTCATTCACATATTTTCATTTTATTAATTGAAATTTGATTAAAACGTACAAAGTTAATACATTTTTTCAAATACATTATTGTCTCTACTACAAAATGTTATATTGAAAGACAAAATTGTGCATACTGAAGAAAATAGTGGATTTACAGCAGGTTGTTACATTTAAGTTTTATTATTTTAGATATTACATGATAAAGGTGGGCATATCGTTCGATTTTAGGGAAGTGTACAGATAGGAGGAATCATCATGATTGAAATAAAAATTAATTGGTAAACAACAATACGAAACAAAAATTATTTTTGGTTTATGTATTATTTTTGAAGAAAGTATGAAGAATCAGAAATTATTAGCAGTCAAAATATGTTGTCCCTTTTTATCAAAAGGCGTGAAACTTTATGTGACGCATCATACGCGACGTACGTTACATCTGCTCGAATTCATTAATAAAAGAACCAATTATTCTTTCATATACTTCCATGCGGCAAGTTATTTTCAGCATATGAACCCAAATTAAATTAACTTGAGAACGTACAATATGCATATATCTTTAATTGCAAAAGTATTTATTATTATTTTTGAGAGAACTAAAAGCGTGACGCACGCTACAGCTATTAGCATGTAAATTCTGGCAAATTCTTTACTTGCTTCGGATAATAGAAGACCATTTCGAATTTGAATACTTTGAAAGCTGTTGACACCTATACCAACAAGATTCTTCATTTGCTTCAAACAGACCAAATATTTTGTTCATTCCAACTTAAAATTCTTTTGCTTAGAAGAATTTATGAGGATTGGCATTTAATTTCAAATAATAGTTTCTTATTTTTGTCATATAAAATCAAATTTTCTTCAACCAACATGATTTAACAAATTCGTTGGATAACCTTAAAATTCAACCAGTTATCCCAAGACATCGTCTTAAACAAAACAATGTTGAAGGGAAAAGGATATTATAATAAATAAATGACATAAATGTTAACCTTGACGGGAAGTTTATTTTTGCTAGATATGTAGGTATAACCATTTACACACATTTATTTGTTGAAATAATACACAAAATAAATATCTTCACAAATGCCCTTCCCTGACCTATATAAGTATATATAGAAACAGTTGAAAAAGCTAGACGAGAAGAGGCAATATTAAGAGCAAAATACACACACATCCATTAAGCCCTTAGTTATTAAAGGCAACGACTACCAACCAACATATTCATATTTATGTACATTGGATATTTACTTATTCTAACACAACATTTCGAAATAAAGAAACACAGACTGCATACATTTGTACATACGCATCTGATTGTTTTTTATTGTCTAATTACAAGATCCCAAACTTCTTATCACGTTTCCCAAAAAAGAAAAAAAAACATACCTTTGCGTCTTTTTGTTCCACAGGAAAACCAACAATTCCACAGCACCACCAACTCGCCCAATTGGCTGAAGCTTTCGAAAATGCAATTTTCGTTGCTTCCTCTACTGGGTATTAAAGTAACATTTGTCCGATTTAAAATGGCTTAAAGGTATGATTTTTCATCAACAAAAGTTTAAAAAATTTGAGCAGTTTGCTGTAACAGTATAATAAAATCTATAATTTTCGTTTTCTTTATTCTCACTACACCTTAATTTTTATTTACAGTGTTATTCGCAGTAATTTTAAAATGTTTTGCAAATATTTTATAGAACTTCTTTATTTCAACATTTCATTTATACTTTTTTAATAAATTATTTTTAAATAATGAATATGCCTTGTTTATTTCGTAAATTATTACAAGAAAAACTATATTTTCAGTTTACAATAAATTTTCTTTTTCTCCCATGTTCCCTCATTTGCCAAAACAGCGTTGCATGCATAGGTATTAAAGTGGCTGAAGTCAGTCAGTGTTGCTTATATCTCTTGTTTGCAGCTGTTTTTTCAGCCGAAAATGATCAAGGGTGGAACACAATTAATAAAGAGAAATTTTTAACGGAAACAAACACGTCGAGTTTCAAAATATATTATTATAAAAAGTCTTGTAATGCACTAAAAATATCGCACGCATCTATATATTGCATATTCAATCCGAAAATATATATCTTACATTTATACAACATATTAACGCAAACCTTTTACTAATTTGGGGACGCTTCCTTTTTAAACTAATGAATTTCGCAGTACACTACTTATACAACCGTGTTATTAAAAACCAATAGGCAGTAGAATATAATAGGAAGAATTCCACAAAAGCAGAATAATAATTGATAGAAAACTTTTCTATTTAATCAAACAGTATATCAAAAAAATAACGAATAAAAAGTAGATATAACTAAAACATGCAAAGTGTTTTAAATACTGTTAAAGGGACTGCTCTAAATGTTGCCGAATATTTGACACCAGTTTTAAAGGTAAAAAATGTGGGTGGTTGAGGATTTTGGGTGGTGCTGATAAGACATTGAATGGACGAAATTTGATATATATCTATTGTGCATGACTCATTGGAACGGATATATATTTAATTGCTTGTTATTATGTTGCTTTTGCAGGAATCTAAATTTCGGGAAACTGGGGTACTAACCCCTGAAGAATTCGTTGCGGCTGGAGATCATTTAGTTCATCACTGCCCAACTTGGCAATGGGCAGCAGGAGATGATAATAAAACGAAGTCATATTTGCCCAAAGGTAATTCAATTTATCGATTAAGTCATCTTAATTCTGTTATTGAAGCTTTTATTTGTTTTTGGTTTTAAGACAAACAATTTCTTATCACACGTAACGTACCTTGTTACCGGAGATGCAAACAAATGGAGTATGTGGGCGAAGAAACTGTGGTCGAAGAGGAGTGTGGCGATGGCGGATGGGTAGAAACTCATCAACTAAATGAAGATGGTACGGCCCAGGAGTTAGATAAAATATGTGAACTAACTTTGGATGACAGTAAGGTAAGAAATTCTGGAGTAAGAATATAAAATAGGTAGCTAGGAATATTGAAAACAATATTAATTTAATTTCCTTAAACACAATACAAAGGATGAAATGCACACACCGGATAGTGATGAACCAGCTGATATGAATGATGCTGCAGTTGGCGAAGAAGACGACGACGAGGCTTTAGATATGGATGAATTCGAGGAGAGTGGTATGCTAGATTTAGTTGATCCAGCAGTGGCACTGACAACCAAAAAGTCTGAAAAACCCGAAACTAGCAAAACAGATGGTACGTCAGCACTAGATTCAGGTGATTCGGTTCTACATACTCGTACCTATGATTTGCACATTACTTATGATAAATACTATCAAACTCCGCGCCTCTGGGTAGTGGGCTATGATGAGGTTAATTTAATTCTAAAAGGTTAATTATAATGTGTACACATCTGTATAAATGTTCTATTTTAGAATCGAAAACCGTTAACAGTTGAACAAATGTATGAGGATGTCTCACAAGACCATGCTAAAAAAACTGTTACGATGGAATCCCATCCTCATTTGCCCGGTCCCAATATGGCATCAGTCCATCCTTGTCGTCATGCTGATATAATGAAAAAAATCATACAAACCGTAGAAGAGGGCGGTGGAGAATTGGGTGTGCATTTATATTTGATCATATTTCTTAAATTTGTACAAACCGTTATACCTACTATAGAATACGATTTTACACAGAATTTCAATTTATCTTAAGTCGGATTAAAAAAATACAAAAACACGCTGGAGTTTCAAGCTCCAAGGCTTCAATCTACCTTATTTCTCTTTTTATTGCCATAATTTGCTTAAAAATGTTGGAAGAACAGAGTTTTTCTGACGTTCTTAAACTTTAGTAATTGTAATAAATATGTCTGTGTTTTACCAACAATTTTTGTTAATATATAAGTGCATACATACATACATACATTCTCTAATACACAATCATAAATAATGCTTTAATAAAACTTTAAAATGAAAAATTCTATTATAATATTTAGAAGGTACAATGGAAAATATTCACAGAACAACAACACTTTTAAAAATTTATTGGTGTGCTGTATGTATTTTAATTAAGTAAGACAGGGGACAGTTTTTCATAATTACAATTGTAGTTATGAAAATCTGTCCCCTGCCCAACGATTCTCAAATTTTTTTGGTATTGTAATAGTTATTTATGCGATCGAATGATAGGTTGATCGGTGAACAGGCAGCAAAACTTTGTAAAAAGTGCTATCAATCCAACTTTAGTTTTAATGCAATTAAATTCTAATCCATATCTCATAAAAAATGTTTAGTTTTGGAAAAGCGATATCGTCATCGTTCACTGGAGTTATCGTTTGTTTATATCCAAACGTTTTTATATTGTAATTTAAATTTAAGATCGTAAAAGAACATATTGTTAGTAGAAGCTATTAACTTTCGTAGAGAATTTTTATTTTTATATATGTATATATTTTTTTTTGTTATGGGTATCATTTTCTTAGAACACTTCAGTTATCAATATCATATATTAACTGCCAGCACCACTGTCGAAAGAAAACTTCATTTGTAAAATTTACATATAAAACAAATTAAAAATTTGGTTTGTTTATAAATTGTACGATCGAAACTTTCTTTCGACGTAGTACTGTAGTATCAATTATTTTTGTTGTTATAAATATTCCTAATAAGTGATTAGGTATTGACCATGCAACATACACATGCATATTTATACGGGTTTTTCATAAAAAAAATGTTATTTGTACGCTGTCAAATATTGCCGATAATATATTTGTAAATAAAAACTGCCACTTAAAAGAAAGCAATTGAATAATTAAAAATACGCTTCATTGGCCTCACGATTACCCCTTCCTGAATTCACAATAGCATAATTTCCCCTATTTACTTGTAAAGTGTAGTATGTATCTATATATTATATATAGTAATGTGCAGCTCTTTTTCTCTTTCTCTCTTTAAAGTGCATTATTCTAATCAAACAATGCAACATTGTTCTGTAAATGTGTAGGCTACTTTTAGATAAATTTATTTAAGCTTCTCACATTGCACAAAATAAAAAATTTTGCTGGTAAGGAGTGCAAAATTCAAAGAGATGTTTTTGCAAGAATAATAAATTTATATACATATATGTATATATACATATATATATATATATATATATATATATATATATATATATATATATATGTATATATACATACTTATAAATTTAGTACTAGGTAAGTATAAAACAAGTAAAAACGTTATATTCGACCGGGTCGAATCTTAAATACCCTCCAAATATTTAGTAAGTGAATTTGATATGTTTAACTTGGTTTGACAGAGTTCCTTTATATAATATCGTACGTCAACGCCCACTAAAGGGGGTGGGGTTCAAAAATATACAATATCATGTTTTCCACAGACGAACGTATGGGCATTGCTAGACCGTCTTAGACTTCATCACAATTCTCTTTGGAGGCTATAAAAACTGTATTTTGGCGGGGTCGCTCTGGCAAGGGCTGTGGGGGAAACATTTCACCTTTGTCATAAAACTCTAAAAATAAATGCTTGGGATAATTATATACAAAATTAAAAATTCTTTTTTTTGATAGGGCCATTTAGAGGGCAAAGGGGGAGAGGGGGTAGGGCAGAAACAGATACACATAAAACTGTAAAAATAATTGCTTGGGATGATTATACACAAAATAAAAAATATTTATATTTATTTTTAATAGGGTCATTTAGCGGGCAAAGGGGGAGGAGGGGGTAGGGCAGCAACAGGCAGTCATAAAACTCTAAAGATAAATGCTTGGGATGATTATATAAAAAATTTAAAAAAACATTTTTTTTTTGGTAGGGTCATTTTGGTGGCAAAGAAAGAGGGGGGGGGGGGTAGGGCAGAAATCGGCAGTCATAAAACTGTAAAGATAAATGCTTGGGATGATTATATACAAAATTTATAAAAAAAAAATTTTTTTGGTAGGGTCATTTAGGGGGCAAAGGAATAGGGGGGGGGGGGGGGGATGGTAGGGCAGAAATCGGTAGTCATAAAACTCTAAAGATAAATGCTTGGGATGATTATATACAAAATTTAAAAAAAAAAATTTTTTTTTTGGTAGGGTCATTTAGGGGGCGAAGGGGAAGGAGGGGGTAGGGCAGAGTAGTACCAGGTTTCGTCTCAGCTTCGTCATTAAAGTTAAAAGTGTTATTTTTAAGGAATGTAGGTTTAAGTAAAACAATTTGTTAAATTTTTATGCTATTTTTGCCTATAAATTATTTTTTTGGTAGGGTCATTTTAGGGGGCAAAGGAAGAAGGGGAGGGGGGGTAGGGCAGAAATCGGCAGCCATAAAACTCTAAAGATAAATGCTTGGAATGATTTTATATAGAAAATTTAAAAAAACATTTTTTTTGGTAGGGTCATTTTGGGGGCAAAGGAAGAGGTGGGGGGGGGAGGTAGGGCAGAAATCGGCAGTCATATAACTCTAAAGATAAATGCTTGGGATGATTATATACAAAATTTAAAAAAAAAAATTTTTTTTTTGGTAGGGTCATTTAGGGGAAGGAGGGGGTAGGGCAGAGTAGTACCAGGTTTCGTGTCAGCTTCGTCATTAAAGCTTAAAAGTGTTATTTTTAAGGAATGTAGGCTTAAGTAAAACAATTTGTTAAATTTTTATGTTATTTTTGCTTATAATAACGCCCACTGAAGTGGGCGGGGTCAAAAAATATTTTTATTTTATTTAATGGCTCCAAGTTTAAGGCGTTGGACCGTATTTGACATAAAAATATATCATTTGCTTGACAAAATAACCAAAAAACTTTAAAAATTATGTTGTTTTTTCTGGGTTGGTTTAGTTCTTCTTAGGGGAACTTTTTTCCCTCTTGCCCGATTTAGCCCATCTTCGAACTTAACCTGCTCTAAGTTTTAAAATATATTTATGCCAAATTTCAAGAGTCTAGCTCTTTTCGTTTGGACTGAATCGTGATTTCCACAGACGGACGGACGGACATGCTCAGTTCGTCTTAGATTTCATCACTGATCAAGAATATATATACTTTATGGGGTCTGAGATGGATATTTCGATGCGTTACAAACGGAATGACAAAGTGAATATACCCTCCAAATTCTTTTTTGGAGGGTATAACAAAGTTGAAAAAATTATGAAAATTAAATAAGTATGTATAACAATGAATGCAGTAATTTCCATTATTCATATGCAAGTGTGTGCCATTTTACATAAGTAGGTATATATGCATGTGTGTATATTATTTACTAAATGTAGGTAAGTAAATGTGTATTTTTTAGCACTTTGTGCAAAGAAATTAAAGGGTCCCCTTGCACACGATATAATTTTTGTTCTAATACAAACATAAGGTTGTCACTGTGATGTAGATAACCGTCATCCTTGACGGCTATATGTAGCAGAGTTTAATTTTTGACATTTCTTATTTCAGCTTTTAATTAATATTTCGATGTCGTGCAAAATAAGAAGAAAATTCAATAGTTTATTAAATTTAAATGTTTATACCTATAGGTACATAGTCAATTCAAGTAACTAATATTACGTTAAAATGGTGTGAGAAATCTAGTTACAGTTGAGCGATGAGCAGGCCACTGTTGATTCCAACATTTGGAGGCGATTGAAGCGACTGTAAGTATCTTAAAAAATATATCATTTACCTGGACTCTTTTCTCAAAACTTTAAGTAACAAATCTAAAAGTTAACATTTTACAAAATTTTTTGAAATGGGTCGCTTCACAAAAATACTGATGATAGAACAGAAGCATATGTATATGATTTCTCTTTTTTATAAGTAACACTTATTTCAATTCAAAATATGTATAATATTAAATGGCTATCATATTGATTTCCACTACTATCGACCAACAGAACTTTAAGCCATAAATACGTTACTACCTTAATAGGCTTATTTCTCAAATTGAAAAAAAAACAGTTTCGTAATGATTTTTATTATACATATGTATTTACATATTTTTGAAGACAGGGTGTTTTTGAACAAAAATAAAATGTTTACCACTTACAGCCTTTGATACATCTTGGTTGTTAATTTACTTATTTTTGTATAAAACCCCTTGTTAGGGCAATATAGTATATACTATCCCGTGAGAAGCCCCTATTTCTCTGTCCACAACTGTTATAAAATGCATAGTATTTCGCCTCTGTATTGCATTATTTCTTTGCGATGGCAGCTCCGTGATATGGAAACAACGAAGATTTCCAATATTCGTGACTGTTCAAATTGAAGAGCAACAACAAGAAATTAAAAATATTTTTCTGCCCGTATCTCATTATACACACGGATCTAACTACATGCATATGTATGTGCATACATCTGCATTCTTGTACACATGGCTGTATGTGCATTGCGTTGGTCTCATGTAGAAAGGCCCTAACTACAAAATTTTTTCCGTAATTCGTTGTTTTATAGTTATTCCAATACATTTTACACAAATATTTTTCGCCACAATAGTGTTAAAAATAAAAGTTTTACAAGCAATTGATAATTGCAGATTTTATTATCTTGATTAGGGCTTCTATTGTATTTTTATCATCCCCTGTCGAGTAACAAATATGCAAGTTAGGACCTTTCTACATGACACTAACGTTTCGAAGTCCGTCTCTTCGAATGTTGTTGCTTGTTTAGCTGTTTTCCACGCATATGAGCTTGCATGAGTGTGTATCTGAATTTTTCTTTCTGTTTTGTGTTTTATTTTGTGCCTTTTTTTATTAAGATTGGACTTTTTTTGCTTTACACTTTGTTGTTCAGTATTTGTGCACATAAACCATAGGGCTGCCAAATTGCTCTGACCAAGTTACAAAATATATATAGATAAATAATATAAATATATTATGTAATATATGTATAGCCTTCCCTTAGCCTTCCTTGATGTCAACATCAAGTACATATTTGCAAGATCTGCCTTTAAACTTTAGGAGACAGGTCACTTCAGGCGTAACCGTGATGTATGGCAACATTCAGCAAAATGTAAAAGGCTAAGTCCTGTGTAGACAAACTGAGTACAAATCCTTTTCTGTTAAGTTCCCTAAAGGCAGAAACTGGAAGGAATACTCTGTGTCTCGGATAAAAGCAATTTTGGTCTTACAGGGGGCTCAAAAGTGGGCACCGGTAGCTCTCCGAGGGCATCGAAAATTCGTTAGCCCTTAGGTTACCGGACACCTCAACTGTTTTTCTAAAAGTAAATAAAGCGCTTTCGAATCATAATTTTACTAGCATACTGTTTCGAATAGTTTTCTATTCGAATCGAATTACGATGTAATGCATGTTTACGAATGATATATGAATGTAAAAAATTCGATCACAGTTCAAAATTTTTATATAAAATGATCAATTTAAATTATATGACTAAAAGAAAATTATGGATTGACTGAAAAAAATTACTGTCAAAATCTAAAGAATATGAATAGATTCAGACTTTTGCCATATTTTCAGAATAGGTCAGACTTTTGCCATATTTTCAGAATAGGTCAGACTTTTGCCATATTTTCCTGTGTATGAATCGTGCGATTGTGTAGGATAGACAGTCCTTGCCTTAAAACATATTAACTAAAAGCTTTATATATTTTAGTTGACGATATGTATTTATTTTTCACTAGCAAAAAGGCTTTTTAAACCTGAACAGTCAAAAAATTCTTTGCTGATTTACATGAAACTTTATTGACATTGTTTTTGTTGGAAAATCTAAGAACTTTATCTAATTCTGATTGTTCCACTTTTATAAAAATTTGTTATTTGCTTCCGTAGTATTTTTTTCCTTTACAAAATTATTAAATAATGTACACAATATCTTCATTTGTTGCATTTCTTGACAGTTTAGTAAAGTTAGGTATTGATTCATCTAGGTTGTATCTAATCAGGAAAGTTCAACAGTTCATGGCAACACTGCTTGCCAGTGAAACATTTAGGTTGAGTTTCTCTGACGGTGCCAAAGTACTGTACATATTTTTTTAATATTGCTTTCATGGTTTGATATCTTGTCGGTTTCGTCATTGTTTATAATATTTTTTGATATTCGTGCAGACATACTTATATATTTATGCATGTACAGCTTGTTGAAAAAATTTTTCCATTACAATAATTTGTTTGAAATTGTGCACTTGATGATAGAAATATGTAGTTTTTTTTACAACACAGTGCATTGTTTACTTTAAAATTCAACCCACTTAACAGACTGAAACTCTTCCTTATAAAATTTTAAAGAATTATCTTGTTCAGATATATTTGACAAACTGTAACTACGTTGCAATACAGGGATAGTTATTTACATGCCCACAAATGTTTGTTGAATGTGGGGTATTTGAATAAATGTTTGATTAGACTTTTAATGTATGGCAACAATCCCATGTTGTTGTTTTATTTTATTTATAAGAATGATGGTGGTGGTGGCCTCTATGAATAAATATGATGCATACTTAGCGATTTTAAAATGTAAAATCAAGGTTAGAATATCATACCATACGAAGGCGGATCTATGTACGTACTATTCAAGGAGCGTTGCTTCAGCTATATATTTTATATGAAGTTTAACCCTAGAAGGATAGTCTAGTATAATAATCTGCACAACTACTGACATGTTCGTAGTTAATTTATTAAACAACAAACAAAGCATAAGTTTGGTGCGCAGGTTAGTTTAAGTAGCAATTAACAAAATTCAGTCCTTGCTTGTTATCACAACCACTGACAGGAGGAAGATCTTGTAAAGTATTTATTCTTCTATTTAAGCTAAAAATTTTTATTTAGGTTTAAGTTTAAATCTTCAAATTATTTTAAGAATTTCTATTAAATTCAAATTGTTTATTAAGAGTGGAATATTTAGAATAGTACCACGCAATCGCTCGATTCATTCACAGGAAAATCTTGCAGAAGTCTGACAGGTGGCACACTATTATACATCTCAGATGCAAAAACACCTGGCTGACAATAGCTACTAGTCTGGTCGCATGGCAACCAGGGCACACTGATACAGGTAGGAGCGATAGCCCATACGGTTATTTTGTTTTTGGGAGAAATTCTAATACAAACGTCAAAATTTCTTTACATATTTACATACATACAAAACAAACATGTATATTTTGTTTTTGTACTTTTTCGTTTTGCTTTGCTCTACACAATTAATTGTGACGTTTGAATTAGAATTCACAAAAACAAAATACATGTAGGTTTTTATTTTTGTAAAACCGCTCCTACCTGTATCAGTGTGCCCTGCATGGCAACTACATATAATTTTATGAAAACTATCATCAGTTTGTCAACAAAATCCGTAACATAGATGCATTTTTAGTCCACACTACCACTCTTTTTCAGCACACATGTCATATTTGGCAGATCGGACGATTGAGTAGGACAATAAATCACGGCCTTTAGCTGAATTTTCAGATATCCAATGTGCGTAAATATGTAGATATAATTTAATATAATTATATTCCGATATTTTTAAGCTTAAGGTCTCTTTATTTTATTTCTTAATTTCAATATTTCGTCACTCCTTTGTGTGACTTCTTCAGGAAATTAATTATTTTATTAAAATCAAATTAAAATAAAGAGACCTTAAGCTTAAAAATATCGGAATATAATAATAATTAAAGAGGTCTAGAAACCAGAAGAATTTGATAGATAATTTAATATAGTTTTATTCACTTCACTACATTGGCACCAGGTTAGTCAGCTGCTTTAAATATTCTTAATGGTGTGAATCTAATTTTAGGTTTTGACATTGTCTCTTGGTGATAAAACAAAATTATATTTTTTCCTAACTCGGAGTCATGTAATGTGTGACAGAGCACTTTTGCTTAAATAAATAAATATATTGATTTTTTGAGATATGACTATGTTGCAATAAAGGAGCGATATGTAGATCTTCTTTTCCATAAATTGATATATTTTTTACATTTTAACTAAGTATTTCATACAAATGTTTTAAACAATTCTTAATTAAATAATTTACAAGCTTTTTTTAATCCGTTTATTTTAGGAGAAATTTTTCAGTTGACAGCAGTGGCTACCGCTACATGCAAGTTTACAAAAAGTACAACAGAACTTTTTAAAGCATCAACTTTTAATTTTTTTTTTTTGTTAATTTTTTCATTAGCTGCCTTGCCGACGTTTCTTTATACGTGATTTTTAAGTCAAGAGCTGTGTGTTTCTAAATAATTTTGAACGAATACATCGAGTATCCAGCAAACAACAAATTCATCGTGTACTTATGCACAAGTATACAAACGAGAATGAGATTAAAAGACGGACATTGCGTCCTCCATTCTCTGAACTGAGGGTTATTTCGTTTTATTTTTTATACTATACGTACAACAAAAATGCATGGTCTTTCAAATTGAATACTCTAAAATAAAACATTCTTATAAGATTTCACTTCTTGAGAGTTAAAATGCTACGTTTCCTCTTAAATTTGTCATGCATTCATTCATTACACGTTTTCATATTTAGTTTGCTGGGAGAAAAAAAAAAGTTAATTTTCTGTTGCCATTCAACCAGAGCTATGAACCCTCTTTTGCACTCCCTTTTTAGCTTTTGTTGCTGACTAGTCTGATTCTCGAATCTCATAAAATGTGGTGAGTGTAGGTTGATTTTTTCTTCTTGACAGTGTTTTATATCATTTCTTGTTCCTCAGAAAGCTGTTTGTTGTTGGTGCCTACCTATACTTCTATAATAAACACATCCATACATACATACACATATATGTATGTAAGTTAAAAGAAGAGTTTAAAAGGAACTCCAAACATTTCCCTGCTATAATAAAATAGAGCGATGTTATTATAAATATATGTACATATGTATGTATATGGATGTATGTATACAGAATTACAAAATTAGTTTTGCTTGTAAATAATTCGAGAAGATTGAGATACAGAAACAACAACGAGAATAACAAAAACACCACCTAACAATGAGATTCGAATAATAATAACAAAAATAAACCTCTTACCTCATGCGAGCGCTAAATACTCGTACATTCAATTTAGAATTTGATGATAACATAAACATTTATGAGTTTTGGGTGAAATTGAACACACAGTTTATTTTTGGTCTTGGCCGGGCTTCCAACCAGCAAACTATCTCAACGGAATTTCTAAAATGTAGAAAATGTCATAGATACATACATACATATATGCATGTATGTACCTACATAAATGCATTCATTTGTAGGTATTTATTAGTGTACGAATTTATTTTTTTCATAGTCCAATGATTAAAAGTGTGTATGTATGTGGTCGTACATCTTACGTAAACATTTTGGTGGGAAATGCCTAGTAACATGGAAATAGGTACATATTCGGCCATTTAATCCATTTATGGAAAAGTCGAATTTGTGACTCATTAGTTCCAGGGAAAAATTTACAATTTTTCGTGCATTTAAACGGGGAATCATTAAAAGTACCCGTTTACGTACTATGTATGTAAGTAGCTGATTCTATAACAATGTTTTCCCAATTATTGACTTTGTAATTACCCATGCATACTAAATTCGTGCAAAGTTCAGGTTACATATATATGTATGTATATACGAATGAGTATATACATATGTACCTACACATGTATGTATTTTACTACATCTAGTGAAAGGTATCTTTGAGATATTTTAAGGCAAATGAAATGTTTCCGTGGAAAGGTTAACAAGACTGTAAATACCTATGTAAATAAATACGTATACATAGGTACCTACGTGTAGGCAGCAATGCAGTTCATAGGTATAACTTAAGGGTGTTTTTTATAGAGTGGGTTGGCATCACTGCTTTATTTGACCACCCATTTAACAGCTGATAGTTGCTTTTTGTTTAGTTTGCAGTCGCAAAGCAGCTCTGAGTCAGTCAACATCAAGCCTCGTTGGCAATTATTTTTTAAGTGCAACCAGACCACTGATTTTTTACTCTCTTTCGAGAGTTTTGCGTCTCCAATCACTTCCTATGTGAAGGCATAGGTCGTGTACTTTGGATAGTTTTTAATTGGACGGATACCCTGGCTTTTTGGTCTTGTACTACTGCCGTCTTATATATTGGACGGAAACCCTGGCTTTTTGGTCTTGCTCCACTGCCATCTTATATAGAATACAAATAAAAAATTTGTTTAGTTTGCAGTCGCAAAGCAGCTCTGAGTCAGTCAACATCAAGCCTCGTTGGCAATTATTTTTTAAGTGCAACCAGACCACTGATTGTTTACTCTATTTCGAGAGTTTTCCGTCTCACTCGCGCTAGTTAATTTCGTCGCCTCAGATAACTGTATAGATTTACAGTTCTTCTGAGGAATGTTCAGTGGTTAACTACGTTGCTACTTCCAAGCACTTCCTATGTGAAGGTATAGGTCGTGTACTTTGGATAGTTTTTAATTGGACGGAAACCCTGGCTTTTTGGTCTTGCACCACTGCCATCTTATATATTGGACGGAAACCCTGGCTTTTTGGTCTTGCACCACTGCCATCTTATATAGAATGCAAATAAAAAAAAATTGTTTAGTTTGCTTTGACATTTCATTATGGATCGACTTACACCAGAGCAATGCGTGCAAATTATGGAAATTTTTAATCAAAATAATAGTTCTATTTGTCACACTCATCGTGCACTTCTTCCATTTTATGGCGTACATAATCGTCCTTCGAAGAACAATAGAGCGTTTTCGGACCACATTTACTGTTACTAATAATGTGCATCGCGTGATAATCTTCATCAATCAATTCGTCGCCGTCCTCAGCAACTGTGATTGTGTCCTTCCACTTTATGGACGATTTTTTTAGTTTCTGAAAATTGTTGTTCCAGATTGCGCCTTGTACGCGCTAGCCGTGGCGGCCACATGGCCGAAATCATATTTAAACATTAATGTCATAAAACTTTCTATCCAATAAAGACCGTTTCATTGATATCAAAAATATATTACAATGTTTTATTAAGATTTAATCTTGCATCACTCTATAAAAAACACCCTATACTTACGTCATATGTACATATAACTACATACCTACTTCTTTATTGTACGTGCATGTCTATATAGATTACATATGAATCCAATATATCGTACAAAAAATTTCAAGACTAAGTGCATTAAATTCACTTAAAAATTGCGCGGTTTTGAACCCATTAACTAGACAGGGGAGTCCGTTTTTTACCAAACACTCAAGATTTCTTAAAATACAATAAGAAATGTTCGTTGGGTAGGTACCTACTTAATGTTGATTAACCTGGCTAAATGCCAATTAATATAGATATCTCAATATGTATACATGTACATACATACATATTGAGATACAGTCGAACTTCTCTAATTTGAACTTCTATTACTTGAATTTTCCATAAGTTGAAGCAAATTCCGTGGCAACAGCATCTAGGAGAGAAATTCCACTAGACTTTACTTCTATAACTTGAACTTCTATAACATGAATTCCTCCATAAGTTGAAGAAAAATAGGAGCACAAAGCTTCCGTAATTTGAATTTTTTTTAGAAAATTTCTCTCTTTTGCTTACAAAAGTTACAAATTAGTCGCTAATTGTGAATAAAGATTGTCTTTACTTTAATTTGATTTATAAATCGCTAATTGATGCTTGAAAGTTCATTATAGAACTAGAATTTTAAAAGAAGCTGTAGTTCGTATTGAAAAAAATTGTAAACACGATATTAATGTGCTAGAATGCATTCACCATTTATCAAGAGCTTTGGATATCGATGTTACTAGCCAGACAATATCGAACTGCTTTACAAAGTGTGGATTTGGTCAACATTCAATGTGGGACGAAGAGGATGACATTCCTTTAGCATTATTAAATGATTTTGATGGCAACGCATACATATGTTTTAAATGATAATTATGAAGTTTGGCTAAACTTAAATGGCATAGAATCCAAAAGTTGTACTGTTCAAGAGTTTCTGGACATTGATAGTGAGTTGATAACTTCTGAGTTTCCTTCTGATGAAAATATTATTGAAGAATGTACCGCCGAATCTGAAACGCAGTCTGGAGAAATAATAGATAGCGATGAGGACGACGTTGAGAAGACAATTAAGCAACTATCCAAACAAGTTATAAAAGAATCATTTGAAAATTTCAAATTCATTCTTAAACACAAATGAAAAAGCATGAGATGACCACTATAAAGCACTGCACAAATTAGAATCACTTTTTGCTCAAAGTAAAAGTGAAAAAAAAACAGTCAAAATTCAATATTTTAGTATATAGTATCTTAATCCATTAAAAATTGCTGCTGTTAAACCTAAAAATGAATTGCTGTTAAAAATAATTGTTTTTTCTTACTATTTGGAACGTTTTTAAAACTGATTCTCAAAGTTGAAGTCTCCGTAAGTTGAAGTTTTTTTCGGGATAATGGTGATTCAATTTATAGAAGTTCGACTGTATCTACTTACGTAAGTAAAATTAAAATTGCTTATGTACTATGTACCAAAAAAATGTAAACAGAGATTTTTAAAATGAATTGAGATAAAGTTATCAAATACACCGGCTTATGAAAAATTATTACAAAATTTCTCCAATTGCAATTGGAATTGCTCCCCCGATTTCTATCCAAACAAACTGCACCGCATAACAGAAAACCACGTTTGAACTCTACTCTCTACGGAAAAGACAACAAGAAGAGCACAGTTGCCATAGTTGGTAACATTCTACCAAAATTGGTAACTTTTTTTAGGGTTGGTAACTTGGTAACTTTGTTTTTAATGCTAGAGTTAATGTCGACGTCGTCGACGGCGTCAAATGTCATAAAAAAAGTTGAATCGTATGCAAGGCAGATTTACCAGGTACTCTCAGTACCGCAGCTGTATATTGAAATTTGTTGAGCTACTGTCAAAAGTTTATATACAAGCCACATAATATGCTTTTTTTTCTTAAATCTTCCTTGTTAATGATGCTTCTTCTTCCTTGATTTTGACATTAGCTCTTCATTTTCTACCATCAAAATACGTGTGGTTTTTGGTGTTGTTTGATTGTTGTACTAGTAAGAGTACCTGGTAAATCTGCCTTGATCGTATGAAATTGTATGAGAGCAGTTAATCTCAACGCGTTGCAACGCCGTAAAAGTTCAATCTATTTCAACTTTTTCGGCGTTGAAACGCCGTCAACGGCGTCGACATTAACTCTAGCATAAGGCTTGACAAACTATCAAATTAATGCTTTTCTTTTATCATTTTTCCGCATTACTCAACACTGAGAAAAAAAATCACTAAAAATAACTGTGTGAATGTGCGCCAAATTGTTCAACAGTGTAATATGCAAATGTCATTATGTTTGGTCAGCAAAAGATTATTTTAAATGACTGCAATATTAAATAATTTATTTAAATTAAATACGGAATTCGTAGGTATAATGAATTGAAATATTTATTTATGTTCTAAAATGAATTAAAACGTTTTATGTTATGTTTTTTATTAATAAAAGTTGTTGTTTTTATTATAATAAAAATAAAAATTTTTGTTTTTATAAAATTTTTTTTTGGTAACTTTTTGGTAACATTTTCGGAAAATTTTGGTAGAAATTGTTTTTACTCAGTGGCAACCGTGAAGAAGAGATCTACTAATTTGATGGCTCTGTATGCAAACAAAAAGATATACAAACATACTCACATATTTACAATCATATGTAAATATTTTGGTATTAAGCAGATATCTGAAAGGAATGTAGAGCCAGCCAGCTAGTCAGTCACATTTAACCTAATAAAACTATTTTCACTCTTCTCATGAATTCAATAACAAAATTTAGAGTTGACATTAAAAACTTAATTTCTCTTGGAAAGTCCGTACTGGCAATACTGTAGCTTAACATTAAAAGCAAATGCAACAACAATATCAATATAAGAAAAAACACGAGTATAGTATGAATGACTGTACCTCTTATTTTACACACAGTGAATTTGTATAATTTTAGCTATCATGTTTGTTGTTGTTGCCAGTGAAGAGCGTCAGCCATCTTGCTCCCATTAAAAATACAATAACAAGAACAAAAACAATGGTGTGGTTGACATGTGTATAACAAGAAACGAAATACACACAATAGAGTAACGATGGTGAGACGATGAACGAGCACAAAATCGTACGACTTTTCAGGGAATTTATGTAAAACTCAATTTTTAGTAGAAAAATTTCAACGTTGACGAGTAGTTGCGAGCGCACGAAATTTATATCTCTGGTGAGATTGTTTTTTTAAGCAGAAGGTACAAAAGAAAAATTTTCAAGATATTTTAGTGAAGTGATTTCTGAGTACATACTCAGGAGAATATAAAAGAACAGACAATTTGGATTTTAATAACAAGTAAACATGATCTGAAAAAGCGCGAATTTGTTTTAAATCCATTGCAAGCAACTAGAAAGAGTTAATGATTAAAAAAAAAAATGTGTTAACTGTATTAAATGAAATGTTTTTTCAGTGTTATATTAGGCATATAGCGTTGCTAGTCATGTATGAGCTGCTATTAATAAATCTTAAATGCCCAAAATTGTTTCATAATATGGTTTTTAAATTCTGTTAAATTTAAAGCATTTGATTTTGTACTGTGAAAATTATTTTTAATTTTAAAGTATTTTTTGTGCTGCAACACTGCGCAATACTTCTAGAAGGAAAAACTTGTTAAAACAGATACTAACGAAGAAACAAATCCCCAACTCCCCCCATAAATACAATAGCTTTGAAATGTACTCTCCCTTCTCTTTCTCTCATCAGTTGTTTTTTTGTTGGTGCTTATTGTCAAAAAGCTAAATAAATACAATGGCCCTGGAGTATATAAATTCTCCTTGCTCAAATGAGTAAGAGAGAGAAAGCAAGAGTATATTTCTGAATGCTTACCCCTCTTAAAAAATCTTTATTGTGTGCTTCTTATTTACAGTTTATTACCAATGTGTGAGTTAGAAAACTTCCCATAACTTGTATGTACGAAGTACTTCTGACAAGAGTACAACAAAAATAAAATTACAGTAAAGTGACTAAAAAACAAATATTTAATTAGCCACGGACGTTGGCTAAAATAAAAAAAATAAAAATATAAAAAACAAGTTGTTAACAAATTAAGAAAATTTAAATATTTTATAAAAAGAAAGAAAGAGCTGCCATCGCGCACATCGCCTATAAACAAAAAGTGACAACAATTACAAATTTGCAATTTATATCCGCTGTGTTAATTAAATTTCGCCACCATTACCCACTATTACCACCCAATTCAACAACAGCAACAGCCCATTGAGGACGTTTGTGCTGTTGGTGAATCGGTGGACTCAATGATGGCATTGCCCATGAATTCTCTATATTCCCTTACATGGGGAGACTATGGGACTTCATTGGTATCGGCCATACAACTGCTGCGATGTCATGGCGATCTAGTGGATTGTACTTTAGCAGCTGGTGGCCGGAGTTTTCCCGCGCACAAAATAGTTTTGTGTGCGGCTTCACCATTTCTACTGGATTTGCTAAAGGTAATTAAATATTGCATATTGCAAAATTAATAAAGTTATTATTGTTTTAAGCAGAATTTCTGTTTGAGAAGACTAGTTCATTCTCTTGAAAACTTATTTTGCAGTGAAATTATGCTTGATAGATCTTGTTATTTGGCACCATAAGAAATAAGTAACTACATATGTAGATACAAAATTACTTAATTCCAGTTTCTGGTTGACTATTTCTCAAATATGTATTGTGAATACGCATATTTGTGTTTTATTGTAATAACATTTTTGCTGTTGGATGAAATAGCTACACTGAACAAAAAAAATAATAATCTTAAAAGACGAACTTTGCGTTTTAGTTTTGAAACTGCTGCATCTTTAAACATGAAATATTAAAAATAATGATGTTTATGTATTCCTAACATATGTTACTATACATACATATGTAGGTATATAACACTTAATAAAAAAACAAAAGAACCTGAACTTCGAGTTTTAGTTTTTCAAGGCGAATTTTTCGGTATTACTAAATAAACCTTGTTATTTTTATATCAAAGAATGTTTAAAACTAAAATGTAGGACTACCCTTTTGTTTCAAAACTGAATTCTTTTTATTTAAAAGTATAAAAGAATTATTCAAAATAGTTTTAGTTTTAAAAATAGAAATGAAATTCTTTTAAAATAGACATAAAACTAACTTAGGTAGTTCTATTTTAATCATATTTCTTCATGATTTTAAAATTTTCTTGGGTGTACCTACCTATTACTTTTTCTTCTTTAACATAATCGGATGTATAGTACATATGTACATACATACAGTGTGTACCTATGTAGCATATGTGGATAATATATATCTACCTTAGTTATTATAAATAATTTCCCAAACCAAATAGTTTTTTAGTCGCTAAGGTTTTTTTCATAAAAGAGCTGATAGGTATGAACTTACATTTTTCTTTTTTAGGCTCTCTGATTTAGTTTTTACCTCAATGTTGTCTATGTGCGATGAAAAAGTTTTTGTTTTTTAATTTTTGTGGTTAAAATCCCAAATAGGTATTAAATATTTTCCCTAAAATGCGCAATTAACAACAAAATCATAAAAAAATATAAAAATAGAATGCCACATTAAAATTAAATAAAAAGTCACAATTTAGCAAAATTTCTTTTAAATTGGAGAAAAAAACATAAAAAATGTTGTATCCATAGCAAATACCTACAAATTCGTTGTTTGGTGGAGTATCACATCTGGCAGCTCTGTCAGTCTCTTTATTTCGATTACGTACATATATACCTATTCATACCTAAACCGCAACCAGACCAGACAGTAGCATCTTAACTATTGGCACTATGGGCATCTTAAAAAGAAGGACAGTTATTCCATGTTATACTCACCACATTGTGGTACCTAGTTTGACAAAAAAATTAAACCCCAGTGCCGATGGCCTTGCGGTAAACAGCGCGAGGTCTATAGAATAAGAAACACTGTTTCGTCCTTTTCTTCATCGTTACAGCTTCTGAAGTAATTGTAACATATTATATCCATTCTTTAAGAATGGCCCCCAAATATCCAGTGCCCTGCTAGAACAGAGATCTATTAATGCAAACGGCCCATGTCATATATAAGAAAATATCGTGTTTCGGGCACAGCGTGGCAGGGCCGCGTGAGTCTACTCATATGGGCGAACTTTCTCACCAAAGGGATACCAGCGAAGTGGCTAATCATTTAGTTGCTTAATTTTGTCAATTGTCTAGGAATTCCCTTCACAATTTCCTTGCCAGGATAAACCACATATTTCGATACACAGACAAGTGTCATTCTCGAATGTCTCGCTATACGTCCACAGATAAACTTCGTTCGAATACAACTATAAATTGAGAGTACTCAGCATTTATAGCACATTATGACGCTGTCTTACCCCCTTATTCATAAAAATTATGAGAAGCTTATAAGAGTGTAATAGAGCAAATTTCATATGCAATTTTGTTTTATTACGCTGTTATTAGACTCTCATAATTTTTATGAATAAGGGGGTTATTGTTTACAAAATTTATTTATAATATATTTATTATGTATGTATATGTTTATATACATACATAAAATACACATGCAAATAAGTACGTTAAATAAATAAAGAAAACTGGGTTCAAATGTTCGACCTTATGTTCTTTTGTAGCTAACTGGTAACGTTGTCCACAAAGGGTCTACAATACCTTATATGTATTTAATATCAATACGTAATAGTGATGAGGTATTCAATAGTTCCAAACTCGTTATTAATAGAAAGGAAACTGATTGAAAATATAAGCAGTAAATCTGTCATATAGTGTTTGACGTTCTTCGCCCTCAAATTCGAGAATTTGTAAAAGCAGAAATCCAAAAAGCTAAATATTGCTTAAATCGTTAAAAAATTTGAATTTGAAGACACTACTTCCCAAGTCTCCATACTGTCGTCACATAACAACTAACTGGGTCATTAAATTATTTCCAATGACAAAAACTTGTTAAATGTCTATAGAACGTAACGTTTCGCCTTGTATATATATATTTTTAGCTCCACGCGGATAGCGCAATACCGAAATTTTCTAACCTGGTAGATAATATCTTGGTATTTATTTCTTGGTATTTATTATTTGATATTTCGGCATATGCCCGCCACGGATACGAGTTACAGCGTCAATGCGATAAGTCCAATTTGATTCAATTGATTCCAAGTTGCATCCTGTTGCTGGAACTAAATGTCGTTTATATTTAGCTAATTAAAACTGTGGCAACCTGGTTCGATAGCATTCCCCATAACCTGTAACGGGCATGGTTGCCAGGTTTGACAAATTATCATTTTGACTAATTTGGATGCTCAAAATACGCATTTGACGACTGGACATTTTTTGCTTAAATGTTAACCATTTTTAAATAATTAAGGATGATAAATCAGTGATTATTTAAACATAGCTTCACTTAATTTTCACAAAAATTTAAACTGTGTTCAAATGTTTAATTTTTTTGGTTTAAAATTGCATTTAGCATTTAATTGTGACAAAAGTATGACACCACAATTAAATGGTAAGAAAATTACCGACAATGGTACAATGAATCTAGCTGCTTTCAGACGATTTGTTTTTCAATGACAGCTGATATACAAATTCCCTAGATGCAGAATGTAAACAAACTATCAAAACCTTAAATTGTATTTAAATTAAGATGAAAACATTCAATTAAATTTAAACAGATCTTGTAGGGTATTTAGAATGTATTTAAATATGATCTGTAAAAATGAATTTCGGGTTTAATGAGATTTTAAAAATATGTGGCGTTTAATTATCCATTGAATTATTGGCCATACATATTTACTTTTGAATGCATTAATAATTGCCAAAATGACATAGTTAATTAAAACTAGTTTTTATATTTAGTACTCGTATCTAAGTTGTTTTAATTAGTTAACCGTAATTATTTAAACGTTATTTAAAAAAATAACGCACATGTACATGTGCATATATATGTATGCTCTGTTTTGAAGAAATAGGTATATCAAACGTTTATTACCGGTACCACAGCACACGTTTTTTGTGCTACCTAACTAATGATTGTTTGTAAACAGAGATACACAATACATACATACATAAATTTTTTTATTCAAAATAGGTCTCCCCAACTATAAGTGACTGCTGAGATCAAAACTAAACCTAGTGGTAATATTCTCAATAAAATAATATAAACTCTCACTTTTTAATAAAAACTAAAAAAACTAATAGTAAACAAAGTAAAAGATGTTTTAAAATGAATGCAAAATTTTTTGCAGTGCTTATCAAGAGCTCCAAAAAACAACGCACATACGAGACCACCAGACCAGACCTACTCTCATATATCAAATGCTGTTATGAGAACTTTTTAGATTCTATACCATGTACATATTTATGTATACATACATACATATGTACATACATATGTATCTAAATATATTGATACTTCTTTAGAGTAATCATTATTATTAATATGCAATAGTAAAAATCATTCATCTCCAGCTGCTGTGGTTGCCTTCTGATTTTTTAACGCGTTTTTGTTAATACGTTTTAAGGAGACTTGCACTCTGCCACTACAGAATTTTAGAGATCTCTTTAAAAGATTTCAATTGACAATTGAGTCAAATGAGGAAATGTCTCCCCAATAGTAGAGCACTTTTGAAACCAAACTCATCTAAATAACACTCTTTTCTATAGAGTGTTAAAAGGGAGGAAGTTTTGGTACAAAAAGAAAACGTTAATTTTTAAGACTTACAGCTAACTGACCTGTGTTAATTGAAAAAAAAAACAATTACATAGAGTAAAATTATTTCTAAACGATAATGGTGAACCTTTAGTTTTTAAGAGTTTTGGAACTCTATATTGTATATATTAGATACGTACATAGAAAGTATGCAACCACATATTTTCTGATTAAATTAACTAAAAATATTTAGTAAAACTGTTTTATATTTTCTCTATACCATTAAATTAATCTTAAGTTTTTTTCCACTGCTCAGCCAAGTATGTATAGACGTGTATATTGGCCATGCATGCAAGCATATAACGAACATATGTGTGCATGCATGTGTTCATACATTCTCTTATATACCAACTTGATAATTCTGTGTACATACACAAATATATGTAGGTAAATCAGTTTGGGGATATTTTTTACATTTCATATTTTGCACTGTGCTTTAGTAGCCATGAGTGCAACAGAGAAGAGCTTATTTGTTAAGCTGGCTTGCTTTTTAATATTTGAATCAATATATGAATGTTTCCCACAATAAGGAGCAAAAAATACTAAAAATATTTGAAAGAGCGAGAGAAAAGCTTTTTAGTATTTGATCCCTCATTGATGCACATGTGTGTTTAAGCTTATTTATATACATACATTCAAGCAGGCATGCACGTACACATCTCCGTATAGCAAAGCAAAATTTCCCCTTTATGGTTACACTTTATGCCTAATATTGCTCATGCTCTGTTTATTGTTGTTCTTATAAGCACCCACGCAAACCTCCTGTGCACATCTTGTTGTCAGAGGGGCCAACAGAATTTATTGCTTCTAAATTTTCCTAAAACCCATTCGCAAAATTTACCGTAAATTATCCATCATATCACTTTCCATGCCACAAATCCGATTCTGTTCCCAAACGACATTGATTCCGTATTTTCATTCCCCAGTAAACATGAAAGGTGTGAATATTTTTTTTTAATTTCGATAGCTGATTTCGCGCATGATATTAAAAATTATCATTTTCTGAGAACTAAAATATTTCGTTTCCGAACGGAATTGTTGAGCTCTGCGATGTGTGTAATTTATAGAATATAAAAAAAAACAAATCTTCCAATAGGTATGAACCAGGGCACACTGATACATCAGTATGATCAGTGTGCCCTGGGTATGAAAGTTTGTTGATTTTCGACTAAAAAAGAGTTTAAAAAATATATGTAACTATAAAAATATGTTGCCGGTTTTCTCTTCGAAATATAACCAGTTCTACACTATTTCATCTGGCAACTATGTCTGTATATACATATGTATGTGTGTGTTCATAATATTGATTTTTAAACCCAACTAATTAAAATTTTCTCTAAAATTTAAAATATTAGGAAATTATCAACCCAAACTGTTAATTCATTAAAAAATAAATAATGGCTAGATCTGCTTGTGATATCAAAGAGCTAATTACATTACAGGTCGTCGATTGCTGCCAACTCATCTTTTCTATGAACTGTTGTTTTCACTACTCTATCTCGCTCTGATAAAAAGAGCTGATTGTGTGAGAGTGAGAGATAATAATAACATGTCTGATTTCTTTTTTTTCATTGAAAACTCTGATGACGTTTACTCGTGAGTTCTTTTTTCCATAGTTATTTCTTTCTCTCCGTCTCTTTCTATTTGAACATTTCTGTTAAGGGGAAATGCTCTTTGTTTTAATACTCCCACTAAGGGTTGCCAGGAGCGGAGAGTTTTCCTCGAAAAGCGGAATTTTCTATCTTCATGGGAATAATTATATTGACGTAGTATATTTATCCAACAGAATACATGCACATACTTATGTACATATGTTGTCCATTAAATTAAACAAATATAAAAAAACAAGGTTATGATTGAAAAAATTTAACAAGATGATTAACTATATTAACAAAATTTATATAATGGAATAATATTAATTGATTCCAAAATACACCTATTTAGATTGAACAACTTTATATGTACATTATGATAGAATATCTGTAATAGAAAAAAAACACCATCGCCCACAAGTACTGAAATCTAGCAACGGCTCGTTTCTCTTATACCTATTATTTTAGCAGGCTTGTCTTCGTACAAAAATTGGGATAAAATATTAGCAAATTATATTATATCAATTCATATCACGGCTTAAAAATCAAGCTTTAATTTTAATTTCTTTAAAAGTTGTTACAATCATACCTACCATGACATTTTTCCATGTTTTAAAATTATCTTTTGTATAGTTTTCTCTCCGTTTTAGTTGTTCTTTTATAAAACAAAATTAAAAAAGTCAAGCATAGTTTTGTGCTGTAGGGAGTTAATGTAAAAAATCATAGATATGAAGAAAAAATATCCGTTTAAAAATATGCGTTTAAAAATATCTATAGAAAAGAAAATATTTATTTTTCTTACATCGATTTCAGCAACTAATAAAATTCTGGATTTAAAAAACATCGAAAAAGCTGCGTGTATTAAATAATAGTAGTGTGAACGGTCTCCAAATCCAACTTGTCAAAAAAATTTCTGACAGTTACATTTCCAAAGTAGAATAGTAAACCAAGCCATTTACGAGCAGGTATTTCGTATGTGACTTGCAACACACACACATTTGTACCTACAATACTAAAATCTTTTAAAAATACCTTCGCATACCTATATTCCAAAATCCACGCAAATATATTGTACATATATATATTTTTTTAGGTATATGAGTATCAGAAATTGTCACATACTCATTAGCCTCTTTTTTCCAAATTTCCTTTAATAATGTAAACAGAGAACAAATTAATTTATGTAATATAAATCAGCTCAATGTGTCTGTGTTTTGTTGTTATTTTGCACAGGAAATCTTCTTAAATAATTTTATACTAAATTCTACTCACTTGACTAACATCCTCTCCTGCCCAATATACGAGTGCAGACTCTCTCAGTCTCTACCCGACTTAAATGGGAAAATATAAGAATCTTCAATAGGTATTTAAAATATCTTAACAAGCTCAATATTTATTAACCCCACTTCTCTTCTACGCTCTTTGACAACAATAACAAAAATTTAAACACGGTTCATGTTTTAAAATACTACCATGCATAAGTGTGACTTGGTTAAATGTAAAAGGCATGAGTGTAAATCATGTGTAGCCTGGTACATGAAAAAAAGCACAACTTTCATGTAAACAATAATTGTTGCTGTTTTGTGAAAGTTTCAGAAATTAACAGCAAGAAAAAAAATTGGGATTTGCACGTTTCCAGATAGGTATATTACATCTTAACGTACTTATCACTCGTTTAACTTTGGAATCCATTTGCATTGCAAACCAATTATTTGCATTCCTACTGGCAAACTATTCAGTAGTACCTAGATATTTAGTATCACATCAGGCTTTTATTTTAATGGAGGCTTTTTTTGAATGGGAGGACTCAACAGCAAAAATAGTACTTGTATATACCTACTCGTATTTGTAACATCTCTAATAGGCAGTACTTTTGCACTATGAGCAAATTATGTTGATTTGAGGAAATTATGTATTTCGAAGTGTTTCCATTACGCTATATGTAAGTAAGTTTGTATTCGTATTTCCGAAATCAAAGTGAGACTTTTGTATTGTTTGGTTATTTTTTAACATAAGAAAAAAGCAATAATTTTGGTCAATGTTAATTTGAAATGGCAAAATTAAAGGAAACACTATAAAAATGCCAAATAAAATTTAGTTTTTTTGTAAATTATATTCAAGAAATAAAATCAGTGCCATTTTATTCGTACTTAAATGCCACTTTTTCTAATTTTTAACTCACCAATAATTTGCAGCAAATTAAGTAATTTGAGATAATTTGGTCATATGAAAAATGTATGGGAAATCATATCGTAAATTACTTAATAAAATGATTTGATCCAAATCACGTATATGGGAACGTACTGTAAAGAATTAACAGAAGTAGGTACCTATCATTTTATTATTTATGCACATTTGATTATTTTGCTATTTATGTACACACGTACCTACTTTAAAAATGTTGGTCCGATTTTCACAGTGTTTAAAAAATAGTGCATACCTAGTAAATTTGCGTGCGTTTCAGTTAAAACTTGACCGCATGTTTATATTTATTTGCTTTCCCAGTTCATTCAACTCTCCCTGTCTTTGTTTTTGTAATCATATTTCTTTACGGTATTTTACTCTTCCTCAATTACCTTTTTACTACGTATATATGTATATATATGTGTGTGTAGGTATGTATTTTTATTTGGTTTGAAAATCTCTAAACTCATATTGTTTTATGTCTGGAACTGAGTTGTACTATAATGAGTGCGGGAGTAACAACAGTTTTCTGACCCCTCTTTTTCTTATTGGGAGTACAATAACAAGTTCAATCGCGTCTAAATCTCTTGTTTATAGCAGAAAGAAAATAAACAAGAAAATTTAAATAAAATAATTGGAAAAGAGCATCTTTACACAACACATTCAAACGTTTATTTTCATCCATGTGTATCTGTCATATTTCCATTCATTGATTTTATTTTACGCTAAAATGTGCTGAGTCTTTAATTTTTTTTATAAATTTTCGCTTCTTTTGTTTAGGCCTCTCAGCATAATAATACTTGCATAGTTGTCGTTAATATTTTCCATATGTTTCCTTTGTAACTTGTGTGTGTAATTGTACACATTTTAATTTTATATTTTGCTATTAGCTAGTGTTGCTGTTAGCTAGTGTGCTGTAATTATTAGTTTGTTTTGTATCTTGTAGAGTAAATCTCACTTTCGATTGTGAATGCTCTTGTTTGTTACAGAGGAAAATACCAATTGACGGTTCTTTAAGGTTTTATTTTATTAAAATGAACTCGTTTTTTACAGAGACGGAGAAAGAGTACAAGATATGAGCATTTATTGAGATTTTATACCTACGCCGGTGGCGATTTTATTATCTTTTTGCTTAATTTATGCCTCCGAAAAAAGTTAAATTCATAGTCTGGCTGCATGTTTGGAAAGTATTGTTTACATTTTTAGGATGCACTTACATACATACATATGTAGAAGGTGATTTTTTTAGCAACTTTCTTTTAGGCAACACTGTTTTTTGATCTCTGCTGTTTTCGTGTTACGTGTTTTTCTTAAACATGTTTAGTTTAATTTGAAATTTGAACATGAATCGAATCCATACAATCCAACAACGCTTGCTCAGTTAAGAAAGTGCATCGTGCTCATGGCTGGTCGAATAGATACGTGAATAAACAAAAGTGCTACCGTGTAACCATTACAACATTTTTTTTCAAAATGGAAGAGCTGGTTTTCGTTGACGTGTGATTTTAACAAGACGGTGTCACATGCAGCACAGCAAGCAAAACAATGGCCCAATTGGAAGGGGAGTTAAGTGAGCTGTTTATTTCACGTTTATGTTAAGCTCATGTCCAGTGCTGCCAGTCGCTTCTCGAAAAAATACCCACACGTTGAAAAATTTCCTCTACAAAAATCCCTTAGTTATAAAAAAATATATATGTATGTATGTCTATTAAAGCTTTGGTAAAAAATAAGTAAAAAACTAAAATAATACATACATACATATGTACATACTTTTAATTAAATTCAATTAAAAACAAATTTTTTAAAAATTAATTAATGAGTTCTTTTCAAATAAAATTTGAAAGGATAAATTCAAGTATGGTACAAAAACAAGTTATTTTAAAATTAATATAGGTACCTACACAGTATAAAAACAATGTATAAAAACAATGTCATTTTAAAATTATATTTTAAAGTTCTTTTACACTAAATCTTTAAAAAATAAATTTAATACAGGTACTGAAACAACAGGATACATATTTTAAAATTAATTTTTTTTTAAATTTTTTTAAATAACTACCTATCAGTAGATTCGAAATAAATGCAGTCTGTTTTGCAGAAATGATTTTAGTATAGGTACAAATTGAATTTAAATTTGTGTGGCTCAATTTGTTTCGCTTTTAGGTGGGAACATGTGTTATTATTGAACGATTTTAACGAAAAGAAACGTTTTGAACCATTTTTTGAATAAGAAAATATTTCTAAAAAAAAAGAATATAAAAAATCTGTGCTATTTTCCTTAAGCGGCCTGGATACTATCAAAAAAAGTCATCAAACACAAGGTTGTGTGCGTGCGGTCATTGTTTTTCGGGTACACGTATTTGTTGTCGGCTCTGTTTGAAGAAAATCAAAAAGTTTTGATTTTTATTTTGACGGCTGATTTTTTGTACGTCTCCATTTGTGTTTGACAAAAAAATTTTATTTTTCTGTGTTTTTCGTCGCAACAACATCGCGGGTAAACAGTAACACAAAGTCAACAATAATTCATCGTCCGACATTTTTTCAATATGTTCACTACAACGGCAAAATACAAATTGTGTTTGAAGCTTTTATTTGTACGTCTCTTTCAAATGCTACAACCACACGACACCCACACATATGCAATGTTTGATGCCTTATTTTGATAGTCTCCAGGGCCCTTAACACTTCTATATTAGTACTAAAAATACCTATGTATATGCAGGGACTTTTCCTACTTCTGGCAACCCTCCTCATGTCTATAGGAACAATCCCGAACGGTTGACACACTTTAAGCCAATATTGAAGAATGTACATTGCAAAGTATTTCAGTAATAATAAATATATTCGCGAATATGAATATATGAAACAGTAATCGCTAATACGAATACTTTATGCCAAATACAAAGGCATTTAATTGGGGTTCCAATAACGTCTGCAAAATGAAGCATGAATTATTTTGAATAAAAAAAACTTGCTAATTTTGTTCCCGTGCATTAAAGTTAATAAAAATTTCCCAATACTTTGAACGATAAATACAGAAATTTCTGTAATATACGGTTTTCCCGAGCCCTCAGAAGAACTATAGGCGTGGTTCTGGGACCGATGGATTGAAATTGAACTTAAATAGAGTGGTATTGAAATTCAGAAGTACGTTTCCAGAGCTGGGAAGCTTACAACAATTTCTGGACGCAAAATTAGCTAGCAAAAACCAATTATTTTTTGTTAATTAAACCTATTTCATAATTTGGGAGGAATAAAATTTGTATTAAAACAAAAAATAAAATTTTTTCCGGGGATGGGAAATTGATATTTTTTTTGGTACATATTTTGTAGCACATGAAAGTGACCAAAGTGGTTACAAATTTTAAGTTTTTCTTAAATAAAACTATTTTATACCTCATTAAGAGTTGTATTGGTAAAAAAAAAACAAAAAAAGTTAAAATTTCGCTTCCAGGGTTTGGAAATGGAAATCTTTTTTAGTACATATAAGTTCCTAATTTTGGGTTTTCAGCGAATTAAACCTATTTAATACTTCAGGAAGTATTATATGCGTGTAATAAATAAATTAATTTAAAAACTTTATTCCAGGAATCCAAAATATCTTTGTTACATAAAAATAGCTATATATGTACATACATAAGTTCCTAATTTAGTTTTTTAGTGAACTAAACTTATTTTGTACTTCAGGAAGAATTAAATTGGTTCTAAAAACAAAAACAAAAGTAGATATTCGATTCCAGGGTTGCAGAACGAAATTTTTTTTGCACATAAAATAGTCCCTACTTTTACATTCGTGCGAAAAATTAAAAATTAGATTTCAGAATTGGAAAATCTAAATTTTTTGGTACAAACAAGTAACCAATTAAGTTCCTTATGTTGGTCTTTTTTGGTGAATAAAATCTATTTTCTGTTTTAGGAAGAAAGAAGAAATAAGTCTGTGAAGGGTATTTAATATTCGGCACAGCCGAAAATAGCACTTTTAGTGGACTTTTTTGGCTCCAGTGTAGCGAATGAATGAGTTCCAAGAAAAATTAATGTTGTATTCAATTAATTCAGGGTTCTGACTGCGAACTTAGCGATTTAATTATATTTGATCTTTATATATAGTTTTTGAGTTGATATAACCTGAAGTTTAATTGGGATTTTATTGGTCAACGTTGGTGGGTTAATCCTAACATAAAATTGTCGACATATATGTATGTACATGTATAGATAAAATTAACAGCTCTTGAACCAAATAAACAAAATATAATTTCAGTATTTTCACACTGACATGGTTTTAATAAATTCTGCTTTTAACGTTAAAACCAACTGTTAAACCCTGATTTTACCCTACAAAATAATTTTATTAGAAGCGTCTTAAAACCCCTTTTTCTAATTGTTTTAAGTAGGTTTTGTGGAATGCAGCCATGTTTTTGCCTCTGGTTGTGCGAAGTTGAGTGCTGCCAAGTTATATATTGGAAACATCTGGTGCTGTTTATGTCAATAAACAGCACATTCAGAATGCGTTTACGTTTTTTTATATAAAACAACTTGGTTTCCACTTCACTTTGTATAAGTAGTTCCATAATTTTAAAATGTTATTTCCAAAATGTAAAATAATTCCTATTTTAGAACGCATTGTAAGACTTTTTCTTTTTTTTCCTTCAAACATAAACTTCTATTGTACAGTTTGTCAATTAAGTGTTGCAAAAATAGAGAATAAGTATAGCAACAAATATACACATTTCTATGAGCAATTTAACTTATTTTGAACAAATCTATTATACATTATGTGTGTTGAAGCCACATTTTGCAGGTGAACGCAAAATCAGCTGTTTATGGTTTTAAACCTAAAAGCGGGTTAATATTCGCACAGTTGTAGTTTTGGGGTTTGATGTTTTAATAAATATATTTTTTAATTTATTTCAGTTACACAGGCAAAAGCTTTAATTATTATAGATTCAAATAATTTTTCTAATAATTTTCTGAACCGAAGATCAAGCACATGTTAATTATTGTTAATGTTTGGAGATATTTGATTTCGCTCTTGGATCGATTATGAATAGTAATCGGCTTGAGAAAAATACTTCTAAGAAAATTAATGTCCGTATCTCTCCTTTTTTCTTTCTAGAATACTCCCTGCAAACATCCAGTAGTTATGTTGGCCGGTGTCAATGCAAACGATTTGGAAGCTCTGCTTGAGTTTGTCTATCGTGGTGAGGTTAGCGTTGATCACGCTCAACTACCCTCACTATTGCAGGCGGCTCAATGCTTGAATATACAAGGATTGGCGCCACAAACAGTGACTAAAGATGATTATACTACGCACTCGATACAATTACAGCATATGATACCCCAACACCATCATGTATGTTTACTGTTTCCCTAATTTGTTTCGTAATTAAAATGAAAATAAAAAAAACTTAACATCTCGTCCCTTTTAGGAACAAGATCAACTGATTGCAACAATTGCCACAGCCCCGCAACAAACTGTACACGCTCAGGTTGTCGATGATATACATCAGGCAGGACAGATTTTAACGACCACTACGCAAACAAACCCGGCTACTGGACAACAACAAACCATTTTGACCACAGATGCTACCAAGGATGTTATACAACAATATTTACCGGCACGTAAACGTAAACCCAGAGTAAAGAAAATGTCACGTAAGTTTATTGTTACGATTTTCGCTCACTTTTTCTTGACAATTGGAAATAACATAAAGGGTGGGCAAATTTGAGGTTATGAAATAAATTGGCAAATTCAGTTTTATTGATGCCAATGTTCAGTAGAAACAGGTGAGTTAATAATGATATATGATGTCGGGCAAATGACCACCTCACAAAATTTTGATCCATATTTTGCAACAGAACTTCGCTTATCTCACAAATACAGCGCCGAACTCACATCTTTCAGAGCGTCAGTTATTTTTAAAATGGCCCCAGAGAAAATAATTCATCGGCGTTAACTCACAAGAACGCTTTTTCGAGAAATCACGCTACCGTGAAAGTTCTCATGCAATAGCTGAATTGTTTGTCCGGATGTAACAGCTTGTGGCCCCACACACACGGTTATCAAGGTCACTTTGTTTGGTTGTAATGGTTTTCCGAGGACTGTATTGAAAATGGGCCTCACCACTGAAAATGATTCTGTTGAAAAATACGTTGTTTTCGTTCAGTTTTTCAAACAGCCAATTCACAAACGTTCGACGCTGGCTTTAAATCTTGAAAATTTCCCAACTTTTTACTAAATAAATGCTAAAGTAGCATACACACTGGCAAACTTGAGTGACAGTTTTGCTCAAATTGTGGGTTGATCGATAGTGTGTACATAAAATTCGTCAGTCAACAGTCAACCACGAAAATTTTTGCGGTTGAGTGACAGTCAGCGGTCATATTGGTTTTTGACTGCTAGTGTGTACCAAAAAGTGTCAGTCAAGAATTATTTTTGTAGCACGAACATTTAACAAATATTAAAAATTATTGGAAAAATGGACGCGGAAAGTGATTTCATAAAAGAATTTTTATGTTGCTACGAAATGCAACGTTGTCTTTTGGACATAACAAGCCCAGGGTATGTGATGCGGGATGTGAAAACAAAATCCTACGAGGACCTACCAAATATTATGAAAAAATATAAAAAAAATTGTACTTTTGGTTCTATTTTTACTTTTTTTTGTTTATTTTCACTTAATAAAACTAATAATAAAGCACATCCAATATTCTTATATTCCATATTTGATAAATTTTGCAAGTTATTTATTGTCTGGAATATAATAAAGCCAGGATTTATGATGAGAGATGTTAAACAAACTTTATTAACTATAATGCGCTCTAATTTTCTTACTTTCCTGGTTGTCTGGAATATAAAAAACCAGGGTGTATGTTGGGAGATGTTAAAACACTCGCTAAAAAATAATAAAAAAAGTCACTAAATGAATTCATTATTAACAAAGCTAATATAATCTGCTTACTTTTCTTGTTTCCCTCGTTATCTCTGTGATATAGCAAAGCCAAGGTGTATGATCAGAGAACTTAAGCAAAGTTTTTATCTTCACAAACATAATTTTAACTTCACAACATGGACGCGAATAATCCTATTTTGTTATTTTCTATGGTTGTGTGTAAAATTTTTTCTTGAATGACAGTTTGAGTGTCGAACATGATCGATAGTCTAGACAGTCAAACGTATCCTTCAAAAATTATGAATTTTTGACTGTCACTCAAGTTTGCCAGTGGGTATGCTACTTAAAGGATGACCGCTCAATTCTTGGCATCAAATTTAATTCCTAACCTCAAATTTCCCCACCGTGCACTTTAAAACCCTTTTTTATTTTACTATGATTATAATATATAATATATAATAAATTAATGCTTTTTGTTTGTATGTCTATATGCCTGCATTTGATTGGTTCTTACACCAAATCATCAGTAGACTTTAACCTAATTCCAAAATAACAAAACCTCTCAGCTTATACATAAACTCCCAAAAATTAATTGAGAATTACTCAAGCAAAACCATAGGATTTGAAAAGAAAGAAAACACAACAAACACATTTTGTTCGATATGAACAAAAAGCACTAATATGTCGAATAGAAGGATTTTAAAAGCGTTTCAATATATAATAATCCCCCTTATTCTGTAACTATTTGTCAACATCACGTCAAGACAATATCAAAAACTGGGCAGTTAGATTCTGGTCGTGGACAATAACTGATTACTGGTGACAGCCTCTGACTATTCCTTAAGGCCTAGCAAATAAGAAGAGGCTGTTAAAAGTACTTAAGAACCGAGGAAGAATAATATGCAGATGCCTTAGTTTTGATATTCGCCCCTATTATGAATGTCGACATCGACGTCGCATCAAGATGACAGCTAAAAATTATCCTTGATTACTCTTGGTCGGCAGCAACAGACATGTTCTATCAATATTATCTGGCTTAGAGGATACTCAGAGATTGTCAAGAGTAATTAATTGTTATCGACAACTAGTACACAAGTGGTCATTTTTTGCTGTCGAGTTGATGTGACTTCGATGTCGTCATTCATAATAAGGGGGATTGTCTTGACGTCACGTTGACAAATAGTTACAGAATAAGAGGGAATATTTTATAAGGATGGGAACACATAAAAACATTATTTTAACTGTTTTTTTTTTGCTATTTTACTTACAGCGACGGCTCCAAAAATCTCCAAAGTTGAAGGCATGGAAACGATAATTAGCACACCAACCTCTTCACACACGGCGACTATACAAACCACACAACAGCAACAACAGCAAGTTCAACAACAACAGGCGCAGCAACAGCAACAGATACAGCATCAGCAACAAATTGAAAACGGAAATGAAACTCAAATTATTACTTCGGCACCCATTATCAAGAGTGAAGTAACAAAGGTGGACACTATTGTCACTATGGATCCGAATTCCAGCGGTGAAGTAACCATGGTAACGCCCATTAAATCTGCTAAACGGGCTAAAAATGCTACTGGTGAAAGTAAGTAAAAATTTTAATTATTTACGATATTATGTTTGAAATAAAATATATTTTCTCCGCTAGAACCTCGTTCTCGATCGCAATCTGAACAACCGGCTACATGTCCCATTTGTTATGCTGTCATCCGTCAATCCCGTAACTTGCGTCGCCACTTGGAACTGAGACATTTTGCCAAACCTGGCGTTAAAAAGGATAAGAAAAGTAAGTCTGCCGCGAATATTTCTAATGCAAGTGCAAACGATTCCGATGTTGGTACAACAATATTGGCCTCGTCAACACTAAACAGTGACACAAGTACAATTTTAGACAGTACAGGGCAGAGTGTTGTCGTATCAGCAACAGCATCGCCCTTAACAACCACAAGCACGGTAGCTACACCAATAATAGTAAGTGGAGCTGCATTGAATGTGGGTGGTACCATAACCCAAATACCTTTGAAACAAGAACCGGGTAGTGGTTGTATAATAAATACTGCCAATGGCCAACAACTGACGGTGACACAAAATCCAATGCAAAATGTTATACATATAGTTAGTGAGGATGTTTATCACCAACAGCAACAACATCAGCAACAGCAACACCAGCAGCAACAACAACAACAGCAATAATCTTAAAGTATCCCCTCCCTCTTCCCTTACATACATCTTTTCTTAAAGCCTCGCTTTTACAAGTAATTTTTTAAGTTCAATAATTTCTTAGCGTCGTTTAAAAAGGCATTCCTTAACCTTTATTTCTTTTACACATTTAACAAATTTTACTTGCATAAGTAAAACCATATTTTAAGAACAACTTACTCTAGTTTTGTACATACAGCTCATATACACATACACATGTTACATAAATATAAACATAGATATACATAGATACATATGTATCTAATAATTTACTTATTTTTAAATATTATTGTAATTACTTCTTTAACTAATTATGCCTTCTTAATTTTGTGAAAGATAGATTTTTATGTTATATAGTTAAAGTTAAAAAAAAACACAAACAACATTCACTTTAATAATTAAAGAATATTAGGTACGCGTTAAAGTGATAAGGTCAGTTTCTTAAATTTCCCATTGATTTGATATCCTTCATTAAACAGAATAGCGATAATATTAATTTTTCCCAACTGTTAAAGCTGGTTTTGACACAATGGTGACCGATAGCTGGAAGGGAAGGTCTGTAATAGGATTGTTTTCAGCTCTTTTTAATAAATACTCGAACAAGATTTCAACAAACAAAGAACTGAAACATTTTTGATTAAATTGTAGCCAGATTCTGTAACTTTCTACCTACATTTTTAAATTATATTTTATTATCATTTATAATAAAATATTAAAATGTTGAATAGTTTTGTGAAAAATTATGTTAGTAAAATATGGACTACAAATTTGTATTTGCGTATTCGAAGTCGCAACAAGTTTCAATAGTAGGTAAATTTAGTTTTTATACACATTTTCGAATGTTAATTTGGTTGTAAAAAAACTGGTTTTACTTTAACCAGTAATTTTTTAAATTTCGAAAATAATTTAAAGAATATTGTTTTTATAAAATCGAAGTTTGAAATTTAGATATTTAAATCAATTAGAAATTAATTATTAGGCAATTGCATAATAGACTATTAAATCAAGACTTTCTTCCACACTTCAAAAAATTCGAAAGGAAGTTCATTATAGGCGAATTGGTGGCCAATTTCACAAAATTAGCTATAAATACAGAAAACATCGAGCCTCCTAACTTTTATCTCTGCTAACAGGCAATGTTCGAAATTTCGATCATGATAAATTTTACGACCATTGTGTTATTTTTTGCATAAGAATATGATTTAACAAAGTTTAAATCTAATTTTATTTTTTTCCTTCAGTGTTCCAAATAATTCATGCTAAGTTTATGGAACAATATATTTTTAAGGCAATTGAATTGTCTTAATTTCCTTGCATTAATTACTCAAACGAAAGCAACAGATCTTATCACTTTGCTGTGCACTTTACCAGTATTACAAGTCTGAATTCTTAAGAAATAAAAACCAACCGGCTATAGCATTTTGCTTCTTTCTTAAACTTAAAATCTCATAAAAATCTTAAAATTATATTTTTATTTCGAAAATAAATTATGTTTTTGCTTATATATGTTGTGTATCAAACATCAAGTTCTTCGTAGAATTTTCTATTTGTTTTTTTTTCTAATTTACTTAAAATTTATTATCATTTTTTTACAATAAAGTGGACATATTGAAAAAGCCAAACTTTTGTTGTACTGAGTTTATTTTCTTTTTGAGTTTTTTTATTAAAAACTTTTACTATTCTAACAAACTTATTACTAACTAATTTAGTTGTTGATTTCGTTTGAATTTGTTTTCTTTTATTGCATTAACACATTTTAAATGAATTTAAACTACAAATTCAGCTGCAATTGTTTGGTTTTTTTTCGTAAACATATTCCCTTTATTCTTAATTGATTTTTCTTGCAAAACGCTGTTGTTGTTTAAATTTAAAGTTTTTATTTTAATATTTGATAATGTTTTTTGTGTTTCATAATTTTTTATTAATTTTTAAACGTATTTGATATTACACAATACAATTTTTTTAATTAAATTTCATTTCAACCACACATAATTTTTCCTACATTTTTACCCAATTGCTAAAGTTGCTGTTGCTCAAAGATTCAATGAATTTGTAGTTTTAAATCATTTTAGATAAAAGCCACACGAAATAACGACATTCGAGTGTGTGCTGGCTTTGATTAGCTTACGGATTGACTACATTAAATATAAAATTTAGTTGACATGATTGAAAACAGGATATTGAATAGCAAATCGATCAATGAAAATTTTTTAGCATAAAGTTGTGCGCCACATGAATTGTTAAAATTTGTTCAGTGACAAATTGTATATTTCGAGCCTCTATTAACTTTAAGATAAAAACATTTTTTTCTCACATTTATGTACTTTCGATTTAAAATTACTTTTATAACTTCCTATTAAGAAAATTTAAAATTTTCAAAAATCCGAAAGTTATTGGGTTAGCGCCGCTTTAAAAAAATTGAGTTTTCATGTAGTAAGAATTTCAACGAACATTTTATATTGCTATATTAAATTAAATTAAGATTTTATAGGCTAATTGTTCGACATTTTTAATTTAAATCTCAGAAAGGCATGATAAATATTCCATGGCACAAAGTCAGGTCAACATCAGTTTTGTTTGGGTTGCGTCTTTCGAAAACAGCTGTTCTGCTCTGCTGTGTAAGTTGAATAACAAAAACTGATGTTGACTTGCCTTTGTGCTTTGGAATATTTATCATGCCTTTCTGAGATTTAAATTAAAAATTTCGAACAATTAGCCTATAAAATCTTAATTCAAATTGAGTTTTCACCAGATCTCGACGTTTTGAATTGATAGGAAGCTTTCCTGACTACTTCTGTGTGTGTGTAAGTATGTGACCCGTTTATAACTTTTGAACGGCTGGAACTAAACTAGTCAAACATAGATTTCCCTTGAATAGGAATCGATTCGGACCGGTGGATTTCGAAAGATATAAGAAATTAAAAAAATTTCTTAAATCCTCCTTATTCTGTAACTATTTGTCAACGTCACGTCAAGACAATAACAAAAATAGGGAACTCATAAGCTGGCAAAAGTAGTAAAATATTCCCATAAGAAGTAGGCAAGTGCCCTACTTTTGATATTGTCTTGAGGTAACGTTGACACACAGTTACAGAATAAGCAAGAATGTGTTTTTTTTTGAATAATTTAAACGACTTTATCGATCGATTTCACAAACTAATCAGCTCTTGACATTGAAAAACCACGACGATCGGCACTAAACGAGTCATAATCGCTTGATGCGTTCGTGATATGTCGTAAACGAAAAAATTCAAAAATATTTATATTTTTAAACCCTGAAATTATATATCTAGTAAATTAGTGTTCTCGATTCTTAATCGCCGCTAATCACGTGAGAGTCGGTTGATTCATCTATAACTCCTGAATAGGACTTATAGATGTTTTAAAATTAAAATAATAGTGTTTTTAGCGGTTAAAATAAGCGGGAAGTTGTAGGGATGGCCTTTAGGGTAAACCGTTTTCCATATTTTTATTTGTAGTGAAAATTAATTATAAAACACATCAACTGCTCTTGAAACAAACTTGAAATGCCATTTTCTTTTCAATTTTGCTTTCAACGAATTTAGTAGGCGATAGTCCTGCAGTATCATTCACTCCTAGCGCAAATCTCAATCGAATAAATTCTAGGGAATAGTTTTTTATTCCCATGAACAGTAATTTGGCATCGTCAATTTTTAGGTAATAAAATAACCATCTTTGGAAAGTCGAACGTTCTATTGTGAATTGATTTAAATTTTATTTTTGTATTTTTTTTTTAATATAGAGTATTCAGATTTATATTATTAGGAGAAGCAGAAAAAAAAATCAGAAGGCGTCGAGTAAGACTTGCAAACAGACCGGTTTCGGCTTTCTGGCTGTTTGTAAACAACTTTTGGCGTGGTATGGCGTTATAAACTTAATTTATATTTCCAGTATTTTATTGCCATACGCCAATTACTAAACATTAAACTCCGATATTTTTAATTTTAACTGAAAACAAAAAATAAAAATTTTTATTATAATAAGACTGAGATCTTTTTTTTATTAAATAATAACGTGGTAATAATCTATTCTTTATGTTTTCTCCATATTTCGATATCGTCTGGATATCTTCTTAAGGATAACAATGGAATTGATATTAAATTAATAATATTAACATATCATAAAAATTTAATCAAATTTAAAAATAATAAAATAAACTAATTATGTACAACGTTATTATAAATAAAAAAGACCTCAATTTTATTATAATCCCGCTGATTGTGTAAGGCGTTAGCGTTTACGTCTCAGGCGTTTTTCGTAGTAGATTAAAGAAAACTTTTTGTGTGTTTCTTTAATCATGTACAAAAAAGGTCTTCGGCGTAAACGCCAACGCCTTACACAATCAGGCTGAATAAAAATAAAAAAAAATTCGGCAAAATTAGAAACAAAAAAATTTTTTTTTCCGAAAAACTCTTTTGTTAAATTCCCTTAAACTCGTTGAAAATGGTGCAGAAAAATTTTAATTGCAATTACATACACATATACATACATAAATGTGATTATGTAATTGCAATTGTAAAATTTATAAAACCCTGGGTCTATTAATAATTTACATCAATGTTTTTTTTTAGCACCCGGCAAGAAAACCGCCATGGCAGTACCCCCTGGCACCACAAACGCAGCTGGAACATCGACGGTAACCACAACAACTGTGAGTACTGTACCGCAAGTACAGTCTGTACAATCATTGCACACACTACAGACTGTACAAGTCAAGAAGGATCCTGATGCACAAAATCAAACACAAACAATGACAGTGACAACGACCAACAATGCGCAACAGCACCAGCAGCAACACCAACAACAACAACAGCAGCAGCAGCAGCAACAGCAACAAGTACAACAGGTGCAAGTGCAACAGACACAACAAATACAACAGCATCATATAATAGATCAATCGGGCAATATATCGACAGCTACAACAACAGGCAATGCACAACAACAGCAGCAGCAGCAACAAAATCAACAGCCACAGCAAATTGTAACACAAACTGAGAACACCGATGGCACCACATCACTGTCAATTGCTCAGGTCCAAACATTGCAAGGTCATCAAATTTTGGGCAATATCAATCAGGTGAATATGACTGATTATCAAACACATTCAACATTGTGATGAAGAAAATAATCATAAGAAATATATTAATTTATTTGAATAACTGAAGGCAAACAAATACCATTTTATCCTTAACATTCTTTTTAATATGGAATTTATTTTTTTTAAATCTGATACCAAATTACAGCATTCGATATCGATAGAAATTTCAATACAATTCATGTACAAATCAGAGTACTTCAAAATCACGATTTTTCTTGATTTTGTTCAGCACGCAAATTTTTGTTCATTGTAAAGATTAAAGAAAAATTCAATGATGATTAAAAATCATTTCATTCTGATGTATACATCAAATTCTGATTATGAGTAAAATTAACAAAAGCATTTTATGAGCAAGATCGCACAGGCAAGAGAAGGGCTTGCAGTAAATTCATCGTGTCCAAACGCTCTTATTCTCATTAATTCACACAACATGTTTTAACCGACCGTATGTGTGACTTGAGCAATATGATATACGAACAATGCAAACAACATAACCAATTCAACACTGATACATGAGTGGAGGTACAGGTTTAGTATTTATTTGAATTTGTTCAACAAAAACAAAGTTAAAGGGAATACACATGGGCAAATGCACGGTGGTTTATGGGACTTTTTTCTTTACAAAATTGAAACAAATGAGAATGTGTGCACAAGTTTGATCTTTTGTTTGTTTTTTATTGTTAAACATGTGTCCGATTAAGAGAACAAATTTAGTTGAATTACATACGCCGAAATACACATGCAAATATGACAACAGGGAAAAAAAAATTTTTAAGTCAAATTTCCAAGAAAGTTTACACCTTGTCGCCTCGGCGTAAGGGAAAAAATATAATACGGTCCATATTAAGTGAAATAATTATGGAAAACGAATAAGTACTGGAGGGCTACTTATGCTGCAGAAAATTTGTGCTTCTCAATTTTAGCTTAATAAGAAATACAAATTAAATAACACAAAAAACACCACTGTAAAGGAGAACAAATAAAAATAAACAAAAATAATAATAAATATTATTTGCAATATCGAACTGCAAATAAAAATAATATTTTCTTAAACAAATTTCCTATTTTGTCATAAACAACGCGAATGGACATCATAAACCACTGTAAATTAAAATAAAAAAACAAGCGTGCCTTTGTTGATAGGAATGAACAAATTCATACACAATGATTTCTTGCTTTTTGTACTTTAATGTTGATCAAATTTTTGAGCGTTGAGCGGAATAGACAAGTACACAAGTTGACAAGTTTGATTCGACCTATGATGAAAATAAGCAAGTGTTCAACTTGCATGTGGTTCGATTGCCTTATAATGAACAACGCATATAAAAGCTTGAGCAAGTTTGATTAATGTTTTTATTCCTAGCTTAAAAAAGATTATTGTTGTGAGTAAGCCGATGTGTTTGGCATCAGAACCAGCAAAGAGGCATATGTTCGGTTGATTTAAAATCAACAACAAAAGAGAGTGTGCGGGCAAGTTTGATCATTTGCAAATAAAAGACAAGTTTTTTGTGCCTTTGTTATTGTTGAACGGTTTTTTAATCAACAAGTGAAGTTCTCTGGTACAAATTTCGATCGATATCAAATGCCATGGGCAATTTTATTTAAATACTTAAACACTGGCTTTTTATATTAAACACTGAAGCTCTTTATGGATTTTTTAACTTTTATTTTTTTTTGGTATTTTACAACCTTTATTAACTTGTTAAGTGTTTTTTAATGGTTTACAAATTTCTTTTATACTAACCTCTTTTAGAAAAAATGTAAATATATTTTTTAATTCCGTTTAAAATTTAGAAACAGTTTATATTATAACTTTACTTTTCTATATGTGTTGGCTATGCGAGGATTGTTTGACAAACCATTTTATATAGAAAATAACTTTTCAAACAAGCTTCGTATGTTTCTAATTCATAGTTGTTACGTGCTTGATAGTTTTAGTTTAAAACTTTAGATCTTAGATGTATAATTTTGAATTAAATTGCAATATATATATTTTTATTTGTAATTTTTAAAGAGTAATTGTTGAGACAAATATACCCAAAAGGTTGGAGGTATTTATTTAGTAGAGCACACAAAAAAAGTGGAGCAAAAGAAAAAGCACAATTTGCTTGCGCAGTACGGGCGCGATTTTTATTTAATTTTTTTAATTTTTGGTGCTTCCTTCTGTGGCAAAGTGCAACGCATTACGATTGTTCTTTTTTATAGCAACAGGGGATAGTGTTTTTTTTGGTACTGCTGCGACCAAAAGTTTTTGCAACCAAAATTTTTTTAAACCGTAACCAAACGACTTAATAAAACATTATTTTTTAATGTTTTTTAATGTACTATGTTGTATAATTAATTAATAATGTAATATTAATTAATAAAATAAAAACAAGCAAGAATGTTAGATTCGACTGGGTCGAATCTTAAATGCCCTCCAAATATTTTATAAATAAAAACCTTTCCATAGTATTTTGTAACATCAACAAAAACAAACGGAGATAAATTAAAAATGTTTAACCTGCTGGGTCAGAGTTCCTTTAAAACATTTCTGTGCCCAATTTTAAAACTCAATTTTGACAGGGTCACTCCGGAAAGGGCCGTTAGGGAGACACCGCACCTTCGTTGCAAAATTTTAAAAAGTAAATTTTTGGGGTAATGAAGTGTAGAAAACAATTATTTTTATAGCGAAGGAGGGGTACGTCAGGGGAAGATTATAGAACATTTTAACTTCGTCGTAGAATCTTAAAAATTAAATTTTGAAAGAATGTGGTTTTAAAAAATACAATTAGTTAAATACTTGCACTATTTTCCATGTAATATGTTGCTTCAATGCCCACTAAAGAGGGCGGGCTAAAAATTTATTTTTCTGTTATTCTGACTTCAACGCTTTGGACCTTCTTTTACATAAAAATACAAGTTGGGCCAAAAGAAATCCACCCTATTGGCAGATGTTTTTATTTTTGCAAATGGCGGTCAATGTCAAATCTGTTTTGACATTTGTGAACTAGAGAGATGTAGAACACAAGTGTACAAGCCATGGAGCGATGCACTCCCATCCTCAATCTCGAGGACGAAGTGCAGGATTTTTCGACCAAAATCATAGGCTCATTACGACTTGAACAAGCTTACTTATGGGGTCTTAGAGGGATATCTTGCTGTGTTACACAGGGGTTTGTCATCCCGTAATTCTTTTTTGGAGGGTATAAAAAAGTCGAAACAGTTGATGTTCTTCCGGTAGAAAATGCAATTGAGATAGTGGAATGCTTATTTAATGCGACGGTATGCCTGTTTTTGTAATGAAAACAAAATAAATTTTTCTGGTTTTCTCACACACACACACATACAATAAAAAATAATAAAAGAACAAAGTGGTCACAGAACGAATTAATGTTTGGTCACTTGTAAATACATAAATGTAGACTCTTTGCAATAGTTTTTGGTATAGTAGTTTACCACACGTAAATTAAAGTTTAATAAATTTTGTTGTTGTGGTCTTATCAAGTGTTGTACATGCACCATATTTACAAGATCTACTTGATCCACAGCGCTAGTTTGCTACCAAGCGTGAAATACCTTATTTTATAATATATTTTCCTTGGAATTTTTTTCTATTTAAATACAATACATAATGTGTAAATACGTGGTGAATTTTTGCATGTTAAACAATAGTTTTCAACTAATCAGAAGAAGTTATTTCTTCTATAAAATGTTTGAATTTTTAGATATATTTTTATATTGCTGAAATTACGACACCACAAATTATCTGCTCCAATACAAATTTTTATAATTTTTGGCGATTGACATAAATAATATTTAACTCATTTTAATCACGAAAATTATAAAATATCACACTAAATATTTTCATATAAATTTGTACGAATTTTTTTTTCATATGAAAAAAATGTTTGGCCAATGTTTTATAATATTTGGGCAAGTTTTCATAAATTTTGGATCAATGCAGAAACTAGTCTTCGATACTTAGAATAGAAAACCTTTAAGAAGAAAAATCTTTACCATGCGAAGCTATTTTTCTGTCTAGCGGAGAAAATCCTTAAGTACTGTCTTCAGTAGTAGCACATAAAAATATTTCGATTTTTCTAGTTATAAAGGGTGGGCAAAATTGAGGTTAAGACATAATTATTATTATTATTATTATTATTTTTTGACAAATTCAGTTTTATTGATATCAATGGTAAAGTAGAAATATGGGAATTAATAATGGAATATGATATCGGGCAAACCTCTAGCACATCGGCAGACGTCCGCTTTTTTCATAAAATTTTGAACCACATTTTGCAACTAAAGCGGCCCATCCATTATACAATATTATTCTATATATATTATTTGCCATATTATTTCCATTTTGGCCTCTATTATTCAATAAGTGACGCAATAGTTTCAAATAAAATATGGCACAACTTTCTTACAATAAAAAGTAAACATAACCTATAAGCAAAATGAAAACAATATTGTACAATGTTGCCAACGCATTTCACAGTATATTGCACTTCTTTTGGCTTGTACAATAAAAATCAAAAGCCTTTTGATTTCTGCCAATATATTGTGCCACCTTTGAATATGACATACACATTGGCGATATGATTGTACAATACGAAAAATTTCACAGTTATATTGCAAATGGTTGGGCATATGGTTTGTCGGCGTAAAGCCGGTCTTTCAAATGGCACCAGAGAAAATAATATAGTGGCGTTAAATCACAAGAACGTGCCGGCCAAATCGAGACATTATGCGACCGAGAAATTTCTCAAGCAATACTGAATTGTTTGGCTGGCTGTATGGCTTGTGGCGCCGTCTTGCTGAAACCAAAAGTCACTAATGTCAACATTAACCAATTGTGGCCACAAAATAAATGTCAGAGGATGACAGCTAAATTTTTGACATTTCAGCATTTGACAGTCAGTTTATTTATAAAAATATATTGCTGTTTTTCTTTTGATATTTCTGTGCAAAATAAAATCATACTGCTTGAGCTTTTTTTAAATGTGTTGGTTAGTTCAGGCAGAGGCTTGAGTAAAGGGTATTTGCCTCTATGGGGGATACTCAACACTGTAATATTTCTACTTTCAGAGATGTATTTTTGTTTATTGAATTAAAGAAAATTACTGACTGGCATTGAGCATTCGTACGTAACAGAATTTGCCTGCAGTGTTACAAGATGACAGTGTTTTGTTGAAAGCTAACTGATATATACATATATCTTTTTTTATGTTTATTAGAGTATTGTTGGCGATCGTACTGTGTATGTGAGAAATGCTTATTAACCTGATATAGTCTGTTGTTTGTTGTTCAATCACCTGGAAAATTACTGTATACCACTATTTGGACCAGTCGAAGGACGGGTATACATATGTGGACAATTGGCATAAATGTCTTGCAGATTTGTTACTTTTAATTGTTATGTATTCTAGACTTTTTTTCCGCAATTTCTGTTTTAACAATTATTCTTTAAATATTAATTTTCCAAATATTATGATGTATTTGTAATAAACTTTAATACCTCTATATTTAGTTTTTAAATAATTTTTATTTTATTTTTAATACTATTTTCTTGCTTGTACTATAGTTTTAAGTTGGTTATTTGTACTTTAGATTTTAGTTGAAATACTTCAAAATATGTATTAAAGCATTTTGGAAAAATAACTCAGAATATGAAATACCAACAAATTTACAGTATGCCTGCTTTCGTAAAAAAAGAACTTAATTTCATTTGTAGAACTTATTTTGAATGCTCTCAGAGTATATGAAAATTGGTTTATATATTATTATTATTGTCCTAATTATTATTATTATTATTATTGTTTATATATTCTAGTGCCTTCTAACTTTAAACAAGTTTCCATATTATTGTTCAAAAGGAATTTTTGATTCAAATTAGTTTTATTTACTATTAATTTCATTATTTAGGTATTTAATTATTTTTATTGGAATTTGGCTATGCTCAATACGTAAATGTCTATGTACTCGTATGTATGTATATTCATACATACATGCCATTTATATATACTCGTATGTACATACGTGTGCAGTAAATTTCTTTTTAAAAGGTGCGTACAAAACTGCGTGATGCTTAGGCCAGTGATAAGCTTCTAAAATAACGTTTGCGTGATACTTTTTCAATAAATATCACTTTTACCAGCCTTTTACAGTGAAAGCTCGATTTTCTCAACCCACAAAAAGAAAATTTAATAATAAAATCGTTTCTATTGCAATTACCGAAAATTTGCAACTTCTCTACTCACTTTTCAATAAAATACTTTCTTTTTATCATTAATTTTTAAATAAATAAATTTGTGTTGCAACATTTGTGTAGCTAATGCCAAATAAATCAGTAAAATATTTAAACATAGTTTGAGTTAATTGTAATAAGGACCATTATTACCTCTTTAAGTGGTTATAGTTAAGAGTAGGTTTTTGTCTGAAATTTAAAAAGTGTTTTATTGTTGCAATTTCACCTAAACCTAAAGTGAACGATAAGTTGGAGGCAGGATCATCCTATTTGCTAGGTTAAAGAAACGTTATAATAATGATAAACGTTTTATTTATTCCATAACATCCTACTTTTAACTAACATGAAGTTGTAATAATGGCCCTAAATCTTATTAATATATTTTTGTTACTATTTTGTAAAATAATTTCTTATTAAATTCTTCTGGTTTCTGGACCTCTTTTTAATTATTATTATATTCTGATATTTTTAAGCTTAAGGTCTCTTTATTTTAATTTAATTTTTAATTTCAATATTTCGTCACTCCATTGTGTGACTGCTTCAGGAAATTAATTATTTTATTAAAGAAGTGACGAAATGTTGAAATTAAAAATTTAATTAAAATAAAGAGACCTTAAGCTTAAAAATATCAGAATATAATAATTTCTTATTTGTTAATTTTACCATGGACTCAAATTCAACGCAATGTTTTTTTATATTTTATTGACATCAAATTTATATATTAATGATCTCTATTGCGTAATAAAAACATTAATCCATTTGAGATTGGTTAATTTTGACTGGAACTCAATTTCAATTAGGGGTTAACGATACGCCTTTTTGCCGATATGATACAAAATACCAATACTCATAAAGAAATATCGGCGATACTGATACCGATACGCATATTGAATTTGAGTTCAAGTTAAGATTAGCAAATCCCATGTAGAGCAATTTTTTTATTATAATCAAAAGAGATCATTAATAAATAAAATTATTAATATTAATACAATTTGAAAATATTTTAAAATTAACAAATAAGAAATTGTTTACAAAAAAAAAGTAAAAAATTGGCATTGAAAATTTAGTTATTTGTGAAAAAATATGTAATAATAACAGATTATAAAGAAAAATGGAGCCACAATAATTAAAAAGGCAATATTAGGATATATTCAAGATTTGCAGAACAAAAACACGAGCTGTTGAAAGACTTAAAAAGGAAATAGAATGGAGTTATCGCTAACTTAGGATCAAAAGACAATTTCAATGCATTTATGGAGCATCAAAACAGATTATCTAGAATATAAAATTCAAAAATAAAAAATTAATATTAAGGAGACTGCAAAATAACGCCGATACCGATATACAGTAAACATTTGTAAATTGGAACCATTTTTGTACTAATTTTCGAGAAGTTCTAATTTCCGAAGGTTTTTTTTAATAAAAAGCAACATACAATTGCATCTTCATTACCAACATAAATCATATAATGAAAAACAATTTTAAATTCCTTGTACATATAACATTTTTTATAAAATAAAGTTTTTAAAGTATGTATTTAAAGAGCTTAATTAGGGGAGTACAACTTCATAACTACTAATTGTTATTCATATAACAAATAATGGTTCTTGGTTTTTCTTGACTTTAGTAAATTTGTTGTAATAATATCCTTGCGTATATAAGAAACAGGGAATTCCCCTTTTTTTATTATGTATGTATGTATGTGGAAGCCAAATAAAAGCTGCAAATACAATTTTTCAGTGTTAAAAACAAACAAGAAGAAAAATGCAGCGTATTAAAAACGTTTCTAATTTTCGATGAATTGGATTGCGAGTCTATTTTCCGAGCATCTACTGTATAGGCAAAACTGTAGTATCGCTGATATATCGGCTACATCTCTAAATACAAAATAAGTATCGGTATTGCCCATATTTCGTATCGGAAAAAAGAGTATCGTTAAAAAAATCTGTTGCACTTATTGATTTTTTTTTGGAAATAGTTGAATAAAATGTTGCCTGTTGCGATAATCTGCTGGTACAAAAAATCGAGCCCGCATTGTATCCGCTTTATAGAAACAAATTTGTTTGCAGTTACTGTAAATCTGATTCCCTTATTTAAAAAAACAAAAATTAAATTAATTCATATATAGTACATATTTTTAGTTAGTTTTTGTAATAAGTAGTTTGTAAATTTTTAATTTTTGTCTTTAAGTTTCTTTATAATATAATTAAAAATACATATAAAACATTTTGGCTTAATTATTTCTTATACAATCCTATATTTCTAGCTAAAAAAAATTATCTTAACTTTTAACTTGGTTAATTTCTATATAAATTTCGAAAAAATTTTGAACAATAAAATACAAAATTTCTTTAATAAATGAAAACAAAACTTTATACTAACTAACCTTTTTTTTCTTTTACTTATTTTAAAATCCTCTCCTCATTATTTAAAATGTATAAAAAATAATATATAAAACAGTTTTTGGTAATGTTGTTGTTGTTCTTGTTTAAAACTGCTTTGTAATTCATCTGTAAATGCTTTAATACTATGTATTTTGGAATTTGGTTATCTTTTTTTCTTCAAAGTTTTTAAAATGTTGGTAACATATTTTTTTATGGGAAATTGCATGTTGACTTTCGCTTCCCTGATTTTGGTGTGTAAATTCTTATTCCTGCTTTATTACAACAAATATAAATATGGCTTTTGTACACACTTATGTAAATATGTGGCAAGGACATGTTATTTCAGGCACCATATAAAAACCTTTAACCTTCAGACACCCACTCATTCCACTGGAGAGTTCATGCAACACTGTAACTCTTTTTGGCAAAAATTATCAAAAAGAAGTGTTTATTTTTAAAAAGCTAAATTTGTTGCAGACATAATCATTAGATTTCGAACTAAAAATCGCCAAAGTCGTCGGTTTGGGCAAATTTGAAGTTAGGAAGTAAATTGGCTGTCAAATGAACAAATTCCAAGAATTGAGCTGTCATCCTTTGACATTTGTTTAGCAAAATGTTGGGAAATTTTAGCCATGGAACGCTACACAAAGAACTTTAATTGTGGAAATTTACTATTTGAAAAACTAAATGGAAATCAACACATTTAACAAGAAAATCATCAAATGATGAGGACCACTTTCAGAATTTGGCGCATATGGGGCTCACAAAATCCACACATAATCCTCGAAAAACCATTACATACAAAGAAATTGACCGTATGATGCGGTTTGTGGTCAGGCGGCATCATCGGCCCGTATATTTTCGAAAATAAACAAGGAATCGTCGTCACCGTGAATTCTCTGCGCTACCAAACCATGAGAACGATTTTTTGTGGCCACAATTGGCTACTATTGACATCAGTGACCGTAGGTTTCAGCAAGACAATTCAGTTATTGCATGAGAAATTATTTGATTTTTCGATGTCAATTGGGCGCCTCGTTCTTGTGATTTAACGCCGCTAGATAATTTTTTCTGTGTGTGTTTTAAGCCAATTTACTTCCTAACCTCAAATTTGCCCATCCTTTAAAAATAGGCGTTTTCTTACTTGCTATTAGCTTGTCTTATTGTTTTTAATTTTCCGCTAGTAAAATTGAAAATTAAAAAAATCGGAAAGTTACCGGTTTTACACTATCTTGAAAGAATTGAGTTTTCACCAGATTTCGACGTTTTGAGTTTACAGAAATATTTCCTGGCTACTTCTGAGACGGTGTCACTGTGTATGTAAGTATGTGACCCGCTTATAACTTTTGAACGGTCGAACCAAACTAATCGCGTTCCAAAGGATTCTTTCAAACTTAGAGTTCCTATGAAATGGCATCAAAAACTAAGAAACATTTTATTTTTTTAGAATAACTTTTAAACGACTAATCAGCCATTCTAGACATTCAAAAATAACGCCGAATACCACTAACCGGGTCAAAATCGGTTGATGCGTTTCTGAGATATCGTGAAAGAAAAGTATCGAAAAAAGCGAATTTATTCAAAAAACTCCGAAATTATATATGTGATCAATTATTGTTCCCGATTCTCTTATAGGACTCGAAAGAACTATATCAATCATAGCTTATTACGTGTTAATCGGCTGATCCATTCATAAGTTATAGCAGTTAGAAAATTAAATAGCATCAGTTTTTAGCGGTTAAAATTAGCGGGAAATTGCAGCTATGGCCTTTAGGGTCAACCGATTTCCATATATATATACATATTTTTTGGAAATCTTAATAGTTTCCTGATTTATAAATTTTCAATCAACCAGTCGTAAAGCAGCTCTAGAGTCAGTCAACATCATCTCTCGTTGTCAATTATTTTTTTAAGTGTAGCCATACCACTGATCGTTTACTTTCTTTCGAGACTTTTGCCTCTCACTTGCACTAATTAATTCAATACCTCAGATAACTGTATACAGTTCTTCTGAGGAATTTTCCGTGGCTAACTATGTTGTTATTTCCCATATGAAGGCATAAGACTTGGACAGATGGTCACAGTAACGGCTAAAATACGGGATAAAAACATCTCCAGCAGCCGCCCCATCGTCATCTGTGCACCGATACTTTGCAAATTTACTTCGCAAAGTATTTCACTAATAATAAATTTCGAATTAAAAATAATAAAATTTTGGTTAAACTTATTGGAATTAAAAAATTGATAGATTATTTTCTAACTCTTGTACATAATAAATTCATGTTCACTTTTTTGTTTTGTTTTTAAAAACTAAATCATTAAGCACTAATCAATAAATGTTGTTCTTTTTATCTTCTTTCTCTTTCTATATAATAAATGAATGTTATATGAAATTAACCGAAAATGTTTTAAAATAAAACGCAAAACGCTGGCCAAATGACTAACATCAAATCACAAAAAAAAATAAAATAATAAAAAAAAACATCAAAATAACCCAAACCAATCATGTCATTGCTTAAAAACATACTCATCCAAATAGGGCAACAATAAGAACATTTTGGTAAAGAAGGTTTTCATTTTAAAAGGCAGTAATAATACGTAATGATGATCCAACGATATGATCTGCGGCTCCGAGGGTAGTACGGTGGACAACGGAGTCGAGGTCGTAGCGGCAACAACATCAGCATCAACGTCAACTGTCAATGAAACGCGTAACAACAATACAAGCAGCAGCAACAACAACAACAACACCCACCACAGCAGTAGTACAGGCAACAACCACAACAATCAAAATGCGACCACAGTAATCAGTGGCAATGAGGTATTGAGTGTAAGTACAGCAGATCTAGCACAAATGGTTAGTGGCACTCATGGCGGCAATGTACAAATAAGATCAGCGCAACCCTTAACACGGACCACAAGGCGCATGCTTAGGGGCCATACAACGCACAATGCGGCTGGTGAAAGGGTTTTGTTGATCAATTACATTTCACCCAATTCGACGAACAACAATACACAAGTAAATACCAGCAACGCCACCATAATACAGCCCTCAACCTCCACTAATACTACGACGCGTAGAGTTATACAGACGCGAGGAGCTCTGCATCACAGCAGTGGCAACAGTACGGTGAATAGTTCAAATACCACTACAACAACTGCTACACCAGTTTCTTTGGCAGGGCTCGGCTCTGAAGTTACAGTCACTTTGAAACGATCAAGTAAATCAAATAACGCAGGTCATATTATAAGACATCAGCAGCAGCAGCAACAGCAACAACAACATCATCATCAACACCATCATCAAACCACCCCTACCAATACCATACAGGCAACAACGAGTAGTTCAGCAACACACATACATTCACAGTCGCCTCCGCCTTTGGTATTTACCACACATTCAGCTGCCGACATAGAACATCATGAGCTACAGGAAGTAGAAGAAATAGAAGATCATACAGAGCAGCAACGCCATCATCATCATCAGCAGCAGCAGCAAACACAGCATCATCATCAGCAACAGCAACAGCATCATGTTATCATACACCATCATGGCAGTCAAGGAGAACAACAGCAAGAAATTCAATATCATCACCAGCCACAGCAACATCATCATCAAACCACGGTGCCCCATCTCATGTCTATACAAACACAAACGCAGGCGACCTCAGCTGACATGGATGACGACGAGCTGCTGGAGTACAGCACCAGCAATGTTGATCAGGTGGTAGAGGCCGCCATGGCAGTGGAAGATGCTGAAGATGTTGAGGAGGTAGTGGAAACTCATCATATACAACAGTTGCATACGGTGCAACTGCAAGCGCATCAACATACCGAATGCCTGGAAGACGACGACGGTGAAGTCGAAGAAGTTTATTTGCAATGAAGTTAAAAAAAGCTGATTCTATAAAAAGGTAATTTTCAGAAAGTAATTCCAAAATAGAGCTTATTGTAAGCTACTTCCATAAGTCCACTGTTTTCAAAAAATGTACCTTTTTAAAATGCCACCAGGCATGTGATCGTAATTGAATAATTTCCCATCATTGTTTTGGAAATGTGTAATCATGTATATGTATGAACTCGTGATGTGCTAATGTACATATTAATAAAAATTTAAATGAAATGTATTTGTTATTAATAATAATATACATACATGCGTAAAAATCGAAAAATTCGTAAAAACAGGATTAGGTGTATATTAATTTCCAGGGAACAAATATAGATCCCGTATCATGCTCCGATTTTTATGAAACTTTTGTCATGGGTGATACTCTTATGTCTAAGAATTATGGTAGAAAAATTTTGGAGCGGACGCTCTTAGTTTGTGAGTTATGGGCCTCTAAAGTTGAAACATACATATGTATGCCTATAACATCCTCCAAATTAACATGGTTGATATGGATATCGCTGGATACCTTTCAAACGGTATCTATATAACACCTTAAGATTGTACAGATTTAGAGAGGTTAAGGGTTAAAAATTATCTTTTTTATTTAGACTTTTTTCTACAAAAGTACCGTTAAATCGAAAACGGTATTTTATTTTATACTAAAATTAATAGAAGACATTCACACCATTCATTTGACACCTATACCATAAATATCTTATAAGGAATGCATACACTACTGAATACCTCGCTATTCATAAAATTTAAAATGAGTTTGAAATGTATTTTAATCAAATTTTTTCATACAAAATTTTCTTAAAACAGATTTCAAATACGTTTTATTTTTTATGAATATGGGGCAAAATTTTTAACTTCGTGAGACAGAGTTCCTTTAAGACATCTCTGTACCCAATTTTGAATCTCTATTTTGACAGAGTCATTCCGGGAAGGGCCGTGTAAGATCAGAGAATATCTCAGCTTCTTATAGGCTTAAGGAATACAAATTGTTCAATATTTACACTAGTACAATTCTTTTTTGGAGGGTATGAAAACTTAACCGCTTAATATATATTGGAGAGTTTTTCTTAAAATTTTCATTCATCATTTTGCAGACGTTAATCGAACCCCAATTAAATGTCCTTACAATTAACATATAATATTCGTATTCGTATTCGGGAATATCAAAAACTGACATTCGGCACATCACCAGTATGTACACATACATACGCACATGCGTACACACATACATGTTTTAGAAATTATGTTTTAAAAAAGTATTTTTTAAAGGTACATATTTTGATATACATATTAAATGTAATTGGCTTGTATAAAATATACTTTTTGAAAAGATGAACTTTTTTCGATAAAAAACACAAATGATAATTAATGTGTGTATATATAAATTATAATTGTAAAAAGTTTTTAGATATCAATTTTAAGTATGTAATTAAATAAGTCATGTCGCAATAATGGGTTTTATTAAGGTTGTCGTCCGAACGACTCCTTCCTTATTTTCTACTAGATTATAAAAAATGCTTTTGTATGTTATATGTCGCAGTCAATGCCACTGGCGAATAAGAAGGCCCAATAATATTTTTCCTTAATGAAATATGAGTTAATCAATTTAATTTCAGACCGTTTAACTTTCACCTATTCCCAGTTGTTTTTTCTTTTGCCTTAATTTTGTTTGTTCACCGAATGATCGTACAGATATTCATGACTTGATTTGTTATTCAAAATGTTTAAAATTTGCCTGAAAAATAAAAGCAAATAGTGTAAAGCGGCCTGGAGACTATCAAAAAAAGTCATCAAACACAAGGTTGTGTGCGTGCGGTCGTTGTTTTTCGGGTACACGTATTTGTTGTCGGCTCTGTTTGAAGAAAATCAAAAAGTTTTGATTTTTATTTTGACGGCTGTTATAAAATTTTTCTATTTGACACATTGTTGTCACAATACTAATATATAAATGAAATTTATTTGTTGGTGGTTAAGCAATTTCTATATGCATTTCATTGGTGCTTTACCAAATCGTCAGTAGACTTTATTTTTTAACTTTTCAAAACTGTGGTTAAAGTCTACTGACGATTTGGTAAAGCACCAATGAAATGCATATAGACATTGCTTAACCACCAACAAATAAATTTCATTTATATATTTTGACGGCTGATTTTTGTGTTCGTCAAAAAAATTTTATTTTTCTGTGTTTTTCGTCGCAACAACATCGCGGGTAAACAGTAACACAAAGTCAACAATAATTCATCGTCCGACATTTTTCCAATATGTTCACTACAACGGCAAAATACAAATTGTGTTTGAAGCTTTTATTTGTACGTCTCTTTCAAATGCCACAATCACACGACACCCACACATATGCAATGTTTGATGCCTTATTTTGATAGTCTCCAGGGCCCTTAAAAGAAAGTAAAATTATTTGAAATTTTAGTTTTGTGTACCTCAGCCTGCGTATGGGTGAGAAAAATAAAATTACACTGGAAAAAAAGTGTGCTCAGAAATACGAAACAATAAATACAGAAAAAAATCGTACATGCTTCATTCGTTGCTGGCTAATGCACCAGTGATGTCAGATTAACTTTTTAAAGTTCCCTACGTTTGGATAAAAAGTCTCCACATTTCCTGACAACAGCAATTTTTCCCCCTACAATTTTCCCTACCTTTTATTAATTATAAGTAAAATTTAAAATTTATTAATAATTCAATATGTAACCTGCTCCACGAAAAGGGACCTCTGCGCCGAAATTATTTTTTTTACTTTTTGAGTGATTCTTATAGGAAAAAAACGCTCTTTCAAATGCCGCAAACAGCAAGTTTCTATGTCTTTTAGTTTTTTTTACAAATCACCTGTAAAGATGAACATAATTAATGAAAAAATTTAAAATTGTGATATAAACACATAATATATAAGTATAATATTATCTAGTAATTTTGAAAACAAAATTAGCAAAAACAGGTTTTTAACTGTTAGAAATAATTTTCATAGAGGCAACACTGCATATTGAACATCGTACAAAGTACCAGAGAGTCGAAATATATATGCATATATATATTTATATATATATATATATATATATATATATATATATATATATATATATATATATATATATATATATATATTTATATATATATATATATATATATATATATATATATATTTATATATATATATATATATATATATATATATATATATATATTTATATATATATATATATATATATATATTTATATATATATATATATATATATATATATATATATATATTTATATATATATATATATATATATATATATATATATATATATATACATATATATATATATATATATATATATATATTTATATATATATATATATATATATATATATATATATATATATATATATACATATATATATATATATATATATATATATATATATATACATATATATATATATATATATAAAGGGTGTTTTTTTATGAAGTTTTTTTATACGAATCACTCTGTTGTCTGACAGCTGTTTTGACAGTTTAAAGTGACGTCTCTACTCAGTATTGTTTGGCAAATCATCATGAACAGGTTAACTCCAGAACAACGCTTCCAAATCGTGGAAATTTATTTTCAAAAACAGTGTTCAATTAAAAATGTTTATCCGCTTTTTTACCGCAAAATTCTCTTCAGTGATGAGGCGCATTTTTGGTTGAATGGATATGTCAACAAGCAAAATTGCCGTATTTGGAGCAAAGATAATCCACACGCCGTTCAAGAATTACCAATGCATCCCGATAAATGTACTGTTTGGTGCGGTCTATGGGCTGGTGGAATCATCGGTCCTTATTTCTTTAAAAATGAGGAAGGACGACGCGTTACCGTGAATGGAAATCATTCACAATCCCATAAATCTTCAAGAGCTCTAGGTAATATAAGGCAAGCTTTATTTGCAATTATTGCAGCTGAGTGACATACATTTTATAGCAACCATATTTGGTTTGCCGGCCAAAGCCTGCCATACTCGACATATATTTTTACATCTGACGTGTCAAATTTTCAACTCATATGTAATTCTGCATGTCTGTCAAAAACAACCATTTTACAGAAGGCTAATAAATATTCGATCAGAAATGTTCATGTTGATTACTTCTGACATATATTCTGTTTTTTTGTGAACAAACGAATTCGATTGAGATTTCAATTATTGAATTATCTACGACTGGCTTTTGCAGAATTTTAACAATTATTATCAATTACAACACATGAATTTTATGAAAAATAACTGAATCATGAGGAACTGGGAATTTTTGGTGTCATAAATGGTCTAAAATTTTCAGAAATTTATTTTATGGTTTATTATTGTTCTTTTTGTAAATATAATATGTGTATATAATTATTTTGACCACAGCAAGTTTATTTTTTTATTATATATGGGGTCGTTTTCTTAAATTTACAAACTGGTAATCTACAAAATAAAAAAAAGACAGACATTTTCTTTTATTTGTGGTTTTTCAACTTGAGAAATGACTCCCTGTTTGTTCTTTCGAAAAAATTTCAATAAAAAAACAAAACAAAAAAAAAAACTATATATACCAAAGTATATCTATATCAAGTAGTCGCAAGAGTACAACAACATAAAATTACAAACACCACCGTACATTTTGTTTGTGTAAAATTTATTATATTTTATTTTGTTTTGTTCACAATCAGGGCATACTGATACAGGTAGGAGCGGTTTTACAAAAATAAAAACCTACATGTATTTTGTTTTTGTGAATTCTAATTCAAACGTCACAATTAATTGTGTAGAGCAAAGCAAAACGAAAAAGTACAAAAACAAAATATACATGTTTGTTTTTACATTTGCTCTTAAGTTTTGTATGTATGTAAAGAAATTTTGACGTTTGTATTAGAATTTCTCCCAAAAACAAAATAACCGTATGGGCTATCGCTCCTACCTGTATCAGTGTGCCCTGGTTCACAATTATTTCCAAAAATTTAAATACTTTTCGCATAGAACCTTTTTAAAACAATTTCTTTTTGTTACTTTTCTTAAACAATACACTTTTTTACACTTTTTCACAAAAATCTTTTCCAAAACAATTCTTTTTTGCTACTTTTGTTGAATTAATAATGTTTTTCACAATTTTACAAAATTGTTTTTTCATCGGAATAAACAAATATGGCTCGCTACAAAAGTAAACAAATTTTGACATACGTTCATGTAAAAACTGAAAAAAATTTTAGTCAGCTGGGCTCTTGCATATACTTGATATAGATATACTTTGATATATACTATATGCGTATATGTTAAGAGATTAAAAATTAAAAAGAAATCATGAAATAAAATATATTGCAAATATTAATATTAAAATTTATACGAATAACTAAAAAAACTTAAGGAGAAATATTTTTATTAAAGAGAACAGTAATTGAATATTTTGTAAAATAAACAAATTGTATTATAATATAACAAATTTATTAAGATCTATTTCATCAAAATATGTATTATATTAAAATCATTTATTAAAAAAAAAAATTAGCTGTAAAAAATAATTTAAGCCGGCAAAATCTTTTAAGAATGCTACATATACATATAACAAATAATTGTATTCAATTCTATTTCATTTACATAATGCACATGGAAATATGTAATGGCAGTTGTAATCACGATTGTTAATGGACGCCTTCGTAAGTCGTAACTATGGGTCCAACTAACAGGTCATCTCACTAATACGACAATAGAAAAAAACAACACGCATTTTGTTTGTGTACAAAATTTGCCATTATGGTTTTGCACAATGCTTTTTTACAATAACAAAAAGCCGGTATTTGTTTACGCATAGTAAAAAGTAAACAAAAAATAAAAGGGGGGTGGGCAAATTTGAGGTTAGGAAGTAAATTATTTTAAAAACTCACTTTTTTTTTTACAAATTTAGTTGTATTGATACCAGTGGAAAATAGAAATATAGAATATGATATCGGGCAAATGCCCATATCCATCCGATATATTCACAAAATTTTCAACCACATTTTGCAGAAAGGTTCGCTTATCTCGCCAATACAGTGCCAAATTTTATCTTTCAGAGCGTCAGTTGTTTGTCGTTTGCTCACGTCAACGTGGTCATTCAAATGCCTCCAGAGAAAATAATCCAGAGGCGTTAAATCACAAGAACGAGGCGACCAATTGACATTGCCAAATCGAGAAATTCCGGGACTGGGAAATTTCTCATGCAATAACTGAATTGTTTGGCCGTCTATGTGGCTTGTGGCGCCATCTTACTGAAACCAAAGGTCACTGTGGTCAACATTAGCCAATTGTGGCGACAAAAAATCGATTCTCATGATTTGGTGACGGCATTTTCCAGCTTGCCACGCCTAAAATTTCCTAACTCTTTATTAAATAAATATCGATATGATTCTTGACATTTCATCATTTGACAGCCAACTAACCTCAAGTTTGCCCACCCTGTATAATGGCGGCCGAGAATGTAAACAACTTTTGATACTATGTAAAATTGTTAATGGCCAAAACACAACCCAACTAATAATCATCAGGAGAGGTGGGAGGATCTGTTCATTCGGCCATGGTCGTAATAGTTCCGGAATTGTTGAATTTTTGTTTAAGAAATATAAAATTGAGTAGTTTCGCTCAGCTCAACAGTTGAGTACTTACTGTATACCAAGGCAGATTTACCAGGTACTCTCACTAGTACAACAATTAACAACACCAAAAATCACACGTATTTTGTTGGTGGAAAATTTGAAGCTAATGTCAAAATCAAGGAAGAAGAAGCATCAGTAAAGAGGAAGATTTAAGAAAAAAAAAAATATTATGTGCCTTGTATATAAACGTTTGACAGCAGTTCAACACGCACCAAGGAAAATTCAATACACAGATGCGCTAGTGAGAGTACCTGGTAAATCTGCCTTGCTGTATACTTACTATTTTTCCGCTAACTTGAACAACTGATCGAATAGAGTTAAGCCCGTTATACATAACAGTTGTCAACCATTTTACCACAATTAAACGCAACATCTACATCTTAAGAAGGCGCCCTCAATGTTTAGTCCCATTCGAGAGAATTTGTTTTTTTTTCTTCGAATTACCGTGTTGCGTTTCGAAAAGAATCACTACTCATAATTGTAGTGTTTTCACCTGGTTATAATATGAAAATCATAAACATCTGATTTTGCGTACACACTGCAATCTTGGTTTTAACACACAGACTGTCCATTAACTTTCATCACAATAAATTAAATCTCTAATAGAAATAGGTGTATTTGTTGTTGTACTTTTCTTTATCCATTTTTATAACACTTAACTGACAAACTGTACAACAGCAGGTACTGTTTCTATAAAATACGAAGAACTTTTAAAAAGCACTCTAAACTTGAAATATTCTTTTTATAAATAAATATATTAAAATTATAGACATATTTGTACAAAGTGTATAAGTGGTTAAAAAAATCATGTATGTATTATGCAAAACTCATGAAAATTCTTCAAGAAAAGGTGCGAGTGCTTTATGGTGCATTATCAGCTGTTTTCAATATTTAACTTCGCAACACCCCACCAAACAAAATAATTTTTTATTACAAAACCAGCCCAGTGTGAAAACACTAAGAGAGAGGGATTTTTTCACAATTTACAGCGGTGCTATGAAAGTTGTTTTTAAAGCAGACATAAGCAGAAACACATCAACATTTTGAGTTTGTGTGTACAAGAGATATTTTGCAAACAAACGAGCATTCTCCCCACCCTTAAACTTTTTTCAACAAGCGCCAAACAACCGTCTTGGTTGGAAGCTTGTGATATACTGAATTGTGAATCACAATTTTTGTGATTTGTGAGTAACTACAAATACGTGTGACTCTCAAGAGCGAATTTATATACATTTGAAGCGCGCTCACCCACAATGCCTATGTCTGTTTTAAAGTAAAAACTTTAGCATAGAACATTCAGTGATCGCAACATCAAACGAGAACGGGCACAGTGTAGGAATTCTACAAATTTTGTATTTATAAATTAAAACTTGTAATAAATGAAAAATTCAAAAATAAAAAAATCTCATATATGATGTGTAAGTTTTTGACCATCATTTATTTTAAAGAAATATTATATATTGCTAGTAATATGTAGCTTATAGGTTGAGAATTTAAGGTACTTATTAATTATTGTCTCGAAATTCATTATTTTGTATATGACTTAAGATGTAACTTATTGTTTTTAAAACATTTTATATTTTTAAGTACATACAACTAAAAATTACTTTTAATCTAAAAACTTACATGATATTTTTTCCAAAAAAAAGAACAAAAAAAACAAAAAAATAATAATTAATAAAAAGGAATAAATGCAATTTTTATGTTTTACTGTAAAATTAAATATTGATCTTTTTATTTAAATGAAGGGAGGCTTTCTGAATGAGAGAACAGTTATCAGCTGGTCGTAGAATTTCTCCTATGCGCTGAAAGAGCTGGCAACACTGTTGAAAATTCTGTTACCGCATTTTGCTTTGGACGTTTTATAATAGTTCAAAATCCTCACATTTTGTAATTGATTGGGCATTTCGTGAAGCAGCTAAGGTGGATATCTTTATAAAATTTTTTTATATTCGGCTGCTAGAGGGTCAGCTAAAGAGAAATCAAAAAATAATTAAATTTAAATCAAGCGGGAGATTCATATGGTCCTTCAGCATTTAAATAGTTAGCATTTTCAAAAGGGCAATACGGCTGTTATAATATGGCGGAATATTTAAAAAGGCAGGATAGCGCATGGATCGTGTATAAGTATGTATGTATATAGATAGACTCCTGCTGATGCATGTTCTAGAACTGGTATAGCAAACAAAGTTTTTTTAATAACATGTGGATCTTTCAATTTGATAAAATCAAGAACATTCCATGGCTCATTTAAGGTTATTGAAAAGTATTTTAGCGTCTCGCAAAATTTTAATTACAAAGATTGCAATATATAATTTTTTTATTTGTTACTTTTCTAAAATAAAATTTTTATTAAATATGGCATACTCAATGTATGTATGTATCAAAATAGCTTCAAATACATTTGGGATATTCACACTGTATGCTGTTTTGTTATATTGGCGTAAAGTCATATTACTTTGGAATAGTTGAAAAAAATTGTTGCTGTGCTACAAACAAACAACTAGGAAATAAATACATAAAGGCTGTATTCATACAAATATTTTTGTGGCTTATAAAACGTTTCCATACAAAAATTTTTGGCTTATAAAATGTTTCCATACAAAATTTGTTTTTTAAATTTTTTTTTAATAAAACAGTAAGATTTTTTGAGTATGTTGATTATTTTGTCATAAAAGAGTTCAGAAATCTGAGCCGAATGGCTGAAACTCTTTAGTCGAGACCACGAAGGTATATATTAGCCGCCTTAACTTATGTATTATACAAGAATAAAACTTCGATTTAATAGATATTAATCACATTTTTTTATCTGTACATTAAATGACACATTTATGACATAAAAACAATTCAAAAACAGTTTAAACTGCAAGGTATACATATATACAAGAGAAAAACTTGCCGTTTTATATTTACGTAACTGGCGGCCATTGAACGTTTTTCCACTTGGCGCCGCCAAAAAATTTCTTCAGCTCATACGAGTATCACCGGCATCAGCTGTTATTGTTTATACACACAAATTTCATTTGGAGAATTTTGTCCAAAAATAGGCAAATCACGGGCAAATTTTACGGTATTAGATTAAAGTGGAGTTTTCAGAAGATTTTACGAAATGTTTTTCTATTTGCTTTGACAACAAGTAAGTACAAATGTGTTTATTTTCTTATCAACTGACTAATTAAGACGGGTTGTTCACACCAATTATATATTTTTGTGCTATTATTTTATAATATATGTACATATCAGAGTACTTCAAAATCACGATTTTTCTTGATTTTGTTCAGCACGCAAATTTTTGTTCATTGCAAAGATTAAAGAAAAATTCAATGATGATTAAAAATCATTTCATTCTGATGTATACATCAAATTCTGATTATGAGTAAAATTAACAAAAGCATTTTATGAGCAAGATCGCACAGGCAAGAGAAGGGCTTGCAGTAAATTCATCGTGTCCAAACGCTCTTATTCTCATTAATTCACACAACATGTTTGAACCGACCGTCTGTGTGACTTGAGCAATATGATATACGAACAATGCAAACAACATAACCAATTCAACACTGATACATGAGTGGAGGTACAGGTTTAGTATTTATTTGAATTTGTTCATCAAAAACAAAGTTAAAGGGAATACACATGGGCAAATGCACGGTGGTTTATGGGACTTTTTTCTTTACAAAATTGAAACAAATGAGAATGTGTGCACAAGTTTGATCATTTGGTTGTTTTTTATTGTTAAACATGTGTCCGATTAAGAGAACAAATTTAGTTGAATTACATACGCCGAAATACACATGCAAATATGACAAAAGGGGAAAAAAATTTTTTAAGTCAAATTTCCAAGAAAGTTTACACCTTGTCGCCTCGGCGTAAGGGAAAAAATATAATACGGTCCATATTAAGTGAAATAATTATGGAAAACGAATAAGTACTGGAGGGCTACTTATGCTGCAGAAAATTTGTGCTTCTCAATTTTAGCTTAATAAGAAATACAAATTAAATAACACAAAAAACACCACTGTAAAGGAGAACAAATAAAAATAAACAAAAATAATAATAAATATTATTTGCAATATCGAACTGCAAATAAAAATAATATTTTCTTAAACAAATTTCCTATTTTGTCATAAACAACGCGAATGGACATCATAAACCACTGTAAATTAAAATAAAAAAACAAGCGTGCCTTTGTTGATAGGAATGAACAAATTCATACACAATGATTTCTTGCTTTTTGTACTTTAATGTTGATCAAATTTTTGAGCGTTGAGCGGAATAGACAAGTACACAAGTTGACAAGTTTGATTCGACCTATGATGAAAATAAGCAAGTGTTCAACTTGCATGTGGTTCGATTGCCTTATAATGAACAACGCATATAAAAGCTTGAGCATGTTTGACTAATGTTTTTATTCCTAGCTTAAAAAAGATTATTGTTGTGAGTAAGCCGATGTGTTTAGCATCAGAACCAGCAAAGAGGCATATGTTCGGTTGATTTAAAATCAACAACAAAAGAGAGTGTGCGGGCAAGTTTGATCATTTGCAAATAAAAGACAAGTTTTTTGTGCCTTTGTTATTGTTGAACGGTTTTTTAATCAACAAGAGAAGTTCTCTGGTACATATGTACTACATACATTTGACTTTATGACTGCAGTTTGAATCTCCCAATTCTTTAAATAAATGCAAGTTGATGACAATAAAACATGAATATTTTATTCCAACACATATCCTTATGCTCCTTTAGTATAACAAAAAGTAAAAACGTTACACTCGACCAGGCCGAATCATAAATACCCTGCAAATATTTAGTAAGAAAATTTAAAATGTTTAATCTGGTGGGGCAGAGTTCCATTAAGACCTCTCTGTACCCAATTTTAAATCTCTATTTTAACAGAGTCATTCCGGGAAAGGCCGTGGGGGAGACGTTTCACCTTCGCAAGATCAGGAAACATCTCAGCTTTTTATAGGCTTAAGGAATAAAAGTTGTTCAATATTTACACTATTTGTGCATATAATACCGTACCTCAACGCCCACTAAAGGGGGCAGGCTCCGAAATAGATTATACCATGATTCCATAGACGAACGTATGGGTATTGCTAGATCGTCTTAGAGTTCATCACTGATCAAGAATATATATTCTTTATGGGGTCCAATTCATTTTGGAGGGTATTAAAACTGTAAAGGACCGTGAGGAAGACGTTTCACATTTGCCATAAAACTCTAAAAATAAGTGTTTGGGATAATTAAATGTAAAATTTATTATGTATGAATTTTTTTTATTAGTCGAACTTTCTTATGTAAATTGTTAATTGCATCAACGGGCTTAAGTTCGAATAAAATAATAAAATATGGTTTGCAGTCTTGCAGATTCGAACTTAAGCCCGTTGATAAAATTAACAATGTAAAATTTATTTTATTTTTTTTTAATAGGTTCATTTAGGGGGCAAAGGAGGATGAGGGAGTAGGGCAGAGGAGTACCAGGTTACATCTCAGCTTCGCTATTAAAGCTTAAAAATATTATTTTTAAGGAATGTAGGCTTAAGTAAAACAATTTGATAAATTTTTACACTATTTTTGCATATAATAGCGCCCACTAAAGGGGCGGGTTCCAAACATTAATTTTTAGGATTTTGTGACTCCAAGTTTAACGTGCTGGACCTTCTTTGACATAAAAATATATCATTAGCTTAACAAAATTACAAAAAAAAAATTAAAAATTATGTTGTTTTTTAGAGGTTGGTTTAGGTTCTTCTTAGGGGAACTTTTTTCCCTTTGGCCCGATTTAGCCCATTTACGAACTTGACCTGTGCTATCCTTCAAGGTATATTTATACCAAATTTCAAGAGTCTCCACAGACGGATGGAGGGATGGACATGCTCAGATGGTCTTAGGTTTCATCACTGATCAAGAATATATATATTTTATGGGGTCTCAGATGAATATTTCACTGCGTTACAAACTGAATGACAAACTGAATATACCCTCCAATTCTTTTTTGGAGGGTATAGAATGAAATATGCTGAAAGCCGCAAACTATCAGCATCTTCACTCACTTGCACTTTTGTAAAGAAAATAAAAATTTTGATAACAAAAAGGTGCGACATGAGAAAAATAGTAAGAATTTACAACTTAATGCAAATTTTACAAGAAAAGATTGGGTATTTACCACCACACACACACACATACTTAACATACTCCTGTACACGCGGTAAGTAGTACACGTTAAAACTAACTAGAGTATGAAATATGAAAATGTTAACATTAAAAGTAGTTGGAAATAGTTAATTTATTGCAAACCTTTCCCGAAAAATGCAGTCACTGAAAAATGCCGAGAAGAAATTTGGAGCATAAAAATAACAATGAATTTAAACAGAACTTTTTACATTGTGGTGTGCATGTTCTTTTGTAGAAAATTTAAATAGCTGCACTGATTTCTTTTTCATGTAACGAAAGAACTTATTGTTATTTTTTATAAAAAGAACTAGCTTTTTTAATAAAAGCTGTAAATAAATTTGTGAATTATTCATGATGCTTTGAAACCCTGATACTCGACGGAATCATATTTCACTGACAAAACGGGGAGGTATGCCAATTAAAAACAAAATGTTAAAAGTGTAAGATGGCCAGAGAAAAGTACGATACAACTTTTAACAACAGGTTAACAAAATCTGTATAGTACATTAAAAAAATGGTCGTATATTAGCTTAAATTCAGAAAGTCATGATAAATATTCCGAGGCGCAAAGGAAAGACATCAACATCAGTTTTTAATTATTCAATTTTTAAAGCAGAGCTGAACAAATTTATTTAAAACTGTTAATGTCAAGTGATCGAATTTGGAACAAATTTAATGAAATTCAACGGAATAAGAGCTGCAGCATAAAACATTTCCATTAAACTTAAAAGGGTACCACCACTCTACTGCTATAGGCATCATATATTACTTCTCCATCTTAGCGTACGTCCCTTTTAAAGCCTCTGCAAAACTCATAAATTTTCAGTTGCAAATGTAGAAAGAAATCGATGTAATCACACAGGCGAACAGCTCTTTAAACTACAGAAATGACTCCCAGATAATCCCTAGAAATTTTTTGGGCGAAAAAACAAATCCCTACTGCGATCAAACTTTCAAATACTATTTGCTCAATAAATCTTTCCACAGAAGTTTAAATACAAATGGCACACACTTCCACTACAAACCTGCATACACATACATGTACATATATACGTACTTTTGCATACTCACATAATTTATGCTTTAAAAGTCATAAATTTTACAAACTTTATTCCTAAAAGAATTTCCCTTATTTCTATTTCAAATATGTACTAATTCCAATTGAAATGATTTATCAAAAACATATACAGTCATTCATTTATTATACGTTTTATGGTCAATTTATAGCCTAATAGGCGACGGTGACCAACTAAAGATGAACATTTATTTCCAAACATTTTGGCCTAAATTATTGTGAAAGTTGATGCTGCCATTTCGTTTGTTAGTTTTTGTAAAGTAGTCGTCGTAGGAAAAATTGTACATAATTTTTAATTGATAAAAAAATATTTTTTATGTGCTATTTTTAGTCACATCACTTTAATTAACTTCTTTGGAGAAATTCTGGAAATTGACCATTTGAAGCAAATGTTTCATTAAAAAAAATAATAATAATTTGCTTTCACGAACTGCAATTGGCCTTTATAAAATTTTTTTGAACAATAAGAAAAGCAACCATCGTGGAAAATAAATATATAAGGTAAAGGTCGGCCGTCTTATGTGCCCTTTACCGATGTACTCGTACGTCTGGAGCTTATACACACATTCGTTCCAACCGCTGGAGCCATCTTTTTGACTTTTCTGTTTTTTTTAGTACCAATTTATTTTTATACACTCCAAAAAAGAATGGGAAGGTATATTCACTTTATCATTCCGTTTGTAACGCAGCGAAATATCCATCTGAGACCCCATAAAGTATATATATTCTTGATCAGTGATGAAATCTAAGACGATCTGAGCATGTCCGTCCGTCCGTGCATCTGTGGAAATCACGATTCAGTCCAAACGAAAAGAGCTAGACTCTTGAAATTTGTTATAAATATATCTTGAAAGATAACACAGGTCAACTTCGTAAATGGGCTGAATCGGGCCAGAGGGAAAAAAATTCCCCTAAGAAGAACTTAATCAACCTCTGAAAAAACAACATAATTTTTAAAGTTTTTTTTTTTAATTTTGTTAAGAAAATGATATATTTTTATGTCAAAGAAGATCCAACGCGTTAAACCTGAAGCCATAAAATAAAAAAAAAAATCAATTTTTTGACCACGCCTCCTTTAGTGGGCGTTATTATATGCAATAATAGTGTAAAAATTTAACAAATTGTTTTACTTAAGCCTACATTCCTTAAAACTAATATTTTTAAGCTTTAATGACGAAGCTAAGACGTAACCTGGTACTCCTCTGTCCTACCCCCCCTTCTCCTTTGTTACCTAAATGACCCTGTAAAAAAAAATAAAAATAAATTTTACATTTAATTATTCTAAACATTTATTTTTAGAATTTTATGGCAAAGGCGAAATGTCTGCCCACGACCCTTGCCAGAGAAACCCCGACAAAATACAGTTTTAATGTCCTCCAAAAAGAATTGGGCACCCTAAAGTATACATATTCTTGATCAGTGATGAAGTCGAAGACGGTCTAGCAATGCCCAAACGTTCGTCTGTGGAAAACATAATATAGTCTATTTTTGGGCCCCTCCCCCTTTAGTGGGCGTTGCCGTACGATATATAAATGAACTCTGTGCCAGCAAGTTAAATATTTTAAATTTACTTACTAAATATTTGGACTGTATTTAAGATTCGATCCGGTCGAATATAACGTTTTTCATTGTTATATAAAACAGATTATTAAAATTTTCTATTCCGTTTGATTCATTTTTAATAACTTTAAGCGGGTTTTGAAGTTCAATTACGTGGCTCGCCGATAGCAGTTGGAATTGTAGTTTATCGCCAATAAAAACAAAAAAAAAAAAAAAACATTAAAATAAATATATTCTCAATTGCAAAGAAAAAATAGTTTGCAGATTCATTTCATTGTTAAGTTGGCAAAACATACACGACACAAATGGTTTAAAGTTGTTGACAGCAACAAATAGCAAACAGCAATATGATGGAGTTGCAGACAGTCTGTTGCAACAGAAATATAACTTTGCCATGTTGCATGCTCGTTTGTATCTGTTAACGTTGACAATAATTTTACTTATTGCTTTGAAATACATTTGCTGCCTGCCATTAAAGGGGCAGAACAAAATTGGTACTATTTTTGATACAATTGGAACTGCACCTGGACTTTACATATTTCTGTTATGTAAGAGTTTTCTCGTCAGTCCGACGTGCTATAACTAAAGGATCTGTATGTATAAAATAATTAGTTTTACTAACAATTGCATTTTAAGTACGTCGTTTAATGTTCATTAAAATGCTTTGCATTAATTATAATTCAGTGTTCTTTTCTAAGATGCGTTTTGTAACGGCTTCACATATCGGGCAAATATCCTCTTTAAAATTACTGCCATATACGCACCATTTTGTCGACTATTTTCTTCATTTAGATAATTGTGGCAAAATTTCCCTGTTAATGCAGTACATACGAGTACTTAATTTCCTTTCAAAATGTAGAACGTAACGTTTTGTTCTGACACTCGCAGAACATTTACAATTACGACTTGAACTCGCAAAAGAGGTATTCTGTAAATCGTAATCGTTAAATTCTTGGCGATTTAAAATCGCAAGATTATACTGAGCTGAACTGATGAATTTAGACAATAACAAACCCAAAAATTTTTTGGAAATACCTAAAGGTCATCCCTGCAACTTCCACCTAATTTTAACTGTCGTAACGTGATTTGCTATGCTTTTAAGATTTTCCAGCTCGAAAGTCCAATAAAAGTTTGATTTTAAGCTTCAAACTGAATTAACCAATTTTCACGCGAATAGCAGTTTTTCGAGTTTCATAAAAGAATCGAGAATACTAATTGATCAATTATAAAATTTCGATGTTTTTTTTAAATCACTCCGAATTTTTGCGTTCACGATATCTCACGAAAGCATCAATCGATTTTGACCACCAACATTTTCAAAATTAAAATTCTGTGTTAAAGAGTGTAGTGTTCCAAGGTTAAAAATTTTCCAACTTTTTACTAAATAAATGTCAAATGATGAGGGGCCAATTCTTGACATTTCATCATTTGACAGCCAATTTAATTCCTAACCTCAAATTCACCCACCCTGTGTTTTCTTCCACATAAGAGAATTTAATAAGCAGCTGATATACGAGTATTTAATTTATAAATTCGGTGGCATGTTAGGAATGCTTTTATTTTTCAAAACACAACAATTTTAGCGGTTAATAGAGCTGTCGGGGCGAAAATGTGGTTGATCAATTACGCTGATTTCGCTCAAAAAGGAGGTCGCCAAAGTTTTATTATTCCTAAAATAATTGTTCAATAATAACAGGAAGTTGTTACACCGTTTAACGGGGTTTTTTCATAATCTTAGGCTAACAGCTGTCAAATTCTTCTTTTAAAGTTATTGCACTAATGGTGGCAAATTCAAAGTATGAGTTAATTTTGGAACACCCTTTATTTTTGTTTGTGATATACGAGTATTCCCTCAATTTAATTTTTCTACAACATTTTTTACATTTCTCTTCCGTATCAAAAGTTTGTTTGTAAAAAAAACAATTTTTAACTCCAAAGTTCATAAAAGTGTAACACATTTTTATGACACGGTCTTATGGCGCCTCAGGATGTTGCACTTTTTACATTTATGTGATTTGCTCTTATTTTTTGTTGTAAGTTTGTTTATTCCAAGATTTTTTTTATTTATCAAAATACAAATGACTACAAAGAGATAGATAGAGAGTAAGTGAGAGAGAGAGATCACAATGACACCATCACCAATATTGCAAGCAAGATTTTTCTTGCCGGCTGCTGGTGCAGTAAATAAAACTGTCATTCTTTTTAATTTAATTTTCGGCTTTAATTCTGTTAGTATATCTTTCTTTCTTCTGCGTATAATTATTTCATGCTGTCTAGGAATTGTATTTGTCTGTCATGCAAAATATTCTTCGTTATTTCCATAAGAAGGAAAAGTGGTGTGAAGGATGCTTGCGTTAGAGCCATTAAAAGGTGGCCGTATAAATATTTGCCGCAATCTTGGGTGAGTTATAAAAGTAAACATTAATGTTGTAGTTTCAGTAATTCGAATGTTTTGCACATTAAGTGTGCCATTAAAAATTGTTGCAAGTAAAAAACAAATTAAAATGTTTACTACAAAATGGATTATAGAAATCGTATAATAGAAGTTGTCTTAAATAGACAAAAATATTTTAACTAGTTACTTGTTATTAAATTATTTGTTTGAGCTAATTAAATGCCAGACAATCTTAAATAGTAATTTTTTGGTATACATTTTATGGAATAAGGAAAAAACTTGTCGATCATAGTGCGAGTGGTATTTACATAACCGAAACCGGTCGGTTTACAAATCAAATTTAATGTAGATGATCCAGAATATGTTCCTCGTTAAGTTCTTTCAGAGAAAATAATCCAGCGGCGTTAAATCACAGGAACGAGGTGGCCAATTCGAGAATTCACGCGGCCAGGAAATTACTCAGACTATGTCCACACGGTGAAACATTTGCTGCAGAAACATTGTGTTTGTTGATGAGAGGGGAAAGACGAGTGGAAAAGGGTACGGTGTTTCATGTACATGAAACATTTGTTGAGCACGCCATTCTCCGCTTCTGCATATAATATAATACAGGCAAAGCTCGGAATAACGAATCGCGATTTAACGAAAATTCGATATAACGAACGTTGTAATTTTTTACATTGACTAGTTTATATAGCGAACGTCCAACATATTCTGTACTCGATATAACGAATGGTAAGCAGAAGCAGTAATAAAAATAAATGACAAACTACATATAAACAAAAATTTATCACTAGCTACCTTATATAGCGAATGTCATAGAACATTTTTGCTCTAAATAACGAACGCCAAAAAATAAACAAAGCCTTAACAGCAAAGCATGTACTTAAAAGCAAAAGTAAAAGCAAAAAGACGTTAAGGTACCGTTTGTTTTTTTTTCACAACTTGTTTGAAAACAAATTTCTGTGAGACTTTTTATTACATTTTGAGCTGCGCACGCGTGTAAGTTAAATTAAAATGGGAAAGAGAAAAAGAATTTCTTTGAAAGAAAAAGTAAAAATTTTAGATGATTGTAGAAAAGGTATGAACCTTCGTGAAATTTCAGCTAAGTATGGAATTCCAAAATCATCAATATGTACACTAAAGAAAATGCAAGCAAAAATTTTATCTAATCTGGAAACAACCAACAATGGATCAAAAGATCGTCGTTCTTTAAGAAATGGTGAATATCCCAGTATGGAAAAAGAGCTCTATAGATGGTTTCTCAATCAAAGGAAAAAACATTTGCCTATAAACGGAATTGCATTAAAAACGAAAGCTATAGAAATACAGAAAAGGACTTCCAGTGGTGGTTTCCATGCAAGTGATGGCTGGTTGTCCAGATTTAAAAAACGATACGGAATTAGACTTCTTAAGGAATCAGGAGAAAAATTGTCATCAAGAACTGATTTAGTAAACCCGTTTAAAAAAGAATTAGAAAAGATTGTAGAGGAACATAATTTAACAAAGGATGCGCTTTTTAATGCAGATGAAACTGGTCTGTATTGGAAGATGTTACCAGATAAAACATTTGTACATGCTGGGGAATCTACTGCACCCGGAAGAAAAATATCAAAGGAAAGAGTTACCATTTTACTTTGCGCTAATGCATCTGGTACTAAAAAAATTAAGCCCCTTCTTCTTGGAAAAGCAAAAAAACCACGATCGTTTCGCAATAAAGTCCTTCCCTTAAATTATACCCATTCAAATAAGGCTTGGATGAATTCTGAAATTTTTAAGTTATGGTTTTTTGAAATGTTTGTGCCTGAGGTAAGTTTTAATGGCAGTATGGTTTCATTTATTGTTTTCACTACGAATGTGTACATAATTTCAATAGGTGGAACGATTTTTAGAAGCAAATAGCCTTCCAATAAAGGCCCTATTAATCCTCGACAATGCTCCTAGTCATCCTCCTGAAGAACAATTAGTAAAAACCACAAAAGATGGTAAAATCTGGACGATATTCATGCCTCCAAATGTTACACCACTTATCCAACCTATGGATCAAAACGTGATTCATCTGGTTAAGTTACACTACAGAAACAGTCTTCTGTCAAAAATTGTTTCATCAGGAACAGATGACATTGTCTCGTTTTTAAAAAATTTTAATCTCTTTGATGCAACCTTAATGATTAGTCTTGGCTGGGAAAATTTAAAACAGGATACCTTAGTCAAATGTTGGAATAAAATTTTGCAACCAAACAACGATTTCGATGAAGAAGATGATATTCCCTTAGCAGAGTTATTGCAGAGGGATGAAGTTGTCTGCATGCGACGCAGCTATCGACTTTTAAGTTCAGTCTTTCCGGACGTAAGAACAGTTCATGCTCTCTCAAATTTAATTTTTTAATTAGTCAAATTTCTCCAGGTAAATTTTAGCATAAATGATGTACATGAGTGGAATAGAGATGACAGGTATGAATGTGAAATCGAAGAAGAGGAAGAGAATGTTGAGCCTGTAGAACCTATAGATATAACTGAAACAAAAATAAGACACATTGATGCAATCAAGAGCTTTGATATTTGTATTAAATGGTGTCAAGAAAATAACATTGATTATTCAAAATCGATGGTAATTAGAGAAATCCACGAAGAAGCAGTCCAAAGAAGTCTACAAATTAATCGAAAACAAACATCAATTAACGATTTTTTCCAATTGCGGTAGCTCTACAAAACTTAATATACAACATAATTATAACTCTTACTGTTTTTCGCCTTTTTGGGATTTTTATATTATTATTTTTTTTTGGTTTTTTTTTGTATGAAATTAATGATTTTTTGTTAATCCAATAAAAAGAGAAAGTTAAAAAAAACTTCGCGATATAACGAATTTTTCAGTATAACGAATGGGCCTGACATTATATCGTTCGTTATACCGGGATTTGCCTGTATATGTATGCTGCAAAACAAATGTTTCAACCGTGTGGACGCGAATGCAGCTTCAAAAAGGAATTAATAAATGTTTCTGCAGCAAATGTTTCATCGTGTGGACATAGTCTCATGCATAGTGATGTCAATCGGGAAATCTCGATCCCGAAAAATCCTGAATCCCGGGATTTTACAAAATAAATCCCGCGATGATGTATATGATATATGATGCATCCTATTTTAAAAGTTGAAATATTTGATACAACCTGTTAAAAAATTTAAACAAATTAATTGTCAAAAATAACTACTCCGTGGAACAATCGAATATTTAAAAAATTATTACAAACTAGATAAAAAATAATTTAGACATAAAGAAGCATACACGGAGTTTGTGTCTCACAAAACCAAAAACGATGACATTGGTTCTGTCTGGTTTCACTTTATGGTGGAATTAGTGATGTCAATCGGGAAATCCCGATCCCGAAATTCCCGGGAAATCCCGATCCCGAAATTCCCGGGAAATCCCGATTCCGAAATTTCCGGGAACTCCCGATCCCGAAATTTCCGGGATTTGTGAAAATCGATCCCGTTTGACATCCCTACTCAAGCAATAACTGAATTGTTTTGCCCGTTGCATGGCTTGTGACACCGTCTTGCTGAAAACAAGGGTCACTGCTGTCAACTTTAGCAAGTTGTGCCTACAAAAAAATCGGTTTTCTGGCTAATTTTCGCAAAAATACGAGCCGATGATGCCGCCTGACCACAAACCGCACCATACGATTCATTTTTTTGGATGTAATCAAGACAGATTTACCAGGTACTCTCACTAGTACAACAATTAACAACACCAAAAACCACACGTATTTTGTTGGTAGAATTGGTAGAACTAATGTCAAAATTATGATAGAAGAAGCATCATTAACAAAGCAGGTTTAAGAAACAAAAAACATTTTATGTAGCTTTTAAATAAACTTTTGACAGTAGTTCGACATGTACCAAGGCAAATTTAATAGACAGCTGCCCTAGTGAGAGTACCTGGTAAATCTGTTTGTGGATTTTGTGAGCCTAATATGCGATAATTTTATTTGTTTGCATTGAAAATGGGCTTCATCACTCAATGATGATTTTGTTGAAAAATGCGCTGTTATTGTTCAGTTTTTTCAAACAGCCGATTCACAAAGGGTTGACACACACACAATAGTCGGCTGGCTTTCGATAGTGAAAATTTTCCAACTTTTTGCTAAGTAAATGTCAAAGGATGACAGCTCAATTCTTGACATTTATCATTTGACAGCCAATTTACTTCCTAACCTCAAATTTCCCCACCCTTTACAAAGAACTAGAAATTTTGTTACATCGGTTAATCGACTTTAATCGTAAAAGCCAATTTTAAATTAAATGAGCAGTTAATCAGGGGGCAAATTACGGCATTCGATATCGATCGAATTTTCCATTTAAATTGTATGGAAATTTTGATCGATATCGAGTGCGGTAATTTGGCCCCAGGTAGTAAATATTTGGTTAACCGTTCGACAAAGATAACGTCTATACTTCGATGTACTCAACTTGACCACAGACGTTGTTGATCCACTATTGACATCGAATGTGGTGAATTTCATCACGTATGGTGTATTCTCAAAATTTTTTTTTAACTGTTATGAAGGAATAATTATCAGCTGCACAAATATGAAAGAAATTACAATAGATACTACAAGTGAAAGTTAATACTATTTGCATGGCCAAAAATAAGATTTTGTTAAAAACTAACATAATAAATATGATCCTTATAACATATTTTACATTATTCAAATTCAGAAAAATTAAAACTGAAAACATTTCTAGGTGAATACAAATTGTTTGCATTATTGTTTCTTTCAAGTCCTTAAGTCTTTATACACTTTGCGATTTTAAAAGAAAATCGATTAAATAGCAGCTGTTTTTTCTAGGTCTCCTTCAACACATTCACGGCTATAGCTCGCAGAACTCACACACACACACACACACACGCAGTACTTGAAATGCTGCAAATGCTTACCCTGACTTTAAATTGTTCTTAAACTTTTCTGTTGCATTTCCTTTTATTTTTCGTTAAGGACAAGTTGCTTAAAGCTTTTTTTTTTATAAAATTTTCTTGCATTTGTAATAAACATGTGTAAACAATAAAATATTTACATTTCTACCTATGACAATATCACAAGAAAAAAAAAACACAAGTAAAAACGTTATATTCGACAGGGTCGAATCTTAAATGCCCTCCAAATATTTAGTTGTTGGCATCACTTGTAATGCGAATGTCGAAGAAAGAAAGAAGAGATAATAAGTCATAAGGGCATTAGCGGTAGAGTCGACAACGTGTTTTATTCGCCATTATTATTTGCATTATTAATTGCATTATTAATTGTATTAAAGTTATTTAATAAAGTGTTACTGCAACACATATAATAAAGGAAGTGTTTGTATAGCAGATACAACATAATTGTGGCGACGAGGATTTGTGGAAAAATAAAGTGATTAATTCATTGAAAAAACCAACCAAGTGCGAATATACCCCACGTGTATCTCTTTTTTCAAATACATTCCAAGTGAACTTTACCGTCTCTTTTCAAATCAACAAAATAAATTGTGAAAGTAAATAGGCCATCCAGAATGACCGACAAATGTCTAGAAACTTTAACCAGGCTCCTGCAGAATCATGATGCAATACTGCAGCAACTCGTGCAGAAAAACGAGGTAAAAAACATAACCTCAAATACGGCATTCGACCTCTCAAATCAGATAACTGAATTTTGTTACGACGCTGAATCGTGTGTATTCTTCGAATCGTGGTATAAAAGGTATGAACAACTTTTCAAAGAAGATGGCAAAAATCTTGATGATTCTACTAAAGTGAGACTTCTTTTACGTAAAATTAACACATCAAATTATGAGAAGTACTCCAATTTAATATTGCCAAAGAGGACACACGATTTCAATTTCAATGAGACCGTGCAAAAACTTACCAATTTGTTTGGTCCGAAAAAATCATTATTTCATCGCCGATATGAATGCCTCCAGCTGGAGAAAAGTGATGTAGAAGATTTCACTACATACGGTAGCAAAGTAAACAAACTCTGTGAAAGTTTCGAAGTATCAAAAATTTCATCAGATGAATTTAAGAGTTTGATTTTTATACTCGGGCTGAAATCATCGCGTGATAAAGAAATCCGCACACGTCTTTTATCTAAGCTAAATGATGGTACACTTAATGGAATTGATAAGCTTATAGGCGAATGCCAAATGGTTATAAATTTAAAATCCGATGCAAATTTAATTGAAAGGTCGGACTGGCCAAAGATGGCTGTAAATTCTATCGCACGTTCAAAAAAGTTTACAACAAGCTTCCATCAGATTCGAGCAGAAAGCGGCAAATCAGCTGACAGGGCATGTAACACACCGCGCACACCATGCTGGGCATGCGGCGGAATGCACTACATGAAAGACTGTACATACAGAAGTCACAGATGTAAGCAATGTACACGGATTGGGCACAAGGAAGGATATTGTGGCTGTTTTCCAAACAAACAGCCAAGCAAGATAAGTACCTCTAACAAACAAAATCGTGATAAAGCTTTTGTAAAAGAAATTTCCGTTAACAATGTAGACAGTTTGCAAACAAAGCGCAAATTCATCACAGTACAAATAAACGGCGTGGATGCTACTCTGCAGGTCGACTGCGGGTCAGATATCACAATCATATCGAATTCGATGTGGGAGCATATAGGCAAGCCGGAATTATCGAAACCGATGTCTACAGCACATAATGCAGACAAGCGTCGTCTTAAGATGAATGGGCAATTTGCCTGCGACATCAGTTTTAAGAACGTTACTAAAAACGGATTATGTTATGTGGCTGACCACATAAATCTTCTAGGCATAGATTTTATAGAAAAATTTAATCTATGGGACGTCCCCCTACGGGAAGTTTGTAATCACATCACAGAAGATTACACATCAACACATCCAGTAGTATCACGTTTTCAGAAATTGTTTAAAGGGAACTTGGGGCTGTGTACAAAAACAAAAATTAAACTTCATCTCAAGCAGGGCGCGAAACCCGTTTTCAAACCAAAACGACCGGTCGCTTATGCTGTTCTACCACTAGTAGATGACGAATTGCAGAGACTGCAAAAGTTAGGAATTATTTCACCCGTTGAATATTCGGACTGGGCAGCACCCATCGTCGTTATCAAAAAGAAGGAGGGGAACGTCAGAATCTGTGCAGATTACTCAACAGGTTTAAATGAAGCGCTCCAACCCAATCAATTCCCACTGCCACTGCCAGAAGCAATATTTGCAAAAATCGGAAACGGTAAGATTTTCAGCCACATTGACCTTTCCGACGCTTTTTTACAAGTCGAAATTGAAGAAGACTCACGTAAAATACTCACTATCAACACACACCGTGGTCTATTTACATTCAATCGGTTACCGCCAGGCATAAAATCAGCTCCGGGAGCATTTCAACAGATTATGTCAACCATGGTCGACGATATAGATGGTGTTGCCGCATACATGGATGACATCATCGTCTCAGGCACTAGCCAAGCAAATCACGATGCGAATCTAATGCGCGCTCTCGAGAGAATAGACGATTTTGGTTTTACACTGAAAATCGAAAAATGTAAATTTGGCATGCGATCCGTACGGTATCTTGGCCAGGTCATTGACAAAGATGGTCTTCGCCCAGACCCTGGCAAAATTGAGGCAATAACAAATATGCCACCACCATCTGACCTAGCAACCCTACAGTCATACCTGGGCGCTATAAACTATTACGGCAAATACGTCAGGAAATTGCATGAGCTGCGCCAGCCGTTGGATGCACTCCTATGCAAAAACGCTGTATGGATCTGGACGCCAGAATGCCAACGATCCTTTAACAAATTCAAAGAGATCCTCAAGTCTGATCTTCTTCTCACACATTTTGACCCAGATATGGAAATCGTGGTAGCCGCTGATGCATCCAATGCAGGCATTGGAGCATGCATATATCACAGGTACGACGACAACTCTATGAAAGCCATCAGTCATGCCTCGAGATCTCTAACAAAGGCAGAGCAGGGCTACAGCCAGATTGAAAAGGAAGCGCTTGCTTTAGTATTCGCCGTTACCAAATTCCACAAATACATTTTTGGCCGCAGATTCACTCTGCAAACCGATCACAAGCCGCTGTTATCGATTTTCGGCTCCAAGAAAGGTATCCCAGTGTACACAGCGAATCGATTACAGAGATGGGCACTCACTCTTACAATGTACGATTTCAACATTGAGTACATATCAACGAACAACTTTGGCTACGCAGATGTACTTTCTCGTCTGATTAACGAGCACGTCAAACCCGATGAAGATTTTGTAATCGCTTCAATTCATGCAGAAGACGACATTATCCGAATCCAACACGACATCCTGCGCAAATTGCCAGTAACACACAGCATGGTTCAGAAAGCCACTCTACAATCAGATGAGTTAAAAAAAATTATTCAGCATGTTCAAGGCGGTTGGCCCGCAGCGGCACAAATCATTGATTCCGATGCACGCGACTTCTATAAGCACAGGGATGGACTTTACGTCTTAAAAGACTGTTTAATGTATGGGGAACGTCTAGTCATTCCACGTAAGTACAGAACTCGTATATTGCAACAGCTGCACAAAGGACATCAAGGGATGCAACGGATGAAGACAATCGCAAGAAGCTACGTTTTCTGGCCGGGAATGGATGCGCAAATCGAGCACTTAGTCAAAAATTGCGACAAGTGCGCCAGTGTCGCTAAATCTCCCCCTAAAGCACTTCTCGAATCATGGAAAACACCGAATGGTCCATGGGAACGCGTACACATTGATTACGCTGGCCCAATTGAAGGTATATATTTCCTTGTAGTAATAGATGCTTATTCCAAATGGCCAGAAATCATTGCAACAACATCAACAACAGCAGAAAAAACAATTCAACTATTAGAAACCGTTTTCGCTAGATTTGGGCTTCCACAAACCTTAGTTTCGGACAACGGCAGCCAATTCACTTCAGATCGATTCAAAATGTTCTGTGCTCAGAATGGAATTGACCATGTACGGACAGCTCCGTACCATCCGCAATCCAATGGTCAGGCCGAAAGGTTCGTAGACACGCTTAAACGATCGCTTCAAAAAAATCAAGGGGAAGGAGGCTTACAGAACGCACTTCAATTGTTCTTGTCCACTTACCGTACTACCCCAACCCCGTGCACGCCTACGCAAAAGTCTCCAGCAGACCTTATGCTAGGATACAAAATAAGAACGCCACTCGACTTACTTAAGCCGGGCAATGCTCATCACGATGACAAGCATGATACACGTCAGCAAACCCAAAATAACCAGTTCAACGAATATCACAGAGCTAAATTCCGTCAATTTCTAGTCGGAGACACCGTCGACGTAAAACTATACCACAACAACAAGTATAAATGGTCAACCGGATCGGTCACACAGCGAATAGGCAAGGTAATGTACCGTGTTTTGCTACATGAATCCTCTAGGACTATCAGATCTCACGCAAACCAAATGCGATCCCGGCCGAGGCAATCGAAGGTTGAAGAAGCAGATGCAGAACTACCCTTAAATATCTTATGTGATGAAATGGGGCAACAAGTGCCTCGACCACAGCCAATACGCCTATCGGTTCAACCCGAACAAGAAGATAATATACCAGCGACAGTTCGAAGACCGTCCAGAGACCGCAGACCACCCCGTAGGCTCAAGGATTTCATTCTCTGATGAGGGAGGTGTTGGCATCACTTGTAATGCGAATGTCGAAGAAAGAAAGAAGAGATAATAAGTCATAAGGGCATTAGCGGTAGAGTCGACAACGTGTTTTATTCGCCATTATTATTTGCATTATTAATTGCATTATTAATTGTATTAAAGTTATTTAATAAAGTGTTACTGCAACACATATAATAAAGGAAGTGTTTGTATAGCAGATACAACATTAGTAAGCAAATTTAAAATGTTTAACTTGGTGGGACAGAGTTCCTTTACTTGTACCCAATTTTATATCTCTATTTTGACAGAGGCAATGGGGTAGGCGTTTCACCTCCGCAAGATCAGAGGACATCTCAGTCTTTTATAGGCTTAAGGAATACAAATTTTTCAATGGTTACACTATTTTTGCAAATAATATCTTACGTCAACGCCCACTAAAGGAGGCAGGGTCCAAAAATAGACTATATCACGTTTTTCCCAGACGAACGTATGGGCATTGCTAAATCGTCTCAGACTTCATCACTGATCAAGAATATGGGTGTCCAATTCTTTTTGGAGGACATTAAAACTGTATTTTGTCGGAGTCTCTCTGGCAAGGACTGTGGGGGAGATATTTCACCTTTGCCATAAAACTAAAAATAAATGTTTGGGATAATTAAATGTCAAATTTATTTCTAATTTAGTTTTTGATTGGGTAATTAAGGGGGACGAGGGGGTAGGGCAGAGGAGTAGCAGGTTACGTTTCAGCTTCGTCATTAAAGCTTAACAGTTTTATTTTTAAGGAATGTAGGCTTAAGTAAAACAATTTGTTACATTTTTACATTATTTTTTCATGTAATAACGCCTACTAAAGGGGGCGGGGTCCAAAAATTATTATTTTTTATTCCAAGTTTAACGTGTTGGACCTGCTTTGACATAAAAATATATCATTTGCTTAACAAAATTACAAAAAAACTAAAAATTATGTTGTTTTTTAGAGGTTGGTTTAGTTCTTATTAGGGGAACTTTTTTTCCTCTGGCCCGTTTCCGAACTTGATCTGTGCCATCCTTCAAGATATATGTATACCAAATTTCAAGAGTCTGGCTTTTTTGGACTGAATCGTGATTTCCACAGACGGACGGACAGACGGATGGATATGCTCAGATCGCCTTAGATTTCATCACTAATCAAGAATATATGTACTCTATGTGATCTCAGATGTATATCTCGCTGTGTTGCAAACGGAATGACGAATTGAATATACCCTCCCAATTCTTTTTTGGAGGGTATAATAATAAAATTCAATCATCTGCAAGGGTTGTTCGTTTGTACGTCGATTCCTGCTTAAATTATTGACCAAACTGAACATGTTTAACAGCAACATTTTAAACGAAAACAGCTGAGCTGGCAAAAACAGTGTTGCCAAAAAGAAAGTTGCTAAAAAAAAACTCATTAATTAAAAAACTGATAAAATAATCGTATTTCCTGTTTCATATTATTTTGCTAACTCGTAATGCTGTATAGGTAAATACTTTGAAGACAATTTGGTTAGATGTTGAATTCAAATTGCTTTTTGCGCTTTATTTTTCTAAAATAATTTCAAATACCAGCTTCTAGTGTTGCTGCTTGAAACCATTTAATTCCCCCTGCGCTAAAATAATAATAATTATCTGCTCATTTTCAGTTTAAGGTCGTCATTGTCTTCCAATACCGATGGTTTAATTTGAAATCAAATGTACCGGATTAAATTGATATTTCTTTCGCTCCCTATGATCCATATTATTTGGCCACATTGACCTTCACTAGTGTGAGTGTGTGTGCTTTTAATTTTGCTTGCTTAATTTTTGTAGTCTTTTTGTTTTTCTTCCTTTGTTTTTAATTACGATTTTCTACATTACGAGTATCAATGGCCGATTGGAAAGTTTATTTTAGTTCTTTAACGCGTTATGTCCGTTTTATTTTATATCGAGCTTTCTTTTTTACTGTTGTAGTTATTGTTCATGTTTATGAGGATTCTGTTCATAAAGTTTTGTACATGTTCAACAGTGGATACTGTCGAGTGGCTGAAATGTTTAAGTAAGAAGTATAAGGAAAATGAAAGAATAGAACGACTTTAAACAATTCATGCAGTTTGTTTATTTTGAAAATTTATATTTCTTTGCATACAAAAATTTATTTTCAACTCAACTACCAATTGGTAAAGAGAATGAAGGAGGCAGAGAGAGATAATTTTTTCATTAATTCATTTTCAATATTAATTCCAAAAATACATTATCATGATTTGTTTACGTTCAAGGCAGTGCTAAGCTTCCAATTACTTAAACTTGGGAAAAAAAATTATTAAATTTTAAGTTTAAAACTGTAAGTTTCAACGTATTTTTCCATAATTTAATAAACTTTTCTTCTGTTATCAGATCCTGTTAAGTACAGGATTTCCACCGGGAAAGTATACTACTTTGTTTTGCCGCCATTTTGGTAAACATTAGTCTTGACAGCTCATATTTGGCAGTCGTGAAGTAGACACGTGGCAATTTTATTGTGGAAAAATATACGATGACACATCGCATACAGCCAGGATTATAATGGAATTACTGCGAGACCACAAGTTATTTCAAGAAATGGTGTTATTGATTGGCCTCCACGGTCGCCTGATTTGACTGCTCCAGAGTACTTTTTGTGGGGATATCTGAAAAGTCAGGTTTATGCAAACAAACCAGAAACGCTTGAGCAACTCAAACAAAATATTCGTGATGAAATTAATTAAATACCGCGTGAAATGTGTGGGAATATAATGAAAAATGTGCTCAAAAGGGCTCGCATTTAAGAGGCCAACAGAGGCGGACATTTATCTGATATTGTATTCGATAGACAATTGCCGACATTAAATAAATTATTTATCAATATAAGATCCATTCTCTTTCATTTAATCAAAAAGTAAACAAAATAGTATACCTTCCCGGCGGCCACCCTGTATATTCTTATTAACATAAACAATACCAGCTGTTTCCAAAATATAACTTGGCAGCACTCAACTTAGCACAGCCAAAAATAGACAAAAACAAGGTTGCATTTCATAAAACCTACTTAAAACCAATTTGAAAGTGGTTTTAAGTTTTATATGGTGTTCAGACATGCATGTTTAATTGAGTCAATAATAAATTAATTAAAAAGTGTTCACACATACTCAATTTAGCTTATTCAATTAGCGTTTGGCAGCAGCTGACAAAAGGTGTTGTTTACATATTGCTTGTGAAAATTTGTGGTTAAAATTTTGCGAAAATGGAACAAAGTTTGGCTTTTAAAAAGAGTTTGCTTTTGTTGTACGTAATCAATTTTTTATTTTTCATTTGTTTTTGTCATTTGTGTTTGTTGTTAATTAAAAAATTTTATTTTAAAAACTCACCCCCAACTTGACTCGCCATTTTTTTCTGTGAATTTGTTTACATATGAGTTGCCAAATTTCATAAAGTTTGTTCAGTAGGCATTATGGTGCTCACTATACAAACTTTTACAGTGCTGCATTTTAAGCTTTGCTCAATTTTATAGACAATTATGGGTTAATTGGTCAATTAACTAATGAAAATTTTGTATGGCTAATTGAGCTCAATAATACTATTAATTGCGATAAACTTAATTAAGGCGTATGTCTGAACACCATCTTAATCATTTTGTATGGTAAACCCAAGTTTTAACAGTTGGTTTTAACGTTAAAACCAGAATTTATTAAACCGATGTCAGTGTGGGAACACTATAACCTCAAATTTGCCCACCCTGTATTTGAACCACTTGTGGAGAAGTGTTCCAAAAACGTTTTATACGCCAAATTTTTTTTGTTTTAACTATAATGAATGTGGGCTCAGGCTCCCCCTTAAGAACAGTTTTTTGATATTTACTGTTAATATTCAACGTGTTTGCCTTTTCAAGAATTTTTCTAATTAAAAGTTTTCAAAAGAGCTTTAGCTTAAAAAAGAAAACACTTATTCAAATGACTTAATGACCCTTTTTTTTAGTAAATTTGAATTAAGTCTCACTAACTGTGTAAATATTAATTTAAATATCTTTCTCTGTTAATTTACTCATAGTTCCATTTCTTCCATAAAATATTACCATTAATGGAATATATTTTACACTTAGCAGCGACTTTCATTCAAATAACATACAGGATAAAAATGTGGAATATGTGAATGCTTGTGTGTGTGTGTGTGCAGAATTCCAACACATGCATTTGTATGTACAGACATAACGTATAAAGGAATCGTCATTTCTATTTAACTTTGTCTCTCTGTCTATTTGTCTATACACATACTTATGCATGTTTGCATCACCATCCTCATCATCATCAGGCATCTATCTAACCAACCGAACAAATACAATGACAAGCTGTTGTTGACAAAGCAGATGACGGTGATGAGAATGACTTTGATGATACTTCATTTAAAATTAAGTAAAAGTTCTTCAATAGAATAACTAAAACGAATAAAACAGGAAGAAAAAGAGAACATTTACAGAAGACCAAAAAGTATAAAACTGGAGAATGTATTTACAGTATAGAATTTTATATAAATAAAACTTGATATAAAGAAGTTTTGAAAGTTTAATGCACTTAAATGTCGTGCACTGTTATTATGCAGTTTAACTAATTTCTCATGGACATTAACGCGTTTAAGGATATAAAAATGATTAAATCTGTAGCAATTTTGTTTTTTTTGTGTGGAAATGCACTTGGATGGTCTTGTTTATAAAAAAAATTAACAGAATTCAATAACAATTAAGGGTCTTGTAAAATTGCAATTGTAAAAATACAATACTGGCAGTCAGTGTCTGGTGCGTTTTTGAGTTTTTTTTTGCTTAAATGCATGCGATATAAGCTTTTTCGAACGCTTCTTCGCATTTGAAACTCCTTTCAATACTTATTTATTAGAAATAAACGCCTTTTGGGTAAAATTGTGTTTCAACCGAAAAATTGATTTTTTGCAAAGAGGTACCCCTTTCCAAAAAAATTGGTGAAATTTTTTTTTTGCTTAAATGCATGCGACTTAAGCTTTCTCGGAAGCTTCTTCGCATTTGAAACTCCTTTCAATACTTATTTATTAGAAATAAACGCCTTTTGGGTAAAATTGGGTAAAATTGTGTTTCAACCGAAAAATTGATTTTTTGCAAAGAGGTACCCCTTTCCAAAAAAATTGGTGAAACATTTTTTTTTGCTCAAATGCATGCGACTTAAGCTTTTTCGGAAGCTTCTTCGCATTTGAAACTCCTTTCAATACTTATTTATTAGAAATAAACACCTTTTGGGTAATATTGTGTTTAGACCGAAAAATGGATTTTTTGCAAAAAAATTGGTGAAAATTTTTTTTTGCTTAAATGCATGCGACTTAAGCTTTCTCGGAAGCTTCTTCGCATTTGAAACTCCTTTCAATACTTATTTATTAGAAATAAACACCTTTTGGGTAATATTGTGTTTAGACCGAAAAATGGATTTTTTGCAAAGAGGTACCCCTTTCCAAAAAAATTAAAAAAAATTTTTTTTTGCTTAAATACATGCGACTTAAGCTTTTTCGGAAGCTTCTTCGCATTTGAAACTCTTTTCAGTACTTATTTATTAGAAATAAACACCTTTTGGGTAATATTGTGTTTCAACCGAAAAATGGATTTTTTGCAAAGAGGTACCCCTTTCCAAAAAAATTGATCAAAATTTTTTTTTGCTTAAATGCATGCGTCCGTGCTGGAGTCTTGTAGTCTCCCATCGGACGCGTCCCCAGGTGGCGGATAGGGGGAGACCGACATGGTGCCTCTTCTGATACGCTGCACAAGTGGTCAGCTGAGTCACTATTAGGTCTTGGGTCTGACTCGAACTTGCGGGCCTTCACACACCACTGAGGGCCCGCAGGGTTGGCTCGGATCAGGCTCCATACTAGGACAACCCCATTCAAAGGTTCTCATCGGCTAGGGCGCACCCTGTCAAAGAGGCGCCTTGGCTGGCAGAACCAAATGAGGAGCATCATCCAGGGCTACTTCCCACCCCTGTCGACACCCCACCAAAGGTGAGGCAGAGATGGGAAGGCTATCTGACACGTTCAACATTCCTTAGTTTGGGTTCGTGGCGGTAGCAGCCCCTACAGTCCCAAGAGCGTTACACGACACAACACTGTTGGTCGTGGACCGTTCTAGACATGGATGATGCTCCTCTAGAATGTAGGAAATCCTGGTTGGAGCCCGCGGACCAAAACTACACCACTTGTAAGGTTAAGGTGGTTGGTAGCAGTGCCGAGAACCTGAATGGCTAGTTAGTGGTTAAAGAGGACTAGTCTCTAACAGCTCCCCTCCGACGCCAGGGCACGGGTCGGTTGTAACCAAAAATAGTTGCCTAACCCACGGCATGCCGTCACTGCGGTGGGTGGTCCACCTGTTACGCGCAACTCGTGGGAACAAAATTGATAATAAAATAAAAACAAAACAAAATAAACCGCTAGCCCTCCCACTAGGGAAGGCTAGATTGCAACGCAGCGTGTCCTTGGACGTAAGCCCAAGTACATCTGCAGCAGCAAAGGCTAAGGCCAGCAAAGGTGCGCCAACCGGAAAAACTCCGGCAGTGCCACAAGCACCAATTTTAAAATCGGTGGGTGCGCCAGCTGGAGTAAATTCAGCAGTGCCACAAGCACCCGCCAAAACCACATTAGCAGCTGCACCGGCTGCCTCAAACACAGCTGAGGCACGAGCAGCTGTCTTAAATGACAAGAAAGGGCGCAATCGACAATTCGATGCGCGGAAAGCCTTCGCTGAAGAGCGGGCTGCTCGACGCCATATCGAGCAGTTAGGCAAAAAACAAGCCAAGGACCTAACCAGTGAGGAGAAATCCGCGCTGGCATGGGCCAAGGCCCGTCTGGCTGCCCAAAGCGGCTCCAATGCTGAAGCGTTCACTAGTTCAGCGCCGAAAAGGCAACGCTCAGCGGAAGAGCCGCAACAGCAGAAAAAAACGCAGCCATCGAGCAAGCGACCCAGGCAGGAGGCTACGGTTATAAATAGGCCTTACAGCGAAGTTGCAAGAAACCCGCTGGTAAGGGCTATTGTTGACCGCAGTAACAGCGACGGCTCAATCAACCACGAAAAATGGGGATTGATCTGTCAAAGATTACTGAATGTCTACCTGCAGAATCCAGAGGGGATTCAAGGGCACTCGCCGCAATTTACAGATGCCGGCTGGTTCCAGGGCCACGTCAAACTGGTCTCATGTAGGGACGAGCCGTCGACATCGCAGCTTAAGAACCTGATAGAGTCCCTAGGGGAAGTGTGGTCGGGCGCGAGGTTGGAATTGATCTCGGTCAGCGACATTCCCCGCCGACCGAGAGCAATTGCGATCATTCCGGCGGAACCACACGACCCTGCGGAAATCCTGGACATCTTCCGGAGAGGAAACCCAGACCTACCTACCAGTGACTGGAGGGTAGTAAAGGTTTTCGAGCCGGTAGGTGCCCGCAGGAAGGCGATCGTGGTCCTTAACAAGGAGACGTTGTCTCTACTCCGGGGTAGGCAGGGCCTGGTGTACTATGGGTTCATGGGCATCAGGCTCCGTATATACCGGGGTGATGACAAACCCGATCCCGAAAACCCCGACCGAACGGAGGGGTCGCAAGGGTCAGCCAAGGCTACCGAAATGGAGGGCATAGTCGACACCGCGGAATCAGTAACTTCGGGGTGTTCCCAAGCAGACTCATGTCTGCTTGGAGACCTCTTAGAGAGACTGGAGTTCGCGGAAGACGAGAACGCGATTCTGGACCCAAATCCAGAGGTCGCGGAAATCGTCGTCAACTATGACCCGGATATTTAAAATGGCGAAGGTTATACAAATCAACCTTCACCATTGCAAGGCAGCTTCTGCTGCGTTGACCCTCCGGCTCTCTGAGAGCGGAGAGGATATCGCGCTGATCCAGGAACCATGGACCTCCAAAGGCAAAATTCTTGGTCTCGGCGTAAAGGGCTACAAACTGCTGTATGCCAAAAACTCAGGTAATGATGGAAAAAACATTAGATCCTGCATTCTAGCGAAAGCCAACCTGAATATCTTCATTCTATCTAATTATAGTGATGAAGACACGGTGACTGCAGCCTGGGAGACAGGACAAACCTCCGTGTGGTTTGCCTCCTGCTATATGGCCCACGATCACCAGGGCCCACCTCCAAACAAACTGGTCCGCAACTTGGTTCAGGTTGCAAATGCAAAAGGCACTCCCGTAATACTTGGAGCCGACGCAAATGCGCACCACCATATCTGGGGCAGCACAAATACAAATGAAAGGGGTGAGTGTATCTTTGATTTCATTCTAGAAAACAAACTAGTGGTGTCAAATCAGGGTTCAGAACCAACTTTTATCGTATCAAACAGACAGGAGGTGTTAGATATAACACTTATAAGTGCAAGACATGCTAATTTAATACGAGATTGGAAGGTCTCCTCTGACTGTTCCTTCTCGGACCATCGCTATCTAACCTTTGCGGTTGGCAATTTAGGTAGTAGCATAAGACTGTGCGTCAACAGACGTAGAACAAATTGGGAGGAACAGAGCTCTATCCTCACCAATTCTATTGCGCATCCTCCAACCATAGGGGAAGCTGCGGACATTGACAAGGCAGTGGACACACTGACGAATGCGTTTGAGATGGCCACAGGCCTATCTTGTAGGCCATCTGTACAGCGTAACAAGCAAAGACCTCCGTGGTGGACTGATGATATAGCAGTCACCAGGAGGAACTGCCGCAAGCTTTTCAACGAGGCAAAGAGAACGGGAAACTGGACACTCTATAAAGCCTCCTTGAATAGATTCAAGAATGAGGTCAGGAACGCAAAACGCAAGACCTGGAGGAGCTTCTGCACCAGTGTAGAATCTACCTCCGAGACATGCAGATTGCGTAGGATCCTAGCCAAACAGCCGTCGATACCCGGCTACATCCACAAGGATGACGGCAGCTGGACCACTAATGGTATCGAATCGTTAGAGGTTCTTATGGACACCCACTTCCCGGGTTCCCAATCTGATGTGGTAATACCGCAGGTATACCCCTCACACAGCCAGCCTTCTGCTTCCATTGACATGGATGCGGAAAGGATATGCTGGGCCATTAATAGTTTCCATCCGTTCAAATCTCCAGGACCGGATGGCATTATACCCGCGGACCTGCAACGGAACGCAGCTCTCGTAGTTCCATGGCTACTAGCTATATACAAAGCTTGTATCCTTTGGTCATATATTCCAACAAACTGGACAAAATGCGTCGTGATCTTCATTCCTAAGGGAGGGAAGACTTCGCACACTAAGGCGAAGGATTTCAGACCCATAAGCCTGACATCCTTCCTTTTGAAAACACTGGAGAGGGTTATAGATGTTCACATAAGAACATCCATAGATCACTCTCTCCTCTCCGCGTCTCAGCATGCCTACACCAAAGGCAAGTCGACTGAGACTGCCCTTCACTCGCTCGTGGGACATATAGAGAAGTCCCTGGAGCACAAGGAGTATACTATGGCCGCCTTCATGGACATTGAAGGGGCCTTTAACAACATTGATCCGATGTCAATTATTCACGCTCTAGGCGAGCTGGGTATTGACCGGACGACCATTCGGCTTATTGAAAATTTGCTCTCACGCAGAATTATTACCTCCACCTTAGGTACAGCCACCATCACCAGGAGGGCCCACAGGGGAACACCGCAGGGTGGGGTGCTGTCACCCTTATTGTGGAATGTAACGATGAATCTGCTGCTTAGAAGTCTGGAGACCATGGATATTAAGACTGTTGCATATGCAGATGATGTGGCAGTGGCAATATCGGGTTTCCATCTTGACACTATGTCACGGAGGCTGGAGACAGCATTAAAAGGGGTTAACGATTGGTGTTTGAGAAGCGGACTCAGCGTCAACCCTACAAAAACGGAACTGGTACTCTTCTCGAGAAGGTACAAGATTCCCTCATTCATCCACCCAAGACTGAATGGCATTACCTTGGACCTCTCGGATAAAGTCAAATACTTGGGTGTTGTGATTGATAGTAAGCTATTATGGACTTCTAATGTCCAGGAAAGAGTGAAAAAAGCCTCGATGGCAATTTACGTCTGTAGGAAAGCAATTGGCCCTACCTGGGGCATAAGCCCAAAGGGGGTGAATTGGATACTAGAGACTGTGATAAAACCTATACTATTCTATGGTATTGTGGTCTGGTGGAAAGCACTGGACGTGGCGAGGAACCGATCCAACATGGAGAGGGTTCTCCGCAGAATGGCACTTATGATAACGGGTGCTCTTAGAACGACGCCAACAAGGGCGCTTTTTGCCGTGCTGTGCTGGCTTCCGGCGGACCTGACTGCTAGGAAGCTGGCTCTACGCACCGCAGTCAGAATGGACACAATAGGCGCATGGACCCATAGACCATGGGGTCATGCTAGCATTTTAGACACGATGGGTAATCTACCGCATCTTATCGACTACTGCACTCCGGTACCCTACCTCAGTAGGAAATTTAGGTTTTCTCTGGCGGAAAGGTTCTCCCCATTGCACGGATCCGTACAGATTTTTGCGGACGGTTCCAAACGGGGGGGCAGGGTCGGTGGGGGTGTCTTTATTCCAGACTTTGGAATCGAGATGTCCTTCAGACTCCCGGATGAATGTAGCGTTTTACAGGCGGAAATATCTGCCATCAAAAGGGCAGCGTTGTGGCTAAGGTTTTATCGGATATCGAACCGGGACATCCAATTCATTACCGACAGTCAGGCTGCAATAATGTCTCTTACGGGGGTGTATAGCACATCCCTACTTGTCCAGGAATGCCGCGGAGCCCTTGACGGACTTGCGGAACATTCACGCATCACCTTGAACTGGGTGCGGGGACATGGGACCACCATGGGCAATATTAAGGCGGATGAACTGGCGGGGAGAGGAACCACACTTCAGGAGGCCGACATTGACCAACTAAGTGGGATTCCACTCTCATCCTGCTGGAGACGCTTTGATACTGCACTATTCGAATTAGCTCAGGACAGGTGGTTCAGAGAATCCACTTGCGAAATATCAAGAGTCTTATGGCCCCGCCTGGACTCTAAGAGGACGAGGGATCTTTTGAACTTCGCAAGAGGTCATCTACGCAATATGGTGGCCACAATTACTGGTCACTGCACCTTTGGGATCCATGCCAGGCGCATGGGTCTTCCCTATAATGACTACTGCTCCAGTTGCAATGATGAGGAGGAGGAGGAAAACATTGCACACCTCCTCTGCTCCTGCCCTGCTCTGGAGGAGCAGCGCCTGCAGTCTCTGGGCAGGACACGCTTTGGAGACATTTCGGAGATATCAGAAATAGGGCTAAGATACCTGAGTCTCTTTATTAGGAGCAGTGGCTGGTTCGGCAGCTGACTCCCCTGGGACGTGCATGCACGACCATAGCTGTTGGTTATGTATCCCATTCTCTTCTTTACTTTCTTCTTTACTATCTTCTTTACTATCTTTCTTACCTCAACTTCGACTACCCCTACTTCTTCCTCATCTCTTATCTTCTCACTCTTCCTTAATACAGGTATCACAAAGGGATCAACATAATTGGACCCAAGTGGGCTGGACTCTCTTTTTCTTTCCTTTACCAGCAACCTGCTAACCTAACCTAACCTAACCTAAATGCATGCGACTTAAGCTTTTTCGGAAGCTTCTTCGCATTTGAAACTCCTTTCAATACTCATTTATTAGAAATAAACGCCTTTTGGGTAAAATTGGGCAAAATTGTGTTTCAACCGAAAAATTGATTTTTTGCAAAGAGAATTTTGAACTAATTTTTAATAAACCATTTTTCTTTCTTTCTTTTTAGGATAATGGACGTCTAGAACGCGTTGAATATATACTTTCTAATACAAGACTTGTTCGACACTAAAATTTCATCATGCCAAACACATCAAAATATTTGCGGATTTTAATTAAATTTTCGTTTATTTGGCATTTCAAATGTTATAAGTAAAAAGCCTAAGTTTCCAGCATACAGTATTTCACGTTGTCAAAATATTTTACGTCAAGATATGCGAAATGTGCTTTTCCATACAATTGCAAGTATGCAAAATGAATGAATGATTGATGAACTTATAAATCATGATATAAACGATGATATAAAAGTTTAACTAAATTGTAGGGGAAACATCGTTCAACACGCAATTGAATTGCGTGCATGATATTTGCTGTACCTTATATCTTATATCATCAAATTCAAAATTTAAGATATTCTTTAGTTACGAAAATCTCTGTATAAATTGAAAACATTTACATACACGATTCTCAATTCAAATATTATTTACTGATTAACCAAAAAAATATTTAATTTGTAAAAGCATATAAATAATACTTAATTTTATTATACATAATTATATTATTTATTTTATACATATTATTTTATTTAAACACAAATTCAAAATAAATAAACGAAATAAAATACTATAAAAATATCAAATGTTGCATTTTTATTTAAATAAAGAACGAAAATGTGCGAAAATTTGCTTTAAAACAAAATCAAAATGTTCAGTCGATTTTTTTGTTACCAAAATGTTCGTTGTATTTGTTGTGACGTCATCACAACAAAAGCTGCACAATTTCAAAATTCAAGTAAAACACCAGGAGCCCAGAACAGCAGGAAAAATAGCAAGGGCTATTAAAAAAAAACTTTTAAACGTATTTGAGTCACCCTGTTTATTTAACAATTTCCAAAATTCAAAGCATAAGTTAAGGCTTCAAAAATATTTGACTCACCCTCTTGCATGAAAAACTGTGTTCCAAGTATACTTTGAGGCTTGAAAAAGTAAGTGTACCACCCTATTAATATGGAAATTTTTAAGTGAGCCACCCGGCTCTTCCTACATTAATTTAACCCTATTTGTTCAACTTTCACAAGATTACAATAACCTTTTAATATAAACATAACTTTTGAAAGTTCAACTTGAAAAGCAAGTTTACGAATAATTAGTATTTAAATTTAATATTATTAAATTAATATTATAGTAATAATTTTGTTTTTCAAGCTTCAAGTCAGCCATACACAGTTTTCCCTAATGCACCCAGTCCTTTTCAATTACCGCGTGCTTGCTTCCAAAGTATCTTCCAATCGTGTATATCAATTTAATATTAAGAAAACAGCAGATCACATTTATTGTGAACTTATTTACGTGTTTTTTTATTTGTATCAATATTTTTTTTTTGTAAAATGAATCAATAATTTTAAGAAAGCAGTTTTCTTGGCAAGTGCTTAATTTAAGACCTGCTTGATATAAAAAACTGCTAAAAAGTTCAGCAATTTATGTTGAACTTTTCCAAAATAAAAATGTTTTTTTCTTTACTTTTAATTACTACCATATTTGTTTTATTTGATTTAATGTATTAAATTCTTTCTTTTGATTTCTTTACGGTTTTTTATTACAATTTACTTAAAATTTAGTAGGATAAAAATATAACAATAGTTTCTTATTTTTCTTAAACTTTTTTTATTATAGTTTTCGTTATTATGATTTACTAGCAAAATTTAACAAACAAATAAACAGAAAATATTTATTATGAAATAAAATAAAAAGAAAATTATTTACAAAAGAGAAAAAAAACAGACTTGATAAATCAATGTGCTTTTATTTGTTGAGAAAATAGATTTTGTTTAAATAATTTTAATTTATATTTTAAAATTTACAATTTACAATTGCTTTATTTAATTGAAATATTGTCTATATAAATAAGTTTATAAAAAGAAATATATTCCGGTTTTGTTTTTGGGGGAGTGTTAAAATTTTGCTGACTATTTTGTGTAATTGTTTTGTTTGTTTGTTTTGTTATAAAATTAAAAACTAGAAAAGTGTGTTATTATAAAAAATGCATAAAATTTTTGTCAAGTTTTCGTAGCCGTTTATTTTGTACAAAATCTAATTTTTACAGAAATTTCTAATTGCTATTTCGTTGATATTTAAATACAGGGGTTGCTTTTTTTGGCACTTTTTTGGCAATTATTTCTTTGATTAAGGAAGATATTTTGCAAAGAGTGTTAAATAATAAAATGTAAAATTATTTTAGCGAAATTGTGTTAAAAAAGCACTTAACTTTTCTTTTCATTTCATATGCTTATAATTAAAATGTTTGATTTTAAACTAATGGAAGAACATACATACAAAATAGTTTTTTATATACTAGCCGAACATTTATTTATATGTATATACGAGGGCAGTTCCAAAAATAAACAAAATAAAATTTTGATAAAGTAATTTCTTTTAGAAATTCTTACTGAAGGTGGCTGAAATTATATTCATCTTCCAAATAGCCAACTGGTGGTTAAATCACAGTTAATGGGAGTATTTCAAAAGTTAAAATATTCAAAAATTATTAAGAATTTAAAATACTCGTATATGTATGTATGTGAATTTTTGTAATATCGAATTGTTTACAATCATGTGGTAACGAAATTTTAAATATTAAAAATTTTAGGCAATTTTTCCGAGATGTACTTAAAAAAATTGCAAATTGAGCGATTTCTCCAAACGACTTGCGAGTCAAAATGTAAACTGACTGCTATATAAATCACTCTATTTTTTTTTAACTTTTTGTTAATATTGATTCCATTTTTCAGAAACTGCATAAAATTTATATCATCTAATAATATTTTTCAATTAAAAATTTTGTTGCGATAGTTTCATTTGACCAAATATGAATTTAATATATAATTTTATTGCAGAAATCATCAATCATTGGAAACGCACTCGATTTTATAGTGAATTGATTTCAAAATCATTAAATTATTCAATTCAAAACCCAAGTCGTTTTAAAATCTCATGATTTAAAAAAAAAGAAAAACAAAAAATATTTACAACTCAAAATTGAACATTTACCCCCGTTATTCATAAAAAATAAAATGTATTTGAAATCTGTTTTAATCAAATTTTTTCATACAAAATTTTCTTAAAATACTATTCAAACTCATTTTAAATTTTATGAATACCGGGGTTAGCATTTAAAGGATTTCCCGGCAATATTAAAAAATATAACAAAGAATTTTTTCAAATATAAAAACAAAAAAGGTTTGTTGAAATTTTTTTTTGGATGAAACTCTTTATTTTTATAAAAAAAAAGTTTTGTTGAAAATTTTATTTTATGAAAATCTTTATTTTTATAAAAAAAACAATTTTGTAGAAAATTTTATTTTATGAAAACCTTTATTTTTATAAAAAAAAGTTTTATAATTTATTTACTTTCAACTAAAAAACCTAGCCTTTCTATCTAAGAGATAAGAATGTAAAAATATTTTCAATTCAATTGAGCATTTAGGATTCAAAGAATTTTTCGGCAATATTATAAATCTCCGAATATTTTTTGTTGAATATTTTATCTTGTGCAAATCTCTATTTTTATTAAAAACATGTTTTATAATTTATTTACTTCCAATTAAAAAATCAAGCCGTTTTAAAAATATCGATTAAAAATAAATAATAAACGACAAATATTAAAAAATATAAAAAACAATTTTTAAGGTCTCTAGCCCATGTGGAGAAGATTCACAAATATTTTTTGTTACATATTTTATTTGATGAATAACAAGGGGAATTTTTGTTCACATGCAATTTTTATTCCACTCGAAGGGAAAAATGGTATCGTGAATCTCTCGTAAGAAATTATTCCCGCTATCAGTTCGCAGTGAATGCAAAAAAAAGAGAAGAAGCCGAAAACAACATGAAAAATCAAAGAATTTGTCCCCTTTCACACACATCAGGTTTACTTGGTCAGTTTTTCTTCAATTTTTTTTAGAACCTGCATTTACGTTCACACACGAAACGTCATGTCAAGTTTTTCTTCATTGCTGCACATTCATTTAATATATTACGGATGACAAAGCAAAAGAAAATATAAAAACTGACTAGTACCGCCAAGTCTGTACCCCTATTTATGCTCTTTGCCGCTCTCTCCTAAAAGATCAAGACTCGACGAGTCAAACCTGATTGATGTGTGTGAAAGGGGTCTTTGTGTTGAAAAATTTAAGTTTATGCAATAATTTAAAAAATTTTTAAAAAAGTATGGCTAAATATTTAGTAGTCAAATAATTTGGATACATTTTGAAAAGCAGACAAAACATATTAAATATATTCTTAATCTTTAGAATTGGAGCAACAAGTTTTATAAAGACGCAGGGAATTGATTTGTTGCAAACAAATATTAGTTTGTGTTTTATTAACCGGCGTTGCCACTAAAATAAAATTACAATAGAAAATATTTACATCTTCTACTCTAAAACCAAAAACTAAATAAATAAATTAAAAGGAAACGTGGAAAAACTCGCGGGAAAAAAATCATTCACCATCCGTCATCAGAGTTTAAGCGTGAAATCATTCACGGGAAATTTTTTCATGATTGCAATTGTAGGGAAAAGAGAAAAATTATTCATGATAGGGGTGAATATATTTATTTTTATTACAAAAAAATAAAAGATTTATAATTTATGTACTTTCAATTTAAAAATCAAGTAGTTTTAAAAACTATCGATTAAAAAAAATAATAAACGAAAAATATTCCCAACTCAAAATTGTGCATTTAGGATTTAAAGGATTTCACGGCAAAAAAAAATTAAGATTTCTAAAGATTTTTGAATATTTTTTGTTGCAGTCGAATCCGCTTTAGTGCAACCCGTTTTACTGAAAAATATGCGATTACTGAAAGCGATACAAATCCCCGCACTGATTTTAAACGCAGCTAGTTTTATTCACTTCGCTTTAGCGAAACATCGCTTTACTGAAAATATCGTGTTACTGAAAACCAAAAGCAAGCCCACAACTACGTCTTGTATGAAACTTACTTCGCTTTAGTGAAAAAATAAACAATGACAAATTTATTTATTACAAATCGAGGGCATAACTTAAGGCTGAACAAATTTTGCATTTTTTGTCTGTTAAAAAATTAAATGGCAAAATGTATTTGTCCTTTTCGCTCTTACGTACTTTATTGTATTTTTCTATTTTCATTGACAATCAATGCAAGTGGGTTAGACATTTTTAACAACAAAATGAATAATTCTATGAATAATTTTTTTTAAATAAAATTTTTACGTTAAATTGAGGTGAAAAATATATACAGATTTGATATAAAAAATATTGTTTTACTGATTTTAAGCAGTACGCTTAACTGTAACATATTTCAGTTTTCCGAACTACGTTTTAGAGAAAAAATCGGATAACTGAAAAAAAATTGGGTTTTGGTTATTTCCAGTAAAGCGGAGTCGAATGTATGCATTTCAATTTTATTAAACATTTTGCCATAATACTTTTGTGCCAACAAATTTTCTGTAGCTAAAAATTAATAAGTGCTGACAAATAAAATACACATGAGTACTGATGAGGAAAGTGCAGCGATTTTCAAAAACAGCTATTCAGCTCTACTGTGTAAGTTGAATAATTATTAGAACTGATGTTGATTTTTCATTCTGTACTTGGAATATTTATCAGGTCTTTCTGAATTTAAACAAGTTTTCGAATCAATTGGCCTATCAAACCTTAATTGAACTTAAATTTATTTATTAGAAATCGTTTGCATAACTTAAGGCTGAAAAAATTTTTCATGTTTTGCCCGTTAAAATGAAATTTGATATAAAAACTTTGTTTTACTGATTTTAAGCAGTACGCTTAACTGTAACATTTTTCAGTAATCTGAACTACGTTTTAGAAAAATAAACGGATTACTGAAAAAATTGAGTTTTGGTTATTTCCAGTAAAGCGGAGTCGACTGTATTTGATTTTATAAATTTTTTTTTAAAATTTAGTTGCTTTTCCCTTAGAAGTTTTGCTTTAGTCCACCTATTTGTGCATTGGCGAACCACGTTACATTCGTGTGTGTGTGAATTCAAGACTTGTGTTCATTATTTTAGCAAAGGAAACCATAGCTTTTTTTACGAGAGATTTCTAATCAAATCTAGACTTTTTAAAATACTTTGTAAACGGTATTTAAAGTAGAAAATTTCAAAACTCCATTTTTTCCAATTCTGTTAAAACTTTAAAGCCGATTTCTGCATTAGATGCATTTCAAATTCCCAAAGTTGACATTGAAATGCAACACTATGCATTCGTAATCCATAAGGTTGCCCCAAATCCACACCATTTATTAGACTGTCTAGAAGAATTATCTAGCACAATTAATTGTGTGGATGGTAGAAAGCACGCTTAATGCTTTTTAGTATAACGAAATTGATGAAACATTTTTTTTTATTTATTTTGGATAACCAAAAAGGAAAAAAATATTCTGATTATAAAAGCTGGTGGAGAACATACAAAAAAATTTACACAAGTCTGACGGTCGCTGGCTGGCTATTCGCACAAGTTTGTTTAATATAATTTGTTGGTTTGTTTTAGAATCGCCCTCGTAATTACAAGTTGCCAAAAAAAAAAATATACATATTTATATAGTTAAATAACTTAAAAAAATACTATATAACATTTTTTTCAAATTGTTATTGCTATTATTATTAATATTAAATCTAAATCATAAATAAGTTTCTATTTTACAATTTCATTTTTTCTCATCACTATTTTACAATCTTTTCTAATTAAAAATAAAAAAAAAGAATATATTCTATTACTACGTGATAATGCAAAAATATTTTCAAGAAGTTTTGTATTTCTCGAATTGTCTCTAGTTTTCAATATTTAAAAAATAAAATTTTGTTTAGGCACACAACTACTTACTATGAGGATTATATTTGATTATTATTATTATTGTTTTAAGCTTCCCTTCAATAGCTGAAATAGCATGTCATAAGGTCCTTTTGAAAATTTTCAACTTAACCTCAAATTTTCAAAAAGAACCTTAACGACTGCTTTGCTTTGCAATTCTATTGAATTTGTGGTTTTGTTGATTTATTGTTCAAAATTTTTTTCTTTTTTTTTCGAATATGCCTAATTTTGTTATTTTCTAATAAAAAACTACAAATGCCTATACAATAGCGACGTTCCTTCATTGTTGGTTGCAAATGGCGTTGCAACCAATTAAATTAAAAATGGAATTTTATATAGAAAAAAAAACAAACAGCTTCATACAAGACCATTTACAACAAACACTGAGCTGCCGCCCTATATTATTAATATTAATAATTTATAAAATTGTTTAACAAGTTAAATGCTTTTTAATTGTGTTTCTTTTGTTTTTGTTAATAATAAATATTATCGTATTGTATGTAAAGTACAATATTAATAATTTCTCAATATATATATATATATATATATATATATATATATATATATATATATATATATATACATATGTATATATTTTCTGAAGCGGATTTTGTTGCATTGTTATTTTGCGTATGTTTTTTTTGTTTTTGATTTTTTTTCTACGCCTCCCTCCTGTAATTGTTCAATATGTAATAAAATGGTATGTACGTTAAGAATTCGTTAATAACTTATATTATTATGTGAGTTCTATTGACTTTTGGCTAGGCGGGAATTGGCAAAACATTCGCCAAAGAATTTGTCGAGAGAGTAGTATAAATGGGGTCTGACCCCGGCTAAAGCATGATCCTCATCTGGGTAGCTCTGTTGACAAAAAAATAAAAATATCAGAGACAAGAAAGAAAAATAAAATATTATATATAAAAGCCCATAATAACAAGTAAGAATTTTATATACGACCGAGTCGAATCTTAAATACCCTACAAATATTGAGCTAATAAAAAACGTTTGCATCAGTTAATCTGCCTTCAGGCCCAACTATAAAATGAATAAGCAAACTTAAGCAACTGTGCGATTACATACAATACGTATTTGTGCAACTATAATGTACTTAAGAGAAAGTTGAGAGAAACTTTTCGTCAAGTTTCGTCAAATGCCATTTGTTTAAGTAAAGAGCCAAACTGAACGCACATTCCGTACTGAATTTCTTATTCATATTATAGTTGCGCCTTTAATATCGTTCTCGCATCGACAAGAGTGTTTGTAATAGATTAAAGAAATATCTTGTATTTTTCTTTAATCAATTCTTCTGGTTTCTTTTTAATTAAAGGGTCCGCCGTTTAACGTTTTTTTTTCAACTGTGCTTATTTCGTGAATGGTAACACTTAGCTCATGTCTGATTTGACAGATAATTATTTTTATCCTTCCGCTGAACGAATATGGTTGTGTATACGCTTGAACAATGCTGGGAAATATGAACAACGCTGCTTGAATGCTTGAACAACGCTGGGAAATATGGGCCTGCGATCGACTTACAGAAGATGCCGATTTTGCCAAAAAAAAAAAAATCATCTTTTCAGATGAAGCTCATTTTGGTCTTGGCGTGTATGTAAACAAGCAAAATTGTCGCATTTGGGGCACAGAAAACCCGCACGCATACATTGAAAAGCCGACGCACCCAAAACGAGTCACTGTTCGGTGCGGATATTGGTCCAGAGGCATAATTGGGCCATTTTTCTTCGAAAATGAACAAGGAGTGACCGTTACAGTCAATGTTGATCGTTATCGGGCCTTGCAGCCATTTGAATGAAATTATTTTCCATTATTAACCGGAAGGATTGTACTTTCAAATAAAAAAAGAAATTTGAGAAAATATTCAGTAGTTTTTTTTATAGCATTTTCAAAAAAAAAAGTTATTTTGCGGAGATAAATTCGGAAATGGGCTGAATGGGCCATTTCCGAATTTAACCTGTGCTATCCTTCAAGATATATTTATACCAAATTTCAAGGGTCTGGCTCTTTTTGTTTCGACTGTATCATGATTTTCACAGACGGACGGATTAGATCGTCTTAAGGCTTCCATCAATGATCAAGAATATACAAGGTGGGTCAAAAGAAATTAAACTATTGGAAGGTACTCTTGTTTTTGCAAATGGCGACCAATGTCAAAGTCTGTTTTGACATTTGTGAACTAGACAGATGTAGAAAACAAGTGAAGCAGACACATGGAGCGATACACTGCCCAAGAACGCAGAATAATCGTATCTATTTTTTGGCGTAACAATACGTCTGTGGTGTTGGCGCAGTGCAAATTCCGTCGCTGATTCCCCGGTCATCCGGCACCGACTGCGCAAACACTGCGCCCTTTGGCGACCAACCTTGAAGAGGTCCCATTCACACGAGACACTGCCAAGAGTGACCGGCCCCGGAGCGAGAATATCGCCGTTGTTGCCGAGGATGTCGAGCTGTTGCCGGAAACATCGACCAGACGCTGTGCCTCGCAATTAGCCATCAGCCGGTCGTCCCTAAGGCGAATTTTGGTCAAAGACCTGCGCATGTTCCCGTACAAAGTGCAGTCCGTGCATCAGCTGCTGCTGGTCGACCGCCAAACGCGTATAACCTACGCCCAAGCCATCCTCAATGTCGAGCACAAAGTGGACGATTTTTCGACCAAAATCACAATGAGCGATGAAGCTCATTTCCACCTCAGCGGGAACGTGAACAAGCAAAACTATCGCTTTTGCGGAACCGAAAACCCACGAGGAGTCATTACACCCACTCAAAGTGCCTGCATTATGCTGCGCTGTTCACGCTGGAAGAGTCATCGGATGACTTCTTTTGGCCCACCTTGTATATACTTAATGGGATCTTCTAGGGATAATTCTTTTAATTACACACGGAATGACAAAGTGAATATACTCTCCAATTCTTTTTTGGAGGATGTAAAAATGATTTTAAAAAACTGCACAAGCTGCCTCCAGGCATATACGAAGCCTGTTCTGAATATAAGGCGAATTTTTGTGCACTCGATTAGAGTCCAGTAATTCATTAAATTCTAAATGCACTGGAAATTGACAACCAACCCTGAAGGAAACGTGGGGTTAAGTGTATCCATGTCAATATTTTTGTCAACAGTTATGGTGTCTTTTGGGTGACATTGGCAACAAATTCGTTTTTTTTCGCTTTTGTTTTTGATAGGTAGAGAAAATTGTTGACGATTTAAACAAATCATCAAGCTGATGGGCTCAAAATCGGTGGTCAACTGTTGTTATTGACCTCGGCTATATCGTCAATAGTAATTCAGTACAATCTTACTATTGACATTTTCGCCATATGGTCCCATAAGAACTAGCTAGTCAGTATTGACGCAGTCTACTGGTAAATTTCGTATGACAAGTCTGTGTTAATTGTCAAAAGTAGATTGCTTTACCTGGGGTATAATTTGTCAGTAGTACTGGTGACATCGTCAATAGATAATCACTATAATTTTTCTATTGACATTTCCTGCAGGGAACTTTTCTTTTACGTATGTATATGTAATTGTTCGACGAAGCAACATTTCGTGGCATCTAGTGGGACCGACACTTTAGCTGAATTATCCCAAAAAAAAAAAAACTACTTGATGTCAAGAAAAATTATAAAAATGTACTTACAATTTGTTTAAAGAGCACAACATTTCTCTCCAAATTCTTGGCCAATACCATGGTCTGTTGGTAGTGTACGTTGTCGTCCAAAGTACCGTGGACTAACAGGAATTTCTTATTTTTTAACTTGGCTGCCTTGGTGCTTAAACGTGCAGCCGAATAGCCCGCTTGATTGTTGTATGGCAGTCCCATATAACGTTCAGTGTAAATGGAATCTGAAATGAAGAAAACATTTTTTTTTTGCATATTATTTTTCTGAAGGTATAATTTTTTTAACAAAACCAAAAATATTTAAAATAATCTTAATTTACACATATTTTTAAAAATAGTTTACCATAGTAAGTCCAATCGGTGACTGGTGCTATGGAAGCGGCACAACGAAATACGTTTTTGTCATCATTGGCCAAAGCCATGGCAGCTGCATATCCGCCATAACTCCAGCCCCAAATACCAGTATGATTAGCATCAATGAATTTGTATTTGGCTTGCAGTTGTCTGAATAACGAATATGAAATATAAATTGAACGGAAAAGTCCTAAAAGGTTTTGGTTATAAGTTTTTTTTTCTCACCTGGTCACATTAATTTGATCGGCAATTTCCACGGTGCCCAATTTCAAATAAATCGCATGTAATAATTTATCACCTCTTAAGCCCGAGCCGCGACCATCGATTTTTGCATAAATTACAGATTGACTTGAGGAGAGATACGTACCCCAGTCTAGTATCCATTTATCCACAACCTATTAAAAGATCCAATTGAAAAAATTTGTTATGGGAGGGTGCCAAAATATAATTTTTATAAAAAAGTAACAGCTAAAGTACGGAGAGTCAAAGAAAGCCACGTACAGGAGAAGAGAAAGTACTTTTTAAGAAAAAGTACTTTTTAAGAAAAAGTACTTTTTAAGAAAAAGTACTTTTTAGGAAAACATACCTTTTAAGAAAAAGTACTTTTTTGGAAAACATACTTTTTAAAAACAAGTACTTTTTAGGAAAAAGTACTTTTTAATAAAAAGTACTTTTTAAGAACAAGTACTTTTTAAGAAAAAATACTTTTTAAAAACAAGTACTTTTTAAGAAAAAGTACTTTTTAAGAAAAAGTACTTTTTAAGAACAAGTACTTTTTAAGAAAAAGGATTTTTTAAGAAAAAATACTTTTTAAGAAAAATAGTTTTTAAGAAAAAGTACTTTTAAGGAAAACATACTTTTTAAGAAAAAGTACTTTTTTGTAAAAACTACCTTTTTAGAAAAAAACAACTTTTTGAAACAATTACTTTTTCATATAAAGGAATTGTTATTCCGAAGGTAATTTATATATACATATGTATATATATATATATATATATATATATATATATATATATATATATATGTATATATATATATATATATATATATATATATATACATATATATATATATATATATGTATATATATATATATATACATATATATATATATATATATATATATATATATATATATATATATATATATGTATATATATATATATATATATATATATATATATATATATATATACATATATGTATATATATGAAATTTTCTATTTGACACATTGTTGTCACAATACTATTATATATAAATGAAATTTATTTGTTGGTGGTTAAGCAATGTCTATATGCATTTCATTGGTGCTTTACCAAATCGTCAGTAGACTTTAACCACAGTTTTGAAAAGTGAAAAACCTCTTATCTTATGCATATACTTCCGAAAACCATCTGAGAATTCACAACTTGTAAATTACAAATTATTTTCAAAAATAACAACAGAACAGGAATAGTAGGCCTTGAAACTCATACAAAACTAAACCAACAAATAAAGTATATTCGATATGAATCTATTTTATTTTTCTACACCTTTATACAATCAGAAATCCATTGGATTGTATAAAGGTGTAGAAAAATAAAAAGCCGTTTGGAAAATTGGTCCCTTTTACACAAATAAAATTTGTTTCACAATAACTACCACTTTTTGACAAAAAGTACTTTGATTTTTATAATTTCCCACTTACCGAGAACGAATCGGGGCCGCCATACACATCAACCAGTAATGGATATTTCGTTTTGCCCGAACGATCCATTTTCGGTGGATATTGCAATAGAACTTTTGCTTTGAAACCATCAGCAATTGGAATTGTTTCGATTTCCAACGTTGGCAAGGCAGTTTTATTCAGCTTCTTGTTTAGACTTTCATTATCCTCCCACATGAAAATTTTACGTGTGGTAAGTTGGACTTAGAAATTAAATTAGAAAATTTTATTAATGAAAAAAAACCCATAATATGAAAGAAACTTACAGTCCGTAGATATATAAGGACGATACCATTCATATATGCCCGATTGAGGTAAACCTGGTCCCAAGGAATGTATTACGACTTGATTTTTATTATTATTGAAATCGGCTGTGTAGTAAGTCTGATTTACACCTACATGGATGAAATAAATCAAATTAGAAAAGATGGATGGGAGAAAATCAATCACAGTCTCAGTCACAGCAAACTCTCAGAGAATTTAAAAAAAATAATCTAGCGTTTCTACTTACCATTCGACTTGTGTAAACCGCATGTCAAACATATGCCAACGTGTCCAGCCAATGGTATCATGCCATACACGTGTGAATGTTCAGGATTTTTTTCCGTATTTGCAGTATAGAAAATTATATTTTTCTTGTGATCCCAGTGTAAAATAGACGTGACCACATATTTGCCTTTCGTCAGAACATCAGGTTTTCTTTTGTGATAAGATGTTGATACAACCAATAAATGACGATAGCTATCACCCGATTCTTGAACCACGGGTGCGATGAAAGCGATGCGTGCACCATCACCACTTTTCATGGTTGTGCCAAAGTAGTCAACCCAACCGGTTTTCGATGATAAAGTGTGGACCTGGTGGAAAAATTATATTCACACAACATTTTTTTTTTGTTAACTTCCCCTAGAAAATTTAATATTAAAAAACAAAAACTGGCCAGTTATAGGTTTTACCACGCTGTGAGATTTCACCAGATCTCGATGTTTTGAGTTCCTAGGAAGCTTTCATGGCTACTTGTGAGAGGATGTCACTATGTCTGTGTATTTGTGAGTGTAAGTATGTTACCAGCTTATAAATTTTGAACGGTTGGTCCGAACAGAAGAGAATTTCGAGACATATATATGTATATAGGGTGTTTTTTATAGAGTCATACAAGTTTAAATCATAGTAAAATATATTAATATATTTTTGATATCAATGAAACGGTCTTTATTGGATAGAAAATTTTATGATATTAATGTTTAAATATGATTTCAGCCATGTGGCCGCCCCTGCTGGAACACCAATTTTCAACAACTGAAGAAATCGTCCATAAAGTGGAAGGACACAATCCCAGTTGCTGAGGACGGCGACGAGTTGATTGATGAGGATTACCTTCAATGTTTTCCTGTATAGAGGCTACAGCTTCTTCAGTGAGCACTGTTTGGCGTCTCACGCGATGCACATTATCAGTAATAGTAAATTGCGGTTCGCAAATGCTCCATTGTTCTTCGAAGGACGATTATGTACGCCATAAAATGGAAGAAGTGCACGATGAGTTTGACGAATAGAACCATTATTTTGATTACAAATTTCCACAATTTGCATGCGTTGCTCTGGTGTAAGTCGCTCCATAATGAAAAGTCAAAGCAAATTAAACAAAAAGCAAGTTATCAGCTGTTTAATGGGTGGTCAAATAAAGCAGTGATGCCAACTCAAAGTTGTATGACTCTATAAAAAACACACTTTAGAAGAAAAAACCAAAAATTTTTTTTTTATGAGAGCTCTTCACACTGAAAATCCACGTCTACCGCCCCTAAACGGTTCAAAATCAGTTGCTGTCTTCGTTAGATATCGTGAACGAAAAAATGCGAAAGAGGTATTTTTTTTTCCAAAAACTCCCAAATTATATATTTGATCAATTAGTGTGCTCGAAAAACTACATCGATCAGCGCCAATCATGTGGCAATCGGTTTTATTCATTCAAATGTTATAGCAGTTTGGAAATAAAAATAGTCCCCCTTATTCTGTAACTATTTGTCAACGTCACGTCAAGACAAGCACCCCTATCATGAATAATTTTTTCCCTTTCCCCTAAAATTGCAATCATGAAAAAAAGCCCCGTAAATGATTTCACGCTAAAATTAAATTCCCCTGATCGTGAATGATTTTTTTCCCGCGAGTTTTTTCACTTTTTCCTTTAATTTATTCACTTAGTTTTTGGTGGGGAATAAGAGTAGAAAATGTAAGTATTTTCAATTATAATTCGAATAGATCTTACAAATTTTATTTTACCGGTAAGACCCTTCTAAGACACGAGTGGATATTTTTTGCCACAAATCAATTGCCTGCGTCTTTGTAAAACTTGTTGCTCCAATTCTAAAGATTAAGAATATTTTTAATTTGTTTTGTCTGCTTTTCAAAATGTATCGAAATTATTTGACTGCTAAATGTTTAGCCATACTTTTTTTAATTTTTTTTAAATTATTGCATAAACTTAAATTTTTCAACACAAATTCTTTGATTTTTCATGTTATTTTCGGCTTCTTCTCTTATTTTTTGCATTCACTGAGAACTGATAGCGGGAATAATTTCTCACGGGAGATTCACGATACCATTTTTCCCTTCGAATGGAATAAAAATTTCATGTGAACAAAAGTTCCCCTTGCTATTCACGATTATCAAAAACAGGGCAGTTAGATTCTGGTTGTAGACAATAACTGCAGACAGCCTCCGGCTATTCTCTAAGGCCTAGAAAATAACAAGAGACTATTAAAATTTATAAAGAACTGAGGAAAAAAGAGCAAGCAGATGTCTTAGTTTTAATATTATCTGGACGTGACGTTGACAAATAGTTACAGAATAAGGGGGAATGTTTTTTTTAGCGGATGTCTGGTAGCAGATTTATATTTTCAAACTTAAATCAAAAACGTAATAATTGACACAAAGTTTTATTAAGAGCATTTGAACGAGAGAATGGAAATGCGGATTTTATTTTTTAAAAAGTATGTCATCCAGATGTTTTTCGTCGACTTGAACACACTGTTCAAAATGGAGTCTTATTTTCTGCGCCACACACTGCAGTAAACTGGATTCAAGGGAGCTGATTTCTCGACGAATATTTTCCTTTAAAGCCACAAGAGATTGGGGATTGTTATTATAAACCCTCTCTTTAAGGTAGTCCCCCATAAAGAAAATCTATGCGAGTTAGATCGGGCGACCTCGGTGGCCATGGGAAATTTTCCCGAAGCAAATTTCATCGGAACTCTGACTGTATGTGCAGTCGCCCCATCCTGTTGAAACCTCATGTGTAAAGAGTACAATGGATGAGGTCGCAGGTTTGGCAAAAATAATTCCGTAATCATTCGTCGGTAATTTTCACCATTAACATTCGTTGCCTGGCCTCGAGAATTTTGAAAAAAATGGTCCAATTATCTCATGCGTCTTAGCTCCCCTTGAGGTTTACATCAGGTACATATCTGCAAGATTTGCCCTCAGATTCATGGAGCCAGGCAGCTTCAGGCATGACCGTACGGGACATGGCATTATCCTACAACAGATAGGAGGGCAGGTCTTAAGGAAACGGACTGATTATATAACTCCGGTCATGAGCTTCGACAAATCCTTATCAGTCGCTTTCGCGGAGAGGAAGGACTCGATGGAAAACTCCGCGACTCGTAGTAATGCAACCTTGGTTTTTACGGACGGCTCGAAGATGGACACTGGCACTGGTTCGGGGGTATTTTCCGAGGATCTCGGCCTTTTGGTATCGCTCAGTCTACCCGATACCTCGACCGTTTTCCAGGCAGAGATTTATGCCATTACCGAGGCAGCATTGAGGATTGATGGGCTCAGCAATTACAGCCCTGGACTCGGGGATAGTGAAGTCGAAATGTGTGCTGGCATGCATTCAATCTCTGGCTCGACTTAAAGGACACGACGTCAAGATAGTTTGGGTTCCAGGACATGAAGGCATTCAGGGGAATGAAATGGCGGACGATTGCGCAAGAGCGGGTTCGGCCTTGGATGAAGCAGTGTCACGTAGGGATATTGATATTCCCCCAGTTATGCAGCTGGACAAAATTCAGGAGTGGGCAGAGAAGGAGGTGACAAGTAGGTGGTCAACAATTACCACCTGTAGGGTCTCAAAAACTCTATGGCCCTCGATTAGCAGAGTTAGGACTAGACAGCTTGTGAGTTTTGGGAAAAAGTCGTTGGCACTCCTGGTGGTGGTCTTGACGGGCCACTGTGCAATTGGGCACATGTCAGGGCGTTTGGGATTTCCCCATGATTGTCGCTGCAGGAGCTCTTTCGATGGAGAAGAAGAGGAGTCAGTACAGCATTTCCTTTGAGTGTGTTAGACATGTAGGCTCTCGTTTCCTGCGAGATCTGGACTGCCTCAGGGATGCACCGCTGGCTGCCCTGGCGGGCTTTGTGAGAAGTTCTGGATGGTTCTCAGGAACCAGTACTTCGTCTTGAGGAGATTGTGTAGGGTATAGTCCTCTGGGCATCACAATGGGCCTTTTATGGCCTCCGAGTGTTTTTCTCGCTTACTGCGGGCAGGCCTTCTAACCCAACCTAATCATCTCATGCGTGGAGGAGGCACACCAAACAGTTACCCTGGGGCAAGGCAATGGTTTTTGATGTTTTAATCGAGGGTTACGGGTTCTTGGAGACCAGTAACGCCAATTTTGTTTGTTGACGTGGCCGTTTAAGTGAAAATGAGCCTTTTGTCGCTACAAAAAAACAATAGACTTACAGTGGGAAAACGTTCCAACATCGTTTCACAAAAATTTTTACGTAAATCAAAGTCACTTTCTTTCAGTTCCTGAACGATTTGAATTTCAAAAGGATAGAACTTTATAAAGATCTTTGTAGTTTTAATAGAAAACATGACATGTTGGAGGAGGGTGGAGGAGTAATGAAAGCTAAATTTAAATGTGGGACTGGTAATACAGAAGGATAAATTATAAATTCTACTGAAGATCATGGTTCATGAAAAACAAAAGAGAAGGAAACTCTTCAAATTCTACAAGGAGCGGAGGAGACTTCTTTTTTTTTGTGTTTCATTGTCATGAGCAAAAATGTAATGAGAAAATGTTTCAAAAGTATATAAAATTGTAAGACAACCTGCTGATTTCTTTCACTGTCACTTGCTAATTTCTTGGCTTTTCTTTTAAAAGAAGAGGAGGAGTAATAAAAAATTTAATACATGGCTGCAAATTATGGCATTCGATATTGATGAAAACTTGTATTTAAATTGTATAGAAACAGCTATTTTCGAAAGCCGCTACACTTTCATCATCAGTACTCATGTGTATTTGGTTTGTCATCACTTGTTAAGGAGGTTTAGTTGAATATGATAACAGTTTTTATTTAAAAAAAAATTTATTAGGAAATTGCATACGAGAATTGTATCAAACCGATGGTAACACACTGTTATTTAATGCCCGTGTTGCAATTTCATTACTTTCTTCTCATCCCATTTTGTTTTGCTTTTAAATCCAGCACAGTTTTTTTCACAAAATTTCCTAAAGGACATGGGAGAGATTTTTTAGTGTAAATAAAGCGCAATATTCGACAGATGTGCTACAGTTTATAGTGGTTACCTGCCTCGCGGCCCAACCCCACTGTGGTCTTAGCACCGGGTGAATACAATTCGTCTACCAACGCCCCCACACGCAACAGACTGTCACGCATGAGTACCAATTTGAAACCATGTATTTGGACATGGCCTCCCCCTTGGTTAGGAGCGGAGCCTACCTAAAACTCCTGCCGATCTTTGGGTCACGACAATGACCCAATGACCCGGTTGCAATGCAACTCCACACTGGGAGTGTGGCCTCCCCCCCGCGATTTGGGTTTCAACACACAGCCACCACGATGCTCCCCGAAGGGCCGCAACCATTGCGGGGCAGAAACCAAGGTTCCTGGGGCTCCCGACACCCGTGGTACCAGAAACAAGTCTCTGGTCAGGCCCCGTAGCCGAAACTACTTCCAGTTGAACTCCAAACAGTTCGGGACTGGTGGCCCACCGCAATATTCGACAATGCGAAATTTTTTATACGCTTTTATCAGGAGCGTATGATTCAAAAGAAACGTATTTATTTTAAAATAACATGTTCATTATCCGGGCTGTTATATATTCTTGTACTCATAAATGTTGTTTTACTTCTATCAGCCTGCAATCAATTTGCATTCTCACTAAAGGGAGGTTTTTTTTAAAAGATTTCGGATTCGATTAAAAAGAAACATGAAATTCAGAGATACACATATACGAAATCTTCACTTGAGTCGATGTAATTCAATGTTTACAGATAATTTAATGAAAATGTTGACAGCGATTACGCCTCAAATGGTTCATACGCTGGACGAAATTTTGGAATACTATCTCTAACATACCGGCCGGTATAATAAATTCCCTTAATTATGGCTTCCAGTGCGTCAACCGTTGTCCCTATGACTTTTAATGGAACCACACCAGAAATAGTCTAAAGGCGCTAAATCACACGATTTAGGGGGCCAATTGATCGGCCTCAAACGTCAAATAAACTGTTCTCCCAACTTGATTTACAATTGGGTTATTGTTTCGCATGACGTGTGGCATGTGGCACCATTTTGTTGAAACAACGTGCCAGCCAAGGCCAGCTCTTTCATTTTGGACAAAAAACATTTTTTTTTAAATCATCGCACGGTAGCGCTCGCCACTCACAGTAAAGTTCTTTCGTCGTCTTTGAGAAAGTGCGGTAAAATGATGTCACCGGCCCATAGTCCACACCAAACAGTGCATTTTTTTTTTAGAGAGGCGTTGGCATAATCGCAGCGGACATATGCCGATCACAAATTTTTAATTTTATTGGTTCCATATCTATTCTAATATTTTGTAGTTTTAAATAACCATCATTATCGAATGATATCAATGGGAGTATTTAAATGGGACACGAACTCGTTGTAATAATGGAACTTTCCGAGAGAGAGAGGAAATAATCACTCTTAAACATGAATAATTTTTCTCTCGAAATTTTTCCCTTTTCCCTAAAATTGCAATCATGAAAAAATTCCGCGTAAATGATTTCATGCTAAAATTAAATTCCCCTAATCGCGAATGATCTTTTTCTCGCAAGTTTTAGAAAATATGAGTATTTTCTATTATACAGGGTGGCGCAAAAGTAATCCTCCTATCAGCTATATGCTATAAATTTTGCGACAAATGACAATCAACTGTGGCGGCGGCCATTTACATGACATCATATTCTCGACTTGATGTAAAAAAATTAAAAGACCAAATAAAAATAATCCACAAGAAGAATCGGAAGGTCATTTTTGCATCATTTTCTGATAGGAGGATTACTTTTGCGCCACCCTATTATTCGAATATCAGAGTTTAAAAAATTTATTTTAGGGGCAAGACACGTTCATAAGACACAAACTAATATTTTTTGCAACAAATCAATTGCCGGCGTCATTGTAAATCTTGTTGCTCCAATTTTAAAGATTAAGAATATTTTTAATTTGATTTGTTCGATTTCCAAAATGTATTCAAATTATTTTACTACGAAATATTTAGCCATACTTTTTTTAAATTATTACATAAATGTAAAATTTTCAACAAAATTTCTTTGATTTTTCATGTTGTATTCACCTTCTTCTCTTATTTACAATCGCTGGGAACTAATAGCGTGAAGAATATCTCTCGCGAGCTTCGCAATACCACTTTTTTCCCCCGAGTGGAATAAAAATTTCATTTGCTATTCACGGAAGAAGTGAATAATTAGTAATTTTCCCGGGAGTTCCCAGAACGGGAGTAGCGGCAAAAGCCTCTAAATTTTCACGTCACAGATAAAAATATTAAATTGCAGTATTCATATAAAATAATTTGTAACTTTCACAAAAAACTTATTTTAAAATCACTTTTCAAGTGAACATTACTTTTTACGAATACTTTAGAAAATACTTTTCAAAAAGAAACGCACTGTACCAGATTATATTCGATCGGGTCGAATGTTAAATACCCTCCAAATATTTGGAAAGTAAATTTAAAATGTTTAACCTGGTGGGACAGAGTTCCTTTAAGACATCTCTGTACCCAATTTTAAATGTCTATTTTGACAGAGTCATTCCGGGAAGGGCCGTGTGGGAGACGTTTTACATCTGCAAGATCAGAGAACATCTCAGCTTCTTAGAGGCTTAAGGAATACAAATTGTTCAATATTTACACTATTTTTGCAAATAATATCGTACGTCAACGCCCACTAAAGGAGGCTATATCATGTTTTCCACAGACGAACGTATGGGCATTGCTAGATCGTCTTAGACTTCATCACAGATCAAGAATATATACACTTTATGGGGTCTATATCTTTTTGGAGGGTATTAAAACTGTATTTTAGCGGGGTCGGTCTGGCAAGGGCTGTGGTGGAGACATATCACCTTTGTCATAAAACTCTAAAAATGAATGTTTGGGATAATTAAATACAAAATTTAAAAAAAAAATTTTTATAGGGTCATTTAGGGGCAAAAGGGGAGGAGGGGGCAGGGCAGAGGAGTACCAGGTCACGTCTCAGCTTCGTCATTAAGGCTTAAACATTTTATTTTTAAGGGATGTAGGCTTAAATAATACAATTTGTTAAATTTTTACATATAATAACGCCCACTAAAGGGGCGGGGTCCAAAAATTATTTTTTTTGATTTAATGGCTCCAAGTTTAACGCGTTGGACCTTCTTTGACATAAAAGTATATCACTTGCTCAACGAAATTACAAAAAAACTTTAAAAATCATGTTGTTTTTTAGAGGTTGGTTTAGTTCTTCTTAGGGGAACTTTCTTCCCTCTTGCCCGATTTAGCCCATTTTCGAACTTGGCCTGTGCTATTCTTCAAGATATATTTATACCAAATTTCTTTTCGTTTGGACTGAATCGTGATTTTCACTGACGGACGGACGGACGGACAGACATGCACAAATCGTCTTAGATTTCATCACTGATCAAGAATATATCATCTGTATACTTTATGGGGTCGCAGATGGATATTTCGCTGCGTTACAGAAGGAATGACAATTCTTTTTTGGAGGGTATAAAAATATATAAATAAAATTATTTTTCTTTATACAAGTTTAAAGGAATGAACTTTTGCGATCATGAAGGACAGACATGCTCAAATCATCTTACATTTCATCACTGATCAAGAATATATATATATATATATATATATATATATATATATATATATATATATATATATATATATATATATATGTATATATATATATACTTTATGGGGTCGCAGATGGATTTTTCGCTGCGTTACAAAGGGAATGCCAATTCTTTTTTGGAGGGTATAAAAATATATAAATAAAATTATTTTTCTATATACAAGTTTAAAGCAATGAACTTTTGCGATCATGCCATTGCATGTCTATGCATGATTGTGCAAAACTGTATGATATTGCAGGGAAGAAAAATACGTTTTTTTTCAATGTTTCTAAATAATAATAATAATAATAATAAAAAAAGAAAAATTCTACACTTACATTTCTTCGGCTCACACCATTGAAGACCTGCATGTACGCTTGATTTTGTATGCGATTCATCCATACCGACAAAACATCCGTACCATTCAACCAATCCACAACCGATATGATATAATCACTTTCGGTATTTAGAGCACTTGGTACTGGAACTTGTGTTAAATGCTCCAAACCCTCTGCTGCCCTAACCAAATCTGAAGTAAACAGTTTTACTCGAGGATTTGGAGAACCGGCTTTCGGATAGGCCACCAAACGATTGAAGGGATATTGAAAACGTAGATCGCCTGGCTCACCGTAAATGGGAAAGTTTATAACACTTGTGGGACTGTCGTCGAACTGTATAAAAGCCACTTTATTGCCGAATTGATTAAACCAAACGGCCGAATTGGAAGCGAATACTTCTTCTTCATATACCCAATCGGGTATACCATTTATAATGGCAGCGTTAGTGTCATGGGTTAAGGCAATTTCTTCTGCAAACGCCGAAGTTTTGTAATACAAATTTCGATCATAATTAATAACCATGGCACTACCGATGGTAGACCACTGTACCAACATTAACGATTTAACTTGATTATTTAGGATACGCAGAGGCGTTATTACGCCACTTTCGATATCATAGATATCGTATTCGGCGAGAAAACTATGACGAAAACTTTTCTTGTAATTTTTCCCCAACAACAAGAGCTTACCGTCCGCTGATTTTTCATACAAAAAGTATTCGGCCTAAATTTATGACAAACAGAAAATTAGAGTTACATGTTTTAGTTAAGGGATTTGAGGAATTTAACTTACGGCTCTGTGCAACAGTCTTTTTTTCTGTTTCGTGTCTACATTAAACTCCATTATGGCCTGGAAATTTTGAAAATTCTTTTAAGTAACATTTTGGAAATGCAATTGATATGCTTTCGAAACTTGTTTAAAACTTACGTCATTCTCTTTATAGATTATATTATTTTCAAACGACCAACTTCCATTAAACTGACGCGCTGTAAATTTGCCCTGCAGTACATCATCAAGAACAATAGGAGTTTTGGGTACTTCAATAGGCTCTGGTTCACTAGCATCACTCTTCATTAATAGGATTATAGTTGCTACCATAAGTCCAACAAACGTTAAAAGAAGACCGATACAAAGGATATGAATTAACGTTTTTCTTCTTCGGTCATTGGGTACATTCTAAGGAATGCAAAAAAGAAGTTAAGGAAAAATCATAATTTCGATTATTAAATATTTATAAATTTGTTTATGCTTAAAATTATATCTGCTATTGTTAATGGCATGGAAGTCTTTTCGTAAATACATTTTTTTTTAAATTAATAATTGGAATTAGTGAAACCTGTTCCAACCGATTTCAATTAAGCCCATTAAATTGGAAAGTTTGTATAATAATTCTCATTTACTTCATTGTCATCGATGTATAAGCAAATGAACAGCACTAAACACAAAATAAAATAACACAAGCAACTGCCGCGTTTTTCGAAAAATAAATTTTAGAGAAAAAATTATTTTGAAATTAAAGCAAGGATTAGTGTACCTTTTACATGTCCTTTTTAGAAAAATTATGATTTCAGTTTAAATAAAATTATAGAAAATTTATCAAATGTTCCAGAATATCCACCTTGATTTGTGTACAAAATTATATTGAAATTGAAGCAAGGATATGTATACCACTCCTATATCCTTTTTAATAAAATCAAGATATCAGCTTAATTAGTCTTCAAAAAGTGAACAAAAATTTTCGAAACATTTCAAAATACCCACTTTAATTTATGTACAAAGTTATTTCGAAATTGAAGCAAGGATTAGTGTACCCTTTATATGTCTTTTTTAGAAAAATTATGATTTCAGTTTAAATAAAATTATAGAAAATTTATCAAATGTTCCAGAATATCCACCTTGATTTGTGTACAAAATTATTTTGAAATTGAAGCAAGGATATTTATACCGGCCATATATCCTTTTTAGTAAAATGATGATTTCGGTTTAAATACGACATTTAAGGTAAAGAAAATTTAGCAAAGTTCCCAAAATATACCCTTCAATTTGTGCACAAAATTATATTGAAATTGAAGCAAGGATATGTATACCACTCCTATATCCTTTTTAATAAAATCAAGATATCAGCTTAATTAGTCTTCAAAAGAAACATTTTAAAATACCCACTTTAATTTATGTGGAAAATTATTTTCAAATTACGGCAAGGATTAGTGCATCCTTTATATGTCCTTTTTAGAAAAATTATGATTTCAGTTTAAATAAAATTATAGAAAATTTATCAAATGTTCCAGAATATCCACCTTGATTTGTGTACAAAATTATTTTGAAATTGAAGCAAGGATATTTATACCGGTCATATATCCTTTTTAGTAAAATTTTGATTTCAGCTTAAATACGACTTTCAAGGTAAAGAAAATTTAGCAAAGTTTCCAAAATATACCTTTCAATTTGTGTAAAAAATTATATTGAAATCGAAGCAAGGATATGTATACCACTCCTATATCCTTTTTAATAAAATCAAGATATCAGCTTAATTAGTCTTCAAAAAGTGAACAAAAATTTTCGAAACATTTCAAAATACCCACTTTAATTTATGTACAAAGTTATTTCGAAATTAAAGCAAGGATTAGTGTACCCTTTATATGTCCTTTTTAGAAAAATTATGATTTCAGTTTAAATAAAATTATAGAAAATTTATCAAATGTTCCAGAATATCCAATTTGATTTGTGTACAAAATTATTTTGAAATTGAAGCAAGGATATTTATACCGGTCATATATCCTTTTTAGTAAAATGTTGATTTCAGCTTAAATACGACTTTCAAGGTAAAGAAAATTTAGCAAAGTTCCCAAAATATACCCTTCAATTTGTGTAAAAAATTATATTGAAATTGAAGCAAGGATATGTATACCACTCCTATATCCTTTTTAATAAAATCAAAATATCAGTTAAATTAATTTTCAAAAAGTGAAAAAAAATTTTCGAAACATTTTAAAATACCCACTTTAATTTATGTGCAAAATTATTTTCAAATTACGGCAAGGATTAGTGTACCTTTTAAGTGTCCTTTTTAGTAAAATTATAATATCAGCTTAAATAAAATTATAGAAAATTTATCAAAGGTTCCAGAATATTAAATAAATTCATGAAATTAATATGCAGATCGGTGATTCGAACTTAGAACCCTGTTAAAATAATGTCCAACTTGGTAATTTAGCGTCCTATTCATAAAGAATATTTCTGTTTTATAAGGGATTTATAAAGCGAATTTTATATGTCAATCAGTTTTATAAATCACTTATAAATCGAAAATATTTTTTATGAATAAGACCTTCTTTAATCTATAAAAGAGTTTGACGAATAATATATATTCATAATGAAAAATTAACTGTTTTGAGCGAGAAATTCAATGGCCATGTTATCGTACCTCGCACAGTGGGATTTTTTGTGCATTAAGTAATTTTTTCGACACATAAAATTTAAGAATGTAATGATGCAGTTTTGTAGAAAATTGGTTCAGTATGAAGAATCCATAAATTGTATCCCAAAAAAACGTTTATTTGTCTTTGAAATAATGAAGTAAAGTCACATGTAAATTTTGGTTCAAAATATTCAAAACTGTTTACGCACTTCTATAGTGTTTGTACGTAAGATAATTTTGTTGCTCTGGTTTAAATAGTGAATAGAATTTTCTGCGTATTTAAAAAAAAATTATAAAGTTCGCTTATATGGTTTAAAAGATATGATGGAATTAAATTTGTTCCATAATGTGCCGTGATTGCAAACTTCCTTGGAAGAAAATAAAGGGTTGCTCGGTCGTGCTAGGTGCTCCAGCTATAATCAATTGAAAGGTAAGACTCTATATTATCAATTAAAAAAAAAGTTTAAATAATTAATAATCTTTTATAAAATCATAATTAGTTTTGGTAAAGAAACAAAAAAGTTGTGGGAAAACAT